>OY755242.1:59465902-60129123 GCA_963576725.1 Azorinus chamasolen
CTTCCATGTTTGCAGAGGTCTGAAAAGACATTTTAACCCTTCTCTTGCTCATTTTTAAAATACATTTCTCCTTCTTTACCCATGCCCTGTTGTATAATTACATATATCTTCGCTGTGTACAAGTATTTCGCTGTGCAATCACTGCTGTGGAGTGCATTGGTTGCATAATCAACTTGTAAATAGTGCAGACCCAGATGAGACAGCTCCTACAGGAGCTGTCTCATCTGGGTCTTCACTATTTACAGGTAGGTATATTGACGTGAACAGCAAGCGAAGGGTTGATCACAGAAAGGGTTAAAAATGATGAACCAGTCCAACTTGTAAATTCATCACTGATAGGCTTAAAAAATCCTTTCAATGGAATGAATGATTTCATGGAACTTCTGTACCTCATTGTTTGTATTCTTAGATGTCGCAGGACCCTGACAACATGAAATTGAAAGAAGTTCTGGACAATACCATCAAGTTCCGATGGAATGTCCGTGAATATGCACTAAACATGCCACTCCGTCTGCCAGGTAAAGATACTACTGCAGCTGTATTTGTAGCATTTTTTATTGCTTTAAAATTATGACAGCAAGAAAGTGAAACAGGCCATTACAGTGTTCAATGTTTCTCTTGAAACCATCTTGGCCTTTTAACCCTTTTCTCCATAAATACACCTTTCTACGTCTCTGTAAAAATCACCTTTCTAAAATCATTGTGATAAATATACAGTCTAATCACGATACTACGAATCACGTTCGAACGAAATACCGGTTTGCTACGAATAACACCCCAGGTCCCGGCCGATTTTGTTCTTGTTTCAATTGCAAAAAGATGCAAAAGTACGAAAATGCGAAACTACGAAAAACACGTTATTGCGAGAGGTTTTCGTAGTCCCTTAAACACAAAAACAGTAGCAAAAAGATGCATTTTTACGAATCTCACCTGTGTGATGTTTTCACACTTCTGAGAGACATTCGTCGCTCCAGTCAGCATAATTATCCATTGTTGACACATCTGGCCTGCCCGATACGCTTTAATGATCAGCACCCGTGTTTGTTTGTGACAGGATTAGACTAACTACATATCAAATGTCGCAAATGATTAAAGCTTGTATTGTGCAATTATGCACAATTACGTTTTCACACACATCGTGTTATAAATGATTACCGTACAGGCATACTGATATGTTTGTTTGTAGTCAATGTCTCATAGCATATAAAACTTATATGCCAAACTTATAAAACCAGTTACACTGGTCATCAAACCTGTGTCTACACTGCTTCTATACGCATATAAACGCTATTTTTTCTATGCATTTTGTTTTTATTCCTGAATAAAAATATGAATGTATTGATTCGTTTCTTGTTTTATACATAACCCTTATGGATTGCTAGAAAGTTCGAGTTCATGTCTCTAGTTAAAGGGAGCATTTAAATACTAAAATCCTTATGCTGTCACCAAATTCTAGGTTGTCACTTCACGTTCGAAAGAATAGTCACAGAATATGGTTTGATGAAAAAGAACGAACAGAATCTTTGGAAATGACTCGTTTACTCCCTCCTATCTAGAGTTTGATGAGCTGGCATTGCGCGGTTCGTGTTTTTTACATAACCCGTTATGCACTGGCATATGACATTACACATTATGATTTGACCTCCTCTTGCATGAGGCGTGTGATACAAAATCATTAATGTACACTGTATTAAGCGGGAATGTGAGTAGATTGTCAAACAAGGCATAAAATATATTAAATATAACACAAACATGTACAGGAATATCTTTATTATGCAACAGTAAATTGCGACAATATTATTACATATAATGACCAATACAATAGCGATGTATGGTATGTGTATGCATTCACTACGAAACCGAGAAAAGGTTTGTGGAAATTAGTTCGTATCCTAAAGATGCATTAATACGAAAATGCGAAACTACGAAAAATCGGCCCGACCCGGTCCCGATTCGTAGTATCGCGATTAGACTGTAGGAGCAAATGCTCTATTTATCAAAATGGTTTCAAACTTCAATTTTTTAAAAAATTTCCTTTTCTCTATTTATGCTCCTTTTCAATAGATTTATCCAAAGTGGTTGGATTTAAAAATAGCCTATGAGGGAATGGGTTAACTCTTTCCCTCGTATAAACACCTTTTCCCTATAGGATCCGTCTGATCAGGGTCTGCTCTGTTTGCTAATGGAATTTGATAGATTGGTTTCTTTAGTTTCTAAAATAGCTACAATGTTCCACCTTCCATATTTCCTTATAACTATTTTGCCTGTCAACAGTTTGGGTTCTAATCTGAAGAATCATGAAAAGGACTGCCAGACAGTTTGTAGTCTGATCAGACAGTAATGACATGTATATCACCTTGGTTCAAATATTGAAACCGATGGCTTGGATCCTGATCACTTTTATTTATTTAGATTGCAATTGATTTACTACTTCGGGAAAATTATGAAACAGATGAGAACTTTACTGGATTATGAGAACTTTACTAGATAATGAGAACTTAAGCTTGAGAAATTTACCAGATTATGAAACTTTACCAGATTATGAAACTTTACCAGATCACTAGTATGAGAATGTTACCAGATTATGAAACTTTACCAGATCACTAGTATGAGAATGTTACCAGATTATGAAACTTTACCAGATCACTAGTATGAGAATGTTACCAGATCATGAAACTTTACCAGATCACTAGTATGAGAATGTTACCAGATTATGAAACTTTACCAGATCACTAGTATGAGAATGTTACCAGATTATGAAACTTTACCAGATCACTAGTATGAGAATGTTACCAGATTATGAAACTTTACCAGATCACTAGTATGAGAATGTTACCAGATTATGAAACTTTACCAGATCACTAGTATGAGAATGTTACCAGATCACTAGTATGAGAATGTTACCAGATCATGAAACTTTACCAGATCACTAGTAT
Source organism: Azorinus chamasolen (assembly GCA_963576725.1). Lineage (NCBI taxonomy): Eukaryota > Metazoa > Mollusca > Bivalvia > Cardiida > Solecurtidae > Azorinus > Azorinus chamasolen. The sequence continues at coordinate 59,468,839 of OY755242.1, forward strand.
GAGAATGTTACCAGATTATGAAACTTTACCAGATCACTAGTATGAGAATGTTACCAGATCATGAAACTTTACCAGATCACTAGTATGAGAATGTTACCAGATCATGAAACTTTACCAGATCACTAGTATGAGAATGTTACCAGATCATGAGAATGTTACCAGATTATGATTTTCACTTGAGGGAATATATATTAATATATCCTGAAAGTGGGAGATCATTCGAAAGCAAAAGTAGCAATGCAAAAAGAGAAAATTGCAGACTCGGTTTTATTGAGTCCGTTCATGAGTAGTAACTAAAAGCGCAACACCACTCACGCCCCCTAAGCAGTATTCAATTTTCAAAACTAATATTATCAAAACTAATGATCCCGAAGGACCAGAAAATATAACAACACTGAGAATGAAGTATGGGGCAACTTTTTACAGCTGCCACACAAGCACTTAGCACCTGCTGTTTTGAAGTAAATATATCCCTTTACCTCATAAATACACCTTTTAACACCTTTGCAAACAGAGTAGACCCATTTCATATGGATCCTGTATGAGCCATCTGATCTAGGTCTTATCTGTTTCCTTACGGAATTATACAGATCTGATTTTACAGTAGTAAACCATTGTGATAAATAGAACGTTTGATTTCCTGCCTTGGCTGAAAATACCTGTGCTATATGCCATAATAAAAATCTCTGATTGATATTCATGATGTCATTATTTCTCACATGAATATTCCTGATGTAAAAATAATTTGCCATTCACTTCAATCAGTGTTTTAAGCCACTCCAATTTGAACTTGTTTGAACTTGTTTTTACAATTTCCATCGATTTCAACTGCTAAATGGGAATCATTAGCATGTTCATTAATGAGAGACATCTTTATTTCATATAATCATACACTGTTTTCCTCTGAGAACCCCAAGTTGAAAAAAGTGCCCGGAGGTACGCTTCACAAAAATGAAAGAAGCAATTCCATTGCACTACAAGGGGTGCATCGACCAATGAAAACACTCGTTCAAGAATCTAACTTCTATACGGTGGTCCTCGGTGCAGTTCGTAGAGGATAGACTGCAGTTAGCCCCGAGTGGCGGCATACCAACCGGATCGGACAGGCCCTACCCATCCCCCCATCCCCCCAACCGTAGCGGAAAAATCACACCCCTTATATCGGTAGTCTAATACAGCTGTACTTGGGTATCTGGAACTTCAGGAGACCATACAAATACAGCTGTACTTCGGTATCTGGAACTTATGAGACCATACAAATAGCTTTAAGATAACAGAAGTCATCCAATATCTAATCTGGACAATTTCTCAAGTTCATAGCTTAATGCAGATCTAAAGTAATTAGACCTGCATTAAGCTGTCACATGTATTTATAGATATGCGTAGGGACACATTTTAGAAAAATTCTGTATTCTAAAGTTTAGAAGGCCCGAACTTTACTTTGAGTTATCCCAAAATTCGAGTTACTCAAGTTGGAGATATGGAAGTTCAACTGTACTAACATTGTCATTTCTCCACCAAGCCCTATGTTGTGACCACTCTTCAGAATCTTCTCTTTGAGACAATTCCAAAGAGTGGTGACAACATAGAGGTTGGTGGAGAAATAAAGAAGCTATTTCTGAAAATGTTTTTATGTATGCATCTTACCTGGGCCTCTGCTGATGTATGTATTCAGACTCCATATCCAAGAAGGAACAGAAGCAGGAACGACAGAGAGTGATGGCTCCCTTACTTGGCTTCTCGGATGAGCTGAGGTCGCAGCTCAAGAATTGCGACATCAGCATACAGGTAAGTTGTCCAGCTGAATGGTTTTAAACAACTGTTCAACGGCATTCAGATACTGGCAGAGTATTAAAAAATGTCTGCATGTTGTTCAGTTTTAGTAAAAAACAAATACACTGAAATAAATCATATTAGAAGCCCAGATAAGGTGCATGAATTAAATTTTTTCCAAGAACAGCTCCTTAATTTCTCTTCCAAAACCTATACTGTGACTACTCTTTAGGGACAATTCTAAAGAGTAGTCACAGTATAGGTTTGGTGAAGAAATGGTGATTTAGTATTTGAATAAGCTCTATTATCTATTGCTTTGGATATTTAACCCTTTCCTCCAGAAATACGCCTTTCTACGCCTCTATAAAAGTCACTTCTTGAAATCATTGTGATAAACAGAGCATTTGTTCCAAAGGAGCAAATGCTCTATTTATCACAAATCAATGGTTTCAAAACTAAACAAGTCTTAACATTTCTCTTTTCTATAGTTAAATGCTCCTTTTCGGTAGATTTATTCAAAGGGATTGGGTCTAAAAATAGCCTATGAGGGACTGGGTTAACCTTCTTATTTTGCTAGGTAATAGAGTATCTTCTAAAAATTTAAATATGCAATGCTTAACCCTTTACCTGTTTAATATTCATATAAGAAATAACGACATCATGAATATTTATTAGCTGATTTTTATGATGGCATATGTAGACAGGATGTTTTGGCACAGACAGAAACTGTAGAATCAGATCTATATTATACCATAAACAAACAGAGATCTAAATTATACCATAAGCAAACAGAGTAGACCCTGATCAGACAGCTCCTATAGGAGCTGTCTGATCTTGGTCTTCTCTGTTTGTAAACAGGTGAAAAGGTGTTTATATGAAAGAAAGGGTTAATGAAGTTACTTTGACAGTTTACCTCATAGATACACTTTGCAAACAGTAGACTCCTGTAGGCACTCTTAGCCCTTTATTCCATGAATATTCATATAAGAAATAATGACATTATGAATTTTAATTAGATTTATTGTTAAAATAGCACGTGGACACAAGAACGTTCAACCATGGCAGAAACTGTAGAATCGTATCCATTTTCTGTCATAAGCACACTGAGCAGACCCTGACCAGACGTGTCCTACAGGAGCCATCTGATCTCGGTCTACTCTGTTTGCATTTATGGAATAAAGGGTTAATGTTAGAATAGCAAGGTACCTGAAGTATTTTAAACTCTATCTCTGTGTACCTTTAGCCAGTAGACAATGTTGCTGTTTGCAGGACCACAAGACGTTCTCCTCCTGGGAGTACATGGACTCTGGTCATGTGTCGGAGGACTCTCCATGGGAAGACACAGACGTAGAGGTGTCCAAACCACAACAGCCATCACAGCCCGAGAAAAAACCTGGTACCAATAATTGTTGATGGTACACCCTGAGCAAAGATCACAATGATCGGAGGAGAGATTTTCCTTTTAAAAAATCAAGATCAAAAACAGTTGTGATAGAACAAGAATAAACAGTGTGTTTTAAGTTGAGTTATTACTGTCCCATTAACAAAAAATTTGATCTGATCATCTTGCTGTGTTGTAATATTTAAATGACCACATCCAGTTTAAATATTTGCACACTTCGTAATTGTATGCCAAATTTGTCATCAGCGTCAAATCCTTAACCCATTACTCCATGAATATTCATGTAAGAAATATGAAATCATGGATCTTAATAAGATTGTTATAATAGCACATGGACACAGGAAATTTTGGCTATGACAGAAATCATGTCTGTATTGTATCATGAGCACACAGAGCAGACCCTGATCAGACAGCTCCTACAGGATCTGGGTCTACTCGGTTTGCAAGGAAAGGCATAGCTGGCATATTTATGGAGTAAAGAGTTAACACTTTCTTCCATGATCAAACATTTCATTTGTTTCATTATGCGCTTCTAAAATGCCCTTTGCAAATAGTGTTGACCCAAATAAGAGGGCTCCTGAAGGAAACAAGTTCACGGTCACTTGCAAAATGTGAAAGACTTTATTTATTTATTTATTTAACGAGGGTAGCTCAATTAGTCATATTGACTAATCTACCTTGAGGCACTCAAACAAAAGCATTTCAAAACAGTAAATTACAGATATATATATATATATATGCACAAGAAATCAATGTTCAGATTAACTCATTGCTCGCTAAGTAATGTGTAGACCCAGATCAGAGGGCTCCTAGAGAAGCCCTCTGATGAGGGCCTGCAATGTTTGTCTTTCAAACCCCTCATGCAAAATCTACTCTTTCATACTGTATGTACTCTACTACTTATCAATGATCGAAAAAACCATTTTGAAAATTCAGGGTTAAATCCTTCCAGATATACTGAAACGACATATTTCTAAAATGCAGTCAGATTAAGGTCTGTATGTATGCAGGTACTTAATAAAATATTAACCCTTTCCTCCAAAAATACGCCTTTCTACGCCTCTGTAAAAATCACCTATTGAAACCATTGTGATAAATAGAACATTTGCACATATAGGAGCAATTGCTCTATTTATCACAATGGTTTCAAACTACAAAATTCTAAACATTTTCCTTTTCTCTAGTTAATGCTCCTTTTTGGTACATTTATTCAAAGATGTTGGATCTAAAAATAGCCTATGAGGGAATGGGTTAAGGAATAATAAAATGCATATCATTTACATGGAGTTTTATTTAGAACTTTACTTTTAACTCGTTACTTGATAGAGACCTGTGCAAGGTTAGATCCAAATCAGATAACTCCCCATAGGAACAGTCTCATCAGGGTCTGCACTGTTTGCTTATAAATAGAACATCTTAGATCTGTTTCTGTACTGTTTATCACAGTAATGTATTTACTTGTATTGTAAAAAGATTATATATAGATATGCTTTTGCAAACGATGTCAATCAATTTCATAAAGCAAACACTAGTATTGTATTTTCACCTCATAAATATTTATGAAAGAAATAATGACATCACGAATATTAATTAAATCGTGTTGGCACATGAAAACAGGTATTTTTTACCATGGCAGTAGCTGTAGTATCATATCTATATTGTTTCATGAGCAAACATAGCAGACTCTGATCAGACAGCTCAGACAGGAGCTGTCTGATCTGGGTCTGCTCTTTCTGCAAAGGTGTAGAAAGGTGTATTTATGGAGTAAAGGGTTTACCCATTACCTCATGAATATTCATGTAAGAAATAATGACAACATGAATATTTATTTGTTGAATTTTATAATTGGTATATGAACACAGGACATTTTGGTACAGGTAGAAACTCTAGAATCAGATCTATATAATCCCATTAGCAAACAGGTCAGACCCTGATCAGACAGGTCCTATAGTAGCCATCTGATCTCAGTCTTCTCTGTTTGCAAAGGCTAGAAATTGCACCTCTGTCTAGTAAAAGGTTAGACATACTGCCCTTCAACTTATTTATTGAAATGTCATATTTATGTCTACTAACTTCTTATAGTATCTGTAAAATATAATAAAATGGTCTTCCTTTCAACAGATTCATTGAGACCTTTGTACATGTATTTAGATTTATATATTTAGATTGTATATTCAGCAGACAACTAACACTGAAAGAGCTTTATGTTCCTGAAAAGACCTGTTTTCATAAATGTTTCAAGTTAATTATTTTTTGATGTTGGTATTGAATTTATTAACAAATTTACTTTTCCATGCTATGTAAAGCTTATTAGAAAACATGTTAACCCTTTCCTTCATAAGAAAGCCTTTTGACATATCTGCAAACAGAGTAAACCCAGATCAAATGACTCCCATAGGAGCAGTCTGACGAGGGTCTGCTCTGTTTGCATATGGTATAATATAGATCTGATTCTACAGTTTCTGCCTTAATAGTCGAAACAGCCTGTGAACATATGCCATCTTAAAATTCAGCTAATAAATATTGATGATGTCATTATTGCATACATGAATATTAAGCAGGGAAAGGGTTAATCGCTGTAGATTTTTAAAAACAGTTTATTATGTGGAAAAATGAATATGTTCCAAATTGATACATTCTATTAACCAATTCCCTCATATTGACGACTTTTGACGATTCTGCAAAAGTCACTTTGTGAAACCATTGTGATAAATAGAGCATTTGCTCCTAAGGAACAAATGCTCTATTTATCACAATGGTTTCAAAACTACATTATTCTAACATTTTCCTTTTCTCTACTAAATTCTCCTTTTCGGTATATTTATTCAAAGAGGTTAGGTCTAAGAATAGCCGATGAGGGAATGGGTTACAGTGAGTCTCTAAGTCAGACAGCATTTATAAAATAGTGTTGTAATAGCCAGACTCTTATTATTGAACTGGTGCTTAGCTCGTCTGTTTTCAAGTAATTGTAACTCCGGCGTCTGCATTGTCGTCATCGTTGTCGTCTAGAAACTTTAATGTTTGCTATTACTTCTTGACTGTTCACGCAAATCTTATGAAACTTCACACATTTGTTCACCTTCACAAGGGCTACAATCGAACAGACGAGTGTTGGCACCTGCATGCGATACTCTTGTTATATTTTTTTATGGCCCCGCATAGTTGTTTGTGGGGGACATATAGAGTACTAGTAGGTCTGTGTGTTTTGAAACTCTTGTTTGTGGAACTCTTCTAATACCTTTCATTGGTTTTAATGCTTTACTTAACCCTTTCCCTCATACAAACGTGTTTTCACGCATTTGCAAACAGAGTAGACCCAGATCAGACGGCTCCTAGAGGAGCCGTCTGATCAGGGTCTGCTCTGTTTGCTAATAGAATTTGATAAATCTGTTTCTTTGCTTTCTAAAATGTCTGCAATGTTCCAAGTTCCATATTTCTTTATAACTATTTTGTTAATGAATATTCAGTAGGTATTGAAATTTGGAATAAACATAGAACAGGGAAATTATGACATGAATATTAGGTTTTAGATTAGTTTTTATTACGGCTAATGAACACAAAAGAGTTTGGCCATGGCCGAAACTGTAGAATCAAATCTATATTGTTCCATAAGCAAACTGTAGAATCAGGTCTATATCTGAGCTCCAGGAGCAAACTGTAGAATCAGGTCTATATCTGAGCTCCAGGTAAGATGAGTAAATTAAAACATTTTCAAACATAGTTCCTTTATTTCTCCACCAACCCCTATACTGTGACCACTCTGTAGAATTGTCTCGAAGGGTTTGTTGGAGCAATGTCGATTTTAGTATTTGGGTACGCATCGTTATCTGTAGCTCTGCAATATTATTCCATAAGCAAATAAAGCAGACCCTGATTAGACGGCTCCTACCTTGTTTGAATAGGCATAGAAAGGCGTATATATGGGGTAAAAGGTGAAACTTTCACATGTGAACTTTTCCTTATATGCAAATAAATATAAAAGGAGGAATTGCATCTGAGATCATATTTGACTGAATTATGGCCTTTTGTTGTCACTTCAAATTGCCCTAATTATTTGGCAAGAGAAACATAGACAACTAGTGCAGACCTCAAACGACTCCTGAAGGAACTGTTTGGTCACAGTCTACAATATTTGCTACTATGACAGTGTAATTTGAAGTTATCAGAATAGTGCCAGATTGAACTACAGCTGAACTTCGATATCTCAAACTTGGATAACTCGAACTTTGGGATAACTCGAACTAATAGTTTAGTCCTTCCAAAACTTACAATACAGAATTGCTCTAAAATCTATAACTATGCATATCTAGAAACACACATGACAGCTTAATGCAGGTCTAACGTAATGCTGAAAGCTCCTACAGGAGCTGTCAGCATTTCTTTAGACCTGCATTAAGCTGTGAACTTAAGAATTTGTTCAGATCAGAAATCGGATAACTCAAACTTCTGTTATCTTGAACTAATTTGTCTAGTCCCATGAAGTTCGAGATATCGAAGTTCAACTGTATTTAGCTTTAGAAACTGATGTAGTGGAGAGATTGGGTGCAGTTTGAGTGTTGAAATGGGTAGTGAAGGCATCCATGTTTTTTGGACGCAGTTCTGATTATTCAACAGCATTATTTCTACAGCATTAATTCCTAATTATTCTGATTGTGGTTTTGTTAGATTGTTACTGTAGTGTCATATATATATTTTGTTCCCTCTGCTATGTTTTATGATTAGCACCTTTGTTTCCACACAGATCCTCATTATATTTAGAAATTATGTGTGTGACCATAAGATCTCAACCAAGTTGAATTATGGTCAAAGTAGGATTAGCAGGTCTAGAGTTGTGTGCCCTTGACTTAGCCAAATATAACATATACATGTAACATGTTTATACTATAACACCTTTGTTTGCTCTCAGGCCCACAACATATTCAGATATATCACAGGATTATTGTAACAGCAACCTGTGGGATGAAACTGTGATGACCTTTGCAAACAGTTTGGACCCAAACTAGATGCTGAGTAACTCTGCATCTCATCAGGGTCTAAACTGTTTGAATGTTCTGATCATAAATTTGGAAAAAGATGGAAGAATGATAGAAGAGGTCAATTAGCAATGCTTATAGATATTACAGAATGCATTTACAATAGGTTTACACTAAATTTACACTAGTTTACACTAACATCTTGATCACTAAGCTATATGAATGATCGTTACCAAGTTTAATTGTAAGTATAGTCGAACTTGTGATTCTAGGTTATGTTCCCTTCAATATTAAACAAGTGTATCCAATGTGAGTGATATAGGACCATCATGGCACTCTTGTTTAACCCTATCCTTCATAAAATGCCCTTTCACACATTTGCAAACAGAGTAGACCCAGATCAGATGGCTCCTATAGGAGCCATCTGATCAGGGTCTGCACTGTTTGCTTATGAAAAGATCATAGATCTGACTCTATAATTTGTACCAATACCAAAAACACCTGTGTACATTATTCCATTATAAAAAATAATCTGATTAATATTCATATAATTATTATTTCTTACATGAATATGTAACAGGTAAAGGGTTAAACCATTGTATTTAATGTGAGCGATATGGGTCCACCATGGTCCTCTTTGTTTAACCCTTTCCTTCATATAACCGCCTTTTCACGCATTTGCAAACAGAGTAGACCCAGATCAGATGGCCCCTATAGGAGCTGTCTGATCTGGGTCTGCTCTGTTTGCTTTTGACATGATTTAAACATTTACCCCATGAAAATTCATGTAAGAATAATGACAACATAAATATTAAATACCTGAATTTTCCTTATGGCACTACTATGATCAGGGGATTTTTTATCATGACAGAAACACTACAATCAGATCTTTATATTATAATATAAGCAAACATAGTAGACCCTGATCTAAAGGCTCCTACAGGAGCTGTCTGATCTTTGTCTTTTCTGTTTGCAAAGTCATTAAAAGGCGTATCTATGATGGAAAGGGTTAACAGTGTGAGGAGAGTTAACAGATGTTGTCATTTGTATTTGAAAATTATTAGATACTCAGAGGTCCAGATAAGATGCTTATATTAAAACATTTTCAAGAATAATTTCTTTATTTCTCCACCAAACCCTATGTTGTGACCACTCTTTAGAATCGTCTCAAAGAGACGATTCTAAAGAGTGGTCACAACATAGGGTTTGGTGGAGAAATGGCGATTTTAGTACTTGAGTACACACATTTATTTGTTGCTATGGATACTGTGAAATGAAAATCAGTCTACTGTAAATCCTCCATAAATCAGCCTTTCAGAGATTAGTATCAGTGACTGTCTTTACTGTCTGTAATACCCTTTACTCCATGAATATTCATGCAAGAAATAATGACATGATTAATGATGAAATTCATTTTTAGCTCTACTTTTTCGAAAAGTGGAGGTATTGTCATGACCCTCTCGTTGGCGTCGGCGTTGGCTTTATTAAAATTCCAATTAGGTTTTTGGTGCCCCCACAAGGTGAGAGGTATATAGCCTGCTCTTATTCATCCATCAGTCCATCCATCTGTACATCCCGCAAATTAATGTGAGTCCAACTCCTCATACATGTGAGGATTAACTTCAAACTTCCACAGATGAACAACATTGAAATGAAGATGCTTGTAAAGAATGGACTTTGTGCTTCAAACCATTTTATGGAGTTACAGGACTGAATCTTTCTATAGAAAATAGTGTGTGTTCAGCTCCTCATTCTCCATTGGGAGGAACTCTTTCAAACTTTCATAGATGAACAACCTTAATGTATAGATGGCTATATAGATGGAAATGTTTTTGCTGCTGCAGTTTTTACTTGAGTTATGGGACATTGTAAGTTTTTCTACTTGATGTGCTTGATTTAGAAAAATATTGCCAAAAGGGGGGCATCCGTGTCCTATGGACACAATTCAAGTTTTTAATTGTAATGGCCTGTCTGTAGCATAGTAAAATGTATGTATGTACTTTAAAATGTGTTGTTTAGTTTGTAAATACAACCCAATTCTGTGTAATTCTGCCTTGAAAAAGCAGGTTGTAAATTTATTTATTCGTGCTATTTCAATCTGTTGTTAGTGATATGTTTTGAATTACCTTTGAAATAAACAAAATAATGATAACATACATGTATTGTTTTGACTGGGTTAATTTCCGTATGTTAAACATGATGGATGAGCCAAATCATGTACACTAAAACCCCTGTAAACCAGACCTTTAATTACTATCAATGCCGGTCTGTAAGACAGATGGCAACTTAATGCAGGTTGAAAGTCATGCAGAAAAATTCCTTTGGGAGCTTTCTGCATGACGTTCATCTTGCATTAATTCATCATTCTGTCGACATTTTTTCTTCGTGCCTCATGTGAATTTGATCCCCACTGCCGATGCAATATTTTGTTTGTGCTTTGTTTTCTGCTCAATATTTGTTTTATATTGAGAAAGAATTTAGGTAAATGTGTGCTTTTCTAAAAAGAAATGTATGGAGTCAGTTATTCTTATTTTTAACCAGATTCCTTGTTATTAAATGGGTGAATGTTGTTTGCCGGACAGGCGACAGCAAACTTTCGTTTCTGGATGATAACTTTAGTTACAGTTTTAATATCTTTAACAAATTTTGTAAATAGATAGCTTATATAAAATACAGGTTCAGATTGTTCTTGACTCGCTGTGACCTTGACCTGGAACCCTGACCTCAAATTTAGCAAATATTTCTCTGGGATATAGCTCCTTTAATATCTCACCCAGAAATGCCAATTTAATTATTTGGTGTGTGGATGCATCTTCCTCTGTTAACTAATAAACAGGCTGTTTATAATAAATGAACCCCAAAACACCAGCACCTTCAGCACTTTGATTTATCATGAGGTCTATTTCGACCCGAACTTGGTCGACCACTAATGGTAAGTTCAATGTTGCCAAGCAAAACACCACATCGATTTATCAGTGACAAAATACATCAAAGCTGGGTTTGAAATACGATGTAATGCATGGTTTATTAAATTTAACAACAAATCACATGACTTTTTGTTTTGAAATCATAAAGCATTACTTCTACTACTACTACTACTACTACTACTACTGAATTATATTATTATACCCCCCTTTTGAAAAATTGGGGGTATATTGCTTTGCACATATCGGTGGGTCTGTCTGTCAATCGGTCGGTAAATCAAACGGTTTCCGATCAATAACTGATAAACGGCTTGGCATAGGATCTTCAATCTTGCTGTGGTGGTTGGTCATGACCACTAGATGATCCCTATTGTTTTTGAGGTCACTACATTATAGGTCAAAGGTCAAGGTCACCATGATCTTAACTGGTAAAATGCTTTCCGATCAATAACTGCTCAAGGGGTTGGCTTTAGATCTTCAAACTTGCTGTGGTGATTAGTCATAACCACTAGATGACCCCTGTTGTTGTTTTTTATGTCACTGTCAAAGGTCAAGGTCAACATGACCTTAACTGGTAAAATGCTTTCCGATCAATAACTGCTCAAAGGTATGGCTTAGGATCTCCAAACTTGCAGTGGTGATTAGTCATGACCACTAGATGATCCCTACTGTTTCTGAGGTCACTAGGTCAAAGGTCAAGGTCACCATGTCCTTCACTGTTGAAATTGTTTCCAATCGATAACTGCTCTTGGCTTAGGATCTTAACTTACAATGGTGATTAGTTATGACCACTAGATGATCCCTACTGTTTCTGAGGTCACTAGGTCAAAGGTCAAAGTCACCATGTTCTTTACTGGTGAAATGGTTTCCTATAAATAACTGCTCTTGGCTTAGGACTTTCAAACTTGCTGTGGTGATTAGTCATGCCCACTAGATGGCCCCCATTGTTTTTTGAGGTCACAAGGTCAGGGGGTCTTGGGGGGTATACAAACATATCTTGTTAATGTTACTACTACTACTACTACTAATAATAATAATAATGATAGTAATAAAATAATATTAAAATGCATTAACAATAATGATAATAATAAAATAATAATATTAATTCGTAAATTTATATTTGTGGTCAAAGGGAGAGAATTCAAACTTTACTATAAGGAAAGATTGTAAGAGTTGCTTCCCTTAAACATAACGGGTATATGGAATCTTACACTGCTTAGTGTTGAAGATATTTGTTTATTTGTTATTATTAAATTATTCCTTTTTATCGTTAAACAATTAACCTTGATAATAATGATAATAAACAACACTTCATCAATTCCATTTACCTGTAGTGGTCTAAGGGAAGTAACTCTTACAGTTTTTCCTTGTAGTAAAGTATAAATGCTCTCCCTTTGACCATTAAATCTCTTTTTGCGAAATGGATCTGTACTGTTATTATTATTATTATACTTGAAATAATAATAATAATAATAATTATTATTATTATAATTCAGAAATATTTCATTCTGTAATAATAATAATTATTATAATATAACTGAATATATAAGAAATAGTATAACCCACTGAGGACCTTAAGTGTTGCATTATAGCAATGTATTTACTTCGTGATTATAGTGACCAACCAGTCAGCTCTAAAATAGTTTAAGGTCCGAAGCCGAAGGATGGGGCTGACTGGTTGGTCACTATCTAATGCAAAATTTTAGGCCTGAAATGTGCTGTACTATTTCTTATAGTATACCACACCTCTTTGTTCACTTGTGAACGTATTTTAGCAGTTCCGTGTCGCTCCGTGATTACCTCCCTTTAATAAGTATTTCCCTCCTGCAAATCAATTATTGCATTTATTAAAATTACTCAAAGTGTTCTCTATATCAAATTTAACCTTTCTCAATAATGATTATTATTTTACTCAGAAAAAAGAGAAATGCAAAGAAAAATGACTTGTTTTTATAAATAAATATATCTATACAACTATATATATAAAACTTCAGCCAGTTGAAGGTGGTCACTAAAATGTAGAAGTAGAAGTAGAAGTATCTAATTCTTTACAAGAAGAAAGTTTACTTATATGAATTTAACTGCGAAAATTACCGAGCACAGCAGGTCATAGAGGTGGACACTTCACGGCAAAAATATGGACAGGTACATTTATTTAAGTATGCTCCGGACAAGTTTTTAAGTACTGGGTAAGGTATAGATCTAACGTTACTATAATAGAAAACATGGAAATCTGCAGACATCCGAACATAACATTTTACAGTTATTCATGTTAGATAATCTACTAAGTAACATTTAATTTCAGCACGTGCAAAGGTCAAGTTGATTTAACCCTTTGCATGGTAGAAACACATCTGCAAACAGGACACAGTTTAGATCTCGGAGACAGGTGACAGCTAATGCACCTGGTGAATGTCATGCAGAAAAGTTTGCATAAGTTCCACTCTGCATTAATTAACCATAGTCTACTTCTTCTATGCTTTAGTGACCACCTTCAACTGACTGAACTGCCTAAAAGAATGTAAATTCTTCTCTAATTCCGGTTTGGAGGAGTTTTACTGTAGACCCAGATCACAAACTCCTGTAGGAACCGTCTGATCTGGGTTTACTCTGTTTGCAGATGCGTTAAAATACGTTTATATGAGGGAAAGGGTTAAGTCGATTTTTTTATAATGGAATATGAACACGTTTTTAAAAGCTCAGGCAAAAACTGTATAATCAGATTTATATAATTCCTTAGCCAAACAGAGCAATCCTGGCTAGACAGTCCAAGTAGGAGCCGTCTAATTACTCTATTTAAGCGCTTATAATATGAAGGAAAGGGTTAATGGCCGAAAAGTTTAGCTAATAAAATACCCGGGATGATTTTTACCTGGTAACCGGTTTGTGCAGGATGATATCGGTTATCTCCCCTGGCATACCTGGTTACTATATAAATAATGTTGTAAATTACTCCCGATTTCACTGTGTGTTCTGGAATTATTCTGCGATTTTGTTGCAACCTGTCATTGTTCAAGGTCAGAGGTAACAAATTATTGATTATATGTGGACGATATCATTAATTTAGTCGAATTTATAGTCCTAAACAAACAAACCCGCTTTTTGTTTCAAGTATTGTACATGTATCGATACCTTTCGCAATATTTACGATTTACGAGGCCTGCCACAACCATTAGGAAGTATATTAGGTACAGATTGTGGCTAATGACAATAGCATGTAGGACAGTATTTCCAGAATTCATTTGTCATATAAAAATCAGCTAATTGATATCCATAATAACATTTCTTACATGTATGAATATTCACATGGTAATTAAAGGCTGTCATATTCTACTAAATTGGAAAGCTGAAAAGCCTTAAAGGTCAGTCAGTCCAAAGACCTATGATAACACATAGATAAGAAACTACTGTATAACACTAGGAGAACTTATTCTGATAGGTGGTTTGGGTCTTTGCATAAAACTTTTTTGTTTGTGAACAGATTTTAACAATCCAGGTATCATATTGTAGCTTTATAGTTGCACTACACAATGATATGCTTATATTTCCCGAGTTTTTCTTACCATCCGAGATATTTGCAAACGTGACTTTGTTTGATTTTGTACACACCAAAATCATACCTTATTTCAGCACGTGGCAAACTCTTATATTCTATAAACTACTGAAAAACAAAAGTTTTATCTGTGATAAAAATTGTATTTATAGTATTTATAATCATTTTCTAATTAAAATATACCATATTATTTTGAAGAAAGTATGCAAATCTTTAGAAATATTGATTTTTAATTGCAAACTAAGGTAATTTTCATCAAAATAAGTAGATTGCAATTCAGACAGGTGGGTTGGATCTTTGCACAAAACTTTTTTGTTTGTGGACCGATTTTAACGATTAAGGTATCATATTGTAGCTGAATAATTGTTCTACACAATGATATGCTTATATTTTCTGAGCCTTTCTTACAACTAGAGATATTTGCAAACGTGACTTTGCGTGATTTGGTACATTTGCCGCGAGACTTGGTGAGATATGTCTAAGTTTCTTATCTGTGTTATCATAGGTCTTTGGTCAGTCCATTTAATAAGATTGCACCGGAGTTATACATACAGATAATGGCTACTGACTATAGCATGTATGCCAGTCTCAAGCGACCCTGTCAATCAGTTGTTAACTCCACATTTACATTTTACATATAAACAGTAAACCCCCTCTAACGCGACCACCAAAAAGGGGCATAATTCTGTCTGGCAGATGCCAGTGGTAGCTTAATGCAGGACCATGGTTATGCAGAAAGCTCCTATAGGAGCTTTCTGCATTACTTTCGTCCAGCATTAAGCAACCACCTGCTTATGAAGACAGCTATAGTTATTCTTATGTGGTCGCATTAGAGAGGTTCTACTGTAGTGAAGAGATGCCTTTTAACCCTTTCATTTCCTCCATGAATATTCATGCAAGAAACAATGATGTCATGAATATTATATTAATTTGTTATATTATAGCATATAATGGGCACAGGATTTTTTGGCAATGGCAGAAACTGTAGAATCATATCTTAGATCTATATCATAAGCAAACAGAGCAGACCCTGATTTTTGGAGTAACGGTTTAAGTCCTTTGCAAATGGTAGACCCAGATCAGGAGCAATAATATAGACCTGATTCTACAGTGTTTGCCATGTCCAAAACTTTCAGTATTCATCTGCCTAAATAAAAATCGGCTAATTGATATCAATAATAACATTTCTTACATGAATATTCACTAAATTGGAAAGCTGAAAAGGTCTGAGTGAGTCAGTCTAATTTGGATCCAAATCAGATGACACCGGAGTTAGTGCTCACCTTATACAGGTATATAGGCCGACTTATAAACTCATCTTTTTATTTGAAACAACAATGGTACAAGATGCCAATAGTATACCTGTCAATGGTGGAAATGAGTCAACAATGCAGAGGTAATAAAGGGCAGAACTGCATATCAGAATGGCCACAGTGGGAGCTCTGATGTTACAGCCATTAGGGCTGATGGAGTTCTTCGACACAGACACAGAAAAGCCCAGAGAAAGAAACAACTGAGTCACCTTTCCTTCATATAAACGCATTTTCATGCCTTTGCAAGTACAGAAGACCCAGATCAGACCAGGGTCTGCTCTGTTTACTTATAAAATTGTACTAGACCTGACTACAGTTTCTACCAAAGCCAAACAGTCCTGTGTACATATGCCATTATAAAAAATCAGCTAATAAATATTCATGATATCATTATTATGTCTCCCCCACTTTTGTCAGTGGTGGAAATGAGTCATTAATGTTGTTTGCAAAAAGTGTAGACCCAGTTGACAGGGGTCCGCAGGGTCTGCACTGTTTGTCATGATACACTTTATTTAAAAAATAAGTTAATGTTCATGCTAAGCTTGACCTGTTTGATTTTGAAAACTCAGCATTAAAATGGTTAAATCAATGTTTTCTAAAGAAAAAAACAACAACATCCTCATAGTGTGCTTTACACCAATTCTCTCACACTAACAACATCCTCATAGTGTGCTTTACACCAATTCTCTCACACTAACAACATCCTCATAGTGTGCTTTACACCAATTCTCTCACACTAACAACATCCTCATAGTGTGCTTTACACCAATTCTCTCACACTAACAACATCCTCATAGTGTGCTTTACACCAATTCTCTCACACTAACAACATCCTCATAGTGTGCTTTACACCAATTCTCTCACACTAACAACATCCTCATAGTGTGCTTTACACCAATTCTCTCACACTAACAACATCCTCATAGTGTGCTTTACACCAATTCTCTCACACTAACAACATCCTCATAGTGTGCTTTACACCAATTCTCTCACACTAACAACATCCTCATAGTGTGCTTTACACCAATTCTCTCACACTAACAACATCCTCATAGTGTGCTTTACACCAATTCTCTCACACTAACAACATCCTCATAGTGTGCTTTACACCAATTCTCTCACACTAACAACATCCTCATAGTGTGCTTTACACCAATTCTCTCACACTAACAACATCCTCATAGTGTGCTTGACACCAATTCTCTCACACTGACACCTTTTGACACCTCTGTAAAAGTCTTTCTTTGAAACTTTTTTTTTATAACCATAGCAATAAATACCACTGGTAAATTCTAAAACTGAGAAAATGGGTTAATTAGCATGAAAAGGCTTAACCTTCTGCACTCTGAACAATTGTCGTCTGCAAATATTGTCATCTGCTTCGTTTCTTAAAGTGTGTCAGACTGTTTGGATTCTGATGAGACTAAGTGACTTGTGTCTCATCTGGATCCAAACTGCAATGCTTATCACAAAATTGCCAGCAGTGTATTGAAGGTTAAAGTTAGTGTCAGATATATTCTCTTCAGACAACAGATAAATGTGTGTACTCAGATTCTAAAATCATCATTTCTCAGTTGTGACCACTCTTTAGAATTGGCTTAAAGAGACGATTCTAAAGAGTGGTCACAACATAGGGTTTTGTGCAGAAATGAAGGAGTTATTCTTGAAAATATTTTAATTTATGCATATTATTTGGACATTTGTCTTCAGGATGGCAAGAAATTAGACTTTTGGCAGTGATGATCAACTGGTAAACATGAATCACAATGCAGAAGTAATAAAGGGCAGCACGGCATATCAGAATGGCCACAGTGGGAGCTCTGCTATTACAGCCATTGGGGCTGTTGGAGTTCTTCGACACAGACACAGAAAAGCCCAGAGAAAGAAAAAACTCTCCAAATTTGAAAGAAAGTTCACAGCATTAGGACCATTCTTGAAACCAGAACAGAAAAGAATTGACTATGTTTTGGTCCATAAACCAGGAACATCTGAAGAAGAAATTGATCCAGACAGGAAAGATGCCCTGTTGAAAAAGGAGAATCTCAGGAAACGGTTTGAAGATGCACTGAGAGACGAAGGTTTCTCTATAAAGACTGTGGAATTGGGTGATACAGTTTACAAAAAACTTCACTGTCCCTTCAAAAGGTTGTGTAAAGAAGCAGAGGTGGTGAAGTTGGAATTACCTCTAAAAGGAGTAAGTACATATTACAATTTCTCCTCCAACCCCTATGTTGCTGCAACTCATTAGAATCAGCTCTTCATTGTGATTCTAATGAGTTACAACAAGATAGGGTTTGGTGAGGAAATTGAAAAATGTATTAATGCATCCTATCAGTATTCCTGACACTTAACTCTTTGAATGCTAAACCCATTCCTCCATAGGCTATTTTTAGACACAACCTCTTTGAATGAATCTACCCAAAAGGAGCATTTACTAGAGAAAAGGAACATTTTAGAATTTTGTAGTTTGAAACCATTGTGATAAATAGAGCATTTTCTCCTATAGGAGCAAATGCTCTATTTATCACAATGGTTTCAAGAGGTGATTTTTACAGAGGCGTATAAAGGCATATTTATGGAGGTTAAATTTTAACACTTTCCTTAATATAAACACCTTTTCGCACATCTGCAAGCAGAGTAGACTCAGATCAGACAGCTCCTATCTGCTCTGTCTGCTAATGGAATTTCATAGATCTCTTTCTTTATATATAGTTTCTAAAATGGCTGCCATGTTCAACCTGCCATATTTCATTATAACTGTTTAGTCCATGACTATTTACTAAGGTACTGAAATTTGGAATAAATAGAGATGAGGGAAAGTGTTAACCCTTTAAGTACTCCATGAATATTCATGTAAGAAATAAATGACATCATGATTATTAATTAGATTTATTGTTATAACATCACAGTTATGTTTTGGCCATGGCAGAAACTATAGAATCATATCTTTGATATATCATATAAGCAAACAGAGCAATCAGGAGCTGTCTGATCTTGGTCTATTCTGTTTGCAAAGGCGTAGGAAGGCATATTTATGGAGTAAAGGGTTTATCAAAGTGGAATGACCCGTCATTGTTATGTCCCCCACAAGATGGGAGGCATGTAGCATTGCTCTTATTGATCCGTCAATCAGTTTTACCCTGCTTTGATAACTTTAAATGAAAGTACTGAAGTAGCAATTAGCAGAGACCCAGGTCAACCTGCTTCTTAATTAGGAGTGTGATCTGGATCTGTTAGCCAAACTGTCAAAATATTTAGGATAATCAAAGTACCCAGCCATTGTAAATCACATGCCTTGTTGGAAATTTGTGGCCTGATCACAAGACAGATTCAACAGTATTTTATACTGACAATTTTTGGCACCTTTGCTGACAGAGTAGACCCAGATCAGATGACTCCTATAAGATCTGTCTGATATTGATCTACTGTGTTTAGAAAGGTATTAACCCTTTCCCTGTTCTGCATTTAGGCCAAATTTCAATACCTACTGAATATTCATTAACAAAATAGTTATAAAGAAATATAGAAAGTGGAACATTGTAAACATTTTAGAAAGCAAAGAAACATATCTAATTCTGTTGGCAAACAGAGCAGACCCTGATCAGACGGCTCCTCTAGGAGCCATCTGATCTGGGTCTTCTCTGTTTGCAAATGCGTAAAAAGGTGTTTATATGAGGGAAAGAGTTAAAAGGCATCTTTATCACTTTAACTCATTCCCAACCTGTTTGAGCAATTCTACCGAATAGGAAAATTATGAAGACGAATTTTAGAATTATGTAGTTTTGAAAAACCATTTTGATAAATAGAGCATTTGCGCTTAACATATTAACGGTTCAAGTGCAGGAAACACATAATTAATATCCTTTGCAAACAGTGTAGACCAAGATGAGAGGGGGGCTCATAGAGGAGCTCATAGAGGAGCACTCTCATCAGGGTCTGCACTGTTTGTCTTGTTACACTTTTCTGTGAAACATCCCCAAATATTCAAGGTCATCCTGACCTGTTTGAATTGTAGAAAAGTCCATTGAAAGCTCAGCATTGCAAGGGTTAAAAGTGTTTATCACTGGAAATTAAGCTGCACTTGGGAATACACTGCATGTTTGACTTTGTTGGTATTTCTCATACTTGTTGTCATGGTGACAATATGTTGTTATCAATGATCAATACTTTGTAATAATTTAACATAGGTTGCACTAATACTTTACATGTTCTCATATTTATGCTTTTGCAACCAGAGTAAAGTTTCAGTAAACATTAACCCTTCTCTTGCTATTCACGTCAATATACCTACCTGTAAATAGTGTAGACCCAGATGAGACAGCTCCTGCAGGAGCTGTCTCATCAGGGTCTGCACTATTTACAAGTTGATTGTGCAACAAGTGCACTCCACAGCAGTGATTGCACAGCAAAATACTTGTACACAGTGAAGATATATGTAATTATACAACAGGTCATGGGTAAAGAAGGAGACATGTATTTTAAAATTCAGCAAGCGAAGGGTTAAAGACAAACCAGACAGAACAAACCAACCAGCTCCTGGAGGAGCTTTCTGATCAGGGTCTGCTCTGTTTGCTTAACACCTCATTCTTTCATGAATATTAATCTGAGAAATAAAGAATGTATGAATATTGATAAGATGAATCTAATTATAGCATCATGAACCAGGTTAGTTTTACAATATTGCAGAAGTTGTAGAATCAGATCTGTATTATTTCATTTATGGTATAGGAGCCACCTAATCTCTGCCTGCTGTTTGCAAAGGCACAGAAAGGCATATTTATTACTTGTAAAGGATTGGGTGAACAGAGCAGACCCTGATAGGAGAGCTCTTAGCCTCTATGATAAATCAGATTCTACATTACCTGCCATAGCAAAATTCTCATGTGCAATAGACTAGTAAACCATCAATTACAATGTCATTAATGTTTTCTTGTATAAATATTCATGCAGTAAATGGGTAGCACCTTTTATCTGAATGGGTTGATAACAGATATTTGGCAGGTAAATGATGAATTAATTCTGCCCTTATTCTTTGATTGCAAAGTGTGAAAAAGCTTTTTTGTATGAGGGAACGGGTTAACCCTTTCCCTCATATAAACATGTTTTCACGCATTTGCAAACAGAGAAGACCCAGATCAGACGGCTCTGTTTGCTAATGAAATTTGATAGATCTGTTTCTTTAGTTTCTAAAATGGCTACAATGTCCCACCTTGCACATTTTTTTTAACTCTTTTGTCCATGAATGTAGGTATGTAGGTATGAAATTTGAAATAAACATAGAACAGGGAACTGGTTAATAAATTAACAAATATATGTATATATTCATATCAGAGATAGTGACCCTATGAATGATAATCAGCTGAACTTTATAATAACATACATGTAGATCGTATCAACATGGACATGTTTGGGCATGGCAAACAGCTGTAGAATCATATCTATATAATATATACATGTATCATTGCATGAACAATGAGAGCAGATACTGACAATATCTATATAATATATACATGTATCATTGCATGAACAATGAGAGCAGATACTGACAATATCTATATAATATATACATGTATCATTGCATGAACAACGAGAGCAGATACTGACAATATCTATATAATATATACATGTATCATTGCATGAACAACGAGAGCAGATACTGACAATATCTATATAATATATACATGTATCATTGCATGAACAACGAGAGCAGATACTGACAATATCTATATAATATATACATGTATCATTGCATGAGCAAAGAGAGCAGATACTGACAATATCTATATAATATATACATGTATCATTGCATGAACAACGAGAGCAGATACTGACAAGAAATCTCCTACAGCAGGGTTTACTCTGTTTGCAAATGCATTGTAATGCAGAGGTCCAGATAAGATACGTAAATTTAAACATTTTCAACAATATCTCCTTTATTTCTCCACCAAACCCTATACTGTGACCACTCTTTAGAACCATCTCTTCGAGATGATTCTAAAGAGTGGTCACAGTATAGGATTCACCGTTTGGTGCCGTGGAGAAATGACTATTGTAGTATTTGGGTATGCAACTTTATCTGTAGCTCTGAATATGATCTGTATCAATAAACAGTTAACCTTTTACTCCATAATTACGCTCCTTTGCAATCAGAGTAGACTCTTAGGAGCCGTCTGGTCAGTTTCTGTCCTGTTTGCTTAGGACATAATATAGATCTAAATCTACACTAGGACATAATATAGATCTAAATCTACACTAGGACATAATATAGATCTAAATCTACACTTTTTGCCTTGATTAAATATTCATAAATGTCATATGTTATTATAAAAATACATGTACTGCCAATTAATATGCATAGTGTCATTACTTCTTACATGAATATTCATGGGGTAAACGGTTAACACCATAGTCCCTGGATCCACAAATGCCATTCCACACTTTCAAAGGTTTATCGCTTGCAACGCTGGATTTTTCAAATGGACTATTCGAAAATTCAAACATGTAAAGCTTACCATCGATATTCAGGGATTTTTATTAACCCTTTCCCAGTTCTCTGATTATTCCAAATTTCAATACCTACTGAATATTCATGGACTAAATATTTATAATGAAATATGGAGGATGGAACATTGTAGCCATTTTAGAAAGTAAAGAAAGAGATCTATCAAATTCCATTGGCAAACAGAGCACACCCTGATCAGACGACTCCTATAGGAACTGTCTGATCTGGGTCTACTGTTTGCAAATGCATGAAAAATTAAAGAAATCTGTAATATAACATACAGTGCATACCCTGATGAAAGGGTTACTCTAGAAGCCCTCTCATCTGGGTCAATACAGTTTGTTTAGTCTATTTGTGACTTATGTCCTGCACTAAAAGGGTAAACCCTCTACTCCATACATAAGCTATTTAATACCTTTGCAAATAGAGAAGACGCAGATCAGGAGGCTCCTGTAGGAGCCTTTTAATCAGGGTTTACTCTGTTTGCTTATGGAATTATATGCATTGGAACTATATACATGTATCCTCGATTCCTATATTTCCGTTCTTTCCTATTATTCCGTCCGCATCACAAAAGCGCTTGATATGGCGCGTGCGACCTCCCTACGTCACCGCTCAAAGTGTTTTCCGATTGTAAATAAAACACGTTTAGATACAGAGCCGAATAAAATAGGGAAAAACAGGTAAGTTGAATGAAACTTTAAAGAAAAATATTATTTTCAACAAAAATATAAACATTCTCATCACGTGACACCATTTTTCTAACAATATTTCCCCAAAATAATCCGTTTTTCAAAGCTTAAAAAATTGACAGATGCCGCGGAAACGTTCAGGCAGGTCCTTATTACGTGACCAAGCAAATAACACGTCACAAGTATACTGTTCAGCAAAACTTAGGGTTCATGTTATGAACATGACTCATGTCAAATTTTTTAACAATGGAGTCTGTTATCAGACGGTATAAATACATTTCTGTACTGAATAAAATGCCCCAGTACACATCTAAATTGTAAATATGTTGGCATTTCTTTAATTTTGAGTGTTATCTGTTCAGCTGATTGTAATCTGTATATTTCAAAGTATTTTTTAAAATCAATTTTCAGTTAACACTTTTTGTAAAATAACATTTGCATTTATATGGCTGATAATTCTGTCTTATTTTGTTCATGGTGCTTTTGAAAATGATTTCGATTAATACATAGTTCAACATGACTCAAAATGTTTATTAGGTGTAGTGAGTGTCTGGGACTTAACCTTTCTTGTGCAGTATATATTTGACCCAATTGTGCTCAAACACCTTTGAGTGGGAGATTATGACGTCATAGGAACAGCAATATAGGAAACATGGAGGCTGCATTTGCAGCATT
This sequence comes from Azorinus chamasolen, assembly GCA_963576725.1. Lineage (NCBI taxonomy): Eukaryota > Metazoa > Mollusca > Bivalvia > Cardiida > Solecurtidae > Azorinus > Azorinus chamasolen. The sequence continues at coordinate 59,492,646 of OY755242.1, forward strand.
GAGTGAGTTAAAAGAACCGGCATTTGGTTCAATTGTTGGGTTATTTGTTTACTTAAAGTGTTATTTTCCGTTAGAAAAATATTTTTTCTCACTATTCCTTCAAGGAAGCTCCTTGTTGCATTTAAAGTAATTGTTTTTATGATAATTATTTTGCTAAGGGGAACGGTAATACAGGAGAAGGGGATACATTGTAAATCTGATTCTATAGTTTCTGCCATAGCCGAAGATATATGTGTTCAAGCCAAAGATATATGTGTTCAAGCCAAAGATATATGTGTTCAAGCCAAAGATATATGTGTCCATTTGACAATATAAAAATTCAGCTAATCAATATGATATTAATTATGGATATTGTATCCATAATGCTTTTATTTCTTGCTTGGACATGGATAAACATTGAAATGTGAAACAGAAATGCCTTAACCCTTTACCCCATTAATATTCATGCAAGAAAAAATGATATCATGAATATTAATTATTATAATTGCCCATGGACACAGGAACTTTTAGCCATGACAGAAACTGTAGAATAATATCTACATGTATCTAATATCATTAGCAATCAGAGCAGACCCTGATCAAATTGCTCTTGCAGGATTTGGGTCTTCTCTGATTGCAAAGGCGTAGAAAAGTGTTTTTATGGAGTAAAGTGTTAACAGAAAGTCTCAAGGAGAAAACATGTTTGATTTGGCAACTTGAGGCATATTTTCAAATCAAATCTGTCCACACTAACAAATGACCCATTCCCTCATATTAATACCTTTTGACGCCTCTGTAAAAGACACTTTCTGAAGAGATGATGATTATCTTATTGCGAACAAAATTAATAATCAGAGGTACAGATAAGATATTTTCAAGAATAACTTGTTCATTTCTCCACCGAACCCTATGTTGTCACCACTCTTTAGAATTGTCTCTTTGAGACGATTCTTAAGAGTAATCACAACACAGGGTTTAGTGAAGAAATTACGATTTTAGCATTGGAGTACACACATTTATCTGTTCACTCGGTAATAAGTATTTGTAAGTTATTTGAATTCAGACGTAATACATTAAAATTTTAGTAATTTGGCATCTTGCCAGAATACACATACTTTGCTTTAAAAGAATAAAATATGTATGTTTAATTAAGGACTGAAGCAAATTATCACTTGCTAAAAAATTGTTGTCTGTTACAACTCTGAGAAAGTTATTTTTTCTTTATTTCTCTTAACCCTTTGCTCCATAAATATGCGCCTTCTACACCCTTGCAAGCGGAGTAGACCAGATCAGATGGCTCCTATAGGAGCGATGTGATCAGGGTCTGCTTTGTTTGCTTATGATATAATATAGATATGATTTTGTATTTTCTGCCGCGGTAAAAAATTCATGTGTCTGTGTACTATTTTAACAATTAATCAAATTAGTAAAAACTATTCATGATGTCATTATTTCTTACATAAATATTCATGGAGTAAAGGGTTGAAATGCAGTCTAAGTCAGTGTAAAACAGTTTGGATCCCGATGGGACATACAGTTATCGGTATTTGGCATCTCAATTGGTTATCACAAATTTGCAGCTTATGAACAAATATGAGGTCATTAGCTCAGGACTCTATGAGTAAAGTCGATTTATGATATTTAATATTAAAATCAATAAAGAGGTCAACCCAGGCGGAAACAAACAATAATGGCCAACAGACTATGGGTAGTTTTCTAATCTGAGTGCTGACTCTTTTTTTTTACTCTTTCTCTGCCAATGCCACCAACAGTGATTACCGGTACATATGCAAGCAGTTTGGATCCAGATGAGATGCCGAGTAACTCAGTGTCTCATCAGGATCCAAACTGTTTGTTACTGTGACTGTTTTTGAAACAAAAATGAAGAAAAGTAAGAAAAAAAGAAAATTGTACCAGACGACAAAGTTTGCAGACGACAAAATTTGGCAGCGAAAGAGTTAAATGTCTGTTAAGCCTTTCAATGCTCCATTTACAGATTGGAATAACCCAACTGTGTTTAATGGTAGAGTCCATTCAGTATGGAAGGCTTAAACTTGCTAGATGATTTTGAATGACAAACAATGCAGACCTGTATCAGAGGTTCCTGGAGGATCAGGGTTTACACTGATTGCAAATACATTGATGTATGCATGTGCGACATTCAAAAGATTAATGTGCTACCAATAATTAGAAGGACTCTTTTATTCAGTATTGCCAGTTTAGGTGTTGTTGATCATGCATGCTATCTGCAGTAATCTTAACCTTGAACCAATTTCTTCATATAAATGTGTTTTCACGCATTTGCAAACAGAGCAGACCTAGATCAGATGGCTCCTGTTGGAGCCATCTGATCAGGGTCTTCTCTGTTTGCTATTAGAATTTGAAATATTTGTGTCTTTAGTTTCTAAAATGCCTACAAAGTTCCACCTTCATTATATCATTATAACTATTTTGTCTATGAATATTCAGTAGGTATTGAAATTTGGAATAAACATAGAACAGGGAAATGGTTAACAATGTGAAGAAAATATCTGCTCAGATTTGGATCTGGTGTAGTTTGGATCTACTACTGATTTATTCAGACCTTTGAGAAAATATTGACAGAGTGTCAAACAACTAGGACCCTGACGAGATGCAGAGTTAACCCATTCCCTCATATTGACGCTTTTTGACGCCTTTGCAAAAGTCACCTGTAGAAACTATTGTGATAAATAGAGCATTTGCTCCTATAGGAGCAAATGCTCTATTTATCATAATTGTTTCAAACTACAAAATTCCAAAAGTTTCCTTTTCTCTAAGTTAATGCTCTTTTTCGGTAGATTTATTCAAAGAGGTTGGATCTAAAGATAGCCTATGAGGGAATGGGTTAACTCAGAGTCTCATCTAGATCCAAACTGTTTGCAAATGCATTTTAAGTCAGGACACAGATAGCGATATAAGGGTTAATACTAGCTCTTAATCGTTTCTCAAATGATCATTTATGCATGAATTGGCAACTTCATGAATATTTTATTTACTTACCGGGGTACTTTTATAATGTAAACTTTTCAAGGGAATTTTCGACTAAGACAAATACTGTAGGGTTCCGAAAGCAAACAGAACAGATCCTGTAGGTGCTGTCTGATTTGGGTTTTCTCTGTTATATAGTATACCTACTGAACAGGATCTAATCTGTGTCTACTGTGTTTGCATAAAATATGTATTTATGGAGTAAAGTGCTAACACCTTTGAAAATGGAGTAAACCCAGATCAGATTGCTCCTATTTACAATCCATCAGATAAGGGTTTGCTCTGTTTGCTTATTAAATAGTATTTAATTCTACAGTTTCTGCCGTGGCTAAAAAAAGTGTTTATATGTCAATACAAAATTTCTTCTAGTTATACATGTATTCATACATGTACTGTCTTTATTTCTTACATGAATATTCATGGAGTAAAGAGCTGTATGACTGTCACTGGGTCACCTTTCATTCATATAAACACCTTTTCATGCCTTTGCAAGTACATGTACAGAAGACCCAGATCAGATGGCTTCTGTAGGAGCCATCTTACCAGGGTCTGCTCTGTTTGCTTAATATAAAATTGTACTAGACCTGACTACCGTTTCTACCAAAGCCAAACAGTCCTGTGTACATATCGAGGGCTTGGTGCAAAACACTTTGTGAAGGAGTTAGAATAGTTTTGCACCAAGCCCTCGATATGCCATTATAAAAAATCAGCTAATAAATATTCATGATATCATTATTTCTTACATATTTCTTCCCATTTCAACAGGGAAAGGGTTAACAGTATCTGTGGTCTATGTAAGTTATCTAAAAAGTTTTCCAATTCAGAAAAGTCATGATTTACTAACCTTTATCACATAATCTGCAGTGTGGGAGTGCCCAAACAGAGTGCTGTAAACCGCGGAAACGCACTAGTGCATTTTTACGCAAATGGGCAGTTTGAATCCAGCTATATTACGCTGTAAACAATGGATGAAACAGCCGTCAGATACTAAACATTCCTGTGTACATATGCCATTATGAAAATTCAGCCAATAAATATTCATGATGTCTTTATTTCTTACATGAATGTTCAACATGGGAAGGGTTAATGCAGGACACAACCAATACAGAAAGCTCCTATAGGAGCTACATTTTCATCCTGCATTAAGCTACCACTATTACGGTAACAAATGGTGTAGATCATTCTGGGTTTGTTTGTCTGAATTTTAAGGATAATTGTAACGATTCTTCAGCTCCTCCTATTAGCCTTTCCCTGTTCTATATTTAGTCAAAATAGACAAAATAGATATATAATGAAATATGGAAGGGGGAACAGTGTAGCAATTTTAGAAACTAAAGAAACATCTATCAAATTTCAATGGCAAACAGAGCAGACCCTGATCAGATGGCTCCTACAGGATCCATCTGATCTGGGTCTACTTTGTTTGCAAATGCGTGACAAGGAATTTATATGAAGGAAAGGGTTAAATACACAGTGCCATATACCTTGTTGTGCAACAAACATCATTCAATAACTGACACTACTGTTTTTTCCAATTATCAGGTATATTCAAATGTGTAAATCACCCACAAGCCTATAGGCTTAATGATTTTTTCTGACTAAATCGATAATTATCTCTTTGGACGCTAAGTAATGTTTAGTCTGCAACAGTTGTCATCTGCTGCAATTCTTAAAATAGAATTTCTCTCATTTCTTTGCAAAAATGTGGTCAGAGTATCAAACAGATTGAATCCTGATGAGACGCCGCATTAAGCGGCGTCTCGTCAGGATTAAAACTGTTTGCATTGGTAATCACGGTTTTGTCGCTAGCATGCAAAGAGTTATACAAGATCTCTTACTATTCCAAAGTGGAAGTATTTGCTGAGTACTTGGTTGGTAGACGCTACACAATCACATTTCATACCAGTCCTGAGTACTTGGTTGGTAGACGCTACACAATCACATTTCATACCAGTCCTGAGTACTTGGTTGGTTGACGCTACACAGTCACATTTCATACCAGTCCTGAGTACTTGGTTGGTAGACGCTACACAATCACATTTCATACCAGTCCTGAGTACTTGGTTGGTAGATGCTACACCATCACATTTCATACCAGTCCTGAGTACTTGGTTGGTAGACACTACACAATCACATTTCATACCAGTCCTGAGTACTTGGTTGGTAGACGCTACACAATCACATTTCATACCAGTCCTGAGTACTTGGTTGGTAGACACTACACAATCACATTTCATACCAGTCCTGAGTACTTGGTTGGTAGACACTACACAATCACATTTCATACAAGTCCTGAGTACTTGGTTGGTAGACACTACACAATCACATTTCATACCAGTCCTGAGTACTTGGTTGGTAGACACTACACAATCACATTTCATACCAGTCCTGAGTACTTGGTTGGTAGACACTACACAATCACATTTCATACCAGTCTCATATACAGTAAAACCTCACTAAATTCTGAAAATGCTTTGAAAGTAAAAGCAGCAATGCGAAAAGAGAAAATTGCAGACTCTGGTTTATTGAGTCTGTTCTTGGGCAATTATTAAAAGTTCAACACTGAGCTCATGCCCCCTAGCACTGGCTTAAGTGGTATTCAATTTTAATAATTGAATAAGGACCAGAAAATGTAACAACTCTTAGGATGAAGTACAGAGCAACTTTTTACGGCTGACACATGATCACTTTAACAACTACTGTTTTAAAGTACATAAATTCTGACATTAAGAGCTTCTTCAAAAGTTTGAGAATTGTTTAGGCAGGTGATTACTTAATCTTTCACATTGAGCTAAAAATATTGATTACCTGTATGATACTTATTTGAGTGATCGAATTAGCAAGGATTACTGTATTGTCAGAGCAGAACAGTTAATTCTTTTCCCAAAGATAGTCTCATGACATAGGCATGTAATATTTTTCTGAACCCTGTACTTTTTTTAAGAAAATATATATGTATGAATATTAATATATATATAATGACATTTGAACAAGAAAAATTTGGCCCTGGTAAAAACCCAAGAATCAGATCTATGTACATGTAATTCCATAAGCTAACAGAGCAGACCCTGATCAGATGGCTCTTACAGGAGCCAACTAATCTGGATCTACTCTATTTGCAAAGGTGTTAAAAAACGTATCTATGGAGTAAAGGGTTACATCAGTGCTGACTGTCTAGAATTATTAGCCTAAAAAAGTTGGATTCTTCCTCACCTTTGCAGTCTGACCAGGGACTGCTCTGTTTGCTGATATGATGGAGATATGATTTACTGTTTATGCCATGCCTCAAAGTGCCTGTGTTCATGCACTATTATAACAACTGATCTTAATTAATATTCATAATGTCATTAATTCTTACAAGAATATTCATGGAGTAAAGGTTAATATACCACATGTGTCCCTCTATTGTGGCTATGCAGGCGTCACAACGATGGCGCATACTCCTATTGAATCTGACAACAGTGCTCCCTCCCTACAACGGCCCTCTCAATAACGATTCCCTCCTTACAACAACGCATGTCACTGTTTCCAAAACAACAATGCTCCAGAAACAACTTTATTCCATCGTATTTTCTTTATGCCTCTATCAAACCCTATGTTGTGACCACTCTTTAGAATCGTCACTTTGTGACGATTCTAAAGAGTGGTCACAACATAGGGTTTGATTGAGGCATAACGGTTTTAGTTCTCGAAATATACCTGATCTGGGGATCTGCAAACAAGCTAATTGTGTTTGATTTTCCCTCCCTATAACAGTTCCCTCTGAACAACACATACAATCTTCGTATCCCAAAGGGCGTCATTGTAGAGAGGGAGCACTGTACCTGGAAGTGGGATATCTTTCTCCACTCTTCCTTCTACAGTTTCTCCCAATACCAAAACATCTTTTGTACATAATTAAAATGCAGCTAATAGATATTCATGATGTCATCATTCCTTACATGAATATTCAAGAGGGAAAGGTTAAATATTAGTCTTATGTTGAACTGTTTGTGTTTCTTTTTCAGTGTGAGAAGTACCCTGTTGAGAGAACCACCTTCATCACGGAGTTCATCGAGAAACACTTTGAGACCGACAATGAGGGTAATAATAAACTTCAGACCTGAGTGCACACACCTATCACAGTATATTAACCCATTTCTTCCCATATTATTTAACCCATTACTTCATAGGCTATTTTTAAGACCTAACCTCTTTGAATAAATCTACCAAAAAAGAGCATCTACTAGAAAAGAAAAAGTCTAGAATTGTGTATTTTTGAAACCATTGTGATTAAAAAAAGCATTTGTTCCTATGGAGCTAATGCTCTATTTATAACTTGTGACTGTTACAGAGGCGTCAGAAGGCTTCCATATGAAGGAATGGGTTAAACAAAACAGAGGCGTCAGAAGGCTTCCATATGAAGGAATGGGTTAAACAAAACAGAGGCGTCAGAAGGCTTCCATATGAAGGAATGGGTTAAACAAAACAGAGGCGTCAGAAGGCTTCCATATGAAGGAATGGGTTAAACAAAACAGAGGCGTCAGAAGGCTTCCATATGAAGGAATGGGTTAAACAAAACAGAGGCGTCAGAAGGCTTCCATATGAAGGAATGGGTTAAACAAAACAGAGGCGTCAGAAGGCTTCCATATGAAGGAATGGGTTAAACAAAACAGAGGCGTCAGAAGGCTTCCATATGAAGGAATGGGTTAATGCAGAAGGCTTCCATATGAAGGAATGGGTTAATGCAGAAGGCTTCCATATGAAGGAATGGGTTAATGCAGAAGGCTTCCATATGAAGGAATGGGTTAATGCAGAAGGCTTCCATATGAAGGAATGGGTTAATGCAGAAGGCTTCCATATGAAGGAATGGGTTAAACAAAACAGAGGCGTCAGAAGGCTTCCATATGAAGGAATGGGTTAATGCAGAAGGCTTCCATATGAAGGAATGGGTTAAACAAAACAGAGGCGTCAGAAGGCTTCCATATGAAGGAATGGGTTAATGCAGAAGGCTTCCATATGAAGGAATGGGTTAATGCAGAAGGCTTCCATATGAAGGAATGGGTTAATGCAGAAGGCTTCCATATGAAGGAATGGGTTAATGCAGAAGGCTTCCATATGAAGGAATGGGTTAAACAGAACAGAGGCGTCAGAAGGCTTCCATATGAAGGAATGGGTTAAACAAAACAGAGGCGTCAGAAGGCTTCCATATGAAGGAATGGGTTAAACAAAACAGAGGCGTCAGAAGGCTTCCATATGAAGGAATGGGTTAATGCAGAAGGCTTCCATATGAAGGAATGGGTTAATGCAGAAGGCTTCCATATGAAGGAATGGGTTAATGCAGAAGGCTTCCATATGAAGGAATGGGTTAATGCAGAAGGCTTCCATATGAAGGAATGGGTTAATGCAGAAGGCTTCCATATGAAGGAATGGGTTAAACAAAACAGAGGCGTCAGAAGGCTTCCATATGAAGGAATGGGTTAATGCAGAAGGCTTCCATATGAAGGAATGGGTTAAACAAAACAGAGGCGTCAGAAGGCTTCCATATGAAGGAATGGGTTAATGCAGAAGGCTTCCATATGAAGGAATGGGTTAATGCAGAAGGCTTCCATATGAAGGAATGGGTTAATGCAGAAGGCTTCCATATGAAGGAATGGGTTAATGCAGAAGGCTTCCATATGAAGGAATGGGTTAAACAAAACAGAGGCGTCAGAAGGCTTCCATATGAAGGAATGGGTTAAACAAAACAGAGGCGTCAGAAGGCTTCCATATGAAGGAATGGGTTAAACAAAACAGAGGCGTCAGAAGGCTTCCATATGAAGGAATGGGTTAATGCAGAAGGCTTCCATATGAAGGAATGGGTTAATGCAGAAGGCTTCCATATGAAGGAATGGGTTAAACAAAACAGAGGCGTCAGAAGGCTTCCATATGAAGGAATGGGTTAATGCAGAAGGCTTCCATATGAAGGAATGGGTTAATGCAGAAGGCTTCCATATGAAGGAATGGGTTAATGCAGAAGGCTTCCATATGAAGGAATGGGTTAATGCAGAAGGCTTCCATATGAAGGAATGGGTTAATGCAGAAGGCTTCCATATGAAGGAATGGGTTAAACAAAACAGAGGCGTCAGAAGGCTTCCATATGAAGGAATGGGTTAATGCAGAAGGCTTCCATATGAAGGAATGGGTTAAACAAAACAGAGGCGTCAGAAGGCTTCCATATGAAGGAATGGGTTAATGCAGAAGGCTTCCATATGAAGGAATGGGTTAAACAAAACAGAGGCGTCAGAAGGCTTCCATATGAAGGAATGGGTTAATGCAGAAGGCTTCCATATGAAGGAATGGGTTAAACAAAACAGAGGCGTCAGAAGGCTTCCATATGAAGGAATGGGTTAATGCAGAAGGCTTCCATATGAAGGAATGGGTTAAACAAAACAGAGGCGTCAGAAGGCTTCCATATGAAGGAATGGGTTAATGCAGAAGGCTTCCATATGAAGGAATGGGTTAAACAAAACAGAGGCGTCAGAAGGCTTCCATATGAAGGAATGGGTTAATGCAGAAGGCTTCCATATGAAGGAATGGGTTAAACAAAACAGAGGCGTCAGAAGGCTTCCATATGAAGGAATGGGTTAATGCAGAAGGCTTCCATATGAAGGAATGGGTTAAACAAAACAGAGGCGTCAGAAGGCTTCCATATGAAGGAATGGGTTAATGCAGAAGGCTTCCATATGAAGGAATGGGTTAAACAAAACAGAGGCGTCAGAAGGCTTCCATATGAAGGAATGGGTTAATGCAGAAGGCTTCCATATGAAGGAATGGGTTAAACAAAACAGAGGCGTCAGAAGGCTTCCATATGAAGGAATGGGTTAAACAAAACTCATCCACACCTAATATATCAGAACCCATCCATTTTTTTCATGTTGAAAATATTTGCTGGTATAAGCTATTGATATCAAATGTTTGTTATTATACCCTCCCCAAAGAAGTTACAGGGGTGCATTCTGGAATCATCTTGTCTGTCTATCTCTCTTGCCATTTGACATTCATCTTTCTATCTGTCTTTGCATCTGGAGACACAATATTCTCAGAGCTTCTTCTTCTACAGTTTTCTACCAAAATTTATGAATTTGTTTTGTTTTGATCCGACCAATTGTATGATATTTAGTATAAATATCGGTATTGGAGACAGGTGGCAGCTTAATGCAGGCTGAAAGTCATGCAGAAAGCTCCTCTCTAGGAGCTTTCTGCATAACTTTCACCCTTCATTAAGGAGCCACCTTCATCAAAGTACAATGTATCTAAATTCTTCTCTACTAGAATTACAGTTTAGAGAGGTTTTACTGTATTCATTTTGTGTCAAACTTTCCGTTGTTCTGATGAGATTCAACATCACTTTACATCTGCTTCCAAACTTAACAAAGTATCTCATGATTTTCAACCACCTTTGCTTGCTTTGACTTCATTGTTATTTACTTCACTTTTTCAGTTGACTTCATTAGTGCGCCATTCAAGATGAATAAGATCGACTTGTTTGAAGGTTACGACAATCCAACATTCTTCTTCCGACCATCATTGCGATCTTTACTGGTATGTAGCATAACCCCAGAGCAACAGATAAATGTGCACACTTAAGTACTAAAATCATCATTTCTGCACAAAAGCACTCTTTGGAATTGTCTCTTTGAGACGATTCTAAAGAGTGGTCACAACATAGGCTTTGGTGCAGAAATATAAAAAGAGCAACAGTTAAATAAGAATTACTATGCTAGTAGTTTGGAAGTTCAGCTGTATTTTGGCGAGTTAGAAAAGTTGTTAAATGCGAGCCTTGGCGAGCTGTATTTTGGCGAGTTAGAAAAGTTGTTAAATGCGAGCCTTGGCGAGCATTTGACTACATGTACTTTTCTGATGAGCCAAAATACAGCTTAACTTTGAAACTACTAGCATAGTAATTAAAGAAAAAGAAAGATTGCTAAAGCGGTTTCGTCCCCTGAATGAAAATACATGCAAGTGCGATATACATGTACGTGACGTCATATTGGCGTGCAGTGATGTCATCGACTTTTACAACATAAACAAACTTGATTTAATCCTTTTATATGGACAAATAGTTGAGACAAAGGTGAGCAAATATGTTAAATTTGATGTTAATGTTTAATTATGCCTTTTTCGTCCTTCCATTTTCCTCCTATTGGCTGAACCAAACTTGCATCAGAGTGGGTGTCAGTACACATGCACTATACCTCACAAAATACAGTGTTGACGTGGAAAATATTATGCTAGTAGGAAGTGACTGTATTTGGTGACGTTGCATGACAAATGTGTGTTCTAAAATCGTCATTTCTCGACCAAACCCTATGTTGTGACCACTCTTTAGAATCGTCTCTTCGAGATGATTCAAATTCAAATTCAAATTCACTTTATTTCTCTCAGTTCACATTACATTCTAAACAGTGGTCACAACATATGGTTTGGTGCAGAAATAAAAAAGTTGTTTTTGAAAATATTTTAATTTACATATCTTATCTGGACCTCTGATAACCCTACACAATAAAACATGCATCAACCCTTGGAACGCTTAATTTTCAAATAGACTTTTCCAAAGTGCAAACATCGTAAAAGACACCAGATCTTTCCAAATTTCTTTAACAAACAGGGCAGACCCTGATCAAATGGCTCCTATAGGAACTGTCTGATCTGGGTCTACTCTAGTTGCAAATGTATGAAAATACGTTTACATGAAGGAAAGGGTTAACACCCTCGCAAACAAATGAGACCCTGGTAATTAACTGTAGGTCTGGATCTAAATAAGATGCTGAGTTTCTGGACATCTCAATAGAATCCAAACTGTTTGACACCCAGGTTGTATTTGTGAGGAAATATTTAGAAGAACTTGCAGATGAACATTGCTTGTCAAAATTAAACCCTTTACTTGAAAAAGATGCATATTTTTGTATTTGCAAATAGAATAAACCCACATCAGACAGCCCTTGTAAGAGCTGTGTAATTAGAGTATGTTTTGTCTGCATATGGACTAACATAGATCTGTTTCTACAGCTACTGTAATAGACAAGTATTCCCTTGTTCATTCAGCTAATTGATATTCATAAAGTTTTTTATACTTACATGAATATTCATTAGCCCTTTACTCTATAAATATACCTGTCTACACCTTTGCAAACAGAGTAGACCCAGATATGAGGGCTTCCGTAGGAGCCGTCTGTTCAGGATCTGCTCTGTTTGCTTATGATATAATATAGATATGATTCTAAAGTTTCTGCAATGGCCAACATTGCCTGTGTTTATTATGCAATTATAAGAATTCAACTCATTAATATTCATGATGTCTTTATTTCTTGCATGAATATTCATGAAATAAACAGTTAAGAAAGGTTTAACCAGAGCCTATGGATACTGATGGGATTCTGTTAGAATTAGAGCTATAGATAAAGGTGTTTATTCAAATACACTTGAACTTCGATATCTAGAACTCGGATAACTCAAACTTCGGGATAACTCGAACTAAAAGTTCGGTCCTTCCAAAACTTACAATACAGAATTGCTCCAAAATGTATTACTACGCATATTTAGAAACACATGTGACAGCTTAATGCAGATCTAAAGTAATGCTGAAAGCTCCTACCAGAGCTTTCAGCATTACTTTAGACCTGCATTAAGCTGTGAACCAGATGAGAAATCGGATAACTCAAACATCTGTTATCTCGACCTAGTTTGTATGGTCCCTTGAAGTTTGAGATATCGAAGTTCAACTGTATTCATTTCTCCACCAAACCCTATGTTTTGACCACCAGAGCTTACATGTAGTATTATAGATAATTGTGCATATTCAAATATTAAAATATTCATATCTCCACCAAACTGTCTCAAAGACACAATTCTAAAGAGTGGCTAATATGGGGCTATATGGAGAAAGAAAGGAGCTGATCTAAAAATGTTTAACCCTTTACTCCATAAATACATGTACGCCTTTCTACACCTTTGCAAACAGAATAGACCTGGATCAGATGGTTCCTATAGGAGCCGTTTGATCCAGGTCTGCTCTGTTTGCTTAAGGAATAATATACCGGTAGATATGATTGTACAGTCAGCCCTGTTTGCTTAAGGAATAATATAGATCTGATTTGGCAAAACTTTCATGTGTTATTATGCAATTTTGGTTTGTTTTAGACTCATCACATTCTGATCAATCTTGATATCCGGAAAAGAGATGAAGCTGATGAAACAGTTGTTCAAAAAAGAGGTAAGAATGACAAAATTATCTGTCAGTTTTGTTTAGACAGGTATAAAGAAACCAATATTTTCAGCATTTTGTATTGGATATGTTTAAGTTATTAATTTTGTGCTTTATGAATAAAAGTTGCTTGGCACATGTGCATATCTTTATATATTTTTATATGAGTTATGTCTTTTTTAACCCTTTACTCCATGAATATTCATGTAAGAAATTATGACACCATAAATGTTTATTAGTTTTTTTTTACATTTTTAATGGAATATGAAGTCGTGAAGTCAGAGTAGACCCAGATCAGATGGATTCTATAGGAGCCCTCTGATCAGGATCTACTCTTCTAGCTAATGCAATGAGATAGATCTGATTATGAAGTTTCTGTCAACTGCGGAATTCCCTTTTTATGTATAATTAGAAAAGTTCAATCCGTGAAAATTCATGCAGTAATAAATTCTGAAATTAATATTCATGGAGGAAAGGGTTATTGATCAATTGATTCATTTATTGTGCTGAATAGATCTAGTTCTAGCAGCCTGTTTGCTTGTATTTTAAATACAATAAAACCGCTCTAAAACCAGTGCTCCAGATAATTTTTGCATGCTAATAACATCTTTCTATGCCTTTGCAAACAGAGTATACCCTGATCAGACAGCTCCTACTGGAGCCATCTGATCTGGGTCTACTCTGTTTGTAAAGGCATAGAAAGGTTATTTATTGAGTAAAGGTTTAAATGACAGCACAGGTTACCTGTTTACCCTTTGAATGTGGGAAATGAATTAACTGTCATTTGCCAACAGTGTAGAGCCAGATCTGAGGGTTCCGAGAGGAGCTCTCTGACCAGGGTCTACACTGTTTGTCATTCAGAATCTTGTAGCAAATTATACCTTTTCATACTGAATGGACTCCATTAAATTGATGGAATAACCTTGTAAACAGCATGGTTAAGATGTTAGTAAGTGTATGTTTGTGTTTAACTCATAGCCTGCCAGTCACAACAATAGTTGCATTTGCAAACAGTGTAGACCCAGATGAGAGAGCTCCTATAGGAGCTCTCTCATCTGGGTCTGCACTGTTTGCCATGGAAAATCCATGCCTGCATGCTCTGTGCTTATGTCTAGGAAAATCAATTCAACAATATCCTGTATATTTTTGTAAAGATTTGCCTTATTAATATTCAAAGAGGGCAGAGTGATAAAAAAAATATGCGGTGGGCTAAGAGTTAATGGATTTGTATTACATGATTGATTTCATTGTCAGATTTTGTTAAATGCATGCAGTTACTTCCGGAAATCTTTACTGTTATAATGTGTGCAGTAAAACCCCTCTAAACTGGACACTCAAATACTGTCAGTTCCAGTCTTTAAGACATGTGGCAGCTTAATGCAGGATGAAAGTCACAAAGAAAGCTTTCTGCATTACTTTTACCCTGCATGCATGAAGTAGCCACCTGTCTTAAAGACATTAATTCTTATTTATCAAAATTTCGGTTTTTATGGGTTTTACTGTTTTTGTCATGGGAAGTAGGGTTTATAGATCAATCATAATTTAATGCATGCATTAATAATAAAACAAACAAAAAACAGAAACAAAATGACCACCAGTTACTCCCCTTTCCTAAGATACATCTAGGTCACCGTATCCTTTTCCCATTATACTGTACCCCATGAATATTCATGGAAGAAATAATGACATCATGAATATTTATTAGCTGAATTTTTATAATGGCATGTGAACACAGGGATATTTGACCGTGGCAGAAACTATTGAATCAGATCTCTATTAATCCATAAGCAAACCGAGCAGACCAACCTACAATGTAGATGGAATAATGTAGATCTGATTACGCAGGTAGCCAAAGGCAAATCCATGTGTTATTATATGAAATATTTATATTAATATTTGTGATGTCATTATTTCTTTCATGAATATTCATAAGGTAAAGGATTTTGTTTATAACTAGGTATACAGTAAAACCACTCTAAACTGGACTTTTAATTCAGTATTAATTAGTATTAATACCACTTTTTATCCCTTTACTCAATAAATACGTCTTTCTATGCATTTGCAAACAGAGTAAACCCATATCAGACAGCTTCTGTAGGAGCCGTCTGACCAGGGTCTGCTCAGTTTGCTTATGATATAATATAGATATGATTCTACAGTTTCTGCCATGGCAAAAAATTCCTGTGTCCATGTGCCATTACAACCAATTTAATTAATACATGACATTGTATTTCTTACATGAATATTCATGGAGTAAAGGGTTTATAGACAGGTGGTCACTTAATATAGGGTTAAAGTCGTGCCAGAGGAGCTTTCTGCATGACTTCACCCTGCATTTAGCTGCTACCTGCTTTACCCTTTCCCTCATATAAACATGTTTTCACGCATTTGCAAACAGAGTAGACCCAGATCAGACGGCTCCTATAGGAGCCGTCTGATCAGGGTCTGCTCTGTTTGCTTTTGACATGATATAGATCTGATTCTACAGTTTTTGTCAAAGTAAAAAAATGCCTTGAAAAGATAACATTATAAAAGTTGAGCTTATAAATATTCATGTTGTCATTATTTCTTACATGAATACTGAACAGGGAAAGGGTTAAAGAGATCTAACTTCATCTTTGCTGATAGTCCAGTTTAGAGTGGGTTTACTGTACTAATGATATGTAAACAGTAATTGTAATGAGTAATGATATGTAATTGATTACTTATGGATGTTTACAGAATCTGACCACCTAAAACTTAAACTTAACGTACTGAGGAAACGCGGTAATGAATGAGTTTGAAAAACCTGTCTGATTTTACTTGGAGCTAACTGTCCTTTGCTAATGTTTGCAGTCTTATTCCTCTAGAGATATTTTGACTAACACATTTATCTTCTTGTTGACTTTATTTATTTGAAAGATGCCCTTTTTGAGTACTCTTTTATCTGTAGTGTTCTGAGTAATTATCAATTTATCATCAGCAAATATTGTCATCTGCTCCAATGCACCAAACAAATTTTTTCTTACATTTCTTGTTTGAAATTATGATCACAGTTTGGATTTTTATAAGATGCCAAGTTTCATTTGGACCCAAGCGGTTTGCTAAATTTGCCAGTATAATCCTGAAGCCTTAAGCTGTATAACTAGTAGTGAATTTGTGATTACAGTAAGCGGCCATACATTTATTGAACATAGGAGCCTTAAAAGCAGGTAGTTGAAAGCAGGTACATGTAGTTGAAAGCAGGTACATGTAGTTGAAAGCAGGTACATGTAGTTGAAAGCAGGTACATGTAGTTGAAAGCAGGTACATGTAGTTGAAAGCAGGTACATGTAGTTGAAAGCAGGTACATGTAGTTGAAAGCAGGTACATGTAGTTGAAAGCAGGTACATGTAGTTGAAAGCAGGTACATGTAGTTGAAAGCAGGTACATGTAGTTGAAAGCAGGTACATGTAGTTGCTTTATTCAGGACAAAAGTAATGCAGAAAGCTCCTACTTTTGACCTGCATTAAGCTACCACCTGCCTTACAGACCCATAATCATACATTTTTGATGGCCACTTAAGACAGGTTCTACTGTACCTATGCTATTCAGATTGGATTCATTGAACAAGTCACAGTCTCATCAGGATCTACACTGTTTGACACTTTGATTGTATTTTTTAAGAGAAATGAAGGACAAATCGAGGGCTTGGCGCAAAACTATTGTAACTCCTTCACTTTGTGAATAGTTTTGCACCAAGCCCTCGAAATAGATTTACAACAGATGACAGTTTTTGCAGATGAGAATTACTTTGCATGCAAAGAGTAAAGGACAATTATAATACATATGTTTGGCTTCATATACTATCAAATATATATTATATACATGTATATACAATTTTGCTTTTACCTGTTACTCCATGGATACGCCTTTGCAAAAAGAGTAGACCCAGATCAGATGGCTCCAGTAGGAGCCGTATGATCAGGGTCTGTTCTGCTTATTTATGAAATAATATACAAAATGTAGATCCTATTCTACTGTTTCTGCTAAGACCTTAAAGTTCTTTGTGCATATTCAGCTAGTTTATAGGCATGATGTCATTCTTTTTTACATGAATATTCATGGAGTAAAGGGTTAACTCTTCTGTTGTCTAAAAAATATTTAATTTTTTGCACACTGTAACTGCCATCTTCAACAACAAGAAAAAAACGTGTAACTCTGCTTAACCCATTCCTCCATAGGCTATTTTTAGACCCAAACTCTGAATAAATCTACTGAATAAGAGCATTATCTAGAGAAAAGGAAAAGTTCAGAATTGTGTAGTTTTGAAACCATTGTGATTAATAGTGTAGTTTTGAAACCATTGTGATAAATAGATCATTTGCTCCCATGGAACAAATGCTCTATTTATCACAATGGTTCTCATAAAGTGAGTTTTACAGAGGCGTAGAAACGCATATTTATTTAGGAAAGGGTTAAAATCTGACTTTGCTTACTTCTAATTTGTTCAAGCTTTTGTGAAACCACTGACTGAGTGTTTTATAGCTTGGATGCAGATGGGTTGCCAAGTTACCTGGTGTCTTATCAGGATCTATACTGTTTGCATATGTGGGTGCTGTAACCATGATACGGTTAAAAAATTTAGCTGCATAGACTCTAGACTGCTCAGCCCTTTTCCTCATATAAACACGTTTTCAAGCATTTGCAAACAGAGTAGACCCAGATCAGATGGCTCCTACAGGTTCCGTCTGATCAAGCTCTGCTCTGTTTGCTAATGAAATTTGAAAGATCTGTTTCTCTACTTTCTAAATTGGCTACAATGTTCCACCTTCCAAATTTCATTATAACTATTTTGTCCATGAATATTCAGTAGGTATTGAAATATTTAAATATGGAACAAGGAAAGTGTTATCTGGATCCATACTGTTTGCAAATGACATCATGGGTGCAGTTTCCATGATAAGAATTAACCCATTACCTCATAGGCTATTTTTAGATCCAACCACTTTGAACAAATCTACCGAAAAGGAGCATTAACTAGAGAAAAGAAAAAATTTAGAAATTTTTAGTTTGCATCCATTGTGATAAATAGAGCATTTGCTCCTATAGGAGCAAATGCTCTATTTATGACAATGGTTTCAAGAAGTGGTTATAACAGAGGCGTAGAAAGGCATATTTATGGAGGAAAGGGTTAAAGACATGTTGTCTATTTTCTATATGTTTAGGTCTTGGTGTCAAACAGTGTGATGAGATTACTTGGTATATGATCTTGATCCAAACTATTTTAAACATTTTAAACTGAAACAGAGGTCCAGATAAGACGAGTCAATTAAAATATTTTCAAAAATAACTTCTTTATTTCTCCAGGAAACCCTATGTTGTGACCACTCTTTGAGACGATTCTAAAGAGTGGTCACAGCATAGGGTTTGGTGGAGACATGATGATTTTAGTATTTGAGTATGCACCTTTATCTGTTGCTCTGCTGAAATATCTTTTTTAACTAGATTCAGCTTGCTTTAATGATCAAGGCTTTTATGATAGGTGCATGTACATATATAATTACTAACATGGCACTAACAGATTGACAATGAAAGTTGCAGTACTGATAACCAACTAACAAACTAGTGAACTTTAACCTAGTGTTTAGCTATGGTAGTCCCTGCATTGATATAAGCAAACTTTTTCACCCTTTACCATTGCAAACAGAGTATACCCAGATGAGATGGCTCCTGTAGGAGCAGTCTGATCAGGGTCTGCTCTGTTTGCTTATGAAATGATATAGATATGATTCTATAGTTTCTCTCATGGTAAAACATTCCCATTTTCACAATGCCATTATAAAAATACAGGTAATTAATATTCATGAAGTCATTATTTTTACTTTACATGAATATTCATGAGGTAAAGTGTAATATCTAGAATCTTTAGATGATCAACCTCTGTACAAAATAGAACCTCTCTAAGGAGATATCACTTAGTTAACCCTTTGAAATAATGACATAATGAATATCTATTAGCTGAAGTTTTATAAGATAAACTTTTCAAGGAAATTTGTTGCTTTGACAAAAATTAGAATCAGATCTACATCATGTCAAGAGCAAACAGAGCAGACAGTGATAATACAGCTCATATAGGAGCCGTCTGATCTGGGTCTACTCTGTTTACAAATGTGTGAAAAGGCGTTTATATGAAGGAAAGGGTTAATTAACTTGGCAGTCTTTGATAGTAAGGACTAGCTTAACACCTTACTTTATGAATATTCATGTAAGAAATAATGCTACCATGAATAAAAATTATAAAGGCATGTGAACAAAGGAAAATTTTGCCATGAAAGAAACTGTAGAATCATATCTATACCATTCATTAAATATTGTAGACCCTCATCAGACATTGAATTGTAAACAATTGGGTTGATCTGGGTCTACACTGTTTACAAAATCCTGAGTGAATATTTTCTGCTGGTGCCAATTCATTCCCATTATTAGAACATTTTATCTTGAAATAGGACATAAGTTGCAATTGAAAACAGCGTAGACCCAGTGTGACTTGGTCTGCACTGTCTGTTGTTTAGAATCCTCTAGTATATTAATCCTATCATACTCATTATTCTCTGCAATTAGACCTTTCCCTGATCAATATTCATGTCAACTGTAACGTAAACTGTTTGCTTTATCAGACAAAATCTGTGGAATCAGATCTATATCATGTCAAAAGCAAACAGAGCAGACCCTGATCAGATGGCTCCAGTAGGAGCCATCTGATCTGGGTCTACTCTGTTTGCAAATGTGTGAAAAGGCATTTATATGAGGGAAAGGGTTAAACAATGACAGATTGTTCCACTTCGAAAGCTCATCATATATTACAGCCTTTATGTATATTAATGTAGCTTATTGCTATTTTGCCTACTTCTTCAAGACCTTCGGCAATTAAGGTTGGTCGAGAGTTTCCTCGTAGACCTGTGCTCGTGTTGTCCATACAACTTTTCTAGCAAGGCAGAGGAGGAAGAAGACGAGGACTTTTCCCTGTCTAAGATGGGTGAGATTGTGGTTGGAGTGTGTAGAGCTTAGTTTTATATATAAAAGAAAGGGGAAAACTACTGAAAATGGGTTTGCATAACTGTTTGTGAATTTATCAGCAACAAATTGTGCATGAAATAAGAAATGAGTTTTATGATAATTATCAAATTTGGAATTTCTGCCAAACCCATTACTCCATGTGAGAAATAATGTAATAGATATTAATTATATGAGTTTTTGTAAAAGCAAAATAATGAAAACAGGAATATATTTTGCCATGGCAGAACTTATACAATTAGATCTATGTACAAAGCATGACATGACATGAGTTTACAGTTTCTGCCAGGGCCAAAACATCCATTGTTTGTATGCCGCTATTAAAATCAATCAATTGAGAATTCATAAAGTCATTATTACTTACATGAAATTTTATGAAATAATGGTTAACCCATTCCCTCATATTGATGCCTTTTGACACCTCTGTAAAGGTCACTTTTTGAAACCATCATGACAATAGGACATTAGCTCCATCGGAGCAAATGCTCAATTTTTCACAAAGGTTTGAAAACTGCATAGGTTTAAAAAAAAATTTCTAGTAAGTGCTCCTTTTCAGTAGATTTCTTTGAGACGTTTGTTCTAAAAATAGCCTATGCGGGAAATGGATAACACAGAGTGAATAAATATAATATATAAAACAAGTTGATGGCTGAATTAATTCCCAGACAGAACAATTACTAATTTGATAATTTTTCATAAGGAAACAGGACATTTGGATATTTCAGTGTGCATCCAGATCATGAGTCAAATTGGAAATTATTGTTAACCCTTTACTCCATAAACAGAGCAGATCCTGATCGGACGGCCCCTACAGGAGCCATCTGAACTGGGTCTTTTCTGTTTGCAAAGTTGTTAAAAGGGGTATCTATGGAGTAAAGGGTTAATTGCTTTAATCCATTCCCTCATAGGCTATTTTTAGATCCAACCTCTTTGAATAAATCTGCCGAAAAGGAGCATTAACTAGAGAAAAGGAATTTTTCAGAATTTTGTAATTTGAAACCATTGTGATAAATAGAGCATTTGCTCTTATAGGAGCAAATGCTCTTTTTATCACAATGCTTTCAACAGATGACTTTTACAGAGGCGTAGAAAGGCATATTTATGGAGGAAAGGGTTAATTAGCATTTCACTGCTCACCTTTGACCCTAACAGGTGAGGGAAATTTATTCCTGAGTATCCTAAGTTTTCGAGCAGACATATGTAACCTTTTACATCATGAATATCAATTAACTGAAACTTCATAATGGCACTATGGACAAAAGACATTTTTATCATGACAGAAACAGTAGAATCATATCTATATTATATCATAAGCAAACAGAGCAGACCCTGATCAGACAGCTCCTATAGGAGCCATCTGATCTGGGTCTACTCTCTTTGGAAAGGCATAGAAAGGCATATTTATGGAGTAAAGGGTTAGACAAATAGTGCAGACTCAGATCAAACAGCTCTTGAGGGAAGTGTTTAATCATGCAGTGTCTACACAATTTGCTTCTGTGTCAGTCTTGATGAAAGTTTTCAAAATGGTTCCAAATTGAATTATTTAGCTTTACAAACTGTTAGAGAGGGGAGATTACTTGGGGAAGTCCTGTACTGAATTCGCACTGTTTTGCAATGTCCTCGTACTATCTCCATGTGCTAATATTCATCGAGTTATATTTTTAAATGTTGTTTACTCTCTTATCTTATGGTACTTGTGTTGTTTACTCTCATCTTATGGTACTTGTGTTGTTTACTCTCTTATCTTATGGTACTTGTGTTGTTTGTACATGTACAATCTGCTAGTCTACAATTCTCTGAACTATAATTTTTCGTTATGGTTGCACATTTTTTTTTTTTTGTGTGTTTGTTATTTACCTCTTGCTGTTGTTTAACCCTTTACTCAATAAAAAAAAACACCTGGTAAAGCATTTGCAAACAGTAGACCCAGATCAGATGGCTCTTTTAGAAGCTGTCTGATCAGGGCTGGCTCTGTTTTCTTATGGAATAATACAGAGAAGATTCTACAGCTGCTGCCAGGGCCATATCTACTGTGTTGTATACCATTATAAAAAATCATCTAATTGATATTCATGATGTCACTATTTTTGGCATGAATATTCATGGAGTAAAGAGTTATACTTTAAACACCGGTAGTTTCAGGTGCAAGACTTTGATGTAGGCACTAGGTTCACAAGACAAGTTTGTTGACAATGAAATGATATTGTAAACCTCAATATGGTTACCTCATTTGTAGCATTATTTTTTTTATTAGGTCATCTAATTTCAAAGAAACAATTTAACTATGAGCTTTTGTCAAAACTCCAGCAGCTGTGTTGTCGTCATTGTCATCATCGCCAATTACTTCATTACTATTTATGCAAACTTCACACACTTGTTCACCATAACAAGGGCAACAATCGAACAAACATTGGTACCTACATGCAATGCTTTTGTAATCTTTTATTTCAAGAAATGTCAAACAGTTTGAATCCTGATCACTCACTTTGTTTTTCTGTGTCTGAGCTTGACTCAAACTATTTTCCAATACATTTTTTAGCCCATTCCCTCATAGGCTATTTTTAGATCCAATCACTTTGAATAAATCTACCGAAAAGGAGCATTAACTAGAGAAAAGGATTTTTTTTAGAATTTTGTAGTTTGAAACTATTGTGATAAATAGAGCATTTGCTCCTATGGGATCAAATGCTCTATTTATCACAGTGGTTTCAATTGGTGATTTTTACAGAGGTGTAGAAAGGTGTATTTATGGAGGAAAGGGTTAACAGAGGTTTGAAGGGTACAGTGCTCCCTCTCTACAACGACACCCTTTGGGATACGAAGATTGTATGTGTTGTTCAGAGGGAGTTGTTATAGGGAGGGAAAATCAAACATAATTAGCTTGTTTGCAGATCCCCAGATAAGGTGTATTTCGAGAACTAAAACCGCTATGCCTCAATCAAACCCTATGTTGCGACCACTCTTTAGAATCGTCATAAAGTGACGATTCTAAAGAGTGGTCACAACATAGGGTTTGATGGAGGCATAAAGAAAATACGATGGAAAAAGGTTGTGTCTGGAGCCTTGTTGTTTCGGAAACGGTGACATGCGTTGTTGTAAGGAGGGAATCGTTATTGAGAGGGCCGTTGTAGGGAGGGAGCACTGTAATTTTAATTAAGATCACATGACCTGGGATACCATATTATCTATAATAATCTATAATAAACACCTGTTGGTTAGAGGGGTGTTACATATTTTAAAAGGAGTTTATAACTTTCATTTCGTCCACAGGTGGTTTCCTAACCCTTTCCTCCATATATATGCTTTTCAACGCCTCTGTAAAAGTCACTTCCTGAAACCATTGTAATAAATAGAGCATTTGCTCCATAGGAGCAAATGCTCTATTTATCACAATGGTTTCAAAACTACAAAATTCTAAAATGTTCCTTTTCTCTAGATAATGCTCCTTTTCAGTAGATTTATTCAAAGGGGTTGGATCTAAAAATAGCCTATGAAGCAATGGGTTAATGCAGCAAGAAAGCTCATACTGTCTGCATTGCTTTAACTCTTCATTAAGCTACTAACGGTATTTTGAAAACCTATATTTCTTTCTTATTTATTTAAAAAAAATTCATAAAGGGTTTTAGTTGTTTTACTGATCATTAGTCTCCCCATCCCCATCAGAATTAAGGGGGTGTTTATTACAGTAGGAACATTTTTAAGAAAGAATGTGGTAAGTGTGACCTTGACCCTTCCTTGATTTGATGTGTTAAACTACAGGAAAACCTCTCTACATTGACTACTCAATATTATCGATAGGTGGTAATTTAATCATTTAAATCATTTAGGTCCAGATAAGATGCATAAATTGAAACATTTTCAAGAATAACTTCTTTATTTCTCCACCAAACCCTAAGTTGTGACCACTCTTAAGAATCGTCTCGAATCGTCTTGGTGGAGAAATGACGATTTTAGTATTTGGGTACTCACCTTTATCTGTAGCTCTGCCTTCTGATGCCTTTGCAAACAGAGAACACCCAGATCAGATGGCTCCTGTAGGAGTCATCTAATCAGGCAGTGCTCTGTTTACTAATGAAATAATCTAGATCTGATTCTACAATTTCTTCCTTAATCAAAACTTCCTGTGTTCATGATGTTATGAAAACTTAGCTAATTAATATTAATTATGACATCGTTTCTTGCATGCATATTCATTAGTTAAAGGTTAATGCTAGACAAAAGTTTATCTTTTTTTTCTTGTTTTATTTGTTGTTCATTAAGCAGTCACCAGCTTTTGAAAATAGCTTTGTTTATTCGATCAAACTTTTGAGAAACTATATACATGTACGAAGTTTCAAACAGATTGGATCCTGATGAGAAGTTACTTCGTGTCTTATCTGGATCCAAGCTGTTTGCAAATGCCAGTCAAGAGGATCTTGGTATGAGAAGAGTTAACCCATTACCTCATAGGCTATTTTTAGACCCATTACCTCATAGGCTATTTTTAGATCCAACCTCTTTGAATAAATCTACTAAAAAGGAGCATTTATTAGAGAAAAGGAAAAGTTTAGAACTGTGTAGTTTTGAAACCATTGTGATAAATAGAGCATTTGCTCCTAAGGAGCAAATGCTCTATTTATCACAATGGTTTCAAAAAATGACTTTTACAGAGGCGTCAAAAAGCGTCAATATGAGGGAATGGGTTAAGTATATACATCTGAAATTCTGCATTTATTGTTTTCAGCTAGTATAGGTTTTCTTGTGTTGTGAGCTGTGTTCTCTCTGTATATACTGTCTCTATAGGTACATATACAGTAGAACCTTTATTTAGCCGTTTCCTCCATAAATACACCTTTCTACGCCTCTGTAATAGTCACTTTTTGAAACCATTGTGATAAATAGAGCATTTGCTCCTCAGGAGCAAATGCTCTATTTATCACAATGGTTTCAAAACTTCAAAAATCTAAAAAATTTCCTTTTCTCTAGTTACTGCTCCTTTTCGGTAGATTTAGTCAAAGAGGTTGGGTCTAAAAATAGCAAATGAGGGAAAGGGTTAAGCAACCATTTAAAAGATAAATCTGGTTCTTTAAGACAGATGGAAGTTTACTGCAGGTCAAACGTAATGCAGAAAATCCTATTGGAACTGTGTACTTTTGCCCAGCTTTGAGTAACCACCTGTTTTTTAAGACTTCTATGTTAAATATATGAATGGTTGCTTAAGACACTGGTTCCTCCTGTACATATAGTTATTGAAGACAGTAGTATGCTGGTAAAACCTCTCTATAAATTTGTTACATTATATTCTGTCCTGCTGTCTATGTAACTACATATAATTACCAAAGACTGCAAAGAGACTAGTTACATGTAGATAAAACCACTGTATAAATTTGTTACATTCTGTTCTGTTCTACTGTCTATATAGCTACATATAATTACTGAAGACACTAGTATGTAGGTAAAAACTGTATGAATATGTTACATTCTGTTCTGTTCTTCTGTCTATGTAGCTACATATAATTACTGAGACACTAGTCTGTAGATAAAAACTCTGTATGGATTTGTTACATTCTGTCTCAAGTTACATTTACATGTAGATGAAAAAAATGAAACTTGTTTAATTTGTTAACCCCTTCTCCATGAATATTCATGTAAGAACTAAATTAAATGATGTCATGAATTTTAATTAGATTAATTTGTTTTATCACATGGACACAGGAATTTTCAGCAATGTCACAAACTGTAGAATTATATTATATATTATATCACAAGCAAACAGAGCAGACCCTGATCAGACGGCTCCCATGGGAGTCGTCTGATCTGGGTCTTCACTATTTGCAAAGGCATAGAAAGGGGTATTTATGGAGTAAAGGGTAAAATTGTCTCTTTAATTGACGTGAGCTATACTTTCTTCCTTTCAGTGAAGTAGCTTGGTTATGGGCAGCTTGTAAATGCTATTATACATCTGATTTTATTAGAATGAATTATATATATTTAGTAAGAATGCCTTATCTTGTAAGTTTGCCTCATATAAATGTCTTTCTTCACATTTGCAGAGTAGTCCCAGATCAGATGGCTCCTGTAGGAACTGTCTGATCAGGGTTTGCTCTATTTACTTATGAAATATTATAGATCTGATTCTATAGTTTCTTCCATAGCCCAAATTTTGTTTGTTCATTGGCTAATGGCCATTATGAACATTCAGTAAAGTCATGAAGTTTTGTCTAAAAATTCATGAGATAAAGGGTTACTTTATATTCTAAATCTGATTTATTTTTGAAAGTTTTAAGTTGGATTATTTCTATATGCCCATCTTCAGGTGGGGCATACTTTTTCACAAACAGCTGGCATGCATGCATATGTCTCTGTGTGCGGGTAGATATATAGGTAGCATCACATGCATGCATATGTCTCTGTGTGCGGGTAGATATATAGGTAGCATCACATGCATGCATATGTCTCTGTGTGCGGGTAGATATATAGGTAGCATCACATGCATGCATATGTCTCTGTGTGCGGGTAGATATATAGGTAGCATCACATGCATGCATATGTCTCTGTGTGCGGGTAGATATATAGGTAGCATCACATGCATGCATATGTCTCTGTGTGCGGGTAGATATATAGGTAGCATCACATGCATGCATATGTCTCTGTGTGCGGGTAGATATATAGGTAGCATCATATAAAGTTGTTTGCTCTCTAACTTGAAAAGCTTTAATCCAATCACAACCAAATTTGACAGTAATGTTTATCAGCATAATGTCTTTGTCAAGGTCGATAACCAGTGATATTGCTACTGTCTGTTTTGAGTGATGGCCCTTTATATGGGGCAATTCTAAATGTAGAGCTGTGCGTTGGGCACATTTTGTGTCAGTTTGGCACTTTTATTGCAAATAAAAAAATGTTGCAATAGTACATCTGAATGTGACTTAAGCAAATTTATTTATATATTTATAATATATAAGTGTCTTTTTAAGAGTTCAGAAACAAAATTCTTTAAAACTATGCTATTATTGTCATTCTTATTCTCTCGAAAATAAAAGAATATAATAATGATATACATGTACATGTATACATATAACAATGAAACTAAATTCATAATTTGTAATTATTGCCTATTTAAATTTGTTAAGCGAATTTAACCCATTCCCTCATATTGACGACTTTTTATGCCCCTGTGAAAGTCACCTTTTGAAACCATTGTCATAAATAGAACATTAATTTTGCTCCATAGGAGCAAATGCTCTATTTAGTACAATGGTTTCTAAACTACAATATTCTAAAATTCCCTTTTCTTTAGTAAATGCTCCTTTTCGGTAGATTTATTCAAAGTGGTTGGGTCTAAAAATAGCCTATGAGGTAATGGGTTAATGATCATCCTAGTTTCAAATCCAGCACATATTTTTCCAAATTATTTACTTTTCTAATTTCATATAATTACGCTCTGAAAACTTCTAGAATTTTAAAATTATGATTTTCTGTTGCAGGTCTCAAATACTTGTTGATGAAGGAAGCCTACACTGATTGCTATATTCTGCACGAGGATTCCGAGCTTAGTAAACTAAATGAGGAACAATATAAGAAGAAGAAGAACAGACCGGAGAGTGCTGTTGACACAGAAATAAAGCCAAGTTTTGTTAGTGATCCACGTAAAGAGATGGATGAAACATGGACAGTGTGGTGGAAATTTCAGCCACTTTGGAGGATACGGAACTACTTTGGGGAGAAGATAGCAATGTATTTTGCCTGGTGTGGAATGCTTTTGACATCCTTGTGGATCCCTGTATTCTTTGGACTGGCATGTTTTATATACGGTCTGGTAGAAAGGTTGGTTCTTAAAAAACTATTTAACCCTTTCCCTGTTCTATATTTAGTCCAAATGTCAATACCTACAGAGTTTTCATGGACAAAATAGTTATAATGAAATATGGAAGGTGGAACATTGTAGTCATTTTAAAAACTAAAGAAACCGATTTATCAAATTCCATCAGCAAACAGAGCAGACCCTGATCAGATGGTTGCTATAGGAGCCATCTGATCTGGGTCTACTGTGTTTGCAAATACATTTGCTGATCTGGGTCTACTGTGTTTGCAAATACATTTGTACATGAAAATACATTCATATGAAGGAAAGGATTAACCCTTTCCTTGATAGAGACACCTTTTTACACCTTTACAAACAGTATACCCAGATAAAATGGCTTCTACTGGAGCCATCTGATCTGGGTCTATCCTGTTTGCTTATGGAATAAAATTAATCCTGATTCTACAGCTTTTGCCATAATAAAATTTGCCTTGTCTATATACCCCATAAAAATTCAGCTAATTAATTCTCATGATGTGAATATTTCTTACACACTAAGTGTCCAGTAGGTAAAGGGTTAACCCTTTACTCCATAAATACACCTTTCTATGCCTTTGCAAACAGAGTAGACCCAGAACAGATTGCTCCTATATGAGCCGTCCGATCAGGGTCTGCTCTTTTTGCTTATGAAATAAATAAATAATATATAATACAGATACTATTCTGCAGTTTCTGCCATGGCCGAACATTCCTGTGTTCATGTGCCATCATGAAAATTGATCTTATTATTATTCATGATGTCATTTTCTTACATGAATATTCAATAGGTAAGGGGTTAATTGTTGAAACAATCATAAAAGTATACAAAGTATGTGTAATGTATGATATCGGTATTAGATACTTTATCTGCTGCTTCAGGTTATTTACCATGTGGTCATTGTAACCGATGACATAACCTGGATGAGGAGAACACTGCATGCTTTAATCCCTTATTCCGTGTTTGTGCCTTTGCAAACAGGGTAGACCAAGATCATACACCTCCTACCAGAGCCGTCTGAATAGGGTCTGTTCAGTTTGTTTATGGAATTATACAGATCAGATTCTACAGTTTTTGTTTTATGCTAACAATCCCTTTAAGTTGTTTACCTTATTAATATTAAGTTAACCCTTTACTCAATGAATATTCATGTAAGAAATAATGACATCATGAATATTGATTAGATTAATCATTATAATAGCACATAGAAGCCGTCTGATCCGGATCTACTATACAAAGGCATAGAAAGGCGTATATATCGTGTAAAGGGTTAATTTTCATGAAGTGATCCATCATGCAAAAACTTTCATCAGGGAAAGGAATATTTTCATACCAGCTCGAAACGTTGACCCATTTAAGGCTTTGACTTTACTTGGTAATGCAGCCCTCTGATCTAGGTCTACATTGTTTGCCAATGTGCCATTTATGGGATTGTGGGAACGAGTGAGTGAAATGTACATGTACATACAGATTGCCTTTTCTCTTTACTTAACCCTTTCCCTAATATTCAGACGCCTTTTGACGCCTCTGTAAAAGTCACTTTTTAAATCATTGTGATAAATAGAGCATTTGCTCCAAATGAGCAAATGCTGTATTTATCAAAATGGTTTCAGAGCTACACAATTCTGAATTTTTCCTTTTCTCTAGTACATGCTTCTCTCTAGTAAATGCTCCTTTTTGACAGATTTATTCAAAGAGGTTGGATCTAAAAATAGCTTATGAAGTGATGAGATAAATACACTTTCTTTTTCAGCACCGAGAGAGCCAGTAGTGGGGAGATAATGCCACAGAACTTAACTGCACATCAAGAGTGAGTATATTTGTGTAATTAACTATTTTAATGCGGGACACACGTGCACTGTCATTTGCAAACAGTGTAGACCCAGATCAAAGGGCTCCTAGAGGAGACCTCTGTTCAGAGTACGCACTGTTTGTCATTTAAAATCCTCTAGCAAGTTTATAAGCCTTTCATACTGAGTGAACTCTGTATAGTTAAACACTGATAGTCTATTTCAGCATGAAAGGGTTAATAATGCCAGTTATACATTTATCCCCCCCCCCCTCCCCCCTCCAACCACCACCGCCACACAACACATACACACAGAGCGAAATTAGCCCATCTATCTGTCTGTCCGTCCATCCCTCGGACTGTCTGTTCTGTGGACACAATTTTATCCGGACTTCTTAAATTCTACAGTTCTGCTTCAGTTTTGTTTGCTGAAAGTTTAAACATACCTAGTCTTATTACACTATCAACACCTGCCATTGTCATTAGGATTGGACTATTATTACAAGTGTTACTGCCTTTTTTCTTTTTTTTTTGGGCACGCTTTGTGCTTATGTCCAATTTTCTTCATAACTGTCACAGCTATTGGCTTTTATCTTGAAACAGTTATTTGCCATTAAAATAGTATAGGTCTGATTCTACAGTTTCTGTGTCATTTTCAAAAATTTGCTTGATCATATGCCATTATAAATGTTTAGCTATTTGATATTTATGATGTCATTATTTCTTACATGACTACAGTAGAACCTGTCTTAAACAGCCACTCATTTATTGAACATAGGAGCTTTTAAAAAACAGGTGGTAGCTTAATGCAGGGCAAAAGTAATGAAGAAAGCTCCTATTCTGTATTACTTTTGCCTTGCAGTAAGCTACCACCTGCCTAACAGACCTGTAATTTGTCCTCTTTTTGATGTCTGCTTAAGACAGGTTCTATTATATTCATCAAATAAAATGTTAATTGTACTGTATTTTTCAGACTGAGGTGGCGGATGGGCCAATTGTATGACACACTGCGGGGATCTTTTGACAACAATGTCACACCTTACTTTGCCCTTGTCATCTGCCTGTGGGGTAATATATAAAGGATATTACATGAGTGTTCAGTTAATATTGAATTTTACCGAATGGGTTGACTAAAATGATATGACATGAGGCTTGCTTTCTCCTATTTATATTTCGACTTGCTTATGTCATATATGTGTTATATTACATGTGAGCAGTATGTGAAAAAGATACGATTCATTACATCAACCTGGATATAGGAATCATTTGATCTGGGTCAACTTTGTTTGCAAAGCCATAGAAAGGCATATTGATGGAGTACAGGGTTAAAAAAATGTTGGCCGAGTGTCAAACAGCTTGGATTCTGATGAGATGCTGACTTGTTCAGCGTCTCATCTGGATCGTCGGTGTTTGCAAATGCTAGCCAGGTCACATGATACAGATTTAACCCTTCCCCTCATATAAACACCTTTTCACGACTTTGCAAATAGAGTAGACCCAGATCATTTGGCTACTATATGAGCCATCTGATCAGGGTTTGCTCTGTTTGTTTATAAAATTGTAATAGATCTAACTCTACAGTTTCTACCAATACCAAAAGATATGCAGCTTATGCCAATATCAAAATTTACCTTATACTTGTATAATATATTCCTGGTGTCATAATTTGTTATATAAATGTTCAACAGGGAAAAGGTTAAAATATATATCTCTTACAGGCACAGTGTTTCTAGAGTTATGGAAGCGCCATGATGCTCGGCTAGCCTACGAATGGGATGTAGACCAGTTTGAGCAGAATGAACCAGACAGGCCTCAGTTCTTTGGCACAAAAGTGAAAAAGGTATTTTAATTTTCCACATAACAGTTCTCTAAAGTAACTGCTTATTAAGATATTTCCAACTATAGCTGTCTGATCTGAGTCTACTCTGTTTGCAAAGGTGTCGATAGGCAGCGCTGTGCAGTAAAACTCAAGTCAGAGCTACGGATAAAGGTGCATACTCAAACTCTGCAGTCAGAGCTACAGATAAAGGTGCACACTCAAACTCTACAGTCAGAGCTACAGATAAAGGTGCACACTCAAACTCTACAGTCAGAGCTACAGATAAAGGTGCACACTCAAACTCTACAGTCAGAGCTACAGATAAAGGTGCATACTCAAACTCTAAAATTGTCATCTCTCTGCCAAACCTATGCTACGACTACTCTTTAGAAAAGTCTCTTCAAGATGATGCTAAAGAGTGGTCACAGTATTGGATTTAGTGGAGAAATAAAAGAGATATACTAGAAAATGTTTAAATTTACATATCTTGGTAATGAAAAACAATAGTAACACAGAAAGCTCCTTTGGCAGCTTTTGCCTTTACTTTCATGCAGCATTAAGCTTGACTTAACCCGTTCCCTCATATTCCCTCTTTTGATGCCTCTGTAAAGGTCACTTTTTAAAACTATTGTGATGAATAGAGCCCTTGCTTCATAGGAGCAAAATTAATGCTCTAATAGCACAATGGTTTCAAAACTACACAATGCAATTTTTTTTCTAGTAGTGTTACTGCTCCTTTTCAGTAGATTTTTTCAAAGAGGTTGGGGCTTAAAATAGCCTATGAGGGAATGGGTTAAAGACAGACACTTCCTTTGAGAGGCTTTTTATTGTAAATGTAATTTTTAATTAACTCATTGCTACCCTTTATTAAACAGGCAAATAAGTAAACTGCCATTTGCAAACAGTGTTGACCCAGAAAAGAGCAGTCATTCAAAATATGCTCAAGTACTGTAACACCCCATGATACCGGTGGCCTCACGATACCGGTGGCCTCACGATACCGGTGTAAACATAAATCTCGCCACCTGCTGATTGTTTACTTTGTCAAGCTCTAGTAACTTCTGCTATTCTATTGTGAAATTATTTTTCACGCTAAAATCGAGCGATTTCATGTTCATGAAAACGTGTTCTAGAGTATGTGATGAGTTAAAGTGCCCACACTGTAAAAACAGTTCACTTCTATTTAGAGATATTGTGATACTGTTAGTTAATTTTTCTTTTAGATTGAACTTTTCTCACCTGGAAAAAAAGATTAACAGTTTTAATATGTTAATGTGACTTCGAGCCTATTTGAAAATGTACATTTAAAGCAGTGCGAACATGACTTTCCATACTACGACAATTTTTACCATTGCACCGGTTACATGGAGTTGGTTCCCTTACTTCATTCAATATGATTGCTTTATTTTTACATTTCTCAGACTTCATAATATAAAAGAAATAAGCTGGTACTTGAGACAATTTGAAAGATTTGAGACAAGTGAAGGAAATAATTGCTGATTTTTTTTTTCAGTTAAATTATATTTTCTTTGTATGCGTGTCGAGTTCATTAAGTACACCGGTACCATGGGGACCTGGGCTACTATACCTTTCTGTACTAAATGGATTCCATAGATTGACCTGGATTGGTCATTACAAACTGATTATTCAGCATTCAAACTGTTAAATTCACTGACTTTTTGACATAATATTGACGAAAAAGAATACAAGTTGATGGGACTGTACTTTACATTGGGATAATGGACTGTTTTGTTTATTTTTATGGTAAATTACAGCATTGAACGTAACAGATGTATTGATTAATAAATGTTTTATTAAAAAAAGCATTGTACAAGCAGGAAAAATATGTTTGTTGTTTGTTTTGCATTCCAGAAAAATGAGGAAGCATTGGTCAGACTGGTTCCATTTTATTTCTTGTTTTCACAGAACCCCAAGAAAAAAGGTTGTCTGTGATTGATGCTGATTCCATGTTTTTTGTTGTTTTTTTACAGGACCCTGTGATGCAGACTGGTTCCATGTTATTTCTTGTTTTTACAGAATCACATGACCCAGGCTAGATCCATGTTATTTTTTATCGAATCACATGACTCAGGCTGGTTCCTTGTTATTTCTTTGTTTTTACAGAATCACATGACCCAGGCCAGTTCCATGTTATTTTTTGTTTTTATAAAGACTCACATGACTCAAACTGGGTCCATGTTATTTCTTTGTTTTTACAGAATCACATGACTGAGGCTAGTTCCATGTTATTCTTTTTTTTACAGGATCCCGTGACTCAGGAGAACAACTGGTTTTATCCATTCAAAAGACAGATGCTCAAATTTTGCTTGTCTGCATCAGCTTTGATATTCATGGTGAGTGTTTTTGATACATTCTTGATATACAAGCTGGATTCTACATTGAGCAGTTAAGTATGAGACCGAAAATCTTGTGGTACAAACTTTTGCCAGCAGGTTATACACATGTTCCTTTTGAACTCTTTTACTGGAATAAAAGTTATAACCTGAACTCTTTACTTCATGAATATTCATGTAAGAATTTATGTCATCATGAATATTAATTACATTATTTCTATAAAGGCATATACCATTAAACATAGGTCAATTTGGCTCAAGCAGAAACTGTAAAACTAGATCTATATTATACCATAAGCAAACCGAGCAGACCCTGATCAGACGGCTCCAATAGGAGCCATCTGATCTGGATCTACTCTGTTTGCAAATGTGTGAAAACACGTTTATATGAAGGAAATGGTTAACTCCATAGTTAATGGTACACCTTTTAATGCCTTTGCAAACAGAGCAGACCCAGATCAAATAGCTGATCAGGGTCTGCTCTGCTCTATTCATAACTCAATAAAACCAAGTCCGCAATTTTCTCTTTTCATTGCTGTTTTTGCTTTCGAGGGATCTCCTACTTTCATAATTTATTTACTTCACAACAGCAGGTGTTAAGTGCTTGTGTTAAGTCACGCCATACTTCATTCTCAGTGTTCTGGTCCTTCGGGATCATTAGTTTAAATGTTATCTGTTTTGAAACTTGAATACAGCTTAAGCTGGTGCTAGGGGACTTGAGTAGTGTTGCACTCTTAATTACTGTTCATGAACAGACTCAATAAAACTGAGTCTGCATATAATATAAATCTGATTCTACAGTTTCTATCATGAAAAAAATCCCTTTTTCATAGTGCCATTAAATAAATTCAGTTAATAAAATTTATGACATTGGCAGTAAAAAAGTTATTCCTGTTTCCTTTCAGATTTGTATTGTGTTTATCAGTGTTGCTGCTGTTATTGTTTACCGTGTCATCATCAGTGTGGACTACTGTACCCAGCTCAGTTCCCTCCAGTGCCTTTTTACCACCACAATCGTCTCTGCAGTGCTCAACGCAATCTCAATCTTAATGCTGGGGAAGGTATGATCTACAGTTAAACATTCAACTCAATATGTGTTGATATTTCATTTAGGAAGCCATTTTGTTGCTTTTGTGTAGTTAAATGAATAAGATCTGATAAGTGTCTTATTTTGAAAATAAAAAATAAGCAAATTCTTTCCATATCAAACAGCAAAGAAAATCTTTAACAAACAGAGCAGACTGTGGTCAGATGGCTTCTACAGGAGATGTCCAGTCAGGGTCTGTCCTGTTTGTAAAGGCATAAAAAGTTCATCAAGGGTTAACATTGTTTTGTACTTGTATGAATGTTCATTCAATGCATATTGTATTAGATTCTGTGTTCTAATTATGCCCCCTTAGACGATAGTCGGGGGGCATATTGTTTTTGCCCTGTCTGTTTGTTTGTTTGTTTGTCTGTTTGTCTGTCTGTTTGTCTGTTTGTTTGTCAGCAACTTTAACATTGGTCATAACTTTTGAGCCAGTATAGATAGAGACTTGATATTTGGCATACATATGTATTTCATGAAGCCGCACATTTTGAGGGTGACGTGTCAAGGTCAAGGTCATCCTTCAAAGTCAGAGGTCAAATATATGGGTCAAATCGCCGACTTTAACATTGGCCATAACTTTTGGACCAGTAGAGATAGAGACTTGATATTTGGCATGCTTGTGTATCTCATGAGGCTGCACATTTTGAGGGGTGACATGTCAAGGTCAAGGTCAGAGGTCAAGGTCAGAGGTCAAATATATGAGGGGGCATAGTGTTTCACAAACACATCTTGTTTTGGATTTGGATTTTATCGGGTTTTACGTCGCTTTAACAGTATTTCAGTCATATCACCACATCCAGCTAATTGCATTGTTTCATGCACAGAAGAACATCAGGGTAGAACCACCGACCTATCGCAAGCCCTCACATGAAAAATCCAAATGCCCTCACCGGGCATCTAATCCTTTACTCCATGATTGTTAACGTTTTTCCTGCATGAATATTTATGTAAAAAATAATGATGTCATGAACATTAATTACAATAATGTTTATGATAGGACATGGACACAGGAATTTTTGACCATGGCAGATACTGTAGAATCATATCTTTATTACTTCATAAACAAACAGAGCAGACCCTGATCAGATGGCTCCTACAGGAGCCTTCTGATCTGGATCTACCCTGTTTGCAAAAGCATTGGGATACATATTTCTGGAGTAAAGGGTTAAATATATCTATTTACTCCACTTTGCAAACAGAGTAGGCCCAGATCTGACAGCTCCTGTAGATGCCTTCTGATCAGGGTATTCTGTATTTTTACAATGTCTACTGGACCTGTACTGGTCTACTCTGCAAAATCATAAAAATGTGGAAGTTTGAAATAAATGGTTGAAGAATCAGTATTTATTCTATTTTCAGTTTTATGACTGGGTAGCTGTGAAGTTGACAGAATGGGGTAAGAAATTTTTTATACAAAAGTATTACAGTAAAATCTCTCTTAAACTGGACGTTAAATTTAGTATAGTCATCAGTTTTGGAGACAGGTGGCAGCTTAATGCAGGGTGAAAGTCATGCAGAAAGCTCCTAGAGGAACTTTTTGCTTGACTTTCACCCTGCATCAAGCAGCCACCTGCCTGAAAGCATCTAAAATCTTCTTTACTATAATTCAGGTTTAGAGAGATTTTACTGTATATCACAAAGTGCTCAAGGTGAGCTTTTAGGATCATTGAATGTCTGTCATCTGTCTGTCCATCCACATTTGCTTCAAAACTCTAACATCAATATTTCTCAAACAATCTTAATCAAATTTGGTAGTCAAGTATATAAAATCTCAGCCAAATTTTGATTATGTTTTAGGCTTAGAGCTATGTGCCTTTGATTTATCAAAGTTGATATGCATGTTTACACTCTAGCACCTTTGTTCCTTCACAAATTTATAATGATATGCATGGTTGTATTTTAACTTGTTTACACTATGATACCATTGATGATTCTCAGATCCTCAGGCATAATGTGTATAACTATAACAAGTTTGATTGTAAGTAAAGTAATTCTAAGATTATTTTAACCTTTCAGTGCCAGCATTGTCATCTGCTGGACACATTTTTGCCAGCTTCAGCTTTTAAAGTGAACACTTGTTCAATTTCGCTAAAAGCGGTTTAGATCCTGCTGAGATGCCGAGTTACTTGGCGTCCCATCTTGATCCCAAATTAATTGCATATGATATCACAGACCCATCTTCATGCCACTGAAAGGGCTAAACCATTATTACTATGTAGTCAACATCTTGTCTTCAAATTTAAAACTGGACTGGTCATATCTCAGGTGACCAGTAAACAATAACACTTTCTTTATGTCATGTGCAGAAATGGCATATCCAAAACAAGACAGCCCTATGTTATAGGGCTGTCTTGTTTTGGATATGCCATTTCTGCACATGACATAAAGAAAGTGTTATTGTTTATTATATACTAGATGCCTATTTCATTAACCCTTTACTTCAAAGAGACGTCTTTATGACACCTTTGCCACCAAGTTGTTTATATAACAATATAAGATAATTTATTTAGTAAAGAGTAAAATAATATATCTTCAGTTTTGTTTCTTTAACCCTTTCCTTCATATTTCCACACCTTTGCAAACAGAGTAGACCCAGATCAGATGGCTCCTATAGGAGCTGTCTTATCAGGGTCTGCTCTGTTTGTTAAACGAATTTGATAGACCTGTTTCTTTACTTTCTAAAATGGCAAACACATTCCATCTTCCATTATAACTATTTTGTCTATGAATATTCAGTAGGTATCGAACTTTGGAATAAACATAGAACAGGGAAAGGGTTGACTACAAAGAAAATCTTTGCATAGGATAACCACTTTGATCTCTACAATAAGCATATATAGGGAGACATTGAAACTTTTATTTTAGTTGTTATTTTTTAGCTCACCAGAGCACAAAGTGCTCAGGGTGAGCTTTTGTGATTGCCTGATGTCTGTCGTCCGTCGGCGTCCGTCGTGCGCCGTTTGCTGTCAACAATTTGAACCTTTAAAAATCTTCTCCTCTGCATCTGCAGGGTTCTTAGCTTTCATCTTTGGCACATAGTATCATCTTTAGGTCCTCTACAAAAGTTATATAAATTATGGCCCTGGGGTCAAAATTGGCCCCGCCCCAGGGTTGCCTTGTTTTCAATAGAAACATATAGTAAAACTTTGAAAATCTACTCCTTTGAAACCAGAAGGTTCTCAGCTTTGATATTTGGCACATAGCATCATGTTCAGGTTCTCTACAAAAGTTATATAAATTATGGCCCTGGGGTCAAAATTGGCCCCACCCCAGGGGTAGCCTTGTTTTCAATAGAAACATATAGTAAAACTTTGAAAATCTTCTCCTCTGAAACCAGAAGGTTCTCAGCTTTCATATTTAGCACATTGCATCATGTTCATGTCCTCTACAAAAGTTATATAAATTGTGCCGCTTGGGCCAAAATTAGCCACGCCCCAGGGCAGGTTAGTTTTCTATAGAAACAAATAGTGAAATCTTTGAAAATCTTCTTTTCTGAAACTGGGAGGCTCTCAGCTTTCATATTTGGCACAGAGCATCATGTTCAGGTCCTCTACAAAAGTTATATAAATTATGGCCCGGGTCACAATTGGCCCTGCCCCAGGGGTGGGCAGTTTTCAATAGAAACAAATGGTGAAATCTTTGAAAATTTTCCTCACTGAAACTGGAAGGCTCTCAGCTTTCATATTTTGCACATAGCATCATGTTCAGGTCCTCTACAAAAGTTATATAAATTATGGCCCCAGGGTCAAAATTGGCCTGCCCCAGGGGTTGTCAGTTTTCAATAGAAACAAATAGTGAAATCTTTGAAAATTTTCTTCTCTGAAACTGGAAGGCTCTCAGCTTTCATATTTGGCACAGAGCATCATGTTCAGGTCCTCTACAAAAGTTGTATAAATTATGCCCCTGGGGTCAAAATTGGCCCTGCTCCAGGGGTGGGCAGTTTTCAATAGAAACAAATAGTGAAAACCCTCACCTCTGAAACTGGAAGGTTCTTAGCTTTCATATTTGGCGCATAGCAGTATGTTCAGGTCCTCTACAAATTTTATATAAAATATGGCCCCGGGTCAAAATTGGCCCCGCCCAAGGGGTGGGCAGTTTTCAATAGAAACAAATAGTGAAATCTTTGAATATCTTTTTCTTTGAAACTAGAAGGTTCTCAGCTTTCATATTTGGCACATAGCATCATGTTCATGTCCTCTACAAAAGTTATATAAATTATGCCCCTGGGGTCAAAATTGGCCCTGCCCCAAGGGTAGCCAGTTTTCAATAGAAACATATGGTGAAAACTTTGAAAATCTTCTCGTCTGAAACTGGAAGGTTCTCAGCTTTCATATTTGACACATAGCATCATGTTCAGGTCCTCTACAAAAGTTATATAAATTGTGCCGTTTGGGTCAAAATTAGCCCCACCCCAAGGCAGGTTAGTTTTCTATAGAAACATATAGTGAAAACTTTGAAAATCTTCTCCTCTGATTGTCTGGTGAGCGCTTCAGGGCCATTCTGGCCCTCTTGTTTATTTCAGAGAATCATCGGACCCAGACCCAGTATGACAATGCCCTCATCATCAAGCTCTTTGCCTTCTCATTTGCCAACAGTTACGCTTCATGTTTTTACATCGCCTTCTTCAGAGGGGTAAGTCAGTGCTGTAATTTGTGGAAGATTTCATTTGAACCTTTTGCTCCATAAATATGCCCTTGCAAACAGAGTAAACCCAGATCAGATGGCTCCTGTAGGAGCCATCTGATCTGGGTCTGCTCTGTTTGCTTATGATGTAATATAAATATGATTTTACAGTTTCAGCCATGGCCGAAAATTGCTGTGATCATGTGCTATTATAACAATTAATCTAATTGATAATCATTATTTCATTATTTCTTAACTGAATATTCATGAAACAAAGGGTTGAATATATAAATATAAATGGCACTGCATTGAAAATAGTGTAGAACCAGACCAGTCATGATTTCTGTAGCAGCATCTGTCAGTGTCTGCACTGTGTGTCATTCTTAATCCTTTCCTCCATAAATATTAATTCAAGAAGATATTACTACATGAAAATTCTTGGAATGAACATTCATACAACTAAAACATTTTTTATTGTGACAGTAACTGTAGAATCAGATCGATATTATTTCATATAAAGCAGACAGATCATACCACCCTTACAGAAGCTGTCTGATCTGGGTCTACCCTGTTTGCAAGGGTTCCAAAAGTCGACTTTATAAGGATAAGGGTGAAGAGTTTGTGGTTTTCAAGTTTTCAATTTCTAGTTGACCAGTGTCTCATCATAGATATATCATAGATATATCTTGGGTCTATTCTGTTTGCAGTAAGAGCCTTTTCTTTAGAAAATGGCTCTGTATGTACTATAATAGTTTACTCTGTGAATATTCATGTAAGAAATAATTATATCATGAATAATTATGTCTCCCCCAGTATACCGGGGAGACATTTTGTTTTTGGGCATGGCGCCCGTCTGTCTGTACGATTTTAATTTGTCTGCGCGGTTTCTCCAAAAGCTTTGTTGGGATTTTCATGAAACTTCATAGGATTGATCAGTACCATGCCTAGTTGTGCATATCTTATTCCTGTTCTGATTAGATGATTTTCTGCAGAGTTATGGGACGTTGAAATTTTTACATGGAAAGTTTTGTCCGCAACCTTTGTCAGATTTTCATGAAACTTCATAGGATTGATCAACACCATGTCTATGTGTGCATATTTTATTCGAAGGTTCGATGATATTCTGTAAATTATGAGACTTTGAAATTTTTACATGCAAAATTTGGTCCACACAGTTTCCCCAAAACTTATGATCAGATTTTCATGAAACTTCGTAGGATCGGTCAGCACCATGCCTAGATGTGCATATCTTATTCCTGGGGAAGTTCAATGATTTTCTGCAGAGTTATGGGACTTTGAATTTATACATTGAAAATTTTGTCCATACAGTTTCTCCAAAACCTTTGATCAGATTTTCATGAAACTTCATATGATTGATCAGCACTATGCCTAGTTGTGCATATCTGATTCCTGTTCCAGTGCCATGAAATTCTGCAGAGTTATGGGACTTTGAAATTATTACATTGAAAATATTGTCCGCACGGTTTCTTCAAAACCTTTGGTCGCATTTTCATGAAACTTAATAGGATTGAACAGCACCATGTCTATGTGTGCATATCTTATTTCTGTTCCATTTTGATGATTTTCTGCAGAGTTATGGGACTTTGAAATTATTACATTGAAAATATTGTCCGCACGGTTTCTTCAAAACCTATGGTCGCATTTTCATGAAACTTAATAGGATTGAACAGCACCATGTCTATGTGTGCATATCTTATTTCTGTTCCATTTTGATGATTTTCTGCAGAGTTATGGGACTTTGAAATTTTTACATGGAAAATTTAGTGGTGGTGGTTTGGGAGACATCAGTTTTTGTATCAAATACAATTCTAGTTAATTAGATGAATTTGTATAATGCTATATGAATACTGGAATTTTGGAGACAGGAATCAGACCTATATTTTTCCATGAACAAACAGAGCAGACCCTGACCAGATGGCTCCTTCAGCAGTCATCTGATCTGGGTGTACACTGTTTGCAGAGGCATTAACCCATTACCTCATAGGCTATATAAGACCCAACATATTACAAATAAATTTTAGAATAGTGCATTTATGAAACCATTGTAATAAATAGAACATTTGCAAAATGCTCTATTTATCACAATGGTTTCAAAAAAGTGACTTTCACAGAGATATCAAAAGGCATCAATATGAGGGAATGGGCATATCTTTGAAGTAAAGAGTTAAAATGTAATTTCAGTTTTGATACGGATACCTAAACTATAAACTTTCATTCTTGTAAAGCCATTTCAGAATTGATAAGTTCTCTTTGTTTTTGTGCAGCGGTTTGATGCATTCGGCGTGTTTGGTCTTGGAGATGAATACAACGATGACTGCGAGGGAGGTAACTGCATGTCCCAGTTGTCCTTTCAAGTTCTCATCCTTATG
The DNA here is from genome assembly GCA_963576725.1 of Azorinus chamasolen. Classification (NCBI taxonomy): domain Eukaryota; kingdom Metazoa; phylum Mollusca; class Bivalvia; order Cardiida; family Solecurtidae; genus Azorinus; species Azorinus chamasolen. Next base: position 59,534,779 of record OY755242.1, read on the forward strand.
CTGGCCAAACCATTCCCGAAATTCTTGAAAGATATCATACTCCCGTAAGTATAGCTTTGAAACATTTGCTGAAAGTTTTTTTCTGTCTAAGCTGTAGACAAGAGCAGTATTTAGGAAATCTTAGTGAAATATAGTTTTATATTTCTCTGCCAAACCCTGTTTTGTTGCTACTCATTAGAATCATATCAGAGAGCAGATTCTAATGAGTACAGCATGATAGGGATTTGACAGACAAATATAGAAATATGTTACTGGAATTTCCTAACAATAATTCTATAGCAATGTTGTAAGATTATACTATATAGAGAAAGACAAGATATATGTATTTTAACTCTGAATTTTCAAAGTGAAATGATTTGTCATCGTTTAACAAAAGCATCCATTCATTATGAAAGGATGTACATGTAATTTGCTTGAGGAGTCTGAATTACATATGGTGCAGACCCTGATCAGAGGACTCCTCTAGGAGCTCTCTGATCTTGGTCTATACTGTTTGCAAAGGCCAATGCACAGATTTCCTGCAGTCAAAGTGTTAAGTAAGCAGACAGTCTCTGTACAATGATGGATATTCTTTTGTCATTTTCAGATTCTTAAGAAGATTATGGAGAAGTAGACCCGCCTGTTGTCATATCAGTTGCTGTAAAAAAAATCAAGTAGAGGATGAGGAGAAGATCACTTGTAAGAGTGAAACACCGAGCATGAAGAAGTCAAAGACTTTCTTGAAATATGAGCGGCTCAAACCAGAGCTTGGCGATTTCACTCTACCAGAATACACAGAAAAAGTCATCATTTATGGCTTCTTAATGGTAAGCCTGGCATTGTAGCTTTTGAGTAAAGATAATTTTATAATTTGCTTTTCATTTCCCTATTAGATCTAACTGTTTGTTTCTTTACTAAAGTGACAGATCTGTCAAGTTTATCCACCCTTACCAACTGATGATGTCATGACATTTTAAATAACAACCCAATGTTACCATGACGCTGGATCAACATTATTCTCTTTGATTTTATGGCTGAATGCATGTAACAAAAGTGAGATGTGTATTTTGACATGATAATCTTTGAAAAAGGCCCTTAGTGGTCGAAATATTAGATCAGAGCAATTCAAGTATTTAAGTATTATATTAATTCCCTTTTTCGGAATATTTTCTTCATTGTAAAATTTATGATTTAGTCTGTATAGACAGGGATAGTTTGTTGCTCACAGCCAACTACATGTATTGTAGATATTTAACCCTTTATCTCATGAAATTTTAGTAATAAATATTAACATCATCAACACTAACCCTTCGCTTGCTATTCGCGTCAATATACCTACCTGTAAATAGTGAAGACCCGGATGAGACAGCTCCTGCAGGAGCTGTCTCATCAGGGTCTGCACTATTTACAAATTGATTGTGCAACCAGTGCACTCCACAGCAGTGGTTGCACAACGAAACACTTGTACACAGTGAATATATATGTAATTATACAACAGGGCATGGGTAAAGAAGGAGAAATGTATTTTAAAATTCAGCAAGCGAAGGGTTAATTAGCAGAATTTTATGGTCAAGAGACTATTTTACCATGGCAGAAAATGCAGACTCATATACATATATCTACCTAACAGAGCTAACCCTGATCAGATGGCTCCTGTGGGATTTTGGTATACTCTGTTAGCAGAGGCATGAAAAGGCATTTATATGAAATAAAGGGTTAAAATGAAAATCTGTCTAAATTGCAAAATAAAATTGTTTTGAGATTATTACTTATTTTGATGCTGAAAATGTTAGATGCTGACAATGTTATATATTTATTATTTACCTGATCCAGATGCCTTTTCATGTCTTTGCAAAATAAGTAGACCCAGATCAGATGGCTCCTGTGGAAACCTTCTCCTCAGAGTCAGCTCTGTTTGCTTATGGAATTTTGCCATGGCAACAAACATTCAGTAGGTATTTAAATTTAGACTAAATGTAGAACAGGGAAAGGGTTAAGCATGCTATTGGTGATAAACACTGAATTTTCAGAGTTTAATAGCCCATTGGTGTTTATAGAGTTCACTCAGCATGAAAGACTAAAACTTGCCGGGTGATTTTGAATAACAAACAGTGGAGACCCTCTAGGAGCCCTGTGATCTGGGCCTTCACTGTTTGCAAATAACAGTACATGTGTGTCCCACATTCAAAGTGTTGATGTGTGTGAAAAGGTCTACTGTGATATTCGCTTGCTGTTACAGCTGTTTGCTGCTTCTACTGTAATATTCACTTTTTGTTACAGCTGTTTACTGCCTCTACTGTGATATTCACTTTGCTGTTACAGCTGTTTGCTGCCTCTACTGTGATATTCACTTGCTGTTACAGCTGTTTGCTGCCTCTACTGTGATATTCACTTGCTGTTACAGCTGTTTGCTGCCTCCACTGTGATATTCACTCTCTGTTACAGCTGTTTGCAGCCTCGTTTCCACTGGCTCCATTCATTGCCCTTATCTGGCTGGCCATTGATATCAGAATTGATGCCAAACGTCTTCTGTGGCTCAACAGGAGACCTATCGCTTTCATTGCTCAAGATATAGGTAAATGCTTTAATTACTCATGATATGTATAAATAATCTCTTTTATACCTCAAGATACATATCAGTCATTGTTTTTATAGCTCAAGATGTGTATAAGTAATTGCTTTCGTAGCCTAAGATACGTATAAGGAATCACTTTCATAGTTAAAGTAATAGGTAATTACTTTCATTGCTGAAAATATAAATGTGATTACTTTTGTTGTAAAGGATATAGTAAAACCCCGCTAATGCGACCAATGAATGAATAACCAATGGTGTCATTATAAACAGGTGGTTGCTTAATGCAGGGCAAAAGTAATACAGAAAGCTCCTCTAGGAGCTTTCTGTATTACTTTTGTCCTGCATTAAGCTTCCAACCACATCTAGCACCCACAGTTATACCTCTTATAGGCGGTCGCATTAGCAAGGTTTTACTGTAATTGCCATTATTTCCAAGATGTAGGTAATCTCTCTCATTGCTCAAGGTATAAGTGAACCATCTCAGTTTGCTTATGTTAGTGGTGCACCAGTGTAGTATTTTTAACCGGGTTTTCCACGGAAAATCCGGTTATTGAAATGGTGATGTACGGCGGGCGGACGGTTGGGCAGGCGGACGTAAGCGCAACTCCTCTGAAACAGCTCAACAGATTTTTATAAAACCATGCATGTACATTGTAGCAAGGACACAATATGTAGATGTGCATATTGTTGGGGATTTTCCTTCTACATTTATTCTGGGATGTATGCCCCTTTGAACTTAGAAATCACTAGGTCTTTTGACCCTACCCTTGTAAGCACAACTCCTCTGAAACTGCTCAACATATTTTCATAAAACCTTGCATGTAGCAAGGACACGATATGTAGATGTGCATATTGTTGGGGATTTTTTCTGGGAGTTATGCCCCTTTGAACTTAAACACTAGTTAATAGTGAAGGAAAACCCGGTTTGATGTTGTGTCGACATTTCTTGTCTGTAATTTATGAAGCAGGTTAATCAGATGTTAATCTGTGCATGGAACATACACATTCAGACTACCCTGTCTACTACTCCATGTATATGTCTAAAACTTCTAAGCACCGCTTTATTTTTAGTACACATAGAATCATCAACCTTTACTCCATAATTATGCCTTTAAACACCTCTGCAAACAGAGTAGACCCAGATCAGAGGAGCCAGGGTCTGCTCTGTTTGCTTATCTAATAGTTTAGCTATGGTTCTACCATTTCTTCCATAATGAAAATAATTAATGTGCATGACATTATTATTTCTTACATGAATATATTTATTAGGATGAGAATTTTATTTTTTACATCAGCAACACCAGAGTTATGGTCCTTGACACAGTCAAATAGTAGGCATTTGTGACACTGTGAAAGTTTGGGCATCCATATCCTATTGACATAATTCTCATATGACTGTTTTTGCATTGTCCATTTTTAGGGATCACTGAACATTGTGTTTTTTCTAAACATTTGCTTCTGATATTGCAGGGATGTGGTATAGCATCCTAAACTTTGTGAACCTGATAGGTGTGATATCCAACGGCTTCCTCATCGCCTTTACCTCCAGTTGGGGCAGCAAATACAGCCTTGTCACACAACTCTGGATATGTATAGGCTTCGAGGTGAGTAGCATGTTCTCCCTAATAAACACCCCCACTCTAATAAAAGCCCCCTTACTTATGGGGAAATGGACAATCAATAAAACAACTAAAACCCTATATTATAACCATAAACTAAAGTAATATCCATTTTTCAAAATATATATTGTAGTTTAATGCAGACTAAAAGCAATGCAGAAAGCCCTTAGCGGCTTTCTGCATTGCTTTCATTCTGCATTAAGCAACCACCTGTGTACAAAAGCAAGAAGCTTCTTTTGAAAAACGTGATCCCTCCGGGAATGTTTATTAGAGATGATACAGTATGCTAATTCAACCATTAACCCTTTACTCCATGAATATTCATGTAATAAATATTGACATCATGAATATTAATTAGATGGGTTTTTTTATAATGATACACAGTAAATTTTGGACATAGCTAAAACTGTAGAATCAAATATATATCATTCCATAAGCAAACAGAGCAGACGCCCGTAATATGGCTCCTACAGAAACCGTCTTATCAGTGTCTGCTTTGTTTGCAAATGCGTTAGAGGGCGTACCTATGGAGTTAACCCTTGCCATCATATCAATGCCTTTTCAAGCATTTGCAAACAGAGTAGACCCAGACCAGACAACTCTTATCGGAGCTGTCTGATCAGTGTCTGCTCTGTTCTGTTTGTTTATGTAATAGACAAGATCTGATTCTACAGTTTCTACCATTTCCAAATATTCATGGTGTCATTATAGTGAACAGGTAAAGGGTTAACTTATCTAAATATGAAAAACCTCATTTTCTTTGTGAACCAATCTTATTTTCATTTTATTGAGTGTTTTTACACAATTTCTTTTGCCAATGTGACTTTGGAAAATAAGTTATAAAGCAAACAGTGCAAACACTAAGTGCCAAAATATTATAATCAGTTTGCAAGAGTGCCTGGTGAGGGAGTATAATCTGTCATTAAACTCACACAGATATGGAAATTACACAATGTATAATTTCTTTTTTACCCTTTACTCCATGAACATTCATGTAAGAAATAATGGCACCATGAATATTAATTAGATCAAATGTTATAATAACACATAGACACAGGATTTTTTGGCCATGGCAGAAACTGTAGAACCATATCTATGGTATACTATATCATAAGCAGATGGAGCAGACCCTGATAAGACGGCTCCTATGGAAGCCATCAGATGTGGGTCTATTCTGTTTGGAGATGCATAGAAAGGCGTATTTATGGAGTAAAAGGTTAAATTGCTTTGTAAAATTTAGTAACAGTAATCTTGTTTCATAACTTTTATATGTAACCTGTGTGCCAAAATGTTAGGACAATGGCAAGTTTTACAGTTTTATCATATGTTATGTTTTTGTCTGTTTGTAGCATCTTGTGTTTACCTTGAAGTTCATTCTGGCCTATCTTATCCCTGATGTACCAAAGGATGTCAGACTGGCAGTAAGAAGGGTAGGTGCTTGCATTTTTATTAACCTTTTGAATGGGGGGAACAAGTGTACTGGCATTCACAAACAGTGTAGATTCAGATCAGAGGTCTCCTAAAAGAGTCATCTGATCAGGGTCTGCACTGTTTATCATTCAAAATTCTCTCACCAAATATACCCATTCATACAGGGTCCAAGGTTATAAACCTTCTGAGTCTGAGTCTGAGATAATTCTCAAGTATCTGATTTGTCAGATTCTGAGCAAGCTCAGAATCTAAACAATCAGATGCTTGAAAATGATCTCAGACTCAAGCAAAAAGTTTTATAACCTCAGGCCCTGAATGGACTTTATTGTTACTCAATGATTGAGCATTCAGATTTGAAAATTCAATTATCTTTTTTTTCCGTTTGCTTTGTCTACACATTGAATAAAACATTCTGTATAAAAGGGAATTTGAATACATTTGTAAGTTATTTATACATTTCCCTCTAGCTGTAATATGTTAATGGCCCCCTCTCTCTTTAAAAAAAAAGACAAAAATACTCTACATTTTATGCATGCAAATCCACAGATATCACAACTGTAAAGTCAATCAAATACAGCACCATAACTATTACCTTTATAAGGGTCTATAACTCTTTACCTAATAGATAAGCCTTTTGACACCTTTGCAAACAGAGTAGACCCAGATCATACCACTCATTCTTGTGGGAGCAATTTGATCAGGCTCTGTTAGCTTATGAAACAGTATGGATGTGATTTTAAAGTTTTAAAAGAAGTCCCTTGATTATAATGCCATTTTACAAATTAATCAAATTAATATTCACACATTTATTATTTTTACATGAATAATTATTAGGGAAATAGTCAACTCTGCATGATATCAGAAAATTATTAGAGTTAGAGTTAACCCTTTACTCCATAGGCTATTTTTTGACCCAACCTCTTTGAATAAATCTACCCAAAAGGAGCACTAACTAGAGAAAAGGAATTTTTTAGAATTTTGTAATTTGAAACCATTTTGATAAATAGAGCATTTGCTCCTATAGGAGCAAATGCTCTATTTATCACAATGGTCTCATAAAGTGACTTTTACAGAGGCGTATTTATTGAGGAAAGGGTTAAATATATAAAGTACAGTTGGACTTTGATATCTGCAACTTGGATAACTCAAACTTGGGATAATTTGAAGTAAAAATTTGGTCCTACCATTTTACAATACAGAATTGTTCTAAAATGTATCACTATGCATATATAAAAACACAGCTGGTTGATAGTAATGCTGAAAGCTCCCACAGGAAATGTATCACTATGCATATCTAAAAACACAGCTGGTTGATAGTAATACTGAAAGCTCCTACAGGAAATGTATCACTATGCATATCTAAAAACACAGCTGGTTGATAGTAATACTGAAAGCTCCTACAGGAAATGTATCACTATGCATATCTAAAAACACAGCTGGTTGATAGTAATGCTGAAAGCTCCCACAGGAAATGTATCACTATGCATATCTAAAAACACAGCTGGTTGATAGTAATACTGAAAGCTCCTACAGGAAATGTATCACTATGCATATCTAAAAACACAGCTGGTTGATAGTAATACTGAATGCTCCTACAGGAAATGTATCACTATACATATCTAAAAACACAGCTGGTTGATAGTAATACTGAATGCTCCTACAGGAAATGTATCACTATGCATATCTAAAAACACAGCTGGTTGATAGTAATACTGAATGCTCCTACAGGAAATGTATCACTATGCATATCTAAAAACACAGCTGGTTGATAGTAATACTGAAAGCTCCTACAGGAAATGTATCACTATGCTTATCTAAAAACACAGCTGGTTGATAGTAATACTGAAAGCTCCTACAGGAGGCTTCAGCATTGTTTTATACCTACATTGCACTTTCTTTTCGTATAAACGCTTTTTCACGCATTTTCAAACAGATCAGATTGGTCCTATCAGGATCTACTCTGTTTGCTTATGAAATTTGAAATAAATGTTTCCTTTCTTTCTTAAATGGCTACAATTTTCCGCCTTCCATATTTCGTTATAACTAGTAGATATCGAAATTTGGATACAACAGGGAAAGTGTTAAGCTGTGAACTTGAGAAATTGTTCAGATTAGAAATCAGATTACTCGAACTCTGTTATCTCTAAGTAATTTGTATGGTACATTAATTTTTTGTACCTTGAAGTTCGAGAAGTTCCAACTGTACTTTGGCTATGGTTTTGTTTTTTAGCGCACTATCATTATGTTATGTTTTGGTGCTTTGTTTTACCTAGGAAAAGTATCAAGTTGCCAAAAAGTTTGAAGACAAGGGAAAGTTCATAGACTACACGGAGCTGGTACCCGCAGGCAGCTATGATGACAAGTAAGTAGGATACCATTGGAACAAAACAGGTTTAACCCTTTCCTCCATGGATATTCATAAAAGAAATAATGACATCATGAATATGAATTAGATTAACTTGTTGTAATATCACAATGACACAGGACTGCTTGGCCATGGCAGACACAGTAGAATCATTATGTCTCCCCCCATATTTATATGGGGGAGACATATTGTTTTCGTGAGAGTTGTCTGTCTGTCTGTCTGTCCGTCTGTCCGTCTGTCCGTCACACTTTTTGTCCGGACGATAACTTCAATATGCCTGATGCCAGTTGATTGAAACTTCATATATGGAAAGAGCATAATGAGAGGAGGTGTCATGCACAAGGTCCATAACTCTGGCTTCACTAATAAAGGAGTTATTGCCCCTTGTAAAAAAAATCACACTTTTTTGTCCGGACGATAACTCCTACATGGGTCATGCCATTGGATTGAAACTTCATATATGGAAAGATCATGACAAGAGGAAGTGTCATGCACAAGTTCCATAACTCTGGCTTCACTAATATTGGAGTTATTGCCCCTTGTAAAAAATATCACAATTTTTTGTCCGGACAATAACTTCAATATGCCTGATGCCAGTTGATTGAAACTTCATATATGGAAAGAGCATAATGAGAGGAAGTGTCATGCAGAAGGTACATAACTCTGGCTTCACTAATATAGGAGTTATTGCCTTTGTAAAAAAATTCACACTTTTTTGTCCGGACGATAACTTCTATATGGCTCATGCCATTGGATTGAAACTTCACATATGGAAAGATCATGACAAGAGGAAGTGTCATGCACAAGTTCCATAACTCTGGCTTAACTAAAATTGGAGTTATTGCCCTTTGTAAAAAAATCACAACTTTTGTCCGGATGATTACTCCTATACCATTGGAGTGAAACTTCATACATGGAACGATCATGATAAGAGAAAGTGTCATGCATAAGATCCTTAACTCGAGCTTCAATAAATTTAGAGTTATTGCCCCTTGTACATTTGTTTAATTCTTTCTTGTCCGGACGATAACTCCTACATGGCTCTTGCCATCGTATTGAAACTTCATACATGGAAAGAGCATGATGAGAGAAAGTGTCATGAACAAGGGCCATAATTCTGGCTTCAATACTTTTTGAGTTATTGCCCTTTGTTACATTTTTTGGCCGATCAATAACTCCTGTTCGACTGATGCTATTGGAATGACATTTTATTTTTGGAAAGAGCATGATGAAAGTAAGTGTCATGCACAAGGGCCATAAATCTAGTATCAGTATTTTTGGAGTTATTAGCTGTTATCATTTTCTTCTTGAAAAATGTAGTGTGGAAAGCGCATAATGAGGGGAAGTATCATTCATCAAGACCATAACATTTATAGTGATTTCCCTTTACATATTGTTTTAATACGCCCACCTAATAAAGGTGGTCGTATATTGTCGTGGCCCTGTCCGTCCGTCCGTCCGTTCGTTCGTTCGTTCGTTCGTTCGTTCATTCGTCAACATTTTGTTTGTCCGCTGTTTTCTGGGAAAACTATTTGAGAGATATTAATGAAACTTCACACAAATGTTTAATGCATCAAGATCTGAAGCTGAGATGATTCTGAGGTTCATTTGATTTTTCATTTCAGAGTTATGGCCCTTGTCCTTAAAAAATTTGCAAATAGTTTGTCCACTGTTTTCTGGGAAAACTATTTGAGAGATATTAATGAAACTTTATACAAATGTTTAATGGATCAAGATCTGAAGCTGAGTTGATTCTGAGGTTCATTTCATTTGTCGTTTCGGAGTTATGGCCCTTTTACTTAAAAAATAATGCAAATACATGCAAATAGTTTGTCCGCTGTTTTCTGGGAAAACTGTTTGACAGATATTAATGAAACTTCACACAAATGTTTAATGCATCAAGATCTGAAGCTGAGTTGATTCTGAGGTTCATTTGATTTGTCATTTCGGAGTTATGGCCCTTGTCCATAAAAAATATGCAAATAGTTTGTCCGCTGTTTTCTGGGAAAACTATTTGAGAGATATTAATGAAACTTCACACAAATATTTAATGCATCAAGGTCTGAAGCTGAGTCGATTCTGAGGTCCATTTCATTTGTCGTTTCGGAGTTATGGCCCTTTTACTTAAAAAATAATGCAAATACATGCAAATAGTTTGTCCGCTGTTTTCTGGGAAAACTATTTGACAGATATTAATGAAACTTCACACAAATGTTTAATGCATCAAGATCTGAAGCTTAGTTGATTCTGAGGTTCATTTGATTTGTCGTTTCGGAGTTATGGCCCTTGTCCATAAAAAATATGCAAATAGTTTGTCCGCTGTTTTCTGGGAAAACTATTTGGGAGATATTAATGAAACTTCACACAAATGTTTAATGCATCAAGGTCTGAAGCTGAGTCGATTCTGAGGTTCATTTCATTTGTCGTTTCGGAGTTATGGCCCTTTTACTTAAAAAATAATGCAAATACAAATGTACATGCAAATAGTTTGTCCGCTGTTTTCTGGGAAAACTATTTGACAGATATTAATGAAACTTCACACAAATGTTTAATGCATCAAGATCTGAAGCTGAGTCGATTCTGAGGTCCATTTGATTTTTTATTTCAGAGTTATGGCCCTTGTCCTTAAAAAATATGCAAATAGTTTGTCCGCTGTTTTCTGGGAAAACTATTTGAGAGATATTAATGAAACTTCACACAAATGTTTAATGCATCAAGATCTGAAGCTGAGTTGATTCTGAGATTCATTTCATTTGTCGTTTCGGAGTTATGGCCCTTTTACTTAAAAAATAATGCAAATACATGGAAATAGTTTGTCCGCTGTATCTGGGAAAACTATTTGAGAGATATTAATGAAACTTCACACAAATGTTTAATGCATCAAGATCTGAAACTGAATTGATTCTGAGGATCATTTGATTTTTCGTTTCAGAGTTATGGTCCTTGTCCTTAAAAAATAATGCAAATAGTTTGTCCGCTGTTTTCTTGGAAAACTATTTGAGAGATATTAATGAAACTTCACAAAAATGTTTAATGCATCAAGATCTGATGCTGAGTAGATTTTGAGGTTTATTTGATTTTTCGTTTCGGAGTTATTGCCCTTTTACTTAAAAAAATGCAAATATATGCAAATAGTTTGTCCGCTGTTTTCTGGCAAAACTGTTTGACAGATATTAATGAAACTTTATACACATGTTTAATGCATCAAGACCTAAAGCTAAGTCGAGTCTGAGGATCATTTGATAAAATGTTTCGGAGTTATGGCCCTTGCACTTAAAAAAATAATGCAAATCTATGCAAATATGAGGATGGCCATAACTTTTTCATTTGAAATGATATTTACGGTACTTCAATTTTTATATATGGTTAAACCTTATGTGAATTTTCACATATATTGCGGGGGTTTTGATATGTCATTTTATTCTAAAGTTATGGTCCTTGAACTTCGTGTGTTCGTTGCTTTGTTAGTCGGTAAACTTTTAGTTTGTCTGTTGTTTTCTGGGAAAACTATTAAAATGATATAAATGAAACTTAACAACTTAACACAAATGTTTTAAGCAACAAAATTTGAAGCTGAGTTTATTTTGAGGTTCATTCAGTTTGTCTTTACAGAGTTATGGCCGTTGCACTTTACAAAAATCTGCAAAAATGAGGATTAGCTGTAACTTTTTTATTTAATAAGATATTCACTTCATTTTTTAAAAAAATAGTATCACCTTAATATGGAAATCAAGATCTGAAGCACAGATTAGAAAATGTCAACACTTATAAGGCATGTTGAATCAGAGAAAGTTTGCAAGTGGGCGTATTATGTACCGTATGCGGTACTCTTGTTATTAGAGGGGAGACATCCGTTTTTGTGACAAAAACCTCTAGTTTCTATATTATATCATAAGCAAACAGAGCAGACCCTGATCAAACAGCTCCTATAGGAGCCATCTGATCTGGGTCTACTCTGTTTGCAAATGCATGAAAAAGAGCTTATAGGGATGACTTATGGCCTTTTTGCAAACAGAGTAGATGCAACCTGATTTTACAGTTTCTACTATTGCCAAACATTGGCCATATTTTGCCATTATAAAAAACTAGGTAATGAATATTCATGACCGTATTAATTCTTTAATAAATATTTATGGGTAAAGGGTTATATAGGTCAAATCAGAGCCCTTCTCTTTCTTTGAGATGTTTTGTTAATCTGATGCTTGTCTTGATCAGAAGCATTTTATATTTGATTTGTCTGTTTGTCTGTCTGTTTGTTTGTTGGACTGTCTGAAACTTTAAGTTTAACTAATAGAGATAGAGACTTCAAATTGGCATGCATACTCGTAAAGCTGCAATTTTTGAGTGGTGATATGTCACGGTCAAATGTTAAATCACGAGGTAAGATTATAGGTCAAAGCGTGTGTTGGTGACATTAGTCGTTCACAGCGCATCTTCTTAACCCTTTACTCCATGAATATTCATGTAAGATATAATGACAGCATCAATATTAATATGATTAATTGTTATAATAGCACGTGGACATGGCCATGACGGAAATTGTAGAATCATATCTATATCATAGCATAGGCAAACAGAGTAGACCTTGATCAGATGGCTCCTATAGCAGCCGTCTAATCTAGGTCTACTCTGTTTGCAAAGGTGTAGAAAGACATATTTATGAAGTAAAGGGTTAAACTTTCGACTGCATGGCTTAACCCTTTACTCCATGAATATTAATTTAAGAAATAATGATATCATGAATATTAATTAGATTAGTTGTTATAATAGCACACAGATGCATGAAGTTTTGGCCATGACAGAAACTGTAGAATCAAATCTGTATCATATCATAAGCAAACAAAGCAGACCCTGATCAGACGGCTCCTACAGGAGGTCATCTGATCTGGGTCTACTCTGTTTGCGAAGGCATAAAATGGCGTTATTATGGAGTAAAGGGTTAAAGGGACCAGTTATTTGCTTTCTAACTGTGCATTGGTGAATGCTTATTTTAATACAGTGTCATATTGTGTGGGTGTACATTACAAGATAGAAACACTGTTTTTGTTTGGTCTTTTTATGCACTTACATAAGAAGTAAACTGAACTTATGTTGATTTTCATTTTTTTTATCAGACCATGGTTCTCTCTGATTATGGAATAATATAGATTTCTGCCTTGACCAAAACTTACTGTGTTCATATGGAAGTTTTTGATGTGCTAGAAATTGTTGAATCAGATATACATGTATATTATTTCTTAAACAAACAGAGTAGACCCTGATCAGACGGCTCCTGCAGGAACCATCTGATTTGGGTCTACTCTGTTTGCAAAGGTGTTAAAACTTATTTATGGAGTAAGTAGTTAAGCCTTTCCCTGCTGCATATTCATGTAAGAAATAATGACATGTTGAATAATATTAATTAGATTATTTTTTACAATGGCATATGAACACATGACATCTTGGCTCATCTTGAATCAAATCTATATATTATACCATAAGCAAACAGAGAAGACCCAGATGAGATGGCTCCTACAGGAGCTGTCTAATCTGGGTCTACTATGTTTGCAAATGCGTGAAAATGCATTTATATGAAGGAAAGGGTTACATTTATTTTGTAATCCAATGTATCAACAATTACAATAGTCTTTATCTACAATAGTCTTCATATAACTTATAAAAGTAGAAGAACCAGAGATCTTGGTGAAAATTGTATCAACTGGGATTTATTATAGAAATGTATGAGGCATGTTAATGGTGATTATTCAGTAATATTATGGTAAAAGAAATATGTGTATATACGACAGAGGTTCTTTGTACATACATGCTGAGTTTGAACTTAAAACAACTTAGCAAGACAATCAACATACAATATGTGGCCACAAATGTATAAATAATGTTTGTGTCTTTATTTATAGAGAAGATTTGTTGTACAATGACAAACTAAAATTAGACCACTCGTCAGGTCCTGCCAGAATGGTCCCAGTGAAATATAGGTATAATTCACGTCTTACTAACAGGCTTTATGGGATGTATAACACCAGTAGAAATAAACAGAGATCCAGATAAGATGAGTAAATTTAAATATTTTTCCCCACCAAACCCTGTACTGTGACCACTCTTTAGAATCGTCTTAAAGAGACGACTCTGGATAAAGAGTGGTCACAGTATAGGATTTGGTGGAAAAATGATGATTTTAGTATTTTGGTACGCACCTTGATCTGAAGCTCTGAAGAAAGATAGTTTCTACTTTTTTAAATATTACTGACAAAACTTATTCATTCATTAAGATAAGTGACTTTTTTAACAGCTTCTTTATTTCTCCACTGAACCCTATGTTATGACTGTTCTTTAGAATCGTCTCTGGTTATGACATAGAGCTTGATGAAGAAATGATAATAAATTTGAAATTCTTATCTATGGCAGTGGGTTTTTAAAAAGAAAAACAACAACAGCTCATTCAATTTCATTTGTTTTTGTTTTTAGTCCCATCAGGCCTCCTGTAATTCTTTGCTGTGTTAATACAACTTTATGTCTACAAACTATGTTTGAAGGGCTTATATAGGAGTCACCTTGTGATCATCTGGTTGGTCAATCGGTTTCAAAATATTTGTTTCATGAATGTGATTGCACATACACAGTCACTAAATATGTGTAAGGTCAAGGCTCTGAGATATGTGTAAGGTCAAGGCTCTGAGATTTGTGTAAGGTCAAGGCTCAGATTGGATTCTACAGTGTCTGCCAATGTAAAAAATCCTCTGTTCATGAACCAGTTAATAAATATTCATGATGTCTTTATTTCAATGCATGAATATTCATCAAGTAAAGGGTAAAAGACCTTTGCCCTTTCCTCCATGAATATTACTTTAAGAATTTATTTTAGTAGGAATATTCATAAACTGTATTTTTATATTTACACATTAACCTATTACCTCATATTACAGAAAAGGAGCTTTAACTAGAGAAAAAGAAAATTTTAGAATTATGTAGTTTTGAAACCATTGTGATGAATAGTGCATTTGCTCCTATGGAGAAAATGTTCTATTTATCACATTGGTTTCACAAAGTGAATTTTACAGAGTCACCAAAAGACGTCAATATGAGGGAATGGGTTTAAATATGAGGGAATGGGTTTAAATATGAGGGAATGGGTTAACAAGGAAATGTGTTGTTGTGACAGAAACTTCAGAATCAGATCTTTATCAGTCCATAAGCAAACCAAAAGACCTGATCAAACAGCTCCTACAGAAGATGTCTGACCTGGGTCAACTCTGTTTGCAAAATGTGCCGAAAGTCATGTATATTAGGGAAAGGGTGAATGTATTGTTCTCTGTTGAGGCACTAGAGACTTACAATGACAGTGAATAGTTTGATCTCTAGGAGACTATGTACTAGAGACTTACAATGACAGTGAATGGTTTGATCTCTAGGAGACTATGTACTAGAGACTTACAATAACAGTGAATGCTTTATCTCTAGGAGACTATGTACTAGAGACTTACAATGACAGTGAATGGTTTGATCTCTAGGAGACTATGTACTAGAGACTTACAATGACAGTGAATGGTTTGATCTCTAGGAGACTATGTACTAGAGACTTACAATGACAGTTAATGGTTTGATTTCTAGGAGACTATGTAGAGAAACTTACAATACTATAGCCTATTTACTGGTGCTCTAAGTATTTGGACACCAAATCTTCTCTCTCCAACAAAAAGCTAAATGATTAACTTAAACCATTCGCTCATAGGCTATTTTAAGACCTAACCTCCTATTTTTAGACCCAGCCTTTTTAAATAAATCTACTGAAAAGAAGCATTTACTAGAGAAAAGAAAACTTTTAGAATTATGTAGTTTTTAAACCATTGGGATAAATAGAGCATTAGCTCCATTGGAGCTAGTGCTCTACTTATCACAATGGTTTTAAAGGGTGATTTTTACAGAGGCGTCAAAAGGCGTCAAAATGAGGGAATAGGTTAAGTACCATTTTGATAAATTTGGATGAGATTGACATAGAAGCAAATAGTTTGTCTGTCTGAATGCTTAGGGTAATTAGAGCATTACTCTTCTTGCTGTTTGAAAAATGTTTGAATGCCTGTGAATTTTCTGACTTCTTGCTTGTGAAATTATATATCACTGTACGTGCAATTTTTTCTCTATGTCTTTAGAGTTTTTCTTATTTTGAATGCATGTGTATTTATGTTTTGCCAGTTTCTACCTCTGATAGTTGTATGAATCCAGGATTTCTTCTTCTTCAGTGCTTAATTACTTTGAGATCTATTAGCAATATTTGCTTGAATACTGTGTTGAGAGAAATATCTTTCCATTTAACCCATTCCCTGAGTTTCCCCCATAGGCTATTTTTAGAACCCACCTCTTTGAATATATATATATCTACCAAAAAGGAGCATTTATTAGAGAATAGGAAAAAAATCAAAATTGTGTAGTTTTTAAATCATTGTGATAAATAGATCATGTGTTCCTATGGAGCAAATGCTCTATTTATCACAATGGTTTCAAAAAGTGACTTTTATAGAAGCGTAGAAAGGAGGAAAGGGTTTAATATGTTCCTTGTGCTGGATTGCTCTTGTCTTACAGAGTAATTATCTTAATCCTTTGCCTGATGAATATTCATGTAAGAATAATAAGTGAATGAATATAAGTTATCAGAAATTTTATAATGGCATTATGAAAAAGGAAAATTTTAATTGATAATGATAATAATAATGGTAACAATAATATAATAATGATGATAAATTGATAATGAAAAAGGGAATTTTTAATTGATAATGATAATAATATTACTAATAATACTATAATAATGATAATAATAATAATAATAATAATTATAATAATAATAATAATAACAATAGTAATAATAATAATGAGTGACAATGATGATGTGTCACTTGTGTGTTTAACCCTTTACCTCATGAATATTCATATTCGAAATAATGACATCATGAATATGAATTAGCTGTATTCTTTTAATGGCATAATGTTAGGCACTTTTGAAAATGACAGAAATTTTAGAATCAGATTTATACCATTTCATAAGCAGACAGAGTAGATTCTGATCAGACTTTTCCTACAAGAGTCATCTGATCTTGACCTACTGTATTTGAAAAGGCATCAAAAGGCATCTCCGTCAGATTAATGGAAAAGTTCATAAAGATTGTCTAGGTATGTACTGTATTAGCCCTAAATATTCAAACACAAAATCCTCTTTTCCACTGGTTTTTAAAGCTGATCAAATCAATTTAGCACCAACTTCAATTCATTCGCAGTGTTGTTATATTTTCCGGTCCTTCAGGATCATCAATTTCAGTGCTTTTAGTTATGAAAATTGAATACCACTTAAGCTGGTGCTAGGGAGCATGAATAGTGTTTCACTTTTAATAACTGCTCATAAACAGATTCAATAAAACTGAGTGCAATTTTCTCTTTTTGCTTTCGAAGGATCTTATACTTTTCAGAATTGATAACTTTGAATTAGACTGGTAGATAAGCAAATAGTGTAGACCCTGATCAAACTGCTCCATAAGGAGCAATTTGATCAGGGTCTACACAATTTGTCTTTCTGAATACGGTACTCTGAATACTTAGGGTAATTAATATGGTAGTTTGGACAAATGGTTTACATAGTTTGTTATGAACTCAACTTCTAACCAACTCTTTAGTAACCAAATGCTTTGGTACTTCAGTTTAGATATCATTTTTCTTAGCAAATTATGTTATACTTTTGTTATTTAACATGCAGTGTGTTGTCTAACCCCACTACGTAATCTTCAAAAAACTGTTGTCTGCTAGGATTTTCAATGTAAATGTTTTTTAAAAAAGATCCAATCAGGATATCAAATATATGTAGTTTACATCCAGTTGAGACACAGAGCTACAGATAAAAGGTGCATACTCAAATACTAAAATCATTATTTCTCCACCAAACCCTATGTTGTTACCACTCTTTAGAATTGTCTCAAAGAGACAATTCTAAACAGAGGCCACAACATAGGGTTTGGTGGAGAAATAAAGAAGTTATTCTTGAAAATATTTTAATTTACGCATCTTATCTGAACCTCTGATACACCAAATCATCCAAACTGTTTACATAAGTTGCCACAATTTTACCACTGGTATAAATCAGATAAAGATGATATCAGTATGTGACGCCATCAACTGGTTATTGGACAAGCTCAAACAACCATTATTAAAGAATAAAACCAAGCTAACGATTTTCCAACATTTCTTGCATTCACCTGCCATTATAAAAATTCCTGTAATTAATATTCATGATGTCATTATTTCTTACATGAATATTCATGGAGTAAAGGTTAAGCAACCTTTTCTATCTCATAGAGTCTTACAAATATATATTCTACAAAAGATCTTCATTCTTAGTGCTAATTGAAAAAGCAGTTCAGATCTAAATCAGATTTCATATCTGCAATACTTTATAATTCCACTGTCACTGTTTGATTCCAGTTATTCTGAGGATAGGTAAATGTGTTGTAGTCATATGGTAATATCGCAAATGCTGTGTTTGAAAATATGCAACCGCTGAATTTTGTTCAAATAAATCTGTTACTACAGCAAAACCTCTTTATAACGGCCACTAAATTGTGTTAATTAGTTGGTATTTAGGGCAGGTGGCATCTTAAAGCAAGGTGAAAATAAAACAGAACACTCCTATAGGAGCATTCTGTTTTACTTTCACCTTGCTTTAAGCAGCCACCTGCCTTTAACATGCATTACTTGATGTAATTTAGTGGCTGTTATATAGAGGTTATACTGTACAATTTTGTGTTTCCCTCAGAATTTTTCATACAAATATGTTTTTATTCCAGAATTGATTGGTATTTAACCCTTTACACCATAGATATGCCTTTAAACATCGTTGCAAACAGAGTAGAGCCAGATGGCTCCTGTAGGAGCTGTCTGAATAGAGTCTACCCTGTTGGCTTATAAAAATGGATAGATATGATTCTTAGTGACGGTTTCTGCCATGGTAAAAATGGCCTTCTTCATTATATCGATATTAAAATTCAGATGATTAATATTCCAACATTCATTATTTTTTCCATATACGATATAATTATGTTCATATTAATCAGGTAAAGGATTATCCCTTTCCCTGTTCTATGTTGATTCCAAATTTCAAAACCTACTGAATATTCATGGACAAAATCTTTATAATGAAATATGGAAGGAGTAACACTGTAGCCATTTTAGAAAGTAAAGAAACAGAACTATCAAATTCTAAAAGTAAACAGAGCAGACCTTGATCAGATGGCTCCTATCGGAGCCATCTGATCTGGGTCTACTATGTTTGCAAATGCGTGAAAGCACATTTATATGAAGTAAAGGGTTTAGAACAAACAACTTCAGTCATATATCAACATTTTGATATGATGAAATAGAATTGTCAAAATAGTCACAGTCAATATAAAGAATGTTGGGTCCGATCAGCTTGAAATGCAGTTTGTATATTATCATATTGCAACATCATGTTATTTTAAATATGCTTTATAAGATGCTAATCCCACAATTTTTGTTTGTTGTTATATTACGATATTTCACCAAAACATGTTTGTTATATTTTGATCACCAGAAGCATGGATAAGAGGCATTGTTTCTAGAATTAAGTTATTTCTCTACCAAACCATTCTAAAGAGCTATCACTACAAATTTCAAAACCATGTCAAAGATATAACTCTTTTGAAACCATTGTGATTAAAAGGGCATTTGCTCCTATGGAGCAAAATTTTATGCTCTCACAATGGTTTAAAAAAAGTGACATTTACAGAGGCATCAATAATTTAAAAGGCATCAATATGAGAGAATGGGTTAACCCTTTCCTTCGTATAATTGCATTCGCAAACAGAGACGACCCAGATCAGAAGTCTCCTGTAGGATCTGTCTGATCAGGATCTGCTCTGTTCGCCAATGTAATTTGATAGATCTGATAGATCTGATTCTACAATTTCTGAAACAGTAACAATGTTCCACCTTCCACATTTCATTATAGCTGTTTTGTCCATGAATATTCAGTAGGTATTGAAATGTGGACTAAATATAAAACAGGGAAATGTTTAAGAGTGGTTTTCAACATTCGATAGGGTTTTGTGGAGAAGTGACGATTTGAGATATTTGAAATTTGATTCTCTATCTATGGCTCTGGATCACATGTCAATCACAGCTCATTGTTATCTGAAGGGTTCAGTGCAAGACTGTAGTAACTACAGAGGAAACTGTCATAACCCTTTCCCTCATATAAACGTGTTTTCATGCATTTGCAAACAGAGTAGACCCAGATCAGACGGCTCCTAGAGGAGCCGTCTGATCAGGGTCTGCTCTGTTTGCTAGTAGAATTTGAAAGATCTGTCTCTTTACTTTCTAAAATAGTTACATTGTTCCACCTTCCATATTTCATTATAACTATTTTTACCATGAATATTCAGTAGGTATTGAAATTTGGAATAAACATAGAACAGGGAAAGGGTTAAGTGACCATCAAAAATAGGCCTAATGATGTGTACGTAAGGCAGGTGGTAGCTTACTGCAGGTCAAAAGTAATGCAGTAAGCAATGCTTTTCAAGACTCCTTTGTTCAGTAAATGAACGATTACTTCAGACAGGCCATACTGTACATTATTTAACTTTTATAAACATTTAACCCGTTAGTCCATGAATATTCATGTAAGAAAGTATGACATCTTGAATATTGATTAGATTATTATGTATAACAGCACATGGACACAGAAAATTTTGGACATGGCAGAAACTGTGGAATCATATCTATATTATATCATAAGCAAACAGAGCTAACCCAGATCAGATGGCTCCTACAGGAGCCGTCTGATCTGGGTCTACTCTGTTTGCAAAGGCGTAGAAAGGCATATCTATGGAGTAAAGGGTTAAAATAATAATTTTCCTAAAATTGTCAACTTCATTTTTATTGAAAATCACCGTCAGGGTTTCAAAGAGTTTGGATCCTGATGAAATGGGTCTCGGTTAGTTAGCAGGCTTGTCTCAATCCAATCAGTCTGTATAGGTTGTACTGATCTTTCTTTTGTAGTTACAGTGATTTTGTGCTCAACCCTTGATCCATTTGATGTGTACAGTTTACTTGTTTCACACGTTTTTGTTTTAATGAACAGCTACCAATGACAATTCATTTCCAGATATATTTGGAAGAGTCACATGGACATTTAAACTGATTGTCTTTGTTTACTCATACCGTAACCCTTTCAGTGCGAGTCGCTAATGTACATTGCAAAATGTAGACCCTGATGAGAGGGCTCCTCTAGGGTCTGCACTGTTTGTCATTTTACATTTTTCTTTTAAAATCCCTGAATAATCACGGTAAGCTTGACCTGTTTGAATTTTGGAACAGTCCATTTGAAAATTCAGTGTTAAAAAAAATGTTCAAAGTACATTCTTTTTCCTTGATTTCCTGTGATCAGTTGACTTTATAAAAACCCTTGTTACCCTAAGTATTCGGAGAGACAAACTTGGGCATAATAGTGCAGACCAAGATCAGACTACTCCTGAAGGAGCAGTTTGATCAAAGTCTACACTATTTTCTCACCATGTCAGTCTAAATTAACCCTTACCTTCATAAATACGCCTTTCTTCGCCTCTGTAAAAGTAACTTTTTGAAACCATTGTGATAAAAAGAGCATTTGCTCCTATGGAGCAAATGCTCTTTTTATCACAATGGTTTCAAAACTACACAATTCTAACAATTTACTTTTTGCTAGTAAATGCTCCTTTTTGGTAGATTTGTTCAAAGAGGTTGGGTCTAAATATAGCCTATGGGGGAATGGGTTAGATTAATCAAAATGGTGCCAAATGGATTTATTCAGCTTTACAAACCCATAGAGAGCCTCGATGGGAGATTTGATGTCCAAATAATTGCATGGGGTTTGTAGGGAAGGCTCGATTGATATGTATGAATTATTAACAAGAAAACACAATGAAATTGTTTCATTTATCTAACACCGTATCACTCTGTATTTGTTAAGATTATTTGTACGAAATTTAAATTTCCATGAAAAAAAACAACATACAAAATAGCTACATGTATGAATTGTTAACAAGAAAACACAATGAAATTGTTTCATTTATCTAACACCGTATCACTCTGTATTTTTTAAGATTATTTGTATGAAATTTAAATTTCCATGAAAAAAAACCAACATACAAAATAGCTACTAATAATCACCTTTGTCAAACACCTGCTTTAAAGAGAGCCAGCAGAGTCTGGTTTTGCAAAATTACTTAATCACATTCATGGAACCCCAATACATGTTAAACAGAACTATTACCACAAGAAATTCTATTAAGATTTTGTACTAATCTACATATGAATTTATTTTGCTCCTTTAATTTTTATACGCCCGTTTGAAAAAACGGGACGTATTATGGAATGGCGCTGTCTGTCCGTCTATCTGTAACATCTCTAACTCAAGTTCCGCTTGATGGATCCTTCCAAAATTTAAACACAATGTTTATCTGGACATGCTACAGTAGCATGCCCAGTCCTGGTACGTATATCCAAGGTCAAGGTCATACAATTGGACTTAGAATTTGCGTTTAGCAAAAATGTTAACCTGTCTGTCTGTCTGTCTGTAACATCTCTAACTTAAGTTCTGCTTGGTGGAACCTTCTCAAACCTTCTCAAATTTCACCACAATGTTTATCTGGACATACTACAGCAGCATGGGTGTTTCCCATCACAACCTGCACCTGTATGCAAAAGTACATAACTCTGTCAAGCAAATTGACAGAATTATGTCCCTTGGTTAAGGTTTTTGTTAAAGTCCACTTATTTACATAACCCTCTGAGATAAAGCTTTGAAACTTGGAACATTTGTTCACCATCACAAGCTTCACCTGTAGGCAAGAGTACATAACTGTGTCCAACATTTTACATAATTATGACCCTTTTTAACTTGGAATTTTTGGTTAAGGTTTGGTTAAAGTCCTTTTTATTTACATAACCCTTAGAGATAAAGCTTTGAAACCTGGAACACTTGTTCACCATCACAACCTTCACCTGTTGGCAAAAGTATATAACTCTGTCCAGCATTTTGGCATAATTATGACCCTTTTTAACTTAGAATGTTTGGTTAAGGTTTTTGTTTAAGTCCATTTATTTACATAACCCTTTGAGATAAAGCTTTTAAACTTGGAACACTTGTTCACCATCACAAGCTTCACAAGAGTAAATAACATATACATATATAAGTTTATTCAAATCCATAAGGCCATCGGCACATGAGGAAGTGTATACATAGTATACACATTAAACATATATTCAAAACTATAACTGACAAACTATAACTGACAAAACTACAACTGACATAACAATACATAAAAAACATCAGAAATGTATTTTTTTTCCTGGAGAAGGTTGCTAAAACCTAGGGTACATTAATAGGGCTTCTAAAAGTTTGAGATAAGACAAGTGCATCTTTACAATGTGCTTGCCATCATATTGTGACTAGAGTTACACTACAAGAAAAGCATTGATGTAAACATCAAAGGGCGCCATTATAAAGAACAGCCATGCTGGTTTTGTTAAAATCTAATGTAAAACAAAAATGCTTAGAATATGAGTGATCATGATACTTATATGTTGCACTAACCCTTTCAATGAAGATATATAAACGCAGACAAATGAATGATTTTTACATGAAAATATACACTGATTGGCATTATATTAATAAAATAATGCAATCATTCAAAGGTTTAGTTCAGCATATTGCTCTTGGAATTACTACAGACATAAGTATGATTTCAGACACCCTATCAAACAATGAAATAATAATACTTAAAACAACTAAATAATGGGTTTGTCCAAAGCTTTTCAATACTGGGAATTTAAGAAATGAATCAACTACCGAAATAGTTTAAATTGTAGTTTGATAGATAATTAACACGTTTTTATAAATTATTTGCGTTGATTATTGACGGATCAGTCATTATTAAATCTTAGAAAAGAAAAGTATCATTTTCATTGTAAAATCTTATTCATATATTAATAAACTCTGATAAGATAAGCTTAATGTAGCACACCTATTTGCAACAAATCTGGAGTTTAACTGTATAGAGGATCTTAAATGAGTGCTCACCACAAACTGCTTCCACAAACGAGCCTACGAGCTTTAGCGAGTGTCACATTCATAACGGCAAACGAGCTCCACGAAAACAACATGTAATGAACACTAATGTAAGGTTCTTTATCACAAAAGCCTTAAAAGTGCAATAGAAAATGAAACCGGCTATAGCTGACGGCTGTTTCAGCCATTCCTTACAAACCGTAGGCTAACGATTGCTAATTTACATTAAAAAAACGCACTAGTGCATTTGCGCGATTTACGGCACTCCGTCATGGCAGATTATGTGATATAAATGCAAGTATATCATGCCATATACATGTATACAGTTGTTCATGTATCAAAGGCGTAATTATGACAGTATTAATCATATTATGGAAGAACAGTTTCTTGAACAGTCAGTCTAAACGTAATGTGCAATATTGGCCTCTTTACTCATAACGTATGTACATGTATACGAATATTCGTATTAAATTGCAGACATATTATTTGAGCTAAGTGCATGTTTAAAATAGTACATTCAGCAAAGAACCTCTCTTACTACTTCACATGCATTTAACAAACTCAGTAGCTCTGAATATACATATTCATACATATCAACAGATAATGTGGAATGTTATTTGCATATCCATGAAACAATAAAATATCTTATCTGGCGTCCAAAACCTATGGTTTCCAATTGAAATCCGAGTCTCTGGTGTCGCATATCAAACGACATTTGAAATTTAGAATATCTCAATCATATAGAAAATAGAAATATGTGTGCTTATGATTCTTTGGATTTCAATTGGCGCAGTATTTCCATACCAGTAGTGTTAAATAACGATTGCACATGCAGCTGATTTGATAGCAAACGCCTTTTCAATAAACATAGCTAACCTTTCCACTTCTTGATTATTTGTAGAGTTTATCAACAGCATAAACTTTTGCATATTTGGCCTATGCCAAAAGAATTTCTTGAGATACAGTTTTCTTAACTCTTTGTACAGTTCGCATTCCATAACAAAATGATATTCATCTTCAAGAGTTTTACAATTATTACATATCCGCTCATTTCTAGGTATTGTGTTGAGTCTATGCCACCGACCCATCTCAATTTCGAGCCTGTGTGAGGATACTCTAAGTTTAGTAAGAGCAATTCTAAACTTAGTAATATTACATATAGACAGATACGGTTGGAATTCAAACTTACGGCAACTATTATAAAAACATGCTCTACTTGAATCATTCAAACTATTTTCCCAGTCTTGAATAAAAATATCATGAATTCTTTCCTTAACTATTGCTAAAAATACATTTTGATTAGCTACACCCTGGGCTAACCAGACATTATTAAAACCCATCCGGCATAGCAGATCACGAATAAGAGATACCCAATTCTTTTTATTAGGGTACTCATAAATATCACTTAATAACATATTGTACACTATTCTAATATATTTGGCATCACTCGCATTGAGTATTTTGAACCAGTATCTAATAATGTTAAAGTATCTACCACATATAAGTTTTTTCCTGCCAAGTTCGCCATAAATAAAATCATTCTGTGTCGATTTCTTAACTCCTAAAAGTTTCTTACCAAACTGGGTATGGATTCTTTCAATACAGTTACCCCTATGAAAGCCCCAAACCTCAGACCCATAATTCAAGATTGGTAATACAAGTTTGTCAAAAAGTTCAATTCTGTGCTTGACCGAAATAGAAGTAAACTTGTGTAAATATTTATTCATTTTAAAAAGTGCTTTAAGAGCCTGACCTGCAAGCGTGGCTTGCGCTTCCGAAAATGATCCACCGGGTGTAAAAGAAATCCCTAAGTAAGAAAATTTATTTACTATGTCAATAATTTTTCCATCATACTTAAAATTTAAATTACCCGGAATTTGGCCCCCTTTCCTAAAAACCATAATTTTAGTTTTGGATGTGTTATGCACAAGTTTCCATCTATTACAATATTCAAGCATAGCGTCAAGACTTTTCTGTAATTCCTCACTAGAATTAGCAAATATGACTATATCATCAGCATATAGTATTAGAAATAGTTTAAACATATTAACGTCTATACCTTCTACTCCATTTCTTGTAAAAGTATCCTCAATATCATTCAAGTACATAGCAAACAAAAAAGGAGAAAGACACTCTCCCTGCCTAACACCAAGGGTACACTGATATTCATCACTTAGCACATTACGACACTTCACTCTTGACTTTACACTTTCATACATAGAGCATATAATATTGAATATCTTTCCTCTTAAACCAATGTTAACTAATTTATACCAGAGATACGCACTACATAGTCAAAAGCTTTAGTAAAATCAATATATGCACAGTAGAGCTTCTCATTACGATTAATAAAGTGCGTGATTAATCCATGTAATACAAAAATATTATCAACAGTACCCATTTTAGCTCTAAAACCACATTGAGCTTCAATATATATACCGTAATTTTCTGCCCAATCACTTAACCTGTTGTTCAAAATTCTTGTAAATAATTTGCCAAGTGAACTTAAAAGTGTAATACCCCGATAATTTTCCACATTATTAAAAGAACCTTTCTTGTGTAGCGGTATAACATATCCCTCAGACCAATCATCAGGGAAATATCCGTTGTTGAAAGCTTCATTAAATAAGTCTAATAAGACAGGTGATAACAAATCATTACCTGCCTTGAAAAAATCGTTTATGAACATGTCTGGTCCAGCGGATCGATATGACTTAAGCTGGTTAACCCATTCCCGCATATTGACGCCTTTTGACGCTTCTGTAAAAGTCACTTTATGAAACCATTGTGATAAATAGAGCATTTGCTCAACAGGAGCAAATGCTCTATTTATCACAATGGTTTCAAAACTACACAATTCTGAAAAATTCCTTTTCTCTAGTTAATGATCCTTTTTGGTAGATTTAATCAAAGAGGCTAGGTCTAAAAATAGCCTAAGTGGGAATGGGTTAATAGCCTTATTGACTTCACCTTTTGTAATACATCCGTTAAGATCTTCGAATAAAACGGCCAGTTCGTGGCTTTCATATGTTTCATTGAAATGTGTAATGTCTTCGTCTGGTGTGAAAAATGGATTGTCTGGGTTATTTACTGCTTTAAAATATGTTTCAAAGGTATTGAGTTGAACATCTGGGTCTCGTATTCCTGAGCACTGTTTAAGCATATTCCAATAAAGTTTGGCGTTTTTACCTCTGGCTTTCAAAAGTTTATCAGTTTGTAATTTATCGTATTCATATTTACATTTCCTAATGTGTGACTTGTAATCTGTTCTGGCATTAACTAACAATTTTCTGTTTTCATCGCTCTTGTTTAATCGGAATTTATTTAGAGCTCTTGTAAAAGTACTTCTCTTCTGTTTACATTCCTCATCATACCACTGATTTTCATTGTGCTCATTCATTTTTGACTGTCCCTCGTGCTCATTATTTTTTGACCAACCCTCATATCTTAAATTACGCTTAAACAACGGAGAAGCAACTTCATCTATAACATTTCCCAGAGTACCAATACAACAGTCTATATCATGTTTGTCATTAGCTCTACATATAGATTCTTGTAATGATTTCAATTTCTGTTCGGTTTCTGGATCTGATAATCTTGCAACAAATTGGTCACTTAACTCTGGCTTCCATACATATTTGTGTTTAACACTGTCACGTTTGCCAGCTTCATCATAATCTCTATTAGACTGTGGAATATTATCAAATTCAAAAGAACAAGATATTAAACAGTGATCAGACATAATATTTGGGTCTGAAACATCAAAGGACTTAACATATGGCATAACATTCTGGCTACATACAACATAATCAACAAGTGAACTACCCTGGCTACCAACAAATGTATATTTCCCTATCCCTTTGTCCTTTCCCACTCTTCCATTTAATATTCTAAGCCCAAGATGTTGACATAATTGTAGAAAGTAATGCCCATTTGTATTGACTCTACCTTTGTCTTGTGAATGCCTCTTTAATTCTACATCTTCAATATAATCATCAGGTAAAAAGTTAGTATGTCTATTAACATCATCAACAACATAATCAGCACACTCAGCAGTGCGGCTATTCATATCTCCAAATAGTACAAAATTCAGTTCAGTCTCAATTTTCGAAGACTCTTGCGTATAAAAATCACACAGCCTATCAAAAGCATTTATATCAATAAAAGCTTGTCTACTGGACTCAGATGGTACAATATAACATAACGCAATTAATAGGTCATCTTCTAGAGATAAGCACTGTCCATCGATTCTAATGCACAAAATGTCATCACGGCTCTGAAATAACAAAGTTTTTTCAGTTACAAACTTAGATCTAAGGTATACAATAATACCACCAGAGTTTCGTTTTGTAAAAGATTTATACTCAGTTCTATGTAGGACATAATGCTGAAAGTGTTTGACATCTAGCTCATTGTACTGGTCTGACCATGTTTCTGTCAAGCATTTAGACAGAATTATGGCCCTTTTTATTTTAGAATTTTTGGTTCAGCTTTGTTGTTAAAGTTTGCCTATTTACAACCCTTTGAGATA
The DNA here is from genome assembly GCA_963576725.1 of Azorinus chamasolen. Taxonomy (NCBI): domain Eukaryota; kingdom Metazoa; phylum Mollusca; class Bivalvia; order Cardiida; family Solecurtidae; genus Azorinus; species Azorinus chamasolen. Next base: position 59,563,381 of record OY755242.1, read on the forward strand.
AAGCCTTGAAACTTTGTCGCACAATTGGACTTAGAATTTGTGTTTAGCATTTGGGTTAGCAAATACGTTAACCTCAGTTTGTGTTGAACAAGACCTCGACGGGCGTATATTGTGCCCACTGGCACTCTTGTTGTCTCTGCCATAAATGCATGCATTGGAAAACCTGTTGAGAGAAACCCACGATTGACTATAATTATATGCTGTGAGCTAGTTTTCTGCCAGTTATTTCTCATCTTTGAATTTTTGGCTGAGGCAAATATTAAACAGTCAAGTATTGTTATTTAAATAATTATAAAGTGTTGCATTTCATAATTTAAAGTGGTAATAGAATAATATTTTAGCATAAGCTTGAGTATAATTTATCAAGTAAGTTTGCAACATTAAAAACTTCGTTGAAGGGTTAAAGTTGCCATAACTTTTGCATAGTGTTTCACAAACACATCTTGTTTCAAATATACTGGTGGTACATTAATGCAGACTGAAAGCAATACAGAAAGCTCCTCTAAAGCTCTCTGCATTGCTTTCATTCTGTATTAAGCAACCACCTTATAAAATGCAAGGAAAAAAAACATTCCCAGGAGTATTTATTAGAGATAAGACAGTATTTCTAATTTTTTTTGCAGAGTAAGAGAAGATTCAGCAAATTATGCAGACTTTGACGACGATTTCAACTCTGATGAAGGTTCCCATCCTACGCCTAAAACACTCGCCTCTGTTACTGAGGAACAGCAATCCCTTCCTGGAGAGCACAAGGAATCTTTGTAAGTCTAAACTCTTTGCTCACTAGTAGTGAAACCGTGATTCCCAATAAAAACAGTTTGAATCCAGATGAGATGCTACATAATGCGGCATCGCATCAGGACCCAAATTGTATGACACTTTGACCATATTTTTATAATTTTAAATTTTTATTTTATAACATAAACTTTTCAAAAATATCATTTCCTTTGACAGAAACTGCTTAATCAGATCTATATCATGTCAAAAGCAAACAGAGTAGACCCTGTTCAGATGGCTTCTATAGGAGCCATCTGATCTGGGTCTACTCTGTTTGCAAAAAAGGCAATTATATGAAGGAAAAGGTTAATGGCCTGAGCTGTTTGACATTATTAACCCTTTGAAACAAGTCTGCTGGCATTTTGCAAACAGTGTAGACCCAGATCAGAGGACTCCTAGAGCACTAGGACACCTAGAGGAGTCCTTCGATCAGGGTCTGCACAGGTCATCATTCCAACTTTCATACTGAGTGTGTTCTATTTCACTTTGAAAATTCAGCATTTAACCTTTTCCCTGTTCTATTTTTATTCCAAATTTCAACACATGCTGAATATTCATGGACGAAATGAAATATGGAAGATGAACCATTGTAGCCATTTTAGAAACTAAAGAAAAATATGGAACGCCATTCTGCCATGCTGATTGCTGAATACGAAATGCGAAATGCTTTTTGCCAATTGTGTAAATTGCTAGGGAATGTTCCAAATGATGGATGTAAATGACAAATGTGAAGTGCGAAATGCTTATTGCTAAATGCATGTTTGCACTACTGGCATTGAATAGCACCATTTTTAAAGTGACTGTACATTTGCTAAATGCATGTTTATATGGAAGGCCGGTGCGCCATGCAAAATGCTAAATGCAATTTGTGAAATACGAAATGCTTAATGACAAATGCTAAATGACAAATGCCAATTGCTATTTGGGGACTTCTAAATACTAATTTCTTATCACATTGTACTGATTGGTTGAACTGGATAAGTCAATTTGGAAGGCCAGATCTGTATCTTTTTCCAATATACATACTGCAGTATAATTATATTTTTCTTCTTTGTGCGTCAAAATAACATAAACTGATATCATAATCTCTGTGAACCTCTCACCATGCAAAATGCGAAATGCGATTTGAAATGCTAAATGCGATTTGCTAAATGCGATTTGCTAAATGGCAATTTGCTTAATGCCAAATGATTGAAACCACCAAAATATTACGTTTCACACGAGACAGCGCTTTGATTTACATAAGGTGGGATAAAGATAGGTATACAAACTTTTGTTTGCATTTTAAATATTGGGTTTTAATTCGATTCTAGGTTTTTCCTAAAGCACAGGTATTTCGCATTTAGCATGGCGCACCGGCCTTCCATATGTTTATTTACATTAAAGCTTATTGCGCTACTAAATTAAAAATGTCGCTGTTCAATGCTAGTAGTGCAATAAGCATTTTGCATTTCGCATTTGTCATTTACATCTTTCATTTAGAACATTCCGGTTCTTTACCTAGCAATTTCCACAGTTAGCAAAAAGCATTTGGCATTTTGCATTTAGCATTTCCCATTTAGAATTTCGCATTTATCAAACAGCATGGCAGAATGGCGTTCCATAGAAAAAGTTCTAGCCAATTTTATAAGCAAACAGAGCAGATGCTGATCAGAGGGTTCCTATAGGAGCCATCTGGTCTGGGTCCACTCTGTTTTCAAATGCATGATAGGCATTTATATGAAGGAAAGGGTTAAATATTGTGCGGGCATAAATGCTTTATATATATCCGAGTAATATCTGTTTGTGATAATTAACACTTCATATCTGTAATGCAGTCACATATAATTATATGTAATTATAAAGAGTTTATTTCAGCATTTGATGGTGTAGGGCAACACTGTATACCTACATCTACATTATTTGATATCTACATTTATATGCAGAGCTACAGATAATGGTGCATACGGTACCCAAATACTAAAATCGTCATTTCTCCACCAAACCCTAGTGTTCACAGTATAGGGTTTGGTGGAGAAATAAAGGAGCTATTCTTGAAAATGTTTGAATTTACGTATCTTATCTGGACCCCTGTATATGCATTTACAAAGTAGGCCTTTTCTTTTATTCTGAAAAAGATGTTTTATTCCATTTCTTTCACAGTTCATGATCTCGATCCAAAGTGTTTATAACGGTCATCATTGTTTCATTACATAAATTGCAACAGTTTACACTCAGTACTCGTTTTATAGAAAATAAATGTTCATGTTACAAAACTATTTTGTGTAAGATATCATATTGGCAGAGCGGCAAACAAGTTACTAATGTCCATTGCAAACAGTGTAGAACCAGATGAGATGGTTGCTATAGTAGTCATCTCATCATGGTCTGCACTGTTTGTCATGTTGCACTTTTCTTTAAAAAAAACCACCCCTGAATATTCAGGGTAAGCTTGACCTTTCTAAACTTTGAAAATTCAGGATTGAAAGAGCTAAAACTTCAAGCTGCTTCATTAGTTACCAGTATGTGACTTTTAGAGTGAAAAAAAATATTGCAAATTTTCTTACAGAGGTCGGGGTGTTTCTTCGATGAATTTATTCGAAAGCAAGGGGAACACCATAAATAAGGGGTAATGACATTTCATTATATAGGAACTATACTCTCATATACAACACTCATACAGAATGGTTACAAATCATGTACATATTATAAAACGTATTCACTTCATTTTTTTTTCAATATTAGATTCTAACATAACACTGTCAAAGTAAATAGTGAACTACAACATTCAAGCATACCCGAATTACCTTAAGTATTCGGATAGATAAACTTAGGCAAACAGTGCACACCCAGATCATCCTTATGGAGCAGTTTGATCAGGGTCTACACTATTTGCTACTATGTCAGTCTATCTTTATAGACCAGTGGAGAGAGGAGATTGGGTGTCTTTACCCTTAACCCATTCCCTCATAGGTTATTTTTAGATCCAAACTCTTTGAATTAATCTACCAAAAATGAAGCATTTACTTGAAAAGAGAGACATTTTGAAATTGTGTAGTTTTGAAACCATTGTGATAAATAGAGCATTTGCTCCTAAGGAGCAAATGCTCTATTAATCACAATGGTTTTACAGGGAAAAATGGGAAATGGGTTAACTCCCTAAATGTGCATTTCTACACCTTTGCAAACAGAGTAGACCCAGATCAGACAACTTCTGCAGGAGCCGTCTGATCAGGCTCTGCTCTGTTTGCTTATGATATAGAGTTGAACCTCAATATCTCAAACATCAGGGGACCATACAAACTATTTCTAGATAACAAAAATTTCTAATCTAGACAATTTCTCAGCTTAATGCAAGTCTTAAATAATGCTGAAAGTTTCTTTGGAGCTTTCAACATTACTTTAGACCTGCATTATGCTGTCAGATGTGTTTCAAGATATGTGCAGTAATACTGTATCATAAATTGTGGAAGGACAGAACATTTATTTGGAGTTAACCAGAAGTTCAAGTAATCTGAGTTCCGAGATATCGAAGTTAACTGTAAAATAGATATGGTTTGGCAAAACTTTCTGTGTCCATGTGCCATTATAGCAAATTAATCTGATTAATATTCCTGTTGTCATTATTTCTTACATGAATATTCATGGAAGAAAGGAATTATATATAGGGTAGATAGGGTACATCTTAATCTGTGCATGTGGTTGCGATATGTATGGTGCACGATTTAGGCTACTGGCTGTATGACGTGGATTCTGCTGAATATCTTTTTCTATGGGGTTTGGTTTGAATACATACTGTTTTCCTGATTCCGAATTTATTAAACAATTTTGCTTCAGTCTGAGCTCATTCTCAAGCATCTGATTGGTTAGATTTTGAGCAAGGTTCTTGGGAATGAACTCAAATTTAGAGCAAGAATTTTTATGAGCTCGGAGCCAGGTATAAAATTACTCTCTCGAAATAGTTAATACAGATACTGTAGACTGGTCAGTTATTTAGATTCACATGGATTACTTTTTTTGCAGCATGTATAGTTCTGTTAACATGTGGTATGAGGTAGATGATGGGGATGTAGTTAATACTGCCCTTCTCACGCATTATGCCGTGCCAAACAGGTATTTTAATGTCACCCTGTACTCTGGAGGACAGTGTTACATGTAGCATGACCCTGTGGCAGAGCTACAGATAAAGGTGCATACTCCAATACTAAAATCGTCATTTCTCCACCAAACCGTATGTTGTGACCACTCTGTAGAATCGTCTCTGCAAGACGATTCTCTAGATTGGTGACAACATAGGGTTCAGTGGAGAAATAAAGAAATTATTCTTGAAAATGTTTTAGTTTACACATCTTATCTGGAGCTCTGCTGTGTCATAGAACTTATTGCCAGTAAGCTTCCCAATATTGCATGCTGAAAGACATCAACACTAGCATTCCGTTTACTAGAAAGCACTGGCTGTGGTCAAAAGCATTTATCTTATGTTGCTGCCCTTGTGCTTACTTTGAAAGCAAGCTACTGATCCATACTTATCCGAGTTTTAAAATAATTTTATACACTTATTGTCTTAACCCTTTCCCTGTTTAGCATTTATTCAAGGTTTTATCACCTCATAATATTTATGGACAGAATCAGTAAAATTGAACATGGTAAGGGGATTTGTTTTACACCCTGGTGGTCACTGTAAAGTCAAATCTATATTATTTCAGAAGCAAACAGAGCACACCCTGATGGGATGGCTCCTATAGGAGACATATGAGTAGAGAACCCATCTGATCTGGGTCTACTCTGTTTGCAAATGTGTGAAAACATGTTAATATGAGGAAAGGGTTAAATATTCGATCACCCAATCTCTCGCCTCTCCACTAATTTGTAAATCTCTTCAAATCTTCATAAGATAACTATAAATTAGACTGACATAGTAGCAAATAGTGTAGACCCAGATCAAACTGCTCCTGCCGGAGCAGTTTGATCTGGACCTGCACTGTTTGCCTAGATTTGTCTGTCTGAATACTTAGGGTAATTGGGGTAGCTCAGTTTTTGGGACAATGATACAAGATAATATCTAACAATGATACTTTCTCATTGGCTTAAATCTCAATTTTTAATAAACTAATTAATTCTTTCAGTTCTCAATGTTCAAAGGCGAATGATTCATTTCTGCTCTAGTATAGCTAGAACCCTGGTTCATATGCAGAATACATAATGAGAGAGATGACAATGTATAAATAAAATTCTGCTGGTAAATCGTGAAATCTATTCCCACTGAAATTACGGGAGAGAGATGCTTACCGGGACATGTGCCAAGGATAAACCCGTAAAATGCAGATGTTAAAAATAGAAATGTTACGAATTTTGATTTATGATAATTTAGTAGGTTAGGGTCTAGGTCAAATTTTCCAAGCTATGCTTTCCCATAGTTTCTTTTTGAGATATCCAGCACTGTTTAACGAAACAGACGTCCTTTCAGTTTGAAGGGATTGAATTTGCTTGAGAATTTTGAATGACTTAACAGTGCAGACCGTGAATAGAGCGCGCTCTAGGAATCCTCTGATCTCAGTCTACACTGTTTGCAAATACCAGTACATGTGTACACTCCTATCCCGCATTCAAAGGGTGAAGAAAACAATAGAAATAGAATGAAACATAGAATTTGTGTGTTATGTGATGGTCAGTATTGCTCAAAACCATCTTCTACCATTGGAAGTTTTTAACCTTGTACTCCATGAATATTCATGTAAGAAATGAATATTAATTAGTTGTTATAATAGCACATTAAAACAGGAACATTTGGCCATGAACACTACTCTGTTTGCAAAGGCATAGAGAGACGCATTTATGGAGTAAAGGGTTAATTATAGAATGTAAATCAGTACTGTACATAAACACCATGACTGTCATAGTACATGTATCTCCTTATTTAAACCCTAAACCCACAGTAATAAAATAATGTCTGCTCAAATAGGCATTTGTTCCATTTTGATAACACCTGATTCAGTAAAGCTTTTGAGAAACTATTGACTGAATGTTAACCCTTTACTATATACACCTTTGCAAACAGAGAAAACCCAGATCAGATGGCTCCTGTGGAGCCGTCTGATCAGGGTCTGCTCTGTTTGCTAATGGAATAATATAGATGTGATTTTATTGTTTCCACTTTAACAAAATTGTCATGTGCTAATTTTAAAAATTAATCTAATTGATATTCATGACATCATTATTTCTTGCATGAATATTCATGGAGGAAAGGGTTAAACAGCTTGAAACCTGATGAGACGCCAATATACTCAACCTCTTATCTGGATCCAAGCTATTTGTAAATGTGAATCAGGTAGTAGGTGAAAGTAATCACATGACCAGATAATCTATATGCTGCTAGTAGCTTAGACCAGGTTGCTTTATTTGCTAAGTGTAAAGTAAAGTATTCCACACTTAATCAGAATGTATGATAAAATTTGTAAAGTTGGAATGAAACGTTTCATGAATATTAGTTTTAAAATCCAGTGACTTTAAGTCTTTTTATGTTGCAACACTCTATTTCCTTGTGCTGCTATTATATTTCCTTATGCTGCTATTATTTAAATCAATTATAGATACACCTCTTAATGCTTTTGCAAACAGTGCAGACCCAACTTAAACAGCTCCTGTAGAAGCCATCTGTAAAGGGTCTGCTCTGATTGCTGATGGAATTATATAGATCCGATTCTGCAGTTTTTGCCAAGGCCAAAAAATCCTGTGTTCATGTACCATTTAAAAATTCAGCTAATAAATATTCATGATGTCATGATTTCTTACATTAATCATGAGGTAAATGGTTAAAACAAGGTTGCCACATGTCAGGGAAAGGTCAGGGAAATTGAAATGTTTTCAAGGTCAGGGAATTTTGAGAACTTCCAGCAAATTTGAAAGTATAGGCAAATGTCAGGGAATTGTCAGGGAATTTTGAAAAAAAGAGATTCAAAGCCATTTATTTAACCCTTTTCCTTATATAAATGTCTTTTCACACCTTTGCAAACAGAGTATACCCAGATCAGATGGCTCCTATAGGAGCTGTCTGATCAGGGTCTGCTCTGTTTGCTTATGATATGATACACATGTAGATCTAAATCTACACTTTTTGTCACAGCAAAAGAGTTTACCTTGAAGAGTTTAAGGGAAATGGTTAAGATATTGGTTCAGATATGGACCTCAGTTATTTAGAATTTATGTAGTGCATGCATTTTTATACGCCCGAAGGGTCGTATTATGTTATGGTCTCCATCGTCTGGCCGTCTGGCTGGGTGTCCGTCTGTCCGTCTGTCTGTCTGTCCGTCCGTCCGTCCGTCCGTTAGCAAATTCGTGTCCTGGCTATAACTTACTCATTTTTTCTCCGATTTTCAAAATTCTTTCACACAAATGTTCAGTATCACTTGAAGGTGTGTCGCGTACAAAACCCAATTGTGAACTTTCAAGGTCAAGGTCACAAATAGGGCGTTAGCAATTTTCGTGTCCTTGCTAAAACTTACTCATCTTTTCACCAATTTTCAAAATTCTTTCACACGTATGTTCAGTATCACTTGAAGGTGTGTCGCGTACAAAACCCAATGGTGAACTTTCAAGGTCAAGGTCACAAATAGGGCGTTAGCAATTCTGTCCGTCCGTCCGTTAGCAAATTCGTGTCCTGGCTATAACTTACTCATTTTTTCTCCGATTTTCAAAATTCTTTCACACAAATGTTCAGTATCACTTGAAGGTGTGTCGCGTACAAAACCCAATTGTGAACTTTCAAGGTCAAGGTCACAAATAGGGCGTTAGCAATTTTCGTGTCCTTGGTAAAACTTACTCATCTTTTCACCAATTTTCAAAATTCTTTCACACATATGTTCAGTATCACTTGAAGGTGTGTCGCGTACAAAACCCAATGGTGAACTTTCAAGGTCAAGGTCACAAATAGGGCGTTAGCAATTCTGTCCGTCCGTTAGCAAATTCGTGTCCTGGCTATAACTTACTCATTTTTTCTCCGATTTTCAAAATTCTTTCACACATATGTTCAGTATCACTTGAAGGTGTGTCGCGTACAAAACCCAATTGTGAACTTTCAAGGTCAAGGTCACAAATAGGGCTTCAGTATCACTTGAAGGTGTGTTGCATACAAAACCCAATTGTGAACTTTCAAGGTCAAGGTCACAAATAGAGCGTTAGCAAATTTTGTGTCCTGGCTGTAGCTAACTAGACCTACATCATTACCTTTAAGGTCAGTCATATTTGAAGGTGAAAGGTTAAACGCACTTATGTCACGTTCGGTTTAAACTTTCTCGACTTTTTTTCCAAAGTTCAAAAAAGTCTGAAAGTCTGAAAATGATTGCTATGTACACTGTTCTTACCATGCTCATATCTTGGATATTTATTCACTTATTTCAAACTTGTTCATTCTGGAGTTATTGCCCTTTGATAGTTTCGGGTAGCAATTTCACTCCTCCTTTATTTTTCAACATAATTTCTTCAAACTGTGGGCTCTCTTCTAATTATTTGTTGTAAAGAAAATGTTTCTTTGTTATTCCTTTTACCTGCTACTTTTTTTTCAAAATAAATGCTCCTTTTTCAGCTTTCAGTAGGCCCAAAGACAAATAAAAGATTACTATTACAATAAGCAGTTTTACTCTCCTTGCTATTGCCTTAGCCCTAATAGACCTCATATGCGCAACTTCTGAAGGTTCACACATTGTGTAAATAGAACAGCCTTCGGGCGTATATTGCCCCGTCTCGCGGTGCTCTTGTTAACTCTTTCCCTGTTCAGTATTCATGTAAGAATTAATGACATCATGAATATTTATTAGCTGAACTTTTATAATGTAATTTTTTCAAGGATTATTTTTTGCATTTACAGAAACTGAAGAATCATATTTTTTATTATATCATAAACAGAGCAGACCCTGATCAGATGGCTCCCATAGGAGCTATCCAGTCTGGGTCTACTCTGTTTACAAATGTGTGAAAAGGCGTTTATATGAGGGAAAGGGTTTTAATCAATTTAAATTACTTGGCTTTAGTAGGTTTGGTGATAGCTAGGGCACCTTCGCATTTCACCAGCAAGTTTATCCAAAAACGAAAATACATGTATGTCATTTATTGAAAGCCATATATTTCTTATATTTATATTCTTGAAGAATCTGGTGAGGGGTGGATGGAAGCCAACATTTCCGTTAACCCTTTCCCTGTTCTATGTTTATTCCAAATTTCAATACCTACTGAATATTCATGGACAAAATAGTTATTATGAAATATGGAAGGTGGAACATTGTAGCCGTTTTAGAAAGTAAAGAAACCGATCTATCAAATTTCAATAGCATACAGAGCAGACCCTGATCAGACGACTCCTGTAGGAGCTGTCTGATCTGGGTCTACTCTGCTTGCAAGTGCATTACAAAGCGTTAATAGCATTTAAGGAAAAGCTTAAAACTTAGTAATAGATGTTAAACTTCCTCAAATATATTTACATAAATTATGACAGAAAGACCAGATGACGCAATATAACATGTCAGGGAAAATTGAAATCATGTCAGGGAAATGTCAGGATTTTTTTTTTCTCTGGTTTGTGGCAAGCCTGTAATGCATACAGACTTGCCATTTATCTTAGTTTCACAGTGTGCTGGGGAGAGGTGGAAGGGAAGTCTGGGGAGAGGTGGAAGGGAAGTCGTAATTGTAGTGACTGAAATACTTTTGGAATATTGTAGAAGGAGTTAAATTTCCTCTACTATTTAACACAGTACTTAATTTATACACCTCTTTAAACCCTTCAAACAGAGTACATCCAGATCAGATGGCTCCTGTAGGAAAATATAAATCAGAGTTTACAGTCCCTGTGTTCATATACCGTTATAAAAAGTCATGTAATTGATATTTATCATTATTTCTGATATGAATATTCATGTAGTAAAGGGTTAACATGGGCTATGGAAAATCAGTTTCTACGGTTACAAGAATTTGTATTTTGTGATTGTTTCAGCCTTTAAGAATTTTTTTTTTTTTGATAGATTTTTTTGACAAATTCATTAATTTTGAATATGATAAATGTTGTAATCTTTAACTCTTTACTCCATATTATTTCAAGAAATAATGACATTATTATTATACCACATTTATATAGCGCTCTTTTCACACAGGATATGTGTGTTCAAAAACTCATAAATATCATGACATCATGAATATTATTAATTAACTGAAATTTTATAATGGTATTTTGAATAAAAGAATTTTTTTCATGACAGAAACTGTAGAATAAGATCTATATTATATTATAAGCAAACAGAGTAGACCCTGATCAGACAGTTCTCACATGAGTTGTCTGATCTGGGTCTACTCTGTTTGGAAAGGCTTGAATAGGCATTTTAATCACATATAGGGTTAAATATTGCTGACATATGTTTAGCAATCTAGTATGAGAAAATATAGTTTAGCCCTGCAAAACAAAATATGACCTTTTAGTCTGTCACACCGTGCCGGATAGCGTAAACGGACGTCGCACAGGTAAAAAAATGCAGCAGAAAGTTATGCGGTGATCATAGTCTTCGCCACTACTGCTAGGGCATGAAACGCACAATGACTGCACGATTACCGGACATGTACAGGAAAATTAACGGCCAATTAACGGGCATCACCGTACAATTAATGGACAAGTACCTGGCAAAGCGAAAGTGCAGTGCATGAGAAACTGACAAGACGCTCTTCGAATGACGTTGCCCGGAACACCTCCGGTTAACCCATTGCAGGTCAGGTAGTAGTACGTTGTGAATCCGGTCCACCGGACATCAACAGATGCAAACTGGACAAGTCCAGGAGAAAGAACGCGCAAGTCCAGGAGAAGGAACGCATAAGTTCTGAACAAACCACATGCCAGCGCATAGATACTGTACATTCAGCGGGCACCTTTGTCTGGTGGAGTCCGTTCTGTGTTTTGTGTATGTTCAAAACTCTCGCCAGAATGAACAGACCTTGCCTGACAAAAAGTGCACACGCTGAATGAGAAACAGACAAGAAACGCATGCGGATGGAGATGAACGGATTAAAAATTCTGTTTTCCATCGAATGTCCGTTTATGCTATCCGGTAAGGTGTGACAGACCACCCTTTATACTTTGCAAACAGTGTAGAAATTGATAAGCAGTCACATTGAGAACATCTTCAGGGGGTTTTATATATGGTAAATGTTTTGTGTCTTTTTTTTGTTTTCATCACGTTTTGTCTAGAAATTGTTCTGTTTTATGTTTGATTATGTTTTGATGTCGTGCCCATTTGTGTGTGGCTCTCGCTGTAGGACTGTGTTTTCAACTTCTACTTCTACACTGTCTGTCACACCAGTCAGCAAAACAGAATAACTTTGATTGGAGTCAAACGTTGCAGAATTTAAATTAGTTGTTATAAATAGCACATAGACACAGGAAGTGTTGGCCATGGGTGAAACTAGAATCATACCTATATTATATCATAAGCATACAGAGCAGACCCTATAGGAGCCGTCAGATCAGGGTCTACTCTGTTTGCAAAGGCATAGAAAGGTGTATATATGGAGGAAAGGGTTAATTCCATGGCTGATCTGGTTCTACACCTTTTGCAAACTCTAAAGGTTGGTTGTCATACAGTGAGGCCTAATTTTATCTTCTGTTAGATGTATTGCATGGATATAGTGAATACATTATGGATATGAAAGTCTGTTTTCGTATGGACTGCAATGCACATTTCAGAAGGTGTAGACATAGCACTGCATTGCAGAGGATTCATATTATATATAATAAAAATGTACAGTACAACCTCTCTATAACGGCTACTAAATTACATCAAGTATTTTGTGTTAAAGGCAGGTGGCTGATTAAAGCATGGTGAAAGTAAAACAGAACGCTTCTATAGGAGCGTTCTGTTTTACTTTCACCTTGCTTTAAGCAGCCACCTGCCCTAAATACCAACTAATTAACACAATTTAGTGGTCGTTATAGAGAGGTTTTACTGTAGTGTAGGATTTGGAAAAGCTTTGCAAATATAAAGAGTAAAGGGTAAAGTTTAGGAAAGCCTTGAAAAGAGTAAAGTGTAGGATTTTGGAAAGTCTGGAAGATATGCAGATGTAAAGAATAGTGTTTAGTGTTTGGGAAAACCTTATAAATATAAAAAAGTAGAGTATGATTTGGGAAAGCCTTACAAATGTAACGAGTAGAGTGTAGGGTATGGGAAAGCCTTACAAATATAAAGAGTAGAGGTTTAGGAATGTCTTACAAATATAAAGAGTTGGGTTTTGGAAAGCCTTACAAATATAAAGAGTAGAATGTAGGGTTTGGGAAAGCCTTGCAAATATAAAGTGTAGAGTGGAGGGTGTGAGAAAGCCTTGCAAACATGCAAGTATAAGAGTAGATGTGTAATCAACTTATTGAGGATCTTGAAAAGGCCTTAATATATAGCTTACTGAGTGATGTTATACATGTAGAAGTATTTTAAATGAATTGCAGAGAAATGCATGTAAATTTAGCGAACAAAATGGAAGCTTAACTTAGCAAGGACATAGCAACAGTCTATACATGTACATGTATAACAAATGCATGCAAATGTAAGTGTAAAGTGTAATTTAGTAAGAACATAGAAACAGTCTGTACACATGTTATGGAGAACTCACTGCAGCATGAAAATAGAGCAAATTGTAGCATAAATTAGCAAGAATATATACATGTATACACACATATAACATAGAAATGTATGCATTTGTAAAGATCAAAATTGTACTGTTATTTAAAGATTTGATTTGATATTGTTTGAATTTGGGATTTATGTTGCTTTAAACCATTCCCTGATAGGCTATACAACCTCTTAGAATAAATCTACCGAAAAGGAGCATTTACTAGCAAAAGGGGAAATTTTAGAATTATGTAGTTTTGAAACCAATGTGATTAATAGAGCATTTGCTCCTATGGAGCAAATGCTCTATTCATTTCAATAGTTTCTATAAGTGACTTTTATAGAGATGTCAAACGGTGTTAATTTGTGGGAATGGGTTAACAGTATTTCAGCCATATGACGTCCAGCTAATCACAGGTGGTGGAAGACCCAAGTAGTTTTTCCATGTATGGAACAAATTGAATTGTTTTGTGCACAGAAGAATACCTAGGTAGAACTACCATCCTACTGGTACATCAAACCAGCTGGAAGGTTTCCTCACATGAAAAATCTAAATGCCCAGGCCAGAATACCAACCACTGTTTTGAGTGGCTGAGTGATTGTCAGTCGAAAACTATAATCACTTGACCTCAGAGGACATAGATGTACAAATATTACAGAGAACTGCATCCAAATATATAGATAAAAGTGTAAAGTGTAAATAGACTATGGGGAGCATACGTTAACTTTTTACTCCATAAATATTTGTGTTAAAAATTATGACATCATAGATTTATTTTTTTTAATAGCATACAAACACAGGACATTTTGGCTAATACAGAAACTGTGGAATTAGTTCTATATTATACCATTAGCAAACTGAGTAGACCCTGATCAGACGGCTCCAAAAGGACCCATCTGACCTGGATCTACTCTGTTAGCAAAGGTGTAGAAAAGCATTTTTATGGAGTAGAGGGTTAATATCAAGAAAAATAAGTCACATTGCTACTTTTGCTTTCAAAGGATCTCCCACTTTCAGACTATATTTACTTCACAACAGCAGGTGTTAAGTGCTTGTGTGGCGGCCGTAAAAAGTCGGCCCATACTTCATTCTCAGTGGTGTTATATTTTCTGGTCCTTCGGGATTATTAATTTTGATGTTATTAACTTTGAAAATTGAATACTGCTTATAAAGCTGGTGCTAGGGGGCGTGAGTTGTGTTGCACTTTTAATTACTACTAATGAATAGACTCACTAAAACCAAGTCTGCAATTTTCTCTCTTCACATTGCTTTCAAAAGATAAAGCACTTTCAGACTATATTAAAATTATTAACCCTTTACCTCATGAATATTTATGAAAGAAATAATGACATCATGAATACTAATTAGCTGAATATCCACAATGGCCTTATGAACACTGGAATTTTTGGCCTTGGCAGAAACTATAGAATAAGAGCTGTGTAATTCCACAGACAAACAGAGCAGGCCCTGATCAGATGTCTGGCATAGGAGATGTCTGATCTGGTCCTACTCTGTTTGCAAAGGTCTGAAGAAGAATCGCTAACAGGTAAAGGGTTAATGTTCTTATGACAGAGAAACAGTTTGGATAGCAATAGACAAAATACAAGTATTTAACCCTTTCCCTGTTCAATATTCATGTAAGAAAAAATGACAGGGGCATATCAATATTGCTCTGTCTGATGGTTGGTTTGTCCCCATCGTTAACTTTGGTGATAAATTTGTCGCCATTGCACATACATACTTCAAAGTTGGCATGGATATACAAAACTTATAAAGGCGAACATATTTAGGGGTGACTTATTAAGGTGAAGGTCATAAATCAAGGTAAAATTTTGTATTGGGAGCATAGTGTTTCACAAACACATCTTGCTAATTTAATTTTATTTTATTGTCTAATGTACTAACTACTAATTGAAAGTTATTTTTTTTAGATGTGTCAACATATTTGTTTACTCTTGAGTTAATCATAGCTACATATAAGTATTATTAAACAGAATCATACTAAACTACTAACTGAAATGTAATGTTTGCTATAGATGCATCAAACCTTTCTTCTTTTGTCACAAAAGGCTTGATCACTATGATAGTCATTAACCCATTCCCGCATATAGACGCCTTTTGACGCTTCTCTAAAAAAGTCACTTTGTGAAACCATTGTGATAAATAGAGCATTGCTCTACAGGAGCAAATGCTCTATTTATCACAATGGTTTCAAAACTACACAATTCTGGAAAATTCCTTTTCTCTAGTAAATGCTCCTTTTTGGTAGATTTAATGAAAGAGGTTGGATCTAAAAATAGCCTATACGGTAATGGGTTAACCATTTTCTCCATGAATATTCATGTAAGAAATAATAACATCATGAATATTAATAACATTAATTGTTATGACTGCACATAGACAGGAACTTTTGACCATGGCAGAAACTGTATCTATATTATACCATAAGCAAACAGAGCAGACCCTGATCAGATGGCTCCTCTAGGAGCCGTCTGATCTGACTCTTACTCTTGATACAAATGCATAGAAAGGCGTATTTATGGAGTAAAGAGTTAAAAGCTTCATTGCTTGGATAGTCTTCTTTCTTCTTTAATCATGAAAAGTTTTTCTCACATTTACTTCAATCTTACCACCATTCTAGATGTTGATTTATACTGTAAAATAACTATCTATGACAAATAGTGTAGATCCTGATTGAGTCGCTCCCTTAGGAGTGATTGATTGACACTTTTTGTTCTGATATTGATCAAGGATATTACATCCTGATGTAGACCAGTTGAGTGGTTGAAACGTTGGCGAATAAATTATAGTCACAACCACAACACCTGATTGTTTGTTCACCCCTTTGTACTTTTGAAGAGCATGAATTGTATCAATTTATAATTGGTTTGTTGATTCTAGCCATCACCAAATGTTCCTTTTTTAAGGTATATTTATTCAAACACATGTAGGTTGTTTCTAAAAATAGCTTATGAGCGAATGGGTTATCTATTGCCCTAGCTGTCTTTAGAGTTGTCTCCAAGAGACGTCACATCTGAATACAGTAGAACCTGTCTTAAGTGGTCATCAAAAAGATGTCATTATGGGTCTGTAAGCCAGGTGGTAGCTTAATGCAGGTCAAAAGTAATGCAAATAGCTCCTATAGGAGCTTTTTGCATTACTTTTGCCCTGCATTAAGCAACCACCTGCTTTTTAAGACTCCTATTTTCAATAAATGAATGGCCGCTTGTGACAGGTTCTATTGTACTCTGTATCCCTAATTAATATTCATTGTGTCATTATTTCTTAATGAATATTCATGAAGTTAAGGGTTATCTAAGGGCTCTGAGAACTAACAAATTGTTTCTTAATTTGCCCACAGCCTTGGCAGCAGCCAGGGAGCTACAAGTCTGCAGCATGTAGACCCCGAGGGAAGTCTTCTGTATGAAAAGTCTGACCCGAGGGACGCACCAGTCACAAAGCTGTCGCAAAAAACAAGAAGTGCTTTTGGCAGGGAACCGAGTGGCCTTTCATCATTGGAGAAAGCCTCTTCTGCCCCTCCAGTGTTTGCTGGTAAGGGAAACAAGGCAATAAAAGAAAAGGAGGTGGAAACTACCAGTAAGTACTTATAGGCATAAATACATCTGTGAAGAATGTTGTCTGGAGCAATTAATAGCTATGTTGTTTAATTGTTTTTAATCCTTTACACCATATATTATATGCCTTTAAATGCCTTGCAAATAGAGTAGACCCAGATCAGACAAGTAGACCCAGATCAGACATCTTTTTGAGCTGTCTGATCAGGGTCTGCTCTCTTTGCTTATGAAATAATAATTTTGCAGTTTCTGCCATGGCAAAACTTTCCTGTGTTCATTATAAAAATCATTCAATTCATGTTCATTATGTCATTATTTCTTACATGAATATTCTTGGAGGAAATGGTTAAATGTGTATTATCTAAAATGGGTTTTTTTTTTTAAAAAATGTGAACATTTTTCAATTGTACTTTCAAGTTTAACCTTTGAATTGGGGAAACAAGACTTTTAGTGTACATTTGTACTGGCATTTTTAAACAGTGTAGACCTAGATCAGATTACTCCTAGATGAGCCCCTCTGTTCAGGATCTGTTCTGTTTGTCATTCATAATCTTCCCAAGAATTATACCTATTCATGCTGAATGGATTCTCCTAATGGACGATTCCACCTTGAACAAATTGGCATTCTAGGGGTTAATCCTTTATCTATTAAGACACCTTTGCCAACAGAGAAGATCCAGATCAGATGGCTCCTGTAGGTGCTGTCTGATGAGAGTCTGCTCTGTTTGCCTATGGAATCATATAGATCTGATTCTACAGTTTCAGCCTTGGTCTGTGTTCATATGCCATTTTAAAAATTCAGCTGAAATTATGCGTAGGGTACATCTTTAACCCATTCAGGCATATTGACGCCTTTTGACGCAGCTGTAAAAGTCACTCTTTGAACTCATTGTGATAAATAGAGCATTTGCTCCATAGGAGCAAATGCTGTATTTATCACAGTGGTTTCAAAACTACACAATCTAAAATTTTACTTTTCTCTAGTGAATGCTCCTTTTCGATAGATTTATTCAAAGAGGTTGGGTCTAAAAATAGCCTATGAGGGAATGGATTAAGGTTTAAGACTGTACTTGCAATAATTTTGCACTAATGCCTCAAGAACTCTTGCAGCTGATTCTGAGTCTGAGACTGAGACTGAGTCTGAGACGGATACATAGTCTAGTAAGTAACTGCGATGAGACTTGTCCATACCTAGGCATCCTTAATGTAGTGCGTAAAAAGTCTTCCCATTATGTTACGATTTTCCTGGTTTTTATCTTCCTTTTGTCTAGTGTGTGCTGTGAACATTTTGAGAAATTGTGTTCTTTAACCTAAAAGTTTTATCTTGTGTTGAGGATGTCTTCTGTTCTACACAGTTTCACCCTTTGTCCATGTTTCATCTGTTAGTATTTGTGCATGGTAGTACTACAAAATAACATTGAAGACAAAATAACATTGAAGACAGTCTTGTCTTTTTGCATGGTAGTACAGTAAAACCTCTTTATAACGGCCACTAAATTGTGTTAATTATTTGGTTTTTAGGCCAGGAGGCCGCTTAAAGCAAGATGAAAGTAAAACAGAACACTCCTATAGGAGCGTTCTGTTTTACTTTCACCTTGCTTTAAGCGGCCACCAGCCTTTAACACAAAATACTTGATGTAATTAGTGGCCGTTATAGAGAGGTTTTAGTGTACTACTAAATAACATTGAAGACAGTCTTGTCTTTTTGCATGGTAGTACATGTACTACAAAATAACATTGAAGATGATCTTGGCAAATGTTGTAGAGTGGAGATATGTTGTGAGTTATGTTGAGAGATGAGTTATATCATGAGTTGATTTATGTTGTAGAGTTGATTATATTTTAGAAAGTGAACCATTCAGAGTCTAATTACAGAGGTCATGAGAACATCTTTGCTCTGAAAGATGAAACGCCCCTAATGTCGCAAATGACACACTTTTCTGTTGCATTCAACAATTTCTTGACAGTTTGAAATTTCTTAAACCCATCAATCCATGAATATCCATGTAAGAAATAATGACATCATGAATATTAATTAGATCAATTGTTATATAATAGCACATGGACGCAGGAATATTTGGCCATAGCAGAAACTTTAAAATCAGATCTATATTACATCCCAAGCAAACTGAGCAGAACCTGATCAGACGGCTCCTACAGGAGCCATCTGATCTGGGTCTACTCTGTTTGCAAATGTGTAGAACGGCATATTTTTTGAGTAACGGGTTAATAAAAGTGGAATTATGACAAAGGCAGTATTCACTTTCTAGACAAATCAAATGTGGTATATTTTGTTGTATTATTTCTTCACTGATCTAATGAATAACACTTATTCAGGATATAAGAATCTAACAGCATACCCTGTTTGCTCTAAATACCAGACATCCAATCTCCCTTCTCAACTGGTCTGTAAAGCTAATTAATTCATATAGGCACCATTTTGATAACTTTTAGCCCTTTACTCCATGAATATTCATGTAAGAAATAATGACATCATATATATATTAATTAGTTTAATTTTTATAATGGTCCATGAGCACAGGAATGTTTGCCCATGGCAAAAACTGTAAAATCATATCTATACTATATCAGAAGCAAACAGAGCAGATCCTGATCAGACAGCTCTTACAGGAGCTGTCTGATCTGGGTCTACTCTGTTTGCAAAGGCATAGAAAGAGGTGTTTATGGAGTAGAGGGTTAAATTAGAATGACATGGCAGCAAATAGTGTAGACCTTAATCGAAATGCTCCATTCGAATTTTTTCTGTCTGGATATTTAGAGTAATTAGGCTATTATATAAATATCACATCCTATGGAGAGAGACAGCACGTACTGTCAACCCGAGGTTGGTTATGTCCACCGAGGCGTTAGCCGAGGTGGACATTACCATACCGAGGGTTGACAATACGTGCTTTCGCTCTCCATAGGATGTGATATTTATTTTATTATACCGAATAGCACAATCAATTTCGTCAGCAAAAATAATTATTCAATGGCATAACAGTTTTAAACAAAAGTTATAGAGCTACTCGTTGCTTAAAAATCGCGGAACAGCTTCACATTTCTATTCATTACACGTCATAAGTACTGGCGGAATCTATTTCACTGTCTAATCTTGACAGATCCTCCTCCGAAATAGTCGCATAACACGACATTTATCAAACATATGAACCAAAACAAAGCAATTGTCATAATTACGTTTGTTGATCAAATTGCAAGCGTCAAATGACGTTAGTCGATGACGTCATCGGATGACGTCACGCACACAATTTAATAAGCGCTCACTGATCTAGATGTTCCGTGCCTATGGTAGCGGGAGACAGTATTTTTCTGACAGTAATTTTTTTCCCGCTGGGCCTGACAGTATTTCTATGTCACGGTGGCCTATGGGAAATTAACATTGTAAATGAAATTGAGGTATAATAAGTAGAGTTATAATGTGTGTCGTTGATAATTAACCCTTTACCCCATAAATACTCCTTTTTATACCTTTGCAAACAGAGTAAACCCAGATCAGAGGGCTCCTGTAGGAATCTTCTGATAATGGTTTGCTTTGTTTGCTTGTGAAATAATATACATGTAGATAACTATGATTCTACAGTTTCTACCATAGCAAACTATTCCAGTGCCTATGTGCTATTACAACACAATGTATCTGATTGATATTCTTATGTCATTATACCATACATGACCATTCAGGGAGTAAGGGGTTAATAATGATAAATCATAACCCTTTACTTGTTGAATACTGTATTTGTGTAATGAATAAGGACAACATGGATATCTATTAGCTGAATGCTTATAGTGGCATGTACACATGAATGTTTGGTATTGGTAGAATCTTTAGAGTCAGATGTATTATAAAATTTCATAAGCAAACAGAACAGACCCTGATCTGGGTCTACTCTGTTTGCAAAGGCATAAAAAACGTTTATATGTAAGAAAGTGTTAAGTAGATAGCATGTGCATGTATGATAACAATTCTATTTCAGAAAAAGCCACGCCAGAAGAAGCTAAAAAAGTTGATCCTTATTCTGTAGTCAGTATGTATCACTTAATACGTATCACATTGTGGCTTCTAGTGTATTAACTCATAGCCCACAGGTCACAGCTATAGTTGCATTTACAAACAATGTAGACCCAGATGAGAGAGCTTCTATAGGAGCTCTCTCATCTGGGTCTGCACTGTTTGCCATGGAAATCCATGCCTGCATGCTCTATGTTTTTGCCTAGGAAAATCAGTTCAACATATCCTGTATATTTTTGTAAAGATTTGCCTAATTAATATTCAAAGAGGGCAGAGTGATAATATGTGGCGGGCTACGGGTTAACTAAACATGGATTTTACGGTATATTTAGCCAACTTCTAACACATTGTATTTGCATAGCAATATTACCTATCTTCTGGAATTACAAATATCTGTTTTAACCCTTTCCCTGTTGAATATTTATAAAAAAAAAATATATGTATAAATATATTAATTACCTGAATTTTAAAATGGACACTGAACAAAGGAATTTAAATAATGGCAGAAACTGTAGAATCAGATCTACATCATGTCATAAGCAAGTAGAGCAGACCCTGAGTCTACTCTGTTTGCAAAGACGTGAAAAGGCGTTTATATGAGGGAAAGGGTTGACCCATTCAACGCTAAATAACTTTTTCATCTGCATCACTTGTCCTGTGTATTTTTCTTTAATATCCTTTACTCCATGAATATTCATGTAAGAAGTAACAACATCATGAATATTTATCAGATTAATTCTTAAAATAGCACATAGGCACAGAAATATTTGGCCATGGCAGAAACTGTATAAGCAAACAGAGCAGACCCTGATTAGATGGCTCCTATAGGCATAAAAAGACATATTTATGGAGTAAAAGGTTAAAACTTTGAAATGATTGTGATAAATAGGGCATTTGCTCATATGGAGCAAATGCTCTTTTTATCACATTGGTTTTTTAAAAAGTGACTATTACAGTGGTGTCAAAAGACATCGGATAAGTCAGAAAACCTTAACCCTTCTCTTGCTATTCACGTCAATATACCTACCTGTAAATAGTGAAGACCCAGATGAGACAGCTCCTGTAGGATCTGTCTCATCAGGGTCTGCACTATTTACAAGTTGATTGTGCAACCAGTGCACCCCACAGCAGTGATTGCACAGCGAAATACTTGTACACAGTGACGATATATGTAATTATACAACAGGGCATGGGTAAAGAAGGAGAAATGTATTTTAAAATTCAGCAAGAGAAGGGTTAATATACTTTCCCTAATGAATATTTATGCTTGAATGTTCACTTCATGAATATTCATTAACTTTATAATGTAAAAACTCTGTTTGCAAAGGTGTGAAAAGGTGTTTACATGAGGGAAAGTGTTATGGATATTAGTTCAGGAGTAAGTGGATCTGGATCTACAGCTCCTTGCTACTCTGTAACTTTAATAATGAAATCTGATTCCGCTATCCATGACTTGTACTTACAAAGAGTTTGGATCCCGATGACAAGCCAAGTTACTCAGTGTCTCATCAGGATCCAAGCTGTTATACACTCGCTCAATAGTTTCTCAAGGCTTGATCAAATAGGAAGTTGTTCACAGCGGCAAAAGGTTAAACCCATTCCTTGATACTGATGTCTTTTGACACTTCTTGTGATAAATAGAGCATTTGTTTCATAGGAACAAATGCTCTGTTTATCACAACGGTTTTAAACACTACACAAAATATTCCTGTTTTTCTAGTAAATGCTTTTTTTCAGCAGATTTATTCAAAATGGTTGGGTCTATAAATAGTATATATACTGGGATAAGACAGAGTTTATACAAACAGATGCCTTTAAACTACTCTTTAAAGCCACATTTTGAAACAGTTGTGATAAATAGAGCATTTGCTCCAAAGAAGCATATGCTCTTTTTATCACAATGGTTTCAAGACTACAATATATATATCCTGAAAATTCCCTTCTATCCAGGAAATGCTCCTTTCCAGGCAATGGGATAACCCTTAAATTATCTTTCAATTGAACCCTTTCACTCATGAGTTATAATTCTTGTAAAACTCTGCCAGCTGTACATATTTAATTACATATACTTTTTATTGGGGTATATAGAGCAAAGAATTTTAATCCGAGTTGACCCTGATCTGGAAGCTTCCTTACATTAAAAAATAACACTTATGTAAAATCTTAGATGTCTTGAAATTTTATGAACTTGTTATTAAACTCCATGAAAGTTTTTTTTATCACATAACTTCACTTGTTTCTGAGTTAATAAAGCCAACACATATTTATTATAGTTGGCATATATAAATGATGTGATGTTATTAAAAGCAGTATGGCATGACATCATGCAATGCTGAAAAATACAGCATTTTGTTTATCTATTTAAAACTTTGGAACTCTTTTTTAAGAGTGTATGATAAGAGAAACTTACACTCATCATCACTTCTTATCACACTCATTATCACTTCTTATCAAGTTTTATTTAACTCATTCAGGAAATGCTATAAAGCTTGCCAGAGGCTTGCTTAACTCTTTCTCTCCTAGACCATTTTTAGACCCAGCCTCTTTGAATTAATCTACCAAAAAGAAGCATTAACTATAGAAAAGGAGAATTTTAGAATTGCATTGTTTTGAAACCATTGCGATAAATAGATTATTTGCTCCTATGGAGCAAATGCTCTATTTATCACAATCGTTTCAAAGAATGAGTTTGCAGAGGGGCAAAAATGCGTCATTAGGAGAGAATGGGTTAATAACATTTTCTTGAATTTGTTTATTACTAGTTGTTATGAAGTGACAATCCATGTAAGCTATAGCTTCAGGACTGGATTGGCATATCTATTGGTCATCATGGTTTATATGGGTTAAATTGATAATATTTACATTCGCCCTGCAACGTCCTTATATAACCTTATTCTAAAAAGAAAGTTGCATTTTCCCATGAACGTTCATTTCAATACCGGATCCGTTGAAATATAAGAAATAAATGACGTGCTCCCGGTGTTCATGAGGTTATGCAACGCATAGCTTCACTAACTTTGCTCATAAAGCTATGCGTTGCATAACCTCATGAACACCGGGAGCACGTCATTCATTTCTTAATTAAAAATATCCAGGTTTCTAATTAGAATTGACAGGCTGTTCAGTTATGCACTACTTGCTTGACCCTTTCCTCATATAAACATGTTTTCACACATTTGCAAACAGAGTAGACCCAGACCAGACAGCTCCCAGGAGCCATTTGATCAGGGTCTGCTCTGTTTGCTAATAGAATTTGATAAATGTGTTTCTTTACTTTCTAAAATGATTCCAATGTTCCACCTTCAATATTTCATTATATTATTTAATCCATGAATATTCAGTAGGTATTAAAATTGCAAATAAATATAGAACAGGGAAAGGGTTACTCCAAAGACTTATTAATGTCCATCATAGCTCAACGACAACAATTGTTATTTAACCCTTTCCCTATTCTATTCTATTTCAATACCTACTAAATATTCATGGACAAATTTGTTGTAATGAAATATGGAAAGTGGAACACTGTAGCCATTTTAGAAAGTACAGAAACAGATCTATCCAATTCCTTCAGCAAACAGAGCAGACCATATAGGAACCTTCTGATCTTGGTCTTCTCTGTTTGCAGGTGCATAAAAACATGTTTATATGAGGGAACGTATTAATACACAATGTCTTACAATATCCAGCCTTCAAACTGACTTTGAGAAAGAGACAACTGTATTTATTCCATATATTTACATTACATGCATGCATATATCTGCAGTGCTATTCTTGTAGTAAAATAACAAAACATAATGAAGAAAATTTAAAAGAACTAGAAATGTCATCGCAATAACAAATCCTGTCATTGCAATAACAATTTTTTTTAAAAAATCCCATCTTACATAAATTTTCAACAAACATGCACATTTTAATTTATTATGCATATTTACTTCCATATTTCTGTTGAATAATTCCAACTGAAATGAAAATTTTAAAGATAGTAACAATACAATGCTGTATTGTCACTGCAATAACAAATCCTGTCATTGCAGTCACAAAATGAGTGTTATTGCAATGACTGTTATTGCAATGACGCATTCTCATATTTACCTCAACTTTTGGTGCTGATCTCTTACCTAGCCTTACTTTGATATGTTTATAACATAAACATTTATATTTATAACCTATATGCACTTTAAAATGCAAGCTATGATTTAAAGCATCTCTGTAATATGCGTTACTTAAATGACAGATTTCAAAAATACTCACTCACATACTTAACTTAAATAATCTTGTTTTTTGAAACTGTTTTCACACCATGCTTATAACATGGTGGCAACCATTTAGTGGTGAACAATCTTCTTCTTGAGGGTAGTTGTCTCCCTTGAATGTGTGCTTTAATGGTAGAACTCCACCATATTATAACATTGTTACTGCAATGACGTAGGTCTGAGGGACAAAGTTCAAAGTGTATTTTGAGTGCCATTAATGCTATTTACAGACTTTATTTTCTCTTTACAATGCAGTTTAATGTTGATATTTATTATAATCACCATTATTATTTTGAAAACCACATTTTCTCTCATTGAAATAGAGATCTGAATGTATAATTTTAGATTTGGGACATGACTTTTACCTAAAAATTGATACCAAAACTTGGAATAGCTGTTCAATTAATTCCTCATATTCATTTTTTTATCACTATTTTACTAGATTTCCTTGATATATACACATTCTATGAGGAACTTTCTTTACACAATTCTTGTGCTTTGTTTAAAACCTAAAGGACAAGAAATCTGCCCAAATTATATATTAGCTCATATAAGGAAATGGGTTAAAGTTGTCAATATAGCTTCATAAACAGTCATATTGTTAGTCTTATATCCCTTTCCTCCATGAATATTCATGTGAGAAATAATGGTGTCATGAAGATTAATAAGATTAATTTGTTATAATACCACATGGACACAGGATTTTTTTTCCATGGCAGAAACAGTAGAATCTTTGTTATATCTTAAGCAAACAGAGCAGACCCTGATCCTATAGGAGCCGTCTGATCTGGGTCTACTCTGTTTGCAAATTCATATAAAGGTGTATTTATGGAGTAAAGGGTTATATAGAATAATTATGGTAGAGGGGTTAATGTGTGTGTGTTTCATGTCAGGCGTAGAGTCTCCTGTGAGCAAGAAAAGAGTTCGCTTCGATCTGTCGTAAGAAAGTAAGAAACCTTTGGCCATTTACTCCATAAATATTCATGTAAGAAATGACATCATGAATATAAATTAGAGTTTATCCCTTGACTTCATGAATATTAATGTCAAAATAATGACTGCATGAATATTAATTAGCTGAAGTTTTATAATAGCACCATGAATAAGTGATATTTTACCATGGCAATTAAAACTAGAAATAGACCTACATTATTTCATAAGCTAATGGAGCAGACCCTGATCAGATGGCTCTTACAGGAGTCATCTGATATGGGTCTAATCAATTTTCAAAGGTGTCACAAGGTTGTTTTATGGAGTAAAGGGTTTACCTGCCTGGCAATGACATGTTTCCAACTCACTAATTACACCTTTGAATGTCAAATTGTTCAGAGTCGACAGCCCTAATAACCATTATATTTAGACACCCATGTCACCCCTTCATGGATGTATAAAGCTGATGAAGTCAATTTGACTTCAGTTTGATCATATAACTTTAACCCTAACAACGCTGAATTTTCAAATGAACTATTCCAAAATTCAAACAGGTCAAGTTTATGGTGAATATTTAGGGATTTTTCTAAGGAAAAAGTATGTGTGACATGACAAAAAGTGCAGATCTTAATAAGAGGGCTCCTGAAGGAGCCCTCTCATCTGGGGCTACACTGTTTGTGAAGGGTATAAGTGACTCATTCCCCACACTGTAAAGGTTAAATACTAGAAATGCATAGTAGCAAATAATGTGGACCCCTTCAGAAGCAGATTGGTCTTGGTCTGCACTATTTCGATTAGTTTGCCTCATTGAATACTAAGGGTGATTATGTTAGTCCATTATTGGTTATAGATAAGAGTCCAATTAATATGAAACAGGATTAATTTGTCAGGGACTTTGGATTGACAAATGTGTCAGACTTTGCTTGATCAAAAGTCTTCCAGGAGTCCTCTGATCTGGATCTACACTGTTTGGATGTGCCATTTATGTAATGTCCTGCAATCAAAGGATGAACTCTTTCATTCATACAAATGCTTTTTCGAGCATTTGCAAACAGAGTAGATCCAGATTAGACCGCTCGTAGATCCAGATTAGACCGCTCCTATAGGAGCTATCTCATCAGGGTTTTCTCTGTTTGCTAATGGAATTTGATAGATATGTTTCTTTCACTTTCTAAAATGGCTACAATGTTACTCCTTCCATATTTCATTTTAACTACCGGGTATTATTCCATGAAGATTCAGTACATGTAGGTATTGAAATTGAGAACATGGAACAGGGAAATGGTTAAATAGTTTTGCACCATTTCTCATACACCATTCCCTTGATTTTGACCATAACAAAACCTTCTATTCACAAATTTAACAAAAATTAAACTTGTCACTAGAGATTTTTCCCTATCCCTGGTTGTGGCCATGACAGACACTTCATTTCACACATTTAATATGAAGAAAGCTAACATAACCTGGGTTCAACCTTAACATTTATAGCTCACCAGTGCTATTGTCTGTTATCCATTGTCAATGTCATGTTTACTCCCAACAGCATCTTTAAAACAACTGGTCCTGGTTAGGTACTATTTCTATTTTATTCTTTTTTCTTGTCTGAAACTATTGGGCAGTTTTCATTATAACTTTACAAAAATATGTTTGCCAAATTTGTACAAACCATTGAAATTTATTAACCCGTTACTCCATAAATATGCCTTTCTATGCCAGTGCAACAGAGTAGATCAAGATCAGAAAGTGCCAAGGTGAGCTATTGGGATCGTCCTGTGTCTGTCATCTGTCATTGTCCAATATCTGTCATCAACATTTTTTTTTAACCCTTTACTCCATGAATATGAAATAATGACATCATTAATATTAATTACAATAATGTTTATGATAGGACATGGACACAGGATTTTTTGCCATGGCAGAAACTGTACTCATATCTATATTATAGGAGCCGTCTGATCTGGATCTACTCTGTTTGCAAAGGCGTAGAAAGGTGTATTTAACTATTTATGATGTTAAGGGTTAACCTATTTCTTCTGTTTTCACGCATTTGCAAACAGAGTAGACCCAGATCAGACGTCACCTATAGGAATGCTAATGGAATTTGTTAGATCTGTTTCTTTAGTTTCTAAAATGGCTACAATGTCCCACCTTCCATATTTCATCATAACTATTTTGTCCATGAATATTCAGTAGGTATTGAAATTTGGAAAAAATATAAACATATGGAAAGGGTTAAACAGCGTCTCCTCCTAAACCACCGAATGGATTTTCACAAATTTTTACCTGAATGATCTAAGGTGATACGCCATTAATGTTACATAAATCATTCTGTCTCTCTGAGACAATTCTAATGAGTATCAACAAGATGTGATTTGACTGAGAAAAAAGAGGTTTAGAGTTCTACAGTTGAACTTCGATATCTCAATTAGTTTGAGATAACAGAGGTTTGAGTCATATGATTTCCAATCTGAACAATTTCTCAAGTTCACAGCATAATGCTTTAGGTTTGGCTGAGAAATAACAGATTTAGAGCTATATATAGTACATTCATTATGTCTATAATCAAAGTTTATTTCCAAAAATACAACATCTTTATGCACTAAACCCCTTATCTGAATGTCTGTATATAGTAGCCTCTAACTCAAGTTCCCCATTGTGAACCACATATGAGTATAGTAGCTATAACTGAAGTTTCCCATGGTGAACCTCATATAACTGTCACATAGTGAAAATCAACCAATACGATCAGTTGTAACAAATTCTCAGATGCTTCAGCAGTAGTTCTTTGTTACCGTTGTTCAAAGCTATATTATTGCTACTGAAGCATCCAGGAGAAGGTAAATGGTAAATATACCATTGACAAAAATGCAACATATGTGGTTTATGCAGCTGTTACACATCTGCATATTTTGGCATTTTTGTCAATGGTATATTTACCATTTACTTCCTCCCAAGCATGGGATAGTGTAGTCTGTTGCCTAGCATTGTTCTAGGATGCTTGTGCTGTGATCAAGGGACCGATGAAGTCACCAATCCTCTCCTAGGCAAGCATTTCTTGCTCGATTAGGATGACGGGATTCACACTTCTGTTAGAAATACTCTGCTCACAGGTGCTAGTGGACATGACTCATATAGGCAAACATTACTTGCCCTCAGCCTTGCATTACAAGGTGCTGTTGATCATGTTTCATATAGGCAAGGTTACTTGCCCTCAGCCTGCTCACAATGGAGTGATTTCTTTCTTGCTTGCATGGTCATAGCTCGAGTATCGTGGTTCAGTGCCGAGATTTGAAAGCTACATTTATATGGTGTAATATAATGCCATCATATCCAGCTGCATGAGCCCTGAATGGTAATAAATAATTAGTAGATTAAATTATAGAACTAAAACTGGTGTTCTCGTTGTGTTTTGGGTAAATAAAAGGAGTATTTTGGAAATCTAGGTAAAATATTTTATATTTCTCTGCTAATCCTGATCTTGTTGGTATTTATTAGAATATTATTCGATAATCTCTTTGAGACAAATCAACACAATGTGGTTTGGCAGAGAAATTAGAGATTTATAGCTATATACAGAACTCTAAGATAAGATGCATAAATTAAAACACTTTCAAGAATAACTTCTTTAATTCT
Source organism: Azorinus chamasolen (assembly GCA_963576725.1). Classification (NCBI taxonomy): domain Eukaryota; kingdom Metazoa; phylum Mollusca; class Bivalvia; order Cardiida; family Solecurtidae; genus Azorinus; species Azorinus chamasolen. The sequence continues at coordinate 59,593,188 of OY755242.1, forward strand.
CCACCAAACCCCAATTTGTGACCACTCTTTAAAATCGTCTCTTTGAGACGATTTTAAAGAGTGGTCAAAACATAGGGTTTGGTAGAGAAATGACGATTTTAGTATTTGAGTATGTACCTTTATCTGTTGATATGTATATATAATTATAAGGAGTATTTTGGAAATCTTGGTATTTTATATATATGTATATTTCTCTGCTTATCCTGATCGTTTTGGTATTTATCAGGATATTCTCTCTTAGACTATTCTAATGAGGACCAACAAGATGTGATTTGGCTGAGAAATAAGAGATTATAGGCACATTGTCTTGATCAATACTCTTGCCTACGGATTTGTGTATCTTTTTCCCTTTCTTTGCAGGCTTGAATGATATGGCAGCTGCCAAACAGAACGCGGAGGAGGACAATGATACTCAGTGCTAGAACGATACTCAGTGCCTGATATTTTTATCATGACATCACAAGCTCGACTGTGATTTCATCATGACATCATAAGTTCGACTGTGATTTCAACTGTTATTGTTTTAAAAAATGTTCTATACCAAAGCAAAAGAGTTTTAGAAGTTATCCATGTTTTCTTTATTTATGAAAAGATATATTTATTGACTGTGATTACATCTTTATAATAACTTAATTACTGTAAAGTATATGGACAGACAAATGTAGGTCACACAGCTACTTCAGGAACTTGAAGGTTTACACTATTGCTACTATGTAAGTCTAATTTAACCCTTTGCTCCATGAACTATTCTACACCTTTACAAACAGAGTAGACCCAGATCAGATGGCTCCTGTAGGAGCCATCTGATCAGGGTCTGATCTGTTTGCTTATGACATAATATAGATCTGATTCTACACTTCCTGTCTTGGTTAGATATTTGTGGGTTCATGATTTATTTTAAAAGGACAGCTAATTAATATGCATGATGTCATTACTTCTTACATGAATATTCATGGACTAAAGGGTTTTCCAAATAGTGCCAAATTGACTTACTGTATTTAGCTTTACAAACCCATGGAGAGGGGGAGACTAGGGTGTCTGAATGCTTAGTTTTTTACTCCATGAATATTCGGGCAAGAAATACAGTCAAACCCCTCTATACTGGACATTAAATTTAGTACAAATATCAGTCTTAGAAACAGGTGGCAGCTTAATGCAGGGTGAAAGTCATGCAGAAAGCTCCTCTAGGAGCTTTCTGCATGACTTTCACCCTGCATTAAGCAGCCTGGTAACCTGCCTAAAAGTATCTAAATTCTTCTCTACTAGAATTCCAGTTTAGAGGGGTTTGCCTGTAATGGCAGCATCAATATCAATTCATTGATTTTTTATAATGGCACAATGAACAAAATGTTTTTTGTCATGACAGAAACTGTAGAATCAGATCTACAGTAGAATCTGCCCTAAGCTGCCAATCATTTATTGAACATAGGAGTTTTAAAAAGCAGGTGGTTGATTAATGTAGGGCAAAGTAATGCAGAAAGCTCAGTACTGTCTGCATTACTTTTGTTCTGCATTAAGCTATCAGCTGCCTTAAGAACCCAGAATTATATTTTTAAACCCATAAAATGGAGCTGTATAGACAGAGAACGTTCATTCAGTCTCCATAGTAACGCATTATTGATCCATCCAGCTGCGCATGTTTTACCACCATGGGATTTTTTGTCTATGAATTTCTTTTATTTGAATCTTCATATTTTTCCAATTCCCGCATATAGACACCTTTTGACGCTTCTCTAAAAGTCACTTTGTGAAACCATTGTAATAAAAAGAGGAGCAAATTAATGCTGTATTTATCACAATGGTTTCAAAACTACACAATTCTGGAAAATTCCCTTTCTCTAGTAAATGCTCCTTTTTGGTAGATTTAATGAAAGAGGTTGGATCTAAAAATAGCCTATGCGGTAAAGGGTTAATGATCACATACGGTAACCCTTTCCTGAATTTTATAATAATGCCATGAACATAGGAATTTTTTATCATGGCAGTAGCTGTAGTATCATATCCATGTTATTTCATCAGCAAACAGAGCAGACCCAGGTCAGATGGCTCATACAGGATATATCTGATCTGGGTCTACCCTGTTAGCAAAGACATGAAGAGGTATTTCTTTGAAGGAAAGGGTTATGCCAGGTTTTGCTGTTTTTCAATGTGGAGACAAATATAACTGACATGATATTGATACCTGAAGAAGATAGAATGATTAGAATTATTTTATATCAATGCCATGGTATATATGTGTATTTTTCACTGCTCAATAAGTGTTGTTTTAGTTTTAAATAAACATTATAATGTAATTCTTTGGTTGAATCTCAAGCCTGCCACTGTTAGCAATGTGCCTATAAATGACTCATGAATTCTGTAAATATGAAAAAATGAAAGTAAGTACTAGTGTGTGGAAATAAATTCTGAATAATCACTTAACCTTTTCCCTGTTCAGTATTCATGTAAGAAATAATGACATCATGAATATTTATTAGCTCAATTTTTATAATGTTAACTTTTCAAGGGAAGGTTTTGCTTTGCCAAAAACTGTAGAATCAATTATCATGTCAGAAGCAAACAGAGCAAACCCTGATCAGATGGCTCCTATAGGAGCCCCTCCAATCTGGGTTTACTCTATTTGCAAATGTAAAGAAAAGGGTTAAGATTGTGAAAGTTTGATGTTAAAGTATCGAAGTTGCAAATATTTTATCTGATCTGGGTCGACTCTTTTTGGCTTTTGCAAAGGCATAGTAAGGTTTATATTATTCATGGAGTGAAGGGATAACCTTTTACTTTATAGATACACTGCTCAGTGCCTTTACAAACAGTAGACCAAGATCAGAATGCTCCTGTTGGAATTGTCTGTTTGCTAATGAAATAATATTGATCAGAATCTACAGTATCAGTGGCCAAAAAATTGTAAAAAATAAGCTAATCAATATTCATGATTTAATTATTTTTTGGATGAATATTCATGGAGTAAAGGCTGAAAACCAAGAATTTTACTCGTTTGTAGAGTCTGTTGTGGAGCTGCTGTACTGTTCTTTTGTTCTTGTTGGTTCTTGTATGTAAATTGTGTACTTTTCAGTAATTTTGTTATATATCGATAATTATATCCCTAGACAATGAGAATTTATACATAAATAATGGACATTTACTTAAACACAGTTTATGTAGGTTTTTACAGTGAAACCTGCCTCCCAAAATAAGTTTTAATTCTGGCTTTTCAAGATAGGTGGTAGCTTAACCCTTTCCCACTTATGAATGTGTTTTCACGCATTTGCAAACAGAGTAGACCCAGATCAGATGGCTCCTATAGGAGCTGTCTGATCAGGGTCTGCTCTGTTTGCTAGTGGAATTTGAAAGATGTTTCTTTAGTTTTTAAAATGGCTACAATGTTCCACCTTCCATATTTCATTTTAACTTTTTTGTCCATGGATATTCAGTAGATATTGAAATTTGGAGTAGGTATAGAACAGGGAAAGGGTTAATGCAGGGCAAAAGTTATGCAGAAAGCTCCTTTACTTTGGTCCAGCATTAAGCTACCACCTGCTCATATACACCCCTCATGTATATTCATTATGTGGTCCCAATAGGCAGGTTCTACTGTAGTTTATATTGTTACCATAGTAACAATGAGTTACTGAACATAATTAAATTAGAACTCTTATTTTGACCCTTGTCCTGCTAAGCTCAACATGGCTTGTATTTGCAAACGAGACCATGAGTTAACCCTTCCCCTAATGAACATTAATGTGTGAATTGATCACTTATGAATATTTATGGAGTAAAGGGTTAACACTCCGATGCTAGTTTTTTTAGTGTTGAAAAGGCTAAGTCTTACAGGAAATGCAAGTTTTATAAGGGGGTAGTTATCTCTTTCCTTCATACAAACGCCTTTTCACACCTTTGCAAACAGAGTAAAACTAGATCGGACAGAGCAGTTGTCTGTTCAGCTCTGTTTCCTTATGAAACTATAATAGATCTCCCTCTAAGAGTTTCTATCGATATCAAAAACTCAGGTGTACATATGCCATTATAAAAATTCAGCTAATAAATATCATGATTTTATATATTTCATACATGAATATGTACCTGTAGTAACAGCTGTTTAATGGCTTATCTGTCTGCATTCTTAATCTGTCTGTTTGTCATCCTTTTCTAGTTTTGCGTTTTATGTTTTGCTCGTTATGTGTACCAGTTGTCAATATTTCAGTCCTTGCAGATATTTTTCAGAGGATTTAAATCTGTTTATTGTTTGTATTTTTACCGTCCATTTAGTCAGTAGTTTTATAGTTTATGCCCTCATATGGTGTTGCACTTGTCCATCTGTCTGTACATATATCCCCAAAATCCTTTGATTGGAATTATTTCAATCTTTAACAGATGATCAACCTTGATTTACAAATGTGCATAAAGAAAAAGATAAAAAAAAAACTTATCAGTTTTTAACCCTGGTTCCCTGTTGCATATTCATGGAAGAAATAATGGCATAGTGGATATTTATTGGCTGATTTTTATACGCCCACCTAATAAAGGTGGTCGTATATTGTCGTGGCCCTGTCCGTCCGTCCGTCCGTTCGTTCGTTCGTTCATTCGTTCGTTTGTTCGTTCGTACGTTCGTTCGTTCGTTCGTCCGTCAACATTTTGTTTGTCCGCTATTTTCTGGGAAAACTATTCGACAGAATATAATGAAACTTAACACAAATGTTTAATGCATCAAGATCTGAAGCTGACTTGATTCTGAGGTTCATTTGATTTTTCATTTCAGAGTTATGGCCCTTGTCCTAAAAAATATGCAAATAGTTTGTCCGCTGTTTTCTGGGAAAACTATTTGAGAGATATTAATGAAACTTCAAAAATATGCAAATAGTTTGTCCGCTGTTTTCTGGGAAAACTATTTGACAGATATTAATGAAACTTCAAACAAATGTTTAATGCATCAAGATCTGAAGCTGAGTTGATTCTGAGGTTCATTTGATTTTTCATTTCAGAGTTATGGCCCTTGTCCTTAAAAAATATGCAAATAGTTTGTCCGCTGTTTTCTGGAAAAAACTGTGAGAGATATTAATGAAACTTCACACAAATGTTTAATGCATCAAGATCTGAAGCTGAGTCAATTCTAAGGTTCATTTGATTTGTCGTTCGGAGTTATGGCCCTTGTATTTAAAAAATAATGCAAATAGTTTGTCCGCTGTTTTCTGGGAAAACTCTTCGAGAGATATTAATGAAACTTCACACAAATGTTTAATGCATCAAGATCTGAAACTGAATTGATTCTGAGGATCATTTGATTTTTCATTTCAGAGTTATGGCCCTTGTCCTTAAAAAATAATGCAAATACATGCAAATAGTTTGTCCGCCGTTTTCTGGGAAATCTATATGAGAGATATTAATGAAACTTCACACAAATGTTAAATGCATCAAGATATGAAGCTGAGTCGTTTCTGAGGTTCATTTGATTTGTCGTTTTGGAGTTATGGCCCTTGTACTTAAAAATAATGCAAATACATGCAAATAGTTTGCCCGCTGTTTTCTGGGAAAACTATTTGAGAGATATTAATGAAACTTCACAAAAATGTTTAATGCATCAAGATCTGATGCTGAGTTGATTTTGAGGTTTATTTGATTTGTCGTTTTGGAGTTATGGCCCTTTTACTTAAAAAATAATGCAAATATATGCATATAGTTTGTCCGCTGTTTTCTGGCAAAACTGATTGACAGATGTTAATGAAACTTCATACACATGTTTAATGCATCAAGACCTGAAGCTAATTCGATTCTGAGGATCATTTGATTTGTTGTTTCGGAGTTATGGCCCTTGCACTTAAAAAAATAATGCAAATCTATGCAAATATGAGGATGACAATAATTTTTTCATTTGAAATGATATTTACTTCAATTTCTTTATATGGTTAAACCTTAATGTGAATTTTCACATATATTGCGGGAGTTTTGACATGTCATTTTATTCTAAAGTTATGCTCCTTGAACTTTGTGTGTTTGTTGCTTAATGTTTGTCGGTCAACTTTTAGTTTGACTGTTGTTTTCTGGGAAAACTATTAAAATAATATAAATGAAACTTAACACAAATGTTTTAAGCAACAAAATTTGAAGCTGAGTTTATTTTGAGGTTCATTCCTTAATATGGAAATCAAGATCTGAAGCACAGATTAGAAAATGTCAACACTTATAAGGCATGTTAAATCAGAGAAAGTTTGCAAGTGGGCGTATTATGTACCGTATGCGGTACTCTTGTTTTAAAATGGCATACCCGGTATGTACACATGCAGGATTTCTTGGTACTAGTAGAAACTGTAGTGTAAAATAGATCATGCATTCATAAGCAAACAGAACAGACCCTGATCAGATGGCTCCTACAGGAGCTATCTGATCTGGGTCTACTCTGTTTGCAAAGGTGTGAAAAGGCATTTACATGAAAGGGTTATTTTCTGTGTAAGAAACCATTTTGCTTTTCATAATGCACATGCAAAAAATGCATATAATTACATATAATTATGGTACAAAATTTTGTATGTCAAACTCCTCCTACAACGTTGATTTGAAGATATACATGAACAAGTTTTGAATGCGGTATTATTTGACAGAATTATGTATTTGGTTTTTTTGGTGACATTTGGATTGCAAGTATGCAATTTTTACATTGTATATATTATGTAGTACAAAATATAGTGTGTCAAAGTTCTCATACATCATTAATTTGACTTTGTTTGAAACGTTCACAGATGAACAACATGGATGTGAAGATATGCATAAAAAAAGAAATTTCAGCTGTGATCATTTTTGACAGAATTATGGCTGTCTGTTATTTTTTGTATCATAAAATATAGTACAAAATTTTGTGTGTCCAACTCTTCCGAAACTTCTTGTATTGTTTGAAACTTTCATATGTAGATATGCCTAATATAAGCATTTCCAGCTGTGATGATTTTGTTTGTAACAGAATTATGACACTTACTCTGTCACAAGACAGAGTTACACACCATGACTTTGTGAAAGTTGGAGCATCAATAACCTATTGACATATTCTAGTCTAAATATATAAGTAGAAATTATCTCCCTTTTTCTTATTTACCCGTGTGTACATATATATACATTATGCCGTCCCCATATTTATCGGTTGTTGTTTTTTTCATTCCTTTATTTTCATAGTTACATGTATATCCTAATTAACCCTATAATCCATGAATATTCATGTATAAAATACTGATGTCACGAATATTAATTAGATTAATTTGTTACAATAGCACAAGTACACAAGAATTTTTGGCCATGGCAGAAACTATAGAATCATAATTATCTATTCCATATCATAAGCAAACAGAGCAGACCCTGATCAGACGGCTCCTATAGGAGCTGTCTGATCTGGGTCTACTCTGTTTGCAAAGGCATATTTATGGAGTAAAGGGTTAAGTATTCAGACAAACGTATATCCCTAATTACCCTAAGTATTTGGACAGACTAACCTAGGCAAATAGTGCAGACCCAGATTAACCCTTTCTCTGTTCCAATACCTACTGAATGTTCATGGACAAAATAGTTACAAACTTACAATGTAATATGGAAAGGTGGAAATTTGTAGTCATTTTAGAAAGTAAAGAAACAGATCTTTCAAATTCAACTAGCAAACAGAGCAGACCCTGATAAGCTATAGGAGCCCTCTGATTTGGGTCTACTCCGTTAGCAAATATGTGAAAACACATTTATAGGAAGAAAAAGGTGTGTGTGGGGGGGGGGGGGGGGGGTCCGAATACTCAAGAGTAATTAAATCTAATATAAATCTAATTAATATTCACTATTTCATTATTTTTTAAATAAATGTTCTTGGAGTAAAGGGTTAAATTAGACACTTGCCACCTGGTAGGATGCCGGAGGATGAGAGATCTTGAATTGATATAGCTGTATTTTGTATTGTTCTCAGGGATAAATGCTTGTGTGGGTTTACTGTTAGTTTACTATTGCACTGTGCTATGACCACAGTATGAATAATTTTGTGGTAATCGTTTCAATTAGTTTGGATTCAGACAAGATACAATGTTGCTCTATACAAGATATAATGTAGCTCTGGATTCAGACAAGATACAATGCTGCACTATACAAGATATTATATAATGTTGCTCTGGATTCAGACAAGATACAATGTTGCTCTGTACAAGATATAATGTAGCTCTGGATTCAGACAAGATACAATGCTGCTCTGCATCTCTTTGGAATTCAGAATATCTTGGATTATCGTAAAGAAAAAACTTTGTGAAAGGCTGGCAGATGTAAAAAAAAAATACATTTTCTCACAATGCTAAGATATTTTCACACAATGCTAAGGCATTTGTACACAATGCGAAGACATTTTCTCACAGTGCTAAGACATTTTTCACAGTGCTAGGATATTTTCACACAATGCTAAGGCATTTGTACACAAAGCTAAGACTTTTTCTCACAGTGCTAGAATATTTTTTTTACAGTGCTAAGACTTTTTCACACAGAGCTTAGAGTTTCGTAACTCTTTTAACACCAGGGCCCAAGGTTATAAAACTGAGTTTGAGATCATTCTCAAGTATCTGATTGGTCAGAGACTTAGCAAGCTGAGAATCTGACCAATCAGATGCTTGAGAATGGTCTCAAACTCAAGCAAAATGTTTTATAACCACGGGGCCAGGTAAAAGTGTAGTCTTCATGTATCTCATTGAGTTACTTGGTGTCTCATCCAGATCCAAACTGTTTGCAAAGGTCACCACAAATTGGAGCTTAATTTAAGACGTTTTGTGAACAAGAAGCTTTACATTGATTGTACATGTATTATATATTTCTGGTAGCTGTCTCTATTTATATAATGACTGTGATATTAGTGTGCCTATTTGTATATACATGTATATCATACTTAACCCTTTCCTTGGTATGATCACATTTTCATGCCTTTGCAAACAGAGTAGACCCAGATCAGACAGCGCCTATAGGAGCCATCTGATCAGGGTCTGCTCTGTTTGCTTATGAAATAATAAAGATCTGATTATAAGTTTCTACCAATATATGTACTAACAAATTCTGTGTATATATACCATTTACAAAAATACTGCTAATTAATATTCATGACGTCATCATTTCCATGAATATTTAACAGAGAAAGGGTTTAAGGTAATGCCTCTTCATTTACACATTGTTAAAGATGCTAGTTACTTGTGTTGATTGAGCCAGAGGTGAACGGTTGAAAACTAGTAACTGTAAATTCCGAGTTTCTCATATTTAATCCAGATCACAATTACACAATTCTCAGCTCTCATAGTATTGTGTGAATCAGGATTCAATCCGTTTGTGGGTTCCTGGTGGTAGCATAGATAAATATACAGTAAAACCTCTCTAAACTGGACATTAAATTTAGTATAAATATCGGTCGTGGAGACAGGTGGGAGCCTAATGCAGGATGAAAGTCATGCAGAAAGCTGCTCTAGGAGCTTTCTGCATGACTTTCAACCTGCATTAAGCAGCCACCTGTCCAAAAGTGTCAAAAGTGTCTGAATTCTTACCTTCAACAATTCCGGTTTAGAAGGGGTTAGCTGTACTTCTATTCAAACATTGCAGGTTTAGTTCAATTCCGTTCATTTGTTAGACAATCATTTTCATGAGAAAACCATTCCATAAGAAAATTGGTCTTTGAGGCTGTGAAACCAATTTGAACCCTGACAAGCCACCGCTGAAAATTTGGTCGGACGAACTTGGGCAAATAGTATAGACCCAGATCACACTGTTTACATAGGAGTGGTCTGTTCAGGGTCTTTAACATTTGCTACTCCATGTATTAGCCCTGCCCTTCACTTTGTACAAAATGCTTTTTCATGCCTTTGCAAACAGAGTAGACCCAGATCAGATAACTTCTGTTGGGGCTGTCTGATAAGGGTATGCAGTATTTGCTTATGAAATTACAGTAGATCTTACTACAATTTCTTCCAATATAAAAAATTCACATGTGTACATAATTTTATGCCATTTTAAAAAATCAGTTAATGAATATTCATGTCCTTATTATTTTTACATGAATACTCATAAGGAATGGGTTATAGTTATCAATACGGTACAGAATTAATTATTCAGTTTTACAAATCATTCGGTGTTCATAATGAATATCCGGCATTGTGCTTTGATCACAGGATGGACGTCTGCATTGTGCTCTGATCAGATAATGCATGTCTGACATTATGCTCTGATCACATGATGAATGTCTGACATTATGCTCTGATCACATGATAAATGTCTGACATTGTGCTCTGATCACATGATAAATGTCTGACATTGTGCTCTGATCACATGATTAATGTCTAACATTGTGCTTTGATCACATGATAGATGTCTGACATTGTGCTCGGATCACATGATGAATATCTGACATTGTGCTTTGATCACATGATGAATGTCTGACATTGTGCTCTGATCACATGATTAATGTCTGACATTGTGCTTTGATCACATGATGAATGTCTGACATTGTGCTCTGATCACATGATGAATGTCTGACATTGTGCTCTGATCACATGATTAATGTCTGACATTGTGCTCTGATCACACACTATGCCTCATGTAGTGGCTGGTCTAAGTTTTGCACTGTTTTCAAATTCAAGAGATGCTGATGAATATCAGGCATTGTGCTCTGATCACATGATGCATGTCTGACAGTATGCTCTGATCACATGATGAATGTCTGACATTATGCTCTGATCACATGATAAATGTCTGACATTGTGCTCTGATCATACAATTAATGTCTGGCATTGCGCTCTGAATGAATGTCTGCCATTGTGCTCTGATCACATGATGAATTTCTGACATTGTGCTCTGATCACAGGAGAAATGTCTGACATTGTGCACTGATCACAGGATGAATGTCTGACATTGTGCTCTGATCACATGCTGTGCCTCACATGGTGGCTGGTCTACGTTTTTGCACTGTTTTCAAATCCTCACTGATGCCTTTCCTGTGGTACTGCTCACAGTTATTGAGGACAAATCATCTCATCTTTTATACTGTTATATTTTTATATTTATATTTCTACATGTATAAATGCTTTTATCTGATGGAATATTCATGACATCTAAATATCAGTTAACTGATTTTTAACCGAGTTTTCCACAGAAAATCCAGTTATTGAAATGGTGATGTATGACGGGCGGTGGGTCGGGCAGGTGGGCTTTCGGACGGGTGGCTGCCAATCTTGTAAGCGCAACTCCTCTGAAACTGCTCAACAGATTTTCATAAAACCTTGCTTGTAGCAAGGACACAATATGTACATGTGCACATTGTTTTTGTTTTTTATTTCCTTCTGCAATTTTTCTGGGAGTTATGCCCCTTTTAACTTAGAAATCACTAGGTCTTTGACCCTACCCTTGTAAGCACAACTCCTCTCAAACTGTTCAACAGAATTTCATAAAACCTTGTATGTAGCAAGGACACAATATGTAGATGTGCATATTGTATGCCCCTTTGACCTTAGGAATCACTAGTTTATAGTGAAGGAAAACCCGATTTGATGTTGTGTCGACATTTCTTGTCTTAAAAAGTGAATACATTGCTATGACAAATAGTATAGAATCAAATATTCTATTTATAAGCAAATAGAGCAGACCCAGATCAGGCAACTCAAACTGGAGTTATCATATTTGGGTCCATGCTTATAAAACGTTTAGTTAAGTCTGAGTTCGTTCTCAAGTTTTTGATTGGTCAGATTTCACCAATCAAAAGCCTGAGAACTCAAATCTGACCAATCAAAAGCTTGAGAACAAAACTCAGACTCAACTAAAAGCTTTATAAGCATGGACCCTGGGTGTATTCTGTTGGCCAAGGTGTCAGGAGGTATCTCTGTCAGGTAAAGGTTTAGCCCGTTACTCCTCATATACAGCTTTTAAAACCTTTGCAGAGTACAGTGAAACCTTATTACAACACATGAACGCTTAATGCAGAACACAAGAAGTGCAAAAATCTACCTTTGGGAGCTTTTTGTACTTCTTGTGTTCTGCATTAAGTGATCACCTGTCTTATTGGCATTGCACCTATTTATTCAGCAGTTGTTCCAAAGACATAATGGTAATTTTGTTTCAATGCATACTGCTGGTATAACGAGAGTGCCATTGTAACAAATGCTGGTGTAATTGGGGTTCACTCTAGTTCATGATCAGACGACTCCTATAGTTGTCTGATCAGGGTCTGCTCTGTTTGCACAATGAATAATATAGATCTGACTCCTAATTTTCTGCCCTATCCCTTGTAATATACTATCATAGAAATACAGGTAATCATAATTCATGATGTCATTATTGCTAATATGAATATTCATGATAACCCTTTCCTTTATGAATATCATGTCAGAAATAATGACATCATGGATATTTATTAGCTGAAGTTTTATAATGGCACAGGATTTTTTGGTATTGGTAGAAATTGTAGTGTCAGATCTATTATAATTCCACACAGAGCAAACCTTGATCAGACAGCCCCTTTGGGAACCATCTGATCTGAGTCTACTCTGTTTGCAAATGTGTGAAAAAGCTTACATTTGATGGAAAGGGTTAATTATGACTGGTTTTACAGAGCATTGTTGGACAATGGTGAGTGATCATGTTAACCCATTCCCTCATATGCTATTTTTAGACACAATCTCTTTGAATAAGTCTACCAAAAAGAGTATTTACTAGAGAAATGGAAAATTTTAGAATTGTATAGTATTGAAACCATTGTGGTAAATAGAGCATTTGCTCCATAGGAGCAAATACTCTATTTATCACAATGGTTTAAAAAGAGTGACTTTTACAGAGGCCTCAAAAGGCGTCAATATGAGGGAATGGGTGAAGATCTAATGGTCCATACTAAGGTGTTTGTAATAGTTTAGATATTTTCACAGATGAAAGAGATTGTTAAATACTCTGATAATAATTCATATAGATATCAATAGTTTTCCGTCTTCATTCAATTCCTTCCCCGTAGGTGTACGAGCGTTTTCTATATTGGGAATTAAGGGGGCGTCTAGAAGTAGGGAGGGATGTAATGGCCAGGTGGGGGGGGGGGGGGGGGGGGGGGGGGGGGGGGCGGCTTCTTGTCTCTGTCAGTACAGTGGAACGTTGTTCGGGATTCTGTTGTTTTCCGCCAGAAACACACAGAAAAACTTTTCGGCCATTCCGAGCATGCACTATAAACCTTTCCTTCATGTAAGCGCTTTCCATGTCTTTGTAAACAGAGTAGATCACGATTAGAGGGCTCCTACAGGATCAGTCTGATCAGGGTCTGCTCTGATTGGTTATGGAATTATATAAATATGATTCTACAGTTTTTGCCTGAGCCAAAAAAAACCAAACATGTGTTCATATTCCATAATAAAAAATAAACGAGTTAATATTTATAATGACACTGTTTCTTACATGAATATTCAACAGGGAAAGGGTTAACCCTTTCCCTCATATAAACACATTTTTCATGGATTTGCAAACAGAGTAGACCCAGATCAGACGGCTCCTATAGGAGGCGTCTGATCAGGGTCTGCTGTTTGCTAATGGAATTTGAAAGATCTGTTTCTTTAATTTTCAAACTGGCTACAATGTTCTACCTTCCATAATTCGTTGTAACTATTTTTGCAATGAATATACAGTAGGTATTGAAATTTGGGATAAACGTATAACAGGGAATGGATTAACCGAATACAGCAAAACCTCTCTATAACGGCCACTTAAATGTGTTAATTAGTTGGTATTTAGGGCAGGTGGCCACATGCCTTTAGCACAAAAAACTTGATGTTATTTAGTAGCCGTTATAGAGAGGTCTTACTGTACATGTAGTCACAGTGTAACAGAAACGGTGAGAATTGTATAAACAGTCCGTACTTAAAGAAGATCAAACATTACACGTCTTATTTATAACTGTTTAACAATTCCCACGTTGAAAGGAGTCTGCTACAGATCTGATATAATTTACTCAAACTTTTCAGATACTATGGATCAAGTGTCAAACAGACAGGATCATGATAAAAAGCCGAGTTACTCGGCCCCTCATCTGGACTCAAACTTTTAACAATTGTCAGGCAATAATAAACAATACTTTCGTCCCAAAGCATTGTAAGATTTATAAGTAAACAATGAGCGGTGAGCCATAAAAATCTGTGCAATCCACATTTTGTGGGAATCAGCATTCTGTCAGCATCCTTTTCAATCCATATAATCTTCTACACAACAAAAGTACATTATCTTAGATGGATTGCAGCATTGCCGACACCCCTAATTCGTGGAACGTACCAAAATGGCTCACTGAACGTACATTCACAGCTCACTGCTCGTTTACCTAATGGTGTTATGGTCTAAGGGAAGCAACTCTTACATTTCCTAAAAGTAAAGTACGAATTCTCTCCCATTGACCGTAAATTAGGGGATAACCGTTGCGTATTTGAAGATTTGCAGCAGTATATCGGTGGTTTATATGTCGCAAATTTAGTTTTACATGCGACGCGTTAGCGGAGCATGTAAAACGATTAGGTAAACAATGAGCAGTGAGCCGTGAATGTACTTTACATTTTGGTACGTTCCAATTAACGAAAAAAATTATTATCATTATTATTGAAAGTAAAAGATTGACAATAGTATTAATAATAATAATAACAATTATTATTACTATTATTATCATTATTTATACATTTCAGATATATTTTGTAAATATTTATGGTCAAAGGGAAAGCATTCGTACCTTGCTTAAAGGAAATATTGTAAGAGTTTCTTCCCTTAGACCACAACAAGTAAATGGTATTGATTATCATCATTATTGTTATTATTAGCTATTTTACATAATAATTATTATTATTACTACTTATTGTTATTATTATCAAGGTTAAGATATTTTTACTTATAATGATAAAAAATAAATAAGTATACTAAAATTATTATTATAATAACAAGAGCTGTCCGCAGACAGTGCACTCCACTTTCTTTAGGGCTGGATAGTGTAGTGGAAGTCTAAGTCAGAAAGGGCAGATAACTATAGCAAAATTAATTTTAGGGTTACCTGCCCTTGTGGAATGGGTCCCCCTTGTAATAGTTAACATGCATACCAAATTTGAACCAAATATCTTGGACAGTTTCTGAGACATGGACCTTAACATAAAACTTAACCAACAATGAAATTTCTAAGTCGAAAAAGGGGCATAACTATGGAAAAAATAATTTTAGGGTTACTTACCCTTGTGAAATTGGTTGCCCTTGTGATATTAAACATACATACCAAATTTGAACCAAATATCTTTGATGGTTTCTGAGAAATGGACCTTAACAAAAAGGTTAATCAACGCAGACGCCGATGAGAGGGTCATGACAATAGCTCTACTTTTTGAAAAGTGGAGCTAATAATGATATACAGTACTTTCAACATTTTTTTTACACTTTATTGGAAACAACTATTAGTCTTTCCTTACAATAAAGTACAAATTCTCTCCCTTTGACTATAAATGTAATTTAACGAAATGGTTTTTGTGAAGTGCTGAAGGTACTGGTGGTCTGGGGCTCATTTTATTATAAACATCCTGTTTTGTGCTAATTGGTTTGTCACATTATTAAGAAAAAATGATAGATGTAAACAGCACACATTTTTTTATCAGTTAACCCTTCGCTTGCTATTCGCGTCAATATAGCTACATGTAAATAGTGAAGACCCAGATGAGACAGCTCCTGCAGGAGCTGTCTCATCAGGGTCTGCACTATTTACAAGTTGATTTTCCAGCCAGTGCACTCCACAGCAGTGATTGCACAGCGAAATACATGTACACAGTGAAGATATATATAATTATACAACAGGGCATGGGTAAAGAAGGAGAAATGTATTTTAAAATTCAGCAAGAGAAGGGTTAAGAGAGGAGGATAAAGTGTTTTAAAACAGGTAGTGTTCTTTCTGAGAATGAATACAGGAAAATACAACCTATTAATTAACATAATATACTGAAATATTCATAAAGTCTGCTAGCAATTTACATAATAATAACAAGAACCCCGTGTGTCGGAGCACTATACGCCTGAAGTCTGTGCTGTTGTAACATGCACTATATTAATTTGAGTTGAAAGTCACTGTGACCTTGACCTTTGACCCCACTGACATCAAAATCAATGGGGATCATCTACTAGCCATGACCAACCTTCCTACTAAGTATGAAGAAAGCACACCTAATACTTATCAATGTATTGAGCGGACAGGAGTTTTGAGTTGAAGGTCATGGTGACCTTGACCGTTGACCGACTGACTTCAAAATCAAAAGGTGTCATCTAATAGCCATGACCAACCTTCCTACTAAGTATGAAGACAGCACACCTAATACTTATCAAGTTATTGAGCGGACAAGAGTTTTTAGTTGAAGGTCATGGTGACCTTGACCTTTCACTTACTGATCTCAAAATCAATAGGGGTCATCTACTAGCCATGATCAACCTTCCTATTAAGTATGAAGACATCACACCCAATAATTGTCAAGTTACTGAGCGGACAAAGATGTGGCTAACGGACGGACAGACAGAGGGACGAGCGCCATACCATAATACGACTGAAGTTACCTTTGGGCATTTAAAAAGTGTAAGGCAGATCATTTCACTACCATTCATATCGATTTCAAACTTTTGGCATTTCTGAAAAGCATCATTACAGTAAAATTCTCCTGTCACTACAAAGTCGTGTGATGAGGCCTTTCGAGAGTTGCATGTTTCCTAAGTATGTCAAGGAAAATCTAGGAAGTCCTAGACACTCACTTTCTACCCCAGGATCATGGTGTGATGACCAGTAGACAATACTATATACCAAGTATCGTAGGTTTAGTCATTATGGTTTTGGAGTAGATTTTTTTTTTACTTTTTCCTACATATGTCTATGTAAAACAAGACGCCTTAGAGCAGATACTTTGACCAAGGTAATGATGTGAACAATCATGGTAGAAGAACACAAGACACTTACGGCTTCCCTGCAGTTGCTCTGACTTCAGCAAAGTCATTGAGTACATATTTGACGGACTTTGTTGTTGTCATGCTATCTTATACATATTGTCATGTGTTTACCGTCTCCTATGTTGTGGGTTAGTCTGGCGGGGATACCTTTATTAACACTATTTGTTAAGCTTGAGTGACTTTGAGATAAGTATGAGGTTAGAACTACTTTTTCATAGCTATAAATCAAATATACATATATGTATAAGCGTTTACTTTATGGTTTTAGAGAAGAAGATTAAATTTATTTAAGTTTTTCCCAACAAAACCTCAGAATATATACCTCCTTTCCAAGATGCATCCACACACACAACTTGGTATTTCTGGACAAGGTATTATTAGGGAGCTATATCTCAGAGAAATATTTGCTAAATTTGAGGTCAGAGTTCTAGTTCAAGGTCACAGCGAGCCCAGAATAATTTTCATATAAAAGCTATCTATTTACCAAATTTGGTAAAGATATTAAAACTGTAAGTAAAGTTATCATCCAGAAACGAAAGTTTTTTGTTGCCTGCCGCAAATGACATTCACCATTTTAATAACCAGGAATCTGGTCAAAAGTAAGAATAATTGACTCTGTTCATTTCTTTTTAGAAAAGCACACCTGTACCTACGTTCTTTCAATTCTTTTCTCAATATAAAACATATTGAGCAGAAAAGAAACCACAAACAAAATATTGCATCAGCAGCAGGGGTCGAATTAACGCGAGGTACGAAGAGTGTTGACAGTCTTCCACACACTAGACTGAGCTATTTTGAACATGTATTCGAAATAGCTCAATTGAGTGCGAGAAAGTTCTTCAAGTTCATACCTCACATGAATTCAATTGAATACATACATTACATAATAACGCAAAAAAATATGACGGGAATAAATAGATTAATTAACATTAATTAATATGGTCATATTCTCGATTCAATATTTTTTATATTTCATTCTTGTTTAGTAGTTGATATCATTGTTTATTGATAATTAAATCACTAAATCCATATACTTTCCCCCAACTTCACATCAAAATCTGTTCGGCCAATCCTCAGTCATTTACTAACCTGAATACATTATTTTAACCCTTTCCTCCATAGGCTATTTTACCCAACCTCTTTGAATGAATCTACCCAAAAGGAACATTTACTAGAGGAAAGTAAAATTTTAGAAATTTGCAGTTTGAAACCATCACAATGGTTTCAAGAAGTGGTTATTACAGAGGCATAGAAAGGTGCATTTATGGATGAAAGGGTTAAATCAATGAAGTGATTAGAACCAGGCACTTCTCCACAAACACCAGTATTAGATCTAACATCTATATATTTACTTATAGTATCAACAAGTGCATTAATCAAACACAGTGCTTTGACAATAACTAGGAAGCTAGTTAACTTGTTCATATCAATTTTTCATGTTTACACATTCAGTATTCAGTAATAGGTGCCCTTTGATGCTCCGCATCAATGCTTTTCTTGTATTATTTACTGTTGTTACATTTAGTAAGTTTAAAGTTAACCCATGGTGACATGGATCAAGATTTAACCTCAAGTTAGTGGTACATAAATTCACATTGACACGTAAATTGTTCAAGCTAGTACATGTAGTACATAAATTCACATTGACACATAAACTGCTCAAGTTAGTGGTACATAAACTCACATTGACACGTAAATTGCTGGAAGCTCAGATTGCATTTTTGTAGAGAAATGAGAATAAAACTGAAGGATATAAAAAAGTCTAATCAGCATGCCGAGATTAACCCTTTGAATGTGGAAAATGAGTGGAGTCATATGCAATCAGTGTAGACCCAGATCAGGAGCCTCTAATCAGGGCCTACACTGTTTGTCATTCAAATTCCTCTCGCAGTTTACCCTTTCATACTGTATGGACTCTAACAAGAAACAATGATGGACTCTAACAAGAAACAATGATGGACTATGCAACTCTGAACATTCATAATTGAAAAGGTTAGCCCTGGTTCCCTGTTCTATGTTTAACCCTGGTTCCCTGTTCTATGTTTAACCCTGGTTCCCTGTTCTATGTTTAACCCTGGTTCCCTGTTCTATGTTTAGCCCTGGTTCCCTGTTCTATGTTTAGCCCTGGTTCCCTGTTCTATGTTTAGCCCTGGTTCCCTGTTCTATGTTTAACCCTGGTTCCCTGTTCTATGTTTAACCCTGGTTCCCTGTTCTATGTTTATTACACATTTCACTACCTATTGAACATTCGTGGACAGAATAGTTACATTGAAATACGGAATGTGGAACATTATTGCCATTTTGTAACTAAAGAAACAGATTTATAAAATTCCGTTAGCAAACAATGCAGACCCTGATCTGGGTCTACTTTGTTTGCAGATGCATGGAAACATGTTTATATTAAGGAAAGGGTTAAGAATAGCTTCTTTATTTCTCCACCTTTATTAATAACTGACCGAAGAAGCCAGTCAAATCTTTCTGCAACAACCATTCAAAAAAAGCCTCAATTCTGGGTCTATAAGGCAGGTGGTTGCTTAACCCTTAACTCCATGAATATTCATGTAAGAAATAATGACATCACAAATATAGATTACTTTATTTGTTATATGAACACAGAAACTGTTGACAATGGCAGAAAATGTAGAGTCATATCTACATTATTTCATAAGCAAACATAGCAGACCCTGATCAGATAGCTTCTACAGGAGCTGTCTGATCTGGGTCTACTCTGTTTGCAAAGTTGCAAAGGATTAGAGAAGCATATTAGTGGAAGAAAGGGTTAATTAATCTTTTCCATCATTGAAACGCATTTTATCACATAATCTGCCATGTGGGAGTGCTGAAACAGAGTGCCGTAAATCACGGAAATGCACCAGTGCATTTTTTATATGGCAATGAACATATGAACACAAGGAATATTGGCCATGGTAGAAACTGTAGAGTCATATTTATAATTGTTTCATAAGCAAACAGAGCAGACCCTGATCAGATGGCTCCTAGAGGAGCTGTCTGATCTGAGTCTACTCTGTTTGCAAAGGCGTTGAAAGGCGTATTTACGGAGGAAAGAGTTAGTAAACATTCATGATGTAATTATTTCTTACATGAATATTGAACAGGGAAAATGACATAAAGTGACAATAACAGCACTGTTCTATAGTAAATCATAAATATATAGGTCCAGGAAAATTATTTATGTCACACAAGCAGAAAGGTCTGCATAGTCTTGCTATCCATTTTCGACTGAATCAACAACAGATCGCCGAAACAGGCAAGGCCACACGGGCAAGACAAACCATCCCTATTACACAGAACCACCCCTAACTCTTCTCCGGTTGGAGAAATCTGACGAACAGTGTCAGATTCATAGTCCACCACAAAGATATTATCAAGGTTATCTGTTGTGATGTTTCTCGGGTCATTCATATCTCGCCGATTTTTAACACTGAAGTTAACATTGCCGTCAACATCAATAGACGTCACAGAACGGGCTTCCACATCAGAGATGACAATATTCCGTCCTTTTTTCAAGGAGCATAGGTACCATGGTGATCGGATTTTGAAACTACTGTTGGCATTACTGTGTCTGCGAAGAATGTTTCCGTATATGTCAAGAAGCCGTATTTCAAACTTGCCCCTATTTTTGACACTGACTGCTATGCAGTCATCTATAAGTGATGCCACACCGAAACATTCACCATCCACCTTGATAGTGAGGATGTACTGTATCTCTCTACAGTCTGCCCTAAACAAGTGTATGCCTTTAGCATGGGCTTCTGTGACGAAAAACTTGGAGCCGTCACTCACAGAAGCACTTAGATCCCAAGGTTCTTTCTTCATCGGAAAGACGGACAGGCACATGAAGTGTTTATTATATAGTTTCAGATTTTTATTGTTTGCGTCAGCCAGGATAATATACCCCTCCTCCAAAACGATACAAGAACAGATGAAACTGTTTCGGTAATCGGTGCTCACTTGAAGTTTTAGCTCTGTGCTTCTCTTGACATTTTTGGCGACACTGTTAATAACAGATTGCCGATTTTCACTTGGATGAATATAATCTATAGATGCACGGCCAGTTGCCACCATGCTGAGATTACTCGCCCTGGAGAAGGAAACTGGCTTATCCTTCCTCATTGCATGTCGGTAGCGCTCCAGAAACTCCTCACCCACAACAATCCCGTGATTCAGCGTCATTAGAGTATCCTCATGTTGCTTTGCACATTTCATGCAATAAAAATCACCACACACTTTACAGAACCCATAGGCATCTACAATCAGCTTATTCTTGACACACTTAGTACAGAACAAGTCCGGGTATTTTGGAACACTCCTATCTGTCATGATTCGTCTGTTTGTTCCAGGCACTATGTGTGTTAGCCGTCTCGGTGAGTAGGGTTGTGGAAAGAAAAATGTCATTTCTATTATGGAGCTAATGTCCTCACATGTAGCAGATTCTGGTCTAAGCTGTTATTCTCTGGATATTGCAGAAATACTACGAATTTGCCTTTCCAACATCATTCAGAAGATACTCAGAAGATACTATTGACAAAATAATTCTTCCATCTATATAAACCCTTTACTCCATAAATATGCCTTCACTGCCTATGCAAATAGAGTAGACCCAGATTTGTCAGAGCTGTTTGATCTGGGTCTGCTCCATTTGCTTCTGGAATAATGCATATTTTCATATGTTGTAAGAAATCAGATAATTAATATTCATTTCTTACATGAATATTCATGGAGTAAAGGGTTAATATGAATCCCACTGCCATGTTTATATTCAATTACTTCATCCACCTACTGAACAATTGGAATCCAAACTAAACACATGGGTCTATGTTGCTTGTGTGTTCTCTTTAAAACATAGACTTCACTATTGTAACAGTATTAATTCCATAGCTAGTCAATTACCAGTTACCTTCCCATCACCCAGTGCAAATATATCATCCAACATTCCCTATCATATTTCATGCAAATTTATCATATCATTTGCACTTGGTGATATCTGTAATTTATTTAAAAGCCTCTGTACATATTTGAACTGCTTTAAGTTGAGGCAAAGTACAAGTTTGAATTTCAAAAGTTTTGAAATAGTTCCAAAATCACATTTTCAGTTCACTGAAGCTGAACAGTGAGGCATACAAATCTAGCTGAGCAGAAATACAGATATAAATGACATGAAATTAATGCTACACTACACCTGGATTTCTCACTGGTTTAAAGTTTTATTTTGGCAGCAACATGCATATTAATTATTCTCCTCGATTGTCAGTTTATTTTTTAAAGCAAGCCAATGACCCTTGAACATCAAAGTATTTATCATATCAAAATCTCGTATTGTGGACTGGGTTATGAATTTTTGTACTGTATTCTTGCCATTTACTAATTTAACTCTTTCCCTCATGAATAATCGTGTGGGAAATCATGTATTAACCCTTTCCTTCATGAATATTCATTTAACCCATTCCTTGTTCATATAAGTAATAATATCATGAATACCCATTAGCTGATTTTTTATGATGTAAACTTTTCAACTTGAATTGGATCTGTATCATGTCAAAGGCAAACAGAGCAGACCCTGATCAGGCTCCTATTAGTATACTCTATATATTGATTACAGATCTTATTCTCTAATATTTGCAACAAATTATATTTACAATATTTTTCAGTTTGGAAATTTCATGGAGTATTATGCTATCTTTCATTATTAAGAGATTCTGTCAGCAAAAACTGTAGTCTGCTTCAGTTCTTAACTCTTTACACCATAAATACACCTTCCAGTGCCTTAGCAAACAGAGTAGACCAAGATCAGACAGCTCCTATATGAGCTATCTGATCATAGTTTATGTTGCATCATAAGCAAACAGAGCAGACCCTGATCAGATGACTCCTGTAGTCCTGGGACTTCTCATTGGGTAAAGGCATATTAATGGAGTAAAGGGTTAACCCTTTCCCGCCATAGGCTATTTTTAGATCCAACCTCTTTGAATAAATCTACCCAAAAGGAGCATTAACTAGAGAAAACGAAATTTTTAGAATTCTGTAGTTTTGAAACCATTGTGATAAATAGAGCATTTGCTCCTAAGGAGCAAATGCTCTATTTATCACAATGGTTTCAAAAAATGACTTTCACATAGGCGTAGAAAGGCATATTTATGGAGGAAAGGGTTAAAGCATCAAATTTCATTGAGGAATCTGAATGACAACCAGTATTGACACTGATCAAGAGGGATCCTCTAAGAGCCCACTGATCTGGATCTTCGCTGTTTGCAGATGCCAGTTAACATTTTTCCAATTTTCAAAGGGTTAACCCTTTACTCCATGAATATTCATGTAAGAAATAATGACGTCATGAATATGAATTAGATTAATTAGTTAATAGCACATGGACACAGAAACTTTTAGCTTAGGCAAAAACTATAGAATCATATCTATACTATATCATAAGCAAACAGAGCAGACTCTGATCAGACGGCTCCTATAGGAGCTGTCTGATCTGGGTCTACTTTGTTTGCAAAGGCATAGAGAGGCGTATTTTTGCAGTAAAGGGTT
Organism: Azorinus chamasolen; assembly: GCA_963576725.1. Lineage (NCBI taxonomy): Eukaryota > Metazoa > Mollusca > Bivalvia > Cardiida > Solecurtidae > Azorinus > Azorinus chamasolen. The sequence continues at coordinate 59,616,684 of OY755242.1, forward strand.
AAGAAATCATGACTTAAGTCAATGGAAATAGCAGGTAATCACAAGAGTATAATTATATTGTATGAAAATATTTTATTTTTCTTACTATACATTATAAATATACACTATGTTACATATAAATTATCAAGCTATTCTACAGTACCATAACATTATATGTACATATACTGATGTCTCCCTGTAAACCAAGCTCCACCTTTCAACACTGAATTAACAGTGGAATAGCCCATCCGTGTTTCACTATAGACTCCATTCTGTATAAAAAACTTAATCCTTTCCTCCATGGATATTCATGTAAGATATAATGACGTCATGTATATTAATTAAGATTAATTTACTATAACAGCTCATGGACACAGGAAGTTTTGGCTATGGCAGAAAGTGTAGAAAATTGAATCAGGATCTATATTATATCAATAGCAAACAGAGCAGACCCTGATCAGACGGCTCCTATAGGAGCCATCTGATCTAGGTCTACTCTGTTAGCAAAGGCATAACAAGGCGTATTTATGGAGTAAAGGGTTAAATTTGCTAGAGGATTTTGAATGACAAACAGTGCAGACCCTTATCAGAGGGCTCCTCTAGGAGTCCTCTGATCTGGGTCTACACTACTTGCAAATGCCAGTTCATGTGTGTGCCGTATTCAAAAGGTTAAACTGAAAATATGCAGATACTCATTGTGCTAATCAAGACATGACTGGCGCTGCTTAAGTCTTTTTAAAACCCTTTATCTAATAGATATTCATGCAAGAAATAATAACTCTGAATATTAACTAGAGGTTTGTTTTTGTCACAAAAACAGATGTCTCCCCCTCCCATCCTCTTTCCAATACACAAGTGTAATGTCTGTAACTCCAAACTTATCAGGGTCTAATGTTTAAGTCATCAGGGGCAATAACTCCAACATTGTAAGGGGAAGACAATTCAAAAGCCCCAGGTACACAAAAACACATGCTAGTCAACATTCTTGTGAAGTTTGGTGACTCTAGTACTAGTGGTTTCAGAGATACATGTGACACAAACTAAAGTTTCTCTTATTTAAGTCATAAGGGGCAGTAACTCCAAAGTTATCAGGGGAAGACAATTAAATCAAAGTACTGAAAGTACTGAAAGTGAGCGTTTTTTGAATGGGTCAGAAAGTAGTAGATGTACATGTACACGAAGTTTATTAACAACATAGTTAATATCTCTTGATGGGAGAAAGAATATCAATATTTTCTAACAATCCTTTTTACTATTTCTCTATCAAATACTAGATCTACTTTGTGACTATTCATTACATAGTCTGATGAGAAGGCACACAATAGGAATTGGTTGAGAAATAAGCAATTGGAGAAGAGATAATCCCTGAAGTTAAGAGCCCTGATAATATGTTCCTTGTAAGGAACAAAAGGGATACACGGCATTGAAACAGTGTAGACCTAGTATATGTGTATCACATTTTTATTGATCAGACTCAAGAAAGAGTTTGAGAAATTTAACATGCCTTTTCTGTATTAACTATTTGCAAACAGAGTAGACCTGATCAGATGACACCTATAGTCGTCTGATCAATGTCTGTTCTGTTTGCTTATGGTAGAGTACATGTAAAGATATGATTCTATAGTTTCTGCCTGAGCAAAAACATCCTGTCTACATACACCATCATAAAATTCAGTTAATAAATATTCATGATGGCATTACTTCTTACAGAAGTATAGAATAGAGAAAGAGTTAAGGTGCCAAGAGTAAACAAGTTCATATTTTAAATTTGATTTGTCTTCATAGATTGGCAATACAATGTTACAATTGTAATATGCAATTACAACTGTAATATGATGACACCAAACCTAACCCTAACAATGCCACAACTGAGATTCAATGTCATTTGCAAACAGTGTAAACCAAGATGAGATGGCTCTAGAATCCCTCTCATAAGGGTCTGATGTGTTTGTCATCAATTATTTTGATAAAAAAAAAAAACCCAAAAAATTGCCAATACAAACTCATCATTTTTAGTAAATAATAAAAGATTCCAAATGGAAATTCAGTATTGAAAGTGTAAATTTTACCTGTTACAAATGTACATGTAAAAAGACTGCATGCTCCTGTCATCTGTGATAACCCTTTACTCCATTAATAAGAGGTTAAAATATGGCCTAGGTGTGCCTTCTCGTCATAATGGCACACCTGGTGCTATTGTGACACCAGGTGTGCCATTATGACCAGAAGGCACACACAGGCCATAATTTGACCTTTTTATTGAATATCTTAAATTTTTTACTAGATCTATATCTATATGCCACCTATCATTTCAATACAATCTAGATCTAGATCCCAACAAACCACAGAAATAGATATAGATCTGTACTTTAAAATAGTGAGGAAGGAATAGTTATATGCCTTCATTGGGATTCGAATCCCCGCCGAAAAATATGTAGTCCGACATAATAACCACTAACACTAACAATTGACCTTTATATTGTTTTAACTTATAAAAATTTGTTTGAGAACTTCCGATGGATGACGTGAAATTATGACGTTACAACTGTCATTTTTGAATAACATAAACACAGTTAGGTAGTACCGATCGATACAAACAAAGCAATTGATTTTAATAGAATTTTACGATTGTAGATCTATACTATAAACTTTACAGATTTCCAGATCTAGAATACGATTTTACAACGTCAAACCCCTTTCTCCGGCCATGTTTGAATAGGTCTAGATCTAGAGCTATGTTGCTAACATCAACGCATTGCATGTGAAAAAGATCGTGGGCCGATTATGGATAATCGGCCCGCCGGGCCATTATGGATCGGTCACATGACTCCGTAATGACAGTTTTCTACGGCAATTTTGTTACTATTTATAGTAAGGGTATTCAATAATACTTTTTTTAACACATTTTCAAACCATAGACCCAGATAAGACAGCTTCTATAGGAACCGTCTGGTCTGGGTATGCTCGCTTTACTTGTAAAATGATAATTATAGACCTGATTCTAGTCATTCTACAATCGTAAAGTTCTTGTGTTAATGTAAATTTCATATCGAAGAAGAAATGTGTCCATTGGACACTCATGCCCCAACTTCAGTTTTTTTTGTCACAGAGAGTAAGTGCCATAATTATAATAAAATTGATTATATATGCTCATAAACATGTAAAGTATGCAATGACTGAAGCAATTTACATGGCTATCGAACTTGACCAAGATATAATGGCCACAAACATGTGTGAATTTTGGTGAGGATTGGACAAATACTTTCCAAGAAAAAGTCCGGACAAGATATTTTCAAAGTCATCTTTTGAAGAAAAAAAGGGCCGTAATTCCTAAACGACTACAGCGATTTACACTGCTATAAAATCTGACCAAGATATAATGGCCATAAACATGTAAAGTTTGGTGTAGACTGGACAAATACTTTCCAAGAAAGAGTCCGGACAAAATATTTTTAAAATCATTTTTGCAAATAAAGGGTCGCAACTCCTAAATGACTGAAGCGATTTACATGGTTATCAACCATGACCAAGACATAATGGCAACAGACATGTGTGTAAAGTTTGATGAGAATTGGACAAATACTTTCAAGAAAGAGTCTGGACAAGATATTTTTAAAGTCATTCTTGCAAATAAAGGGTTGCAACTCATAAACCACTGAAGCAATTTACATGGCTATAGAACTTGACCAAGACATAATGGTCACAAACATGTGTGTAAAGTTTAGTGTGGATTTGACAAATACTTTCCAAGAAAGAGCCCCGACAAATTATTCAAGATGTGCATACGGAACAACGGACAGACAAGAGCAAACCCTATCTGCCACCACATTGTGGCGGCATAATAAATAATAGTGATGTCATTATTTCTTACATGAATATTCATGGAGAAAAGGGTTAAACTTATCTATCATTCATAAATAATATTTATTCATACATTGTATAATATACAGTATCCAAACACTTTCAGTCAAATCAATTCTAGTATACCAGAGGAAAAAAATATAAGTAGTGTTTTGGGTAACAAGAGGTGTTCACAGAACACATGTGTCATCTGCCAATGAGGCTGACCTAAACTCTGAACCTTGCAATTTGTGACGGGTAGACAGACTGACAGACAGACGATGGAAAAATCATCCCTATCTGGCAAACTGCTTCTCAGCAGATGACACAAAAACCAATAGCAAATTATTTATGTAGATACTATATTCATTTGAGGTAAATGTATTAAATGACAATTAGGAATAGTTCATTTGATCTAAAACGTCCAATTACCTTAGACCAGGTGCATGTACCCAATTTGTTTTGTTTGATGCTAAATTACTTTTGAAAGTGAGAATTGCTCAAACTATAGTTCTTATCTGCTCCTCTGGTACACTGTACAACATAAAACAGTCAAGTCAACAACAACTAATTGACAGCTTAACCCTTTCCCTGTTCTATATTTATTCCAAATTTCAATACCTATTGAATATTCATGGCCGATACAGTTGTAATGAAATATGGAAGGTTGAACATTACAGCCATTTAGAAACTGAAGAAACAGATCTGTCAAATTTCATTAGCAAACAGAGTAGACCCTGATCAGACGGCTCCTATACGTCTGATCTCGGTCTATTCTGTTTGCAAATGCGAGAAAACATGCATATGAAGGAAAGGGTTAAAGTATGTGAGATATGAACACACTGTGAAAATTTGCTTCATCAAATCCTGCATATTTAAATTCATGATTTGCTCCAGGTGGAAGTCTATTCATTGACTTATTCTATCAATGTGTACACTGGCTTTGGAAATGTTCACATCTTTCTTTTTAAGGTCACTTGTTATATTGAATCCACAAACAGCTATTACAGTCTGACCTGTCCATACATGAAAAATTCACCCTGTAAAGTTTTGTGCTTGACAAAAGACCTGCCTCCCCACGATTTGGATACATAACTAACGGCCAGTGTCATAGTATTTATAATTGGATTTTTTCCATGGGTCCAACTTAGATGCTCATGGAACCATTCAAGTTCTGTGCGGTCAATCACAGAAAGTACTGGACTGCTGGATTTTACATAATCATGATCAGTTGTTTGGCAAACTACATCTATAATTTGTAGTGTCCGCTGCACTTTGGGTAAACCAGGTTGATCACTTGAATCGGACTCCTTTCTTTTGTTGGGTTGTGATAGAGTCTCAGGCATTACAACTGGAAAAAAACAACAGTGGCTTTAACATAATGCTATATGCCAAAGATAAAAGCTGAGAACCTTGTAGATTCAGAGGAGAAGATTTAAGGTTTAAATTATTGACAACTGACCACACACGATGCACGCAGACAGACATCAGGCGAACACAAAAGCTCACTCCGAGCACTTTGTGGTTTGGTGAGCTAAAAATATAAAAGCCTTTTAAACAATGTGCATAAAACACTTGAAAATGAAGTATAAGTGTATTTCACTTCTAGTTTGTAAGTTCTGGCACCAATGTAGCAATTCCTCATTTCGGAGAGCTCTGTCATGTCTGTTGTCTACACTAGCTGTTTACAAAATAACAAACATAAGAATTTTCCTGGAAGATCTCTGCAATGTTATACCTATTAGAATCAGTCACATTGGTTTAACATTTTGAGTTTTTAAGGACAAGATTCCAGTTTACCTAGGAACCTGCTAATATTATACTACGGGAGGTAGTGGTCTGAGAATCAACATTAACCCTTTCCCTCAATCAGTTCATAAACATGTTTTCACACATTTGCAAACAGAGTAGACCCAGATCAGATGGCTCCTATAGGAGCTGTCTGATCAGGGTCTGGTCTGTTTGCAAATGGAAATTGATAGATCTCTATTTCTTTACTTTCTGAAATACATGTAGCTACAGTGTTGCACCTTCCATATTTAATTATAACTACAAGTATTTTGTCCATGAATATTCAGCAGGAAATGAAATTTGGACTAAATATAGAACAGGGAAAGAGATTAACTGGTTTTTAAAATATCGATTTGATTTTTTACAATTTTGATATTTATAGGGTTATTTGGCGACTATTCCTACCAAATGTCATTCAAATTGGTTCACCGGTTTTGGAGAGAAAAAATGTTTAAATATTTTTCTTTCGGTAGCCATATATGATAGCACGAAGTAAATACAGATTTACTTCGTGATGATAGTAACCCATTCTACATCATCATGGATACAGATTCTTTTAAGAAATTTGATAGAGCATGATAAAACCATTTCTGTAGCAAAGAAATCATTTGTTGATATGCCATTTTAAAAATTACCCATAATCAAATAAAATTAATATTAATGATATCAGAATTTTTTACATAAATATTCATAAGGTAAAGGGTAACACAAACTTTTTTGTATTTCTCCTCCTAACATATAAATACTTGCCATTTGAGATTTTCTTGGTGCTGTTCCCTGGGATGATATTTGGTACACAGGCTTCACTGAGGACTGCTTGATCTAGATCCTGAAATTTACAGAATTAAGTACTCAGATGGTAAACTAGACAAAACGTATGCACATGTATCTCAGTAAATTAGGAACCAATTTAGATGTGTCACAGTGTGTCGGTTTATCATCACTTGTACGGCCTTCCGTACAAGTGCGCTTTTATGGCCACATGCTGGAGTGTATGACTGCGAACCTGGCGACCTGGGTTGGATCCGGGGTCTGAGCGGGTATGTTTCTTTATAGGAACACCCTGTTACATTTGGCACCCAACGTGGGCTGTGACTGTATGAGCTCCGAGTTTGATTCCCAATTGTTCTCATACACATAGCTTGGAATCATAGGAGAACTGATAAATATGGGGGTATAGACATAATGATACCAAATCAGTACCGAAATTGTTAACTTTAACACTTTACTCCATAGATTCTTATCCCTTTGTAAACAGAGTAGATCCAGATCAGATTCATGTAGTTCATGTCGATTCGAGAGCAGATGCATCAGTGTTGCATAAGCTTTGCAGCTTCTTCGGCCCATTTGTATTTGTTCTCTTCAGTTGAATTTTTATACATCGGTTCCAGTATACAAGATACAAGAAATTTTATTTTACGTCGGATATAAATAACAAATAACATTAGCTCATGAGCTATTTTCCGACAAAATTGTATTCAGTATTGTTCTTTATGGGTCACTTCACTTGCATGAATACCGTTATATAGTTCATTTTGTGTTAAAAAAAACAACTACACTGTCAGTTCACTAGGAGTGAACGTTGATTTTCACTTTCATTTCATATATACACATACTAGTCACAGTTCTATACAGTTCTATACTGCTTTACTGTCTTTTGTCAATGTCGACACGTACTTCACTTATATGGGTAACAGCACTTGGCATCAAACTTGTTAGCTTTATTAGTGACCCCCAGTGCCCATTCAGCTTTGTTTTAAATGCATTTAGTGTGGGTACCTGAACTACACTGTTAGGGAGAGAGTTCCAGAGGTCTATTACTCTATGGCTAAAATAGATGTGATATCGTAGCTGTAAGACTGATAATGACTAGCTCTATTTAGGAATAGAGCTACGTTATCGTATCTATGGCTAAAAGTACCCTTTCTCTGTTCAGTTCTTACAGAGTTTCATATTGTTACCCCTTGTTCTACAGTCATCTTTTAAATTACTAATAGCAGAGTGGCAGATGTGTTGTCCAAACCTTTTAGAATATGACTGATCATGCTTTGTTTTCTTTTGGCCTGGTGTACAAAAGCATTTTCAAAAACAATAAAATTGTACATGTTTTCTCCAAGGAATCAATTCACAGGAGAAAAGAAAAAAATATTTTTCTATCTATCAACAATTCTGAAGATAATTTCTGTCCTACAAAACCATTTTCAAAAACAATAAAATTGTACATGTTTTCTCTACGGAATCAATTCACAGGAGAAAAGAAAAAAATATTTTTTCTATCTATCAACAATTCTGAAGATAATTTCTGTCCCTTCTCTTTATGTTTCATTTGCAAATTTCATTTATATGCTATTGATCACACTAAGTAATTTGCGCTTGATCAGGATCTTGTATTATCACGAAGTAAATACAGAATGTATTTACTTCGTGGTATTATCAATGAGATGATTAGATATCAAAACCGAAAGTAGCTTTTAAGAATACTATTTAAGAATGCATGCATGGACTGGATATAGCTCAATATCCTTATTGAATCCTGCTTAGTATCACTATGCATAAATTGCATAAATGTCACGTACGAAATTAAATGTAGTTTATGTACAACGTTGCGCATAGCTTAAGGTATATTAAAACCTTAAAAAATTACCCCACCCAAGTTCCATGATTGGTGGAGTTTCGGTCTCCAGGACCACACTGTTATAAAACGCTCTGAAATCATAACTTATCAACTTACCTTAATCCAGTTTATTTTCAATGCTCTCTTGATAGCCATCATTTACTCAAATAGCGTTTCCAATCATAACAAATTCAACATGTAGGGTGGCCTAGTTTCGTACTTCATATAAGAGAGGGTATCTGTGGTCAACTCGTCACCTTGCCATTTCGTAACCGGAAAAATTGTTAGTGAAACTGTAAATTCAGTGAAATTTTAAAAGAGTCTCTGGTAAAAATGAAGCCAGTAATTTGTCGATTCGTATTGCAATTGATTTATTGTTCGTCGACAATGACCGCATGTATACCGGAATTATCACTGTCGCAAAGCCCGATAGTCCAGGTTTATGAATGGACCCGTGACGTCATAAGACTGCGTATGCGTTTATCATCGGTAAACTGGTTTTTTTTCGCCGACCAAACCTTGTTTTTTTGCATGCGTTTTATACGGAATCGAACCTCAAATTGATGATTATATAACGCTGAAATTGTAGTACGTTTATCAAAAACGTATTCCGTTTTTCATTTGCAAAAATCTGAACCGGGTTTCAGGTCCGCTGACAATGCACTACATCTCTGCAGTGGATGATTACTAGGAATTCTTAGGTAACAACATCCAAACGAAATCCCTCTGAAATGCGGTTTGGTAAATATAGTGAGCGTTCGACGAACGCTCACTAAAAACCCAGATGCGCAACAACTCATGCTGGTGAACATTCCTGTGAAGTTTGGTGACTCTAGCCATACTGGTTTCAGAGATATGTGCAGCACAAAGTTTCTCTAATTTTAAGTTAACATATCAGGGGCAGTAACTCAAGAATTATCAGGGGGAGACAATTAAAAAAAAAACCCAGGTGCACAACAACTCATGCTGGTGAACATTCCTGTGAAGTTTGGTGACTCTAGCCCTAGTGGTTTTAAAGATATGCATGACACAAGGTTTCTCTAATTTTAAGTAATCATATCAGGGGCAATAACTCCAAAGTTATCAAGGGAAGACAATTCAAAAATCCCAGTTGTACAACAACTCATGCTGGTCGACATTCCTGTGAAGTTTGGTGACTCTAGCCCTAGTGGTTTCAGAGATATGCACAACACTAAGTAAAGTTTGTCTTATTTTAAGTCATCAGGGGCGGTAACTCCAAAGTTAACAGGGGGAGACAATTCAAAAAACCAAAGAGCAAAACAACTCATGCTTGTGAACAATCCTGTGAAGTTTGGTGACTCTAGCCCTACTGGTTTCAGAGATACTCGCAACACAACGTTTGTATAAATTTAAGTGTTCATATCAGGGGCAATAACTCAAGAATTATCAGGGGGAGACAATTCAAAAACCATAGGTGCACAACAACTCATGCTGGTGAACATTCCTGTGAAGTTTGGTGACTAGTACTAGCGGTTTCAGAGATACGCGCGACACAGGTTTGTGACGGACAGACAGACAGACAGACAGACAGACAGACAGACAGACAGACAGACGGACGGACAGACAGACGGACAGACAACTCTGGCAAAAACAATATATCTCCCCATAAATGGGGGAGACATAATTAGCTGAATTTTTATGAATTGCATTATGAACTAGGGACTTTTTGTCCATGGCAGACTGCAGAATCAGATTTGGACTATTTCATTAGCACATAGAGCAGACCCAGATCAGATGACTTCTAAAGGAATGTCTTATCTGGGTCTACTCTATTAAGAAATGGGTTAAGGCTGACATTCGATCATCCCTTTATTCTATTTTAATCCCTTCCCTCAAATAAATGTTTTTTCACACCTTTGCAAAAAGAGTAGACCAAGATCAGATAGTGCCTGTAGGAGCCATCTGATCAGGGTCTGTTCTGCTTGCTTATTAACTCTTTCTCCATACAAACTTGTTTTCAAGCATTTGCAAACTGAGTAAACCCAGAACTCCTATAGGAGCCATCTGATCAGGGTCTGCTCTGTTTGTTAATTGATTTGACAGACCTGCTTCTTTTATTTTCTAATATGGCTACAACATTCCACCTTCCATATAACTATTTTGTCCATGAATATTAAGAGGGTATTGAAATTTGGAATAAACATAAAACAGGGAAAGGGTTATAATTTAAAATAGATCTGACTACAGTTTCCATCGATACCAAAATGCCGTTCAGCTAATGAATATTCATATCATTATTTATTACATGAATATTCAACAGGGTAAGGTTACACTGAAGACCTTTGTTGTGCACCCTGAAAGGACATCAAATTAATTCACCAATCCTTCATGTTTACGTATGCATATGGAGTTCATTGGCAAATCTTCTGAGGTATGCCTACCTACAAATAATATGAAAACTTACATTACACATTTCACATGTGAGCTAACTAAGCTTTAAGAATCTGCAAATGCAAGTGCTGAGTGCAAGACTGCCACAACTACCATCCATGCGGGGATAAAACTGTGCGAAATCAGAAGAGACCTAAGCAAGTCGGCGTCTCATCAGAATCCAAACTGTTTGACACTTTACTCCATGAATATTCATGTCAATATATAACAACTTCCATGAATAATCATGAGATTAATTCTTATTAAAGCACATGAACACAAAAATGTTTGGCCACGGCAGAAACAAACAGAGCAGACCCAGATCAGACGGTTCCTACAGGAGCCGTCTGATCAGGGTCTACTCTGTTTGCAAAGGCATAGAAAGGCATAATTATGGAGTGTTAAATAAAGATGAAAGAATAATCTTTTTATACAAGTTTAGGAAAAAAATAGCTTTAAGTGCTTATAAAAGTGGAATAATGTTGTTTCAAGGGTCTTGCACATACAACCCTCAATTGCTATGTTATGTTCTATAAGGCGCAGACATCTAATGAATGTCAAGTGCCTAAGAAAAAAGTTACCTAAATCAACCATAAATAGGTTCTGGTCATGAATATATATGGCTAATCTCTACCGTCATCACTTAAGCCTTTTATAAACACCTTGTCATGCCTTTGCAAACAGAGTAGACCCAGATCTGATGGCTCCTGTAGGAGCCATCAGATCTGGGTCTACTCTGTTTGCAAAGGAGTAGAAAGGCGTATTTATGGAGTAGAGAGATAACTACCTAGAATATAACTTACCACTACACCTTTTGTAATTATATGTCAGTATCTGACAAAATAAATAAATAGATAAGCTCTGCCAAAATGACAGGTGCCTTTGTTGCAATGCGCATGTAGACCTACACCTGTATAGGTACCAGACACGGACATCTGAAAACGTCTACACCGTCTGTCAGGTCATAGCTCCAAAACCATGAAAATGCCCTTTTTAATGACTCAGCAATAATCTCTACAGAATACATGTAGTTCCAAAATCCTCATTTTACAAAAATCTCTATTTTCTAATTTTGAATACATTTCTCTACTTCACTAGTTGCCACCATACTCTCCAAGGAAGTTTTTAGTCCATTCAAAAATCTATTAGATCTACTTCAATGTCAGATCCTTGCATAAGTTGTGTATGAAATTCATTTATATGTCTTTTCAGAACTGTAGATAAAGAAGCATATTTAGATAATTGAAATATTTTTATATTTCTCCACCAAACCCTACCTTGCAGCACCTCATTAGAATAGCCTCCCTGACTGGACCCTTAGGAGATTCTAATGAGTTAACCCATTCCCTCATATTGAAGCCTTTTGATGCCTCTGTGAAAGTCACTTTCTGAAACCCATTGTGATAAATAGAGCATTTGCTCCTTAGGTTTCAAACTACACAATCTGAAAGTTTCCTTTTCTCTAGTTAATGTTCCTCTTTGGTCGATTTATTCAAAGAGGTAGGATCTAAAAATAGCCATGAGGGAATGAGTTGCAGCAAGATGGGGTTTGGCTGAGAATTAAAGAGATTTTAAACGATCAGTACACATCTCATCTACAACCCCATCTTCTCCAAAACCCACTTTGTTAGCATTTATTGGGATTGCCTCCTTGAGTAATTTAGGTTTGGATGAGAAAAAATATAACAGTAAGCCTCTTATGAGAGGCTCTGTTTAGGAACATATTTATAAAAGAATTATACACTATTGGGGTGGACTTAAGAATATAAACATATACACTATCGGTGGTCTTAAGAATATAAACATATACACTATCGGTGGTCTTAAGAATATAAACATATACACTATCGGTGGACTTAAGAATATAAAAATGAATTTTGTCATGTACAATGGACGGATATATTTCATTAGCTACCATTCTGAAAACGTATGAAACTTTGTGTGATGAAATATGAAGGATGCAACATGATGTATCATCACTGTTTCATTTCTGAAATCTTAAAAGATCTACGGATACAAGTGGTACATCAACATTGGAAAGAAATGAAATAGGAATGAAACCAGTCTCTTACCCACTAAACTCACACCAATTATATCTTAGTAGTGGCTGCTCAACACTTTCCTCCATAAATATGCCTTTCTATGATTATGTAATAGCCACTTCTTGAAACCATTGTGATAAATAGAGCATTTGCTCCATTGGAGCAAATACTCCATTTATCACAATGGTTTCAAAACTGCAAAATTCAAAAATTTCCTTTTCTCTAGATACTGCTCCTTTTCGGTAGATTTATTCAGAGGTTGGATCTAAAATAGCCTATGGAGGAATGGATTAACACTTTATGTCATGAATATTCATGTAAAAAATAATGACACTATGATTCATGTAAAAAATAATGACATTGTGAATATCAATTAATGTCTATTTTTATAATGGCATAATGTGAAATACATGTATTTAAGAGAATTTTCGGTTTAGACCAAACTGTATGATCAGATTTATATAAATTCATCAGCAAACAGAGCAGACCCTCATCAGACAGCTCCTATAGGAGCAGTCTGATCTGGGTTTGCTCTGCAATGGCATTATAATTCCATTTTGAAAAAATTAGCATTAATGGGGTGCCAACAGCCATCTGCTTTTTAGGCCCCAATGTTTTATTCTAAACAGGTTCTACAATATATTGTTTCCATGTCATGTTACCAAATATGTCATGGCTTACAAACCTTATATTCAAATCAACACATTTTGAAGACTGAATATCGTTGAAAAAAAACAACAAAAAAATATCATAAAATAATGCTATGCAACACTAACAAACTCCACTCAGCTAATGTATCTTATTATAACTGGATATTATGAACATGAAACAATGATAGTTTGTATCACATTCTTCAATGACTAGATAATGACATTATGCTGCTCTATACGATATATTTATATATACAGTAAAACCCCTCTAAACCGGATGTCAAATTTAGTATAAATATTGACCGTGGAGACAGGTGGCAGCCTAATGCAGGGTGAAAGTAATACAGAAAGCTCCTCTAGGAGCTTTCTGCAGGACTTTCACCCTGCAATAAGCAGCCACCTGCCTAAATGTATCTAAATTCTTGTCTACTCTAATTCCGGTTTAGAGGGGTTTTACTGTACACAGTAAAAGGTGTCTACAGCCACCATACAATGTAAGTCTAATTCTCCAGTTTTTAACCCTTTACCTGTTCAACATCCATTCAAGAATTAATGACATCATGATCTGGGTCTACTCTGTTAGCATCGATGTGAAAACTTTATATGAAGGAAAGGGTTACAGTATTGTAGCTAAATGTAGGACAAAAGTAATACAGAGCTCTACTAGGAGCTTTCTGCATTACTTTTGTCCTGCATTAAACCCTTTCTTTCATATACCATAAACGCCTTTTCATGCATTTGCAAACCAAACAGATTAGACCCAGATCAGACGGCTCCTGTAGGAGCTGTCTGATCAAGGTCTGCTCTGTTTGCTTATGACATGATGAAGATCTGAATCTTCAGTTTTAGTCCAGGAAAAAAAACCTCCAGCACATGGACTACTCTGTTTGCAAAGGCATAAAAATGTGTATCAGAAGCAAATGATTAAATTATCTTCCCTTCTTTACCACTGAAAGTTGAATACAAAGGACGTCAATGCTGGTATGTCAGGAAAGAGTACAGGAGCCGTCTGTTCCGGGTTTAATCTGTTTGCAAAGGCATAGAAAGGTATATTTTTGGAGTAAAGGGCCAATGGTTTTCACGAATAAACATATGGCAAACAATCCTTTTTATCTGTAGACATGATACATGTGTATGGAAAGATGAATTCAAATGATTTACTGCCCTGTAATAAATGCAGAGGGCAAAGAAAATGATTCTATAAACCTTTACCTTATAGAAACACCTTTGCAAACAGAGTAGACTAAGATCAGATGACTCCTGTAGAAGCTGTTTGATATGGGTCCGCTCTGTTTGTTTATAGAATTACGTAAATAGGATTCTACTGCTTAACTGGTTTAACAAACAAAAATCAGAATCTCTGATGGTTGGAGTTTGCAAAGAATTACCACTTAACAAAAATCAAAAACGGCTAAAATTCAACCAAAAAATCATAAAAATTCTTACAAACGCATTACGGGTGCAAAGCTAACAGGTGCTCAAAGAATGTAACTCAAATAAATGAAGATCTATTCAATTAATCTTTCACACATGAAGAGATTTTACTTTGTTGAACAATAATAAGAAACAAAATATTTTCATATTGTAAGTTTAACCCTTTACCTGAAAGAAATGCTTTTACACATCTTGCAAACAGAGTAGAACAAGATCAGAAGCTCTTGTAGGAGCCAAATGACCAGTGTCTGCTCTGTTTGCTTATGAAATAATTTTTATCTGATTCTACAATTTCTTCCATGACCAAAATATCCTGTGTTCATACGACGTTATAAAAAATCAACTACAATGTACATGTAAATAATATCCATGATGTCATTATTTCTTACATAAATAATGTTTACCTCATGAATATGCAAAAAATAATGATATCATGAAGATTCATTTGATGAATTTTTATAATGGCATATCTACACAAGGATTTTTTTGGTATTGGTATAAACTGTAGTCAGGTCAATTATAATTTCATATGCAAACAGAGCAGACCCTGATCAGACAGCTCCTATAGGAGCTGTCTGATCTAGGTCTACTCTGTTTGCAAAGACATGAAAAAGCATTTATATGAAGGAAAGGATTAATGTGAATTATTCAAATTCTACAACTTCAAATGTATACTACGGGGGTGATTGATAAGTCTGTGGCCTGAGGCAGGGAGCAGCAGTTTGACCTCAATATTTTCATTTATTTTCCAATGTAATCACCTTGCAAGCTTACACTCTTTGTCCAACGGTGGATACCTTCCCTGTAGAAGGTGGCATCTTGTGCCTCAAGAAATGCTTCAACAGCTTGTCCGACGTCATCATCAATGCGAAAATGGCGGTTGCTGAGTTCCTTTTTCATCTTGGGGAATAGGTAATAGTCAGAGGGTGCTAAATCAGGGGAATATGGTGGATGCACAACCATTTGGAAACCACATTCCTCAATGGCAGCCATGGCAACAGTGGACTTGTGTGCTGGAGCATTGTCCTGATGGAAGAGCACACCTAATGACAGCTTGCCACACCATGTCTGACAGTCTCCTTGATTTTTTCACGAAGCCGCTTCATAATACCTTTCGGTTATAGTGTGACCTCTTTCAAGATAATCCACTAGCAGCACACCTTTCACATCCCAGAAAACTGTGGCCATCACCTTCCCCAGCAGATGTTGTCGACTTGGCTTTTTTCGGGGGTGGTGATCCTGGATGTTTCCACTGTTTTGACTGTTGTTTCGCCTCAGGTTCAAAGTGGTTAACCCATGTTTCATCAAGTTACAAACTGCTTGAGAAACATCTCCTGATCCCGCTCAAACATGGCAAGGGTTTCCCTGGACATGTTGCACTGAACTCGTTTCTGGTCGAGACTCAGAAGTTTTGGGACCCATCTGGCAGAAACCTTTGTGATTTTGCAAATCATTATGGATAATTGCATGGACTCGTTCCTGTGATATACCCAGCTGTGTAGCAATGTACCGCTGTGTAATTTGCTGATCTGCCATAATCATATCATGGATTTTATTGATGGTGTCCTTTGAGGTGACAATTGGTGGCCTGCCAGGATGGGGGGTCATCTTCAAGACTCTCTCTACCGCGTTTATAACTTTAAATTCAGTGGCCCATTTTTTCACTATGCTATAACATGGGGCAAGCTCCCCTAATGTAGCTACCATGTCCTCATGAATCTCCTTATGTGATAAGCCTTTGAGGCCAAGGTATTGAATAATCGTGCGATGGCCAACGTTGTCCATTTGCTTAGAAGTACTCATAGTCAGTAGCTTTGAGAATCAAATTCTGGCAAACAACGGAGAGAAAAAAATTCTTCTGTCTCTGCAGAGTGATTATAACACCTTTTCTACACGGACATCAAATGGTATAAGTGGTCTGTTTCTACCCGAGGCCACAGACTTATCAATCACCCCTCGTAGATAAACATGAGCATCAATGACTGATCAATAAGAAAATGAAAACCATACAAAAGCATCAATATGGAAAACGCTTTACATACAAATTATAAATGACTGGCATTAACAAACAGTGTAGACCCTGACCAGAATGACCCCTCTGATCAGTGTTTGCACTGTTTTGACATATAACATTCTATTCAGCACTACCCTCACATAATGAATGCAGTAAGCTGTTCTTTGCAAAAGAAAGCTCCACTTTGAAAACTAGTACTACAAATGTTTTCAAAGACATCAGCCAATAGTAGAGTACAGGGTCATAGATGTGAAGTAAAACCTTTTTTAACAATAGCTCCTTTATTTCTCCATTAAACCCATTTGTTGGGTGACCACTCTTTAGAATGGTCTCGAAGAGACCATTCTAAACAGTGATCACAACATAGGAATAAGGGGGAAACTGGTGGCGATTTTAGTACAGTAAAACCCCACTAATGCGACCACCTAAAAGAGGTATAATTCTGGGTGCTAGGTGCAGGTGGCAGCTTAATGCAGGACAAAAGTAATGCAGAAAGCTCAGCTTTCTGCATTACTTTCGTCCTGCATTAAGCAACCACCTGCTTATAAAGACACCCATGTTTATTCATTAAGTGGTCACATTGGAGTGGTTCTACTGTATTTCATATACAAGTACATTACTTTATGTATGGCTTTGAGTCATACAATCACTACAATTGCAGAGATTCTAGTGTACACTAAATCTGATGTGTTCAGATCCAAACCCTAGCTGCAGAGATTCGAGTACACTAAATCTGACATGTTCAGATCCAAACCCTAGCTGCAGAGATTCTAGTGTACACTAAATCTGACATGTTCAGATCCAAACCCTAGCTGCAAAGATTCTAGTGTACACTAAATCTGACGTGTTCAGAGCTAAACTCTAGCTGCAGAGATTCAGTCTAAAAATTCACGACAATGAGGATTCAAATTTGAGAATTCTATCAAGTCAAAAAACTTGCGATGAAAAGCATTCAGTCATTCACATCAACTATAAACTCCAAAGTTTCACAGCTATGATGGGTATGGCATGATTCCATGCTCTTTTTCCTACTACAACATAAAGATAATTATTTCAAAACCTCATTTAAACAATATGCTTTAATTAATCAATTAACCCTTTGCCTGCTAAGTGTGATCTGATCAACATGTGCAAACAGCTTGGATCTAGATGAGACGCCAAGTAATTCGGGGTCTCAACAAGATCTAAGCTGTGTGACACTCGGTCAATTAAAAGCTTGAATGAATCAGAAGTGAAAATTGTAACAGATCAGCGTTTAACCCTTTCCTTCATATAAATGCCTTTTCACACATTTGCAAACAGAGTAGACCCAGTTCAGACGGCTCCTGTAGGAGCCGTCTGATAAGTGTTTGCTCTGTTTGTTAATGGAATTTGACAGATCTGTTACTTTAGTAAAAGGGCTACAATGTTCCACCTTCCATATTTCATTATCAATATTTTATCCATGAATATTCAGTAGGTATTGAAATTTAGAATAAATACAGAACAGGAAATGGGTTAAGCAAACACGTTTTTAGCAGGCTATAGGCTTCATTCAGATCAAATAACAAAATCATAAACAAATGTCTTCAAATGAAATGAGCGAGACAAGAGCATAATTTGGCACTAAAATGCAAAACACTACAGTTCCATATACAAAAAGATTTTTCTAGCACTTCTTTGAAAATTGACACATCCGGTAGTTCGGCTTTTGCACCTATATTTGATAGCTCAATATTGTATACTGTAGGATATTTCTTTGACCCTTTCCCTCATATAAATACTTTTTCAGGCCATTGCAAACAGAGACTCAGATCAGAGAGCTCCTGTAAGAGCTGTCTGATCAGGGTCCGCTCTGTTTGTTTATGCCATAATAGATTTGATCTACAGTTTCTACCAATACTAAAACTTCATGTGTACACATGCCACGATAAAAATTAAGCTAATAAATATTCATGATGTCATTATGTCTTGCATGACTTTTTAATAGGGAAAGGGTTAAAAATGATGTCACTAACTGCCAGGGATTTGACTAAAAAAAATCCCTATGTTCGTGTGAAACTTTCTATGACAACAGTAAGTGATATCACTGTCATTTCTAGCTTTCATCTGGCAAATACCAGAGACTACCATAATATTTGACATTGAAAACTGTGTACAAAAACATTATTCTAAATTTAAAGACCAAATAAAGATACATGTAGTTACTAAATATATAATAATCTCTTCATTAACTCGTAATATCCCTTCACTCCACCATGACTATTCATGTAAGAAATAATAAATGACATTATAAACATTAATTAACCAAAGTTTTAGTGGCAGATGAATAAAGAAATATTTCATCATGACAGAAATTGTGGAATCGAATCTATAGAATTCTGTAGGCAAACAAAACAGACCATGATCTGACTGCTACTGTAGGAGCCGTTTGATCTAGGTCTACTCTTTTTACAAGGGGGTTATATATGGAGTAAGGGATGAGCGAGTTTCACTGATCTGCTTTGTGCTCTTCTCTTTGAGAATTGATAACTGCCTGGCCAGTGGCCACAGGTGCTATTTGCTGGTGTCACGAGAACTTTGAGGAGAATATTTTTGCTATTCGTTTAGTTTCCTCGGCTGTGGGCAGTCTGGGTTTGGCGCTGGACTGGTTTCTCTTGTCTTTGGCTGTCAACTTGGCTACCATCTCTGATGCAGCTGCTGCCTTCTCATACTGTTGCTGGGGATTGCTGGGCTGAGAAAACCAACACAAGTACAGTAAAAACTGTCTACAGCAACCACGGAAAATAAGTCTAATACCTGCAAACCCCTTTTTAAGGCTTTTAAAACAGAGTTAGACCCTTATCTGACGGTTTCTGTAGGAGCCATCTGGTCAGGGTCTGCTCGGTTTGCTTAATAAGAAATCAAACATGATTCTACAGTATCTTCCTTGGCTAAAAATATGTCTATGTGGCATTAAAAAAATAAATCTCATTATACATGTATTCATAATGTCTTTATTTCTTATATAAACATTCATGAGGGAATGTGTTGAGACAGGAGGTAGCTTAAGGTACGGTGAAGGAGCTTTTTGCATTACTTTCATCCTGCATTAAGCAACTCTTACAGGCTCCCAAGTTTATTAAATGGTTGCTCCAATCAGGTTCTACTGTATATTGCATAACACCCGTATCAAGTATATGCTACAAAATCAAATCTTAACCCATGTCTTTGTAACCAATTCCCTCATATAAATAACGCCTTTTCATCCATTTGCAAACAGAGTAGATCCTGATCAGATGGCTCCCGTAGGAGCCGAAAGATCAGGATCTACTCTGTTTGCTTATGATCTGATTCTACAGTTTTTATTAAAGCAAAATACTACACTATAAATATTGAGTTAATAAATATTCCTAAAATGGCAATAATATTCCACCTTCAATATTTCATTACAACTATTTTGTCCTTGAATTTTAAGTAGGTATCGAAATTTGGAATAAACATAAAACAGGGAAAGGGTTAATCCTTTCTTACTAGATGGACCATTCCCCTCAAAATCCAGCATATAACGTATTAGTAATCCTACCTTATCAGTGACAATCTGCAATGTTCTCAGTGACTCCTCTAAATGCTTGGCTGGCATGAAGAAGTTGGGCATCTGCTGCTTCCCTGCTCCTCCCCTTGGAGTTAGTTCCCTTGGATAAATCTCCTCTTCCTCTGAACTATATTCTTCATCCCTGTCACCATTCACTAAGTTTGAATCAAGTTGTACCTCTCTTTTCATGTCCTGTTCATAATCACTTTCAGAATCATCTTCGCCATCTGAGTTATCTCTGTTTGTATCTCGAAGATGATTAGTTTTAGAGCTAAAGAAATCCTCAAGCTCTCCTGATCGTGCAGACACTGGCTTATCATCTTGGTCTGGTTTATCACTCTCATCAGGATCTGCATCCTCCCATTCCTCTATTGGTGGCCCTGAGTACTTCCTAGTATGACGACTTTCAGCCGATGAAATCCGTGAATGATGCCCTGAATCTGTTTTTAGTCCAAAGCTTCCACCTGTGGACTCCAGTTCCACATTATTTAAGAGCCTATTTCTTGTTCTTTCATTGAATATATGATCATCACTCTCTCTGTTGTCCCAGTGTTCGTGTTCATGCAGCCTAGACATGTCTGTCTCTGAGTTAGTCCCTGCAGCACTAGGTGTCAGGTAGCTCTCAGACACGTTATCTCGAGAGCTATAGCCAGTGTCAGAGTCCTGCCTTTGGTGTTTGTGTTTTGGAAGCCTCCCATGGTTTTGTAGGTGGTGATAGCTATTCATATGATCAATCTGGTTCTCCTCCTTGTCTGAGTCAGAGAGCCAGCTATCTTTCTCGTCAAACACTACTTCCTGGTTTATCGTTCGTCCATGGTGATATACTCTTGGATCAACCTCAGTGTCTGACTCTGAATTAATATCTTGTAAACCATCTTCCACATTCCTGTTCACATCACCAGTTGTTTGTTTTGTTCTGTTTTCATTTGGCACATGCACGTGTTGTATTGTGTTTCTGCTAGAAGAAAGGGAAGTAACTCCATATGGCACAGAATTGTCAAAATGTTCACTCGTAATTATCTCCCCTGTTGGACTGAACTTCCCTGACACATCATTTATTCTCCTTGGCACAACAATTTCACCATCCTCTTCCTCCTCACTTTCCTCATCATCTGACTTCTCATCTATATCATCTTCCTTGTCTAACAGGTCACGGTATTGGTGATAGTATCTGTTATCACCTTCATCCTCAGAAGCACTCAAGTCATTTTCTGAATGTTCTTGTATCATACTCATTTGTTTTTGGTCATTTTTCTTTAACTTGTCATCTCCCAATTCAGTAACTGGTGTTTGTATAGCTTCATCTGAGTTCCCGTTGAGTGGTTGGGAGATAGTATCTGGCCTAGGAGATGGCTTCGTGTCTCTTGGAGTAAACTGACCATCACGCGGTGTATACTGACCATCACGCGGTGTATACTGACCATCATGCGGGGTATACTGACCATTGCGAGGAGTATACTGACCATCACGTGGTGAAGTTCGATAATTAAAGCCACCTGATTCTGAATACTGGTCTTTCTTTTCACCAGAATCTCTTGGTGACAGACTCAGTCCAGTGTTGATCCCTAACTCATCAAAGTTTGAATTATTATTGGAGTGATTAATCCCACTATCAGCCTCCATTAATGCCATCAGATCTCGTGGTGTGGCTCCTGATCTGAGTGTGTCTAGTCTATCACTGCGGTTTGAGGTTGGAGCAGAATCATCATACTTCTCATTGGAGTTCTCCACAGAGAACGCCCCCGAGTCAATGGCTGTTCTGGACGACTCGCCACCCTGTGAGCCAGTAATTGCAAGCTCATCCCGTGGTGTTTCCCGCTGACTTCTGGGCAGGTCAAAGGACAGCGTTGACAGTGTAGAAGTGAGGGGATACTGACCCGACTGGCTGGTGGTAGGGATATCAAACTCTGTCACTGCAGCAGGATCGGTGAGTTGTGACTGACTAGGAGGATGGCATGTTAATTTGGCCTTGAAGTTTCTTGTTATCTCATCCAGGTCTTGTAAGTTTTTCCTGAAGGACAAAATGCATGTCTGAATAACAAGAAAGCAATTCAAATAACTGTTCCATGTAAAACAAATTAAGGTCTTTATAAAGAATAAAGCAGCAAATAGTTTTTTCAGTGCTAATGACATTCAAACTTTTTATTCGGCTATCTAAGCCACTATTACTGATTTTATATTAACCCTTTCCCTGTTCTGTGTTTATTACAAATTTCAATACCTACTGAATATTCATGGGCAAATTAGTTATAATGAAATATAGAAGGTGGAACACTGTAGCTATTTTAGAAAGTATTGAAACAGATCTATCAAATCCATTAGCAAACAGAGCAGACGGCTCCTATAGTCTACTCTGTTCGCAGATGCATCCAAACACGTTTATATGAGGGAAAGGGTTAACAAAGCTAGTAAAACTAAAGGCAGGAATCCAATTACTGAGGTCATTCTTATCAATTTAATCAATTTTATTATTGTAAAGCCTTTCTTCCATAAATATGCCTTTGCAAACAGAGTTGACCCAGATCAGACAGCTCCTGAAGGAGTTGTCTAATCAGGGTCTACTCTGTTTGCTTATGATATAATACAGATCTGATTCTTTAGTTTCTGTCATTATCAAACAGTTTCTTGTGCATTTATCAATTTATAACAGATAATAGATATTCATGATGTCATTATTTTTTACATTAATATTCATGGAGCAAAAGGGTTAATTATCTAGCAACAAGGAAAAGGTTTCAGAGCTAGAGATAACGGTGCATACTCAAATACTAAAATCGTCATTTCGCCACCAAAACCCTATATTGTGTCCACTCTTTAGAATCGTCTCGAAGAGACGATTCTAAAGAGTGGTCACAACATAAGGTTTTGTGGAGAATCGTCTCGAAGAGACTCTATTCTAAAGAGTGGTCACAATTTAGGGTTTGGTGGAGAAGTTATACTTGAAAATATTTTGATTTACGTATCTTATCTGGAGCGCTGGGTTTCATCAATATCTTATGAGTATTACCTGAGAGAAGAAAACAGGTAGGACCTAGATGAAGAATCCTCTTGTCTAAAGTCTGGAAGAGATGGATGCCAGTGAATCGATGAGTCCTTTGGCTGACTTGATGCCTGAGTGGGTGGAATGGCATATTTTATACCCTGAGTAACCATAGTAACATCTGAGGCCCTTGGAGTAGCTTCCCCTTGCTGCTCTTCCTGTTGCCGTAGGAACTGTTGTATGTGATCCTGGAGTTGCTGCTGCAGAACTTGGTGGTGTTGCTTCACCTGCTGGTAGTGCTGCTCAAAGTGAGGACCTTCCAGCACAGGCAATGATAGCGGGCCTTGGTACATGTTGGTTCCCTGCAGTCCCACTGCTGGCAGGGAGAGAAAGGAAGAGCTTGGAGGATGGGAAACAGCATCATTGGAACCAGCCATGTGCTGACATATCACAGATTCTTGGGGTATCACATTTATCTGAAAAAGAAAAATCATTTCTTGAACTATTTCATACAGGTACTTTAAATTCCAATGATCATAAGTCATTAAAACAAGAACAATGTGCGGCACCAACGCTCATCTCATATGGTGCTTGTCCACACATTTCGTGTCAAAGAGATCTACCAACCTATGAAGTTTCATGTTGATACCTCTTACACTTTTTTATTACTCAGCTACATTAAAGTTTTTGCATGCCGCGGACTACGACGCTGCCAACACCTACAACTACGACAACGCCTACGACCCAGTGATCATAATAGTTACAGGAGCAATGTTGACAAAAGGGTCTGATATTGATTTGAACCTTTCCCTGCTGAATATTCATGTAAGAAATAATGACATTATGAATATTTAAATGCAGAATTTTGATAATGGCATATTAAGTACACAGGTTTGTATTGGTAGAAACTGTAGAGTAAGATGTATTATAAGTTCAAAAGCAAACAGAGCAGACCCTGATCAGTTGGATCCAAGAGGAGTCATCTAACCTGGGTCTATCCTGTTTGCAAAGGCATGAAAAAGCGTTTATATGAAGGAAAGGGTTAACAAATTATGTTGAACCTTGTTTAAGAAGAGAGATAATATGGTGAATCTAATATTTTTCAACACATAAGTGATGAATGGCAGAGAGGAAATCCAAGTTACCTTAATTTGGCCTTTTATTTGGCCACTAAAATCCATCACATTGTACCAACCAGAGATTTGCTGAAGACCATTTGACAATGGGGTCAGATCAACTGACACAAATCCAAGCACCCTGTCTGTAAGTTTATCTACAATAGAAACATAAAATGTATTTAGCCATATACATGACCATCCTGCCTTTTCATACCTTTGCCGTAAAGACCTATATTAGACAGCTTCTGTTGGAGTCATCTGATCAGGATCTACTCTTGTTTGCTTGATCTGATTCTTAAATGTCTTTCATGGCCAAACTACTCGTCATTCATGGGCCGTAATAGAATTTCACTTAACCCTTCCCCGTTCTATGTTTATTCCAAATTTCAATACCTACTGAATATTCTTGGACAAAGTGGGTATTTAATGAAATATAGAAGGTGGAACATTGTAGCCATTTTAGAAGCTAAAGAAACAATCCTATCAAATTCGATTAGCAAACAGAGCAGGCCATGATCAGATGGCTCCTATAGGAGCCATCTGATCTAAGTCTACTCTGTTTGCAAATGAAAAGGTGTTCTATGAAGGAAAGGGTTTACATTCATGGTCAAAAATAGAAAATAAAATCTTGTTACTTTACAAAGTAGTTTCTCTCTACAATACCATCCCTGTCATTAATCATTACAGTAACAACATGATCATGTTTGGAATGAGCTGTTAGAACAGTCAACACATGGGAATGAGCAGTAAGAATTCCTAATGCTAGACTGACTGAAACATGAATAGTTCCGTTCTTACAGGCAGAGTAAAAACCCTCTAAAGTGATCATTTTATGAATAAACACAGATTTCTTCACAAGCCTGTTTTCGATTAATGCAGGACGAAAGTAATGCAGAAAGCTCCTGCAGGATCTTTCTGAATTACTTTCTTTCTGCATTAAGCTACCACCTGCCATTGCAGCCTACAGTTAGACCTTTTAAGTAGTCATATTAGAGAAGTTTTACAGCATTTAGTAATATCAGAGTAAATTCATTAGAAACCACATTAAATAACAGCCTCTGAATCATGTGTAACATTTGGTCATTTGTTACAAAATTTTCCAAGAAATCTTTGGTTTAATCCTATACTTGAAACCAATATTTCTTTGTATTGCTAATACCCATACTTCTTTCTAATGCTAATACCCATACTTCTTTGTAATGCTAATTCCAAGCTTCCATAATTTTCTCTTTCACTTACAATAAGCTGAAATAATTAACGTTTAACCCTTTGATTAGACTATTTTTATAATGGCACATGGGCACAGGACTTTTTGGCCATGGCAGAAAACTTTTGAGTCATATCTATATTATTTCATAAGCAAACAGAGCAGACTCCATCAGACGGCTCCTACAGGAGCCATCTTATCTGGGTCTACTCTGCTTGCAAAGGTGTAGAATCGTATTTTTAGAGTAAGGGGTTAAGCCCTTCATACCTGGACTTTTAGGTGCTCCGGCCGGCTTGTGCCAGATTTTAAACACAAGGTGTTTGTTCTCCTGAGTTAACATATCAGCACTGAGCTTGGTCTCATGTACATGGTCCCAGACAGGGTTGTCAGAGTTGTGGAAGACAGTGCTATATGACTGGATACTGCCCTCTGCCGTCGGGTATGACACATACGTGTTGGGGAAGTACTCCTCTGACCTGGTATAATACAATAAAACCTTTCTAAAGTCACCACTCGAAGGATGTCTTAAATCAGCTTAACTCATCACTCCTTAAATACACCTTTGCAAACAGAGTAGACCCAGATAAGACAGCTCATAAAGGATCAGGGTCTTCTCTGTTTGCTTATGATATAATTAAGATATAATTCTACAGTTTATGTCATGGCCAAACATTCCTCTATCAATGTGATATTATAAATTTTAATCTCATCAATATATATATCATTATTTCTTAATGAATATTCATTGAGTAAAGGGTTAATGCAGGATAATATAAATAAAGAGAGCACCAAATTATGCATTCTCTATGACTTTGTTCTGAACTAAGCAGTCACTTTTTTTTACTACCCCCCCCCCGATATACTTACACAACAGATACTAAGATAAATAATAAGACTTATATAACAGGAAATTCAAAATACTGTTACCAAGGCTGAAAAATCATACTTTTGTTTATCTATGATCTGAGGCAGGTGTAGGGCTCTCTCCACCTGTATGACTACAGGAAATGTGTGTGTGGCTTCATCTTTCTCTGCCTCTATGGGTGTACCCTCCTCCTCTTCCTCCACCCTCCCTGGGGACTCTGCCTTCTGAGTTTTGTGACTGACAATCTGGTGAAAGCTGTCATCAGGGTCATAGTCCAAGTCAATTGCTTCCCCATCCAGAGTGATAAGGCCTTCTTGCTTCTCAGACTGTTAAATATGGTAAAATATATGTGAACATAAGTACAAAAATATTAACTCTTCCTTCCAGTTTAAAATCCTTTCCCGGTTCAATATTCATGTAAGAATTAATGATATATTAAATATTTATTAGCTGAATTTTTATAATGGTGTATGTACACTGTAGGAAGTTTTCTGTATAAGAACAACCTGTAGGAACAGATTGTTTACAATTTCATGGGCAAACAGAGCAGAGCTGTTTGATCTGGGTCTTCTGTTTCCAAAGTCGTGAAAAAGCAATTAACCTTTTCTCAGATGAAATATTCATTTAAAAAACAATGACATCATGATTATTGATTATGAGAAGTTTTATAATGGCATAAAAAAGGGAATTTATGACAATGGCAAAAACTGTAGAATACAATTTTATATGCGAACAGAGAAGACCCTGAATAGATGGCTTATACGGGAGCCTTTATGATCTTGGTCTACTCTGTTGTAAAAGCATGAAAAGGCGTATTTATGGAGTAAAGGACTAATACATGCAGTCATGTTCCGAATTCTTGTTTAAACAGCCACTTTTATTTGAATCTCATCTTATCTACAAGATCACTCTGACTGCGAAATAAGCAGAGAAAAGGTTTTGCTTTTACTCCATAGATAGACATTTTAATGCCTTTGCAAACAAAGAAGACCCAGATCAGACAGCTCCTCAGGGTCTGCTGTTTGCTTAAGAAATGACATTGATATAATGCTTCAGTTTCTGCCATTGCAGAAAATCCCTGTATTCATGTGTCATAATAAAATTTAGCTAATTAGTATTTATGTTGTTACATTCAAACTTCGACATCTTGAACTTGGATAATTGAGCACCTTCACTGTGATAACTGTGATAAGTAAAAGTTCGGTCCTTCCAAAATTTACAATACAGAATTGTTCTAAAGTGTATCACTATGCATATCTAAAAAACACATGTGACAGCTTAATGGAGGTCTACAGTAATGCTGAAAGATCCTACAGGAGCTTTCAGCATTATTTTAGACCTGCATTTAGCTATGAATTTGAGAAACTGTTCTGGTTAGAAATCGAATGACACAAACCTGTTATCTCGAAGTAATCTGTATGGTCTCTTACATCAATATTCATGAGTAAAGGGCTAACAGTGCTACTGATCTACTTCATCAGATCTGCTAAACTGAGAATGAGCGATCAAATGAGCAGAAAAAGAGATAGTAATCAATGTACCTCTTCAGATCTGCCAAACTGAGGACGGGTGGTGATATGTGCCCTAATGTAACCCCCTCCCAGACTGGTGGCTCCTGGCTTGAATAATGGGTACATTCCACTGAAATAGTATACAGGCTACAATAACAAGACTGTCAAGAAATCCTGACAATACTTCAAAGAAACATGGAGCTGTGCAATGTACAATAACTCAACTACAAAGTACCATTACAGTCAGAGCTACAGACAGTGTTTTTTTCCTTATATGAGCGGTACCGATAAACAGTACCATTCCCAATGCCCAAAAGTGTCCATTTTTCCCAACTGTCAGTAAAATACCCCCAAATCCAAGAATTAAAACTGAATGAAAATTGGCTATGAATTTCACAGTTCTCAGCATTGTGCTTTTTACAATAGTGTTAATTTTATATGTGCCATAAAATACTCTTCTTTGCCATTCGCATTGGGACGCTTCGTAACTACCATTGTAAAATAACTGTAGAGTGAGGACGAAAACAGCATTGATGAGATATTGGAGGTACGTTTTGTAATTCGTGGTTTGCACAAAATTGTTTTTCCCGTCAGCTGCCATTTAGCCTAAAAATAAGGAAACTGACGAAATATTTGTGCCTAAACTACAGAATATAGTCTGTATAGAAAATTCCCAATTTGGCCAAAAACGATGCGATTTTTCCCAATGCAAAGGTACCTGTACCATTCTCTCAAAGTACTGAAAAAAACACTGTAGATAGATTGCGCATTCAGATACTAAAATAGTCATTTCGCTATCAAACCTTATTTTGTGATCACTCATTAAAATCGTCTCACAGAGATGATTCTAAACAGTGGACACAACATGGGATTTGATGGAGAAATAAAGGAGCTATTTTTAATAATGTTTAAGTTTACATGTCATCTATTTTTCTACTAGTTCACATATGCTTATAATCTAAACATTCAATGAATGGTCAAATTTGACTAGGTCTAAAAAAAACACATCAATGCCTTTCCTTCATATAAACACCTTATCGCGTGTTTACAGAGTAGACTCAGATCAGACAACTCCTGCAGGAGCTGTATAATCAGGGTCTGCTCTGTTTGTTTATGGAAATTTATAGATCTGATAGTGCAGTTTCACCAACAGTAAAAAAATCCCTTTTCCATGTTCTATTTTACTGATTATGTCCATGGATATTCATGAGCTGAAGACATTTTGAATAAATGTTTAACAGGTAATGGGTTCAAAAAATTGGAAACTTAGAGTAAAACTAACAGCATATTCTAAATTCCATCAAGGATTTTCTTTTTCTTTCCAAACCAAAGCCCGTTTTCTTAATCTGGTGTAACAGAATCCTATATCCTTTAACAGTAAAACAAATACAAGATGATAGTTTAGTCTGCCCATAGTAATTGTTTACCTGACTCTGTGCTGTTTGCGTCTCTGATCACAGAGTGTCTCCATTGGAATGTAGGCTGAGCCAATCAGCTTGTCCCTGTGTTTTGGACGCTGCTCGTCTCCTTTGCGGTGACCGTAGCTGACCCAGACCTGGACCTCCAATCTCTCCTCTCTCAAATACCTGCAAAAAATTAGTCAGAAAATAATTAAATGCTTATCATTCCTATACCATTTGATACAATAAAATATTGGTCTATGGTTATAAAAATTCTGAGTCTGAGATCATTCTCAAGTATCTGATTTCTTGCTCAGAATCTGACCAATCAGATGCTTGGTCAATCTTCTTTCGGTAGATTTATTCAAAGAGGTTAGATCTAAAAATAGCCTATGAGGTAATGGGTTAATAGGAAAATCTTTGCATATTAAGAAATTTTGCTGTCTGCTCAATTGTCTGCTGCTTATTTGTTGTCTGCAACATTTTCAAAACTCAATTTTCTTTCTGATTTTTTGTTTGCAGAGGTTGAGCCTGGGTGACAAACAGTTTGGATCTAAAATCAGGAATCTCAATTCTATAAATGGCAGGGGAATCCACTGCTAGCATGCAAAGAGTCAACTAATCCACCTTTTAACTGTTTCCCTGTTCTATGTTTATTCCATATTTCAATACCTACTGTATATTCATAGACAAAATAGTCATAATGAAATATGGAAGGTGGAACACATATATAGCCATTTTAGAAAGTAAAGATACAGATCTTTCAAATTCAACTAGCAAACAGAGCAGACCCTGATCAGACAGCTCCTATAGGTCTGGGTCTTCTCTGTTTGCAAATGCATGACAACGCATTTATATGAGGGAAAGGGTTAAATATATGAGAGGATCTGAAATGACAGTGTAGATCATGATCGGAACACTCCCTCAAGGGCCTTTTGATCTGGGTCTAAAGTTTGCAAAGGCCAGTTAACCCGTTACTCCATAAATACGCCTTTCTAGGCCTTTGCAAACAAAACAGTCCCAGATGAGACGGCTCCTATAGGAGCCATCTGATCAGGGTCTGATCTGTTTGCTTATGATATAATATAGATATAGGGTTAAATGATTTGCCACATACAAAAGGTTAAAACAGTGTGCAATGGAAGGTTTGCCATACCATCTGAACATGGAGCTGTCTGGAATCTGGAGGTCATGCCTGTTCCTTGGCTTAGATGTGATATAACCATTACTGTTCACAGTCAAACCTGAGAATTTTGTCATTACAGCAGCTACAAGAAAGAATCATAAATTTTGCGTTATACTTTCCTATTGCTATCTAAAACACAACAGAAAACAATAGAACGTATTGAGTCCATTTCTTTTTTAACACTTCTCTTGCTGAATTTTAAAATACATTTCTCCTTCTTTACCCATGTCCTGTTGTACAGTTACCTATATCTTCACTGTCTACAAATATTTCACTGTACACTCCTGCAGGAGCTGTCTCATCAGGGTCTTCACTATTTACAGGTAGGTATATTGACATGAACAGCAAGAGAAGAATTAAACAGAACATATGGTAGATGCATTTAAGATTTTATGAACAGGGCACTCCGATTCTGTAGTGAGTTCAAATCTTGACCAATTCCTGTATTTCAAATGAAGAATCTGATCAGAATACACAATGCCAATCAGCAGCATTTCAACTCTTTATCTGATAGACATGCACTTGGATTACTTTGCAAATAGAGTAGATCTGGATCAGATGGCTCCTGTAGGGTCTGTCTGATATCAGGGTCTGCTTTCCTTGCTTAGGAAACAAATTATAGATCTGATTATAGTTTCTTTGATTGGTAAAAAATTGATTGTTTATGATACAGTTAAAAAGTTTCAGATAGTCATACTCAGACTGTCATTATTTTTTACAAGAATATTCATAAAGGTGAAAAGTGAAGTCTACTTATGCAGCAAACATATCAGTTGACCAAACTATGCAATTTCCATGAGTTCAAGGTAGTGTATCTAAATGTGATCTATGTTTGGAAGTCAATATAATGTTTTCAAAACATATCATCATAATCCAAATCAGCTCTTTTCCTGCTGTGAAAAAATAATGTCAGCTAAAATTTGGATCCTGTGCAATTTTGACTACTTCCAACTCAATCAATTTTTTAAGAAACTGCTGACCTGGTGCCAAACAGCTAGGATCCTGATGAGATGCCAAGTTAATCAGCATCTCATCTGGACCCAAGTTGTTTGCAAATGGGAGTCAAATTGCATATAGCCAGATAAGGGTTAATATTCCCAGAAAAGGAGTGGCAAACAGACCAGAATGCTTACCTTTATCATAGAACTTGTATCTCACATAGCACTGGGCGGTCTTGTCCAGGTTATTCTGGCCAACTATCAGGGCATTTTGCAGCGGGAAGTTTACATGATCTATTGTAATGTTCAGGTGATGATATCTGTTCGAGTCCTCATCTATATTCAATGTACAAAAAATGTATTAACCCTTTGCCTCATAAATATAAATGTAAGAAATAATGAAATCATGAATATGTATTAGCTAAACGTCTATAATGATACATAAAGACAGAGAATATTTTGGGCATAAAATCCATAAGCAAACGGAGCAGACCCTGATCTGACAACTCCTCCAGGAACTGTCTGATCAGGGTCTATGCTATTTTCAAAGGCACAAAAAGGGTTAACTCTTTCCCTTAATATGAAACCAATATATGAAGGAACAGTTTGACAGAGGGTGATCTCCTTTTTGTTACCCATTTATGCCTCATTTTCTATGTAAACTTTGAAGGGGTGTTTTTGTAAGAATTATTTTGCCCATGCAACCTTTACAAAATATATGTGATGCAAATGTCACAGTGTGTAGGTTTATCATCACTTGTACGGCCTTGCTGTACAAGCGCGCTTTTATGGCGACGTGGTAGAGTGTTTGACTGCGAACCTGGCGACCCGGGTTCAATCCCCGGGTCTGAGCGGGTATGTTTCTTTATAAGAACACCCGGTTACATTTGGCGCCCAACATGGGACCATGACGTATTTGTATGGTTAGTCTAAGACGCCTTCAAATATATATATATACTACTCACGACTGAATAAATTCGAGGACGAATTTCAATTAAGGGGGAAGTATGTCACGGTACCGAACCTAACACAGTCTGGATGAAGAATATGTAAGCGGCCCGGTAGCTCGGACGGTAGAGCGTCGGAACGGTAGTCCGAAGGTCCCGGGTTCGAGCCCCAGTCTGGCTGCATATTTTCTCCCCCTGTTACACAAACAAACCAGAAAATGTAGGCTTGGTCTACACCGTTTGCCTATGACTCTATTTGGGGGAATCTAGGCACTGCCCAGATAAACAGTTGAGGATTATAAACAAATATCAAGAATTAGTTTCACAATATTTCAAGACATTACCTTCACTTTCCCACTCGTCCTGTTCCATGTCCAGATCTACAGGGGACCATCCCACACCTCTGGCTGAATGTATCACTCTCTCCCTGTCCTCATGATGAGCAAACTTGACACACACCTCCAAACCACCCCCAACTCTATGCAAGCCCTTCTGGCCAACTGCCTCCTGAGGGGATGTAGCCTGGTTCTCCTTATCCTCATCCTTGCCCCAAGCTGAGGCAGGGATATTGACAGGAAGCCAGCCATTTATACCTGTAAATAACAACGATTTCAAAACCTTAATTCAAGATTTACTAATCATGCATAAAAATAAAGCATAATTGGTATCAAAATAGAGGGTTCATAGATTCAACCTGTTTTCCAAGGCGAAAATTTTAAGACTTATTAAATTCTTTTTCGTCAAACATATAGTAAGATTGTATATGTAAACAAGCTCACTTTCAACCAGAATGATTTAGTATGTGGAACAAAGAATAATCCTATAGGAGCTGTCTGATCAGGGTCTGCTTTGTTTCTTTTTGACATGATATAGATCAGATTCTACAGTTTTGGTAAAACCAATAACATTTCCTTGAAAAATTTACATTATCAAACATCAGCTAATAAATATTCATGATGTCATAATTTCTTACATGAATATTGAACAGGGAAAGGGTTAAGAAATTTATCATTGATCTGACTCTACAGTTTCTAACAATATCAAAATCTCCCGTCTACATATGGCATTAACCCATTACCTCATAGGCTATTTTTGAGAATAAATCTACCAAAAAGGAGCATTAACTAGAGAAAGGAAAATTTTAGAATTTTGTAGTTTGAAACAATTGTGATAAATAGAGCATTTGCTCCTATAGGAGCAAATGCTCTATTTATCACAATTGTTTCAGCAGGTGACTTTTGCAGAGGCGTCAATATGAGGGAATGGGTTAATAAAATTTAGCTCATAAATATTCATGTCATTATTTCTTACATGAATATTCAATAGTGAGAGGGTTAACTACATGCATTATTTGACCTACCTGTTCTATGGGACAACAGAGCAACCATGGGCAGGGTGGTGGAGCCTAGTAACACATCCCCTGTCTTCTCAATGATTTGACGTCCCGACACACCCTCTGTGTTGAGAGCATTCAGCTGTTTGTCAAGATCTGAAACAGACAGTACAATACAATACCAACCTATTCAAAACAGTGACTGTGTATGATAGTATAAACCTGAATTCACTGTTAACCCTGTATAAACTTCATAGATACACCTTTGAACGCGTTTGCAAACAGAGTAAACCCAGACCAGAATGCTCCTGTAGGAGCCGTCTGATCGGTTTGTTTATGAAATAATACAGATTTGGTTATACAGTTTTTGCTTTGGAAATATATTCTCTTGTTCAAAATGTCATTATAAAAATTCAGGAAATTGATTTTCATACAGTCATTATTTCTTAATAAACATCCAGGATGTGAAGGGTTAACCCTTAACTCCATACATATGCCTTTCTACACCTTTGCAAACAGAGTAGACCTATAGGAGCTATCTGATCAGGATCTGTTCTGTTCTGTTTGCTTATGATATAATATAGATATGATTCTACAGTTTCTGCTATGGCCAAAAAATTCCTATGTCCATTTGCTATTATAACAATCAATCTAATTCATATTCATGACATCATTATTTCTTACATGAATCTTCAGAGTGTAAAGGGTTAAGGAAGTATAACAAGCATAATCACTACAAGAAGGAACACCTGTGTCACCTTCTAGTTGAAGTGTGACAAATAAAAGTCACAGACAGACAACCAATGGAGAAGTGATTCCTAAGTGTCACCCTGCTAGAGTGACACAAAAACACAACTTACGAGTGGCGAATCATTGCTTCATGTATTTCCATTTATAAATAACTTTGTTCTGAACAATATTCAATGTATTGTGTTGAGAAAAGAACCAGGTATGACTAGTAAGACAGAAGTATCAATCTAATATTCCCCCATTCAAGATTATAGCTTCATGTATATCTGTGAGTAACCTACCAGCAGAGAGGCCTGGGACCTGATGCCACACCTCAAACGTTGCTTCCGCTGACTCAAGTAGCTCTGCCAGGCACAGAGCATCAGAATTTGCTTCTGTCCACAGCAGAGGGCATGGAAAGTCCATAAAATGGGAGAACTCTGGGGCAAATGACCTAGCCACAGTGCGTGTAATTCTCTCTCCTTCATTGCCCAGAAATGACAGCTTCACCCTGATGTATGTGTTGACCCCTACCTCTGCCGGGTATTGCATTCCCTGGTCCAGGTGAGCTGCTCTCTCAGCCGCTGCCTGTTTGTAATGGAACACACAAGATGGAAGGCTTCATGGTATAGATTTTTAATCACTTAACCTGATTGTGATTAACCTTTTTTTTTATATAATCATCAGCAGTGACTTACATGTGCATTTGAAGGGAAGTAACTCTTCCTGGCTTGGTAGAATATAAAGGGAGCTAACAAAACTATGAAGTGAGGACTTTTAAAGAAACTGTGCATTCTCTTGAATACACTATTTCAGTATAACACAATAAATAGAGTGAATGAAAAAAAATAATGCTTTATCCAGAATACTATTTTAACTTCACTTGACACTAACAGTACATCATATCTGAATTGTGTTGACACTGCATTGTACTGCATTTCAAATGTAACTGTCAAATACCTCTCTAGAATGAAGTTAACAGAACACTACATTACATCATATGAACTCTCCAATTCTTAACCCTTTCATTCATATAAATGCCATTTCACACCTTTGCAAACAGAGCAAATCCAGATCACACTACTCCTGTAGAAGCCTTCTTATCAGGATCTGCTCTATTTGCTTATGAAATTATAATAGATCTCACTATGCTTGCTAATGGAATTATATATACATCTGATACTACAGTTTTTGTCTAAGCCAAAACTTCCATTGAAAACCTTAACTTATATGAATATAATATATATGAAGTGATCAATTCATGCATAAAGTTCATTTGGGAAAGGATTAAACAATCAAAATTTTTGCTCACCTTCAGCCCAGAAGCCCTGATCACTCCCACGGAGATGCAAACCTGGGCCCCTGTCAGATTCTTGTTGGCAGCTGCAGCACTGAGTTCATTCTACAAGATAAAACGGTCACTTATCAACACAATGTAGCTGTCACCTGTCTCCAAGAACGTTATCTATACTAAATTCATTGTCCGGTTTAGAGGGGTTTTACTTTAATTGGTTTACTAGGGACAAATTGTTAGTGTAACTGATGTACCTGTATCAGCTGAGTCTTGTAGTGTATGGTGATGTCCATGAGGCCAGCGTCAGGTGACTTGGCTGCCTGGTTTTCCTTGCTGCCACTGCTGTCTGTCGGCACATGGCTTAGAGATATGGGGAAGGTCTGTACGGATGGCTCACCTCGTCGCTGCATGGTTATCATAGCACACAGTTTGGCAAGTGGAAGACTTGACTACAACAAACATTAGCATAAACCTTTTAGCTACAGATATAGGTGAGTATTCAAGTACTAAAATCTTCATTTCTCTACCAAATCCTGTTGTTACCATTCTTTAGAATTGTCTTGAAGAGACATTTCTAAAGAATGGTCTCATCATAGGGTTTGTTGGAGAATAAAGGAGCTAATTCTAGAAATGTTTGTTATTTACATGTCTTATCTTTCCTCTGATTTAGCCTTCTATTTATTTAACATCTTGTGATTAAATGCTGAAACAGGCTCTTTTCAAAGATTTACTTCTTCTAATGCAATGGAAAAAGAAAAGTTACTAAACCATTTTGAAATAAAAGAAAAGTTTGGTTTCCCTTAGTTAGCAGTACTGTTTCTCCATCTCGATTTTATACAAGATTCTAAAACTCAAAAACATGTAATTTTTTCCCATAATACTTATGATTATTATAAAGTTGTGAAGAGATGGAAGACTGTCAATCAACTTAATTATAGCATATTCCCCAAACTCTAAGAGAGACTTCTGAGGCACTTGGAGATTATTACCTTTGCAATACACTGATCCCTGACATTGGGATGGTAAAAACGACACCAAAGTTCAAATGGAAGTCCGCCAGCCCCTCCCCCTGTATTGGCACATGCTGTAAATTGTAAGGTTAATAGTAAATAAACTGAAATTTAAACATTTGTATTCTTTCATTCAGACATTATTGATCTCCAGGTAATATGCAGTCTTTGTAAGATATTAGACAACAAAATTTTAAGAAAGACATTATTCAATATATCATAGCTGCAAGCTCATACGAATTCTGGTCTGTTGAGAAAATCTTATATAAAATGCATGACAGAATTAGAAACCTTGTACAGAATTACTGCAAACGTAGTGATACCAAAATATTTATTACAGCCTCCAACAGAATCATATAAAAGCTATGCCACTAATTCAATTTCATATTAAATATTTGACCAGAGCTGCAGTATTTAGGTATTTATGATATTTTTCCCACCATACTCTTTGAGACGATTCTTAAGAGTAGTAATAAGATATTGTTTGGCTCAGAAATGACAGATTTTGATAGGTCAGTAAGTATTTTATCTACAGGTCCGTTTTACTGGGATCTAAATTGCAACAAATCTGAAGCTATATAATTCAATTAAGCAGGGCATTTATAGTCAGAGATTCAGCCCCGTATTTACCTGTGAGTAGCTCTCTCTGCACCGGTGTGCCATTGGGCAAGAGTATTCGATGTCTGGTCACGTCATTGAATGTGGGATCAGCTACACAAAGTGTTGTGGCCGTTCGGAATGCTTTCATGGTTGGCACAGCTAAAGACACGAAAGAATCAGAGTTAAAACAAACAGCTGATATTCAAGAAAACATGAAATAATATAGATTTGATTCTACAGTTGGTGTCATAGTAAAAATACCTTTTTTATAATGCCATTATAAAAATTAATTTCGTTAACCCATTCCCTCATAGGCTAATTTTAGACCCAACCTTTTTTAATTAATCTACCAAAAAGGACCATTTACTAGAGAAAAGGAAAACATTAAAATTATGTCGTTTTGAAACCACTCCTATGGAGCAAATGCTCTATTTATCACAATACTTTCAAAGATTGACTTTTACAGAGGCGCAGAAAGGCGCATTTATGGAGGAAAGGGTTAATATTCATGATGTCATTATTTCTTACATGAATATGAATCAGGTAAATGGTTTAAAGCAGTCTGGTTGAGATGTGAACACTAGTAACTGGGGAACTTATCAGGACCAAAACTTATTGACAGTCAAATCATTGAGAAAATGTACCCTTTTCACACTAAATAATCAGGCTACCAATCTCTCTACCAGTTTAAAAAACTGAATAATTCAATTTGGTACTATTCTAATAAATTTAAACTAGACTGCTATAGTAACAAACAGTGTAGATTCTGATCAGGAGGTTTGATCTTGGCCTGCACTATCTGCCTATGTTTGTCTGTCCAAACATTTGAGGTAATCAGGGTAGTCTGTATTTTGAAGAAGACATTTTATTCGACATGCTATGAGTTCATATGTTAGCAGTCTTTGTTCAAGTACTGACCATGGCGTACAACTGGAGCACCTGGTGGGTTGGTCTGCTGTTGGGCTGGAAAATGGTACTGGACAAAACAGTCAGCCTCTCCCCAGATCATGTTCTCAAACAGCGTCAGGCCCCTTACACCCTCCACCACAATCTCAAACACATGCTCCACTGTAAGACAATTGACACAACTCTACATACATTATAAATATTCTTAAGCCTTACCCTGTGGTGAAAAAACTGTCTGCTCAAATTTTTGATCTGGTGCAATTTTGACTACTTCTGATTCAGTCAAGCTTTTGGGAAACTATTGACCGAGTGTCAAACAGCTTGGATCCTGATCAGACACTGAGCTAATCAGCGTTTCAGCTGGATCCAATTTGTTTATAAAAGTGAGCCAGGTAGTGGATAGTGAGATAATTAACCCTTTCCCTCAAATAAATGCCTTTTCACACATTTGCAAACAGAGTAGACCCAGATCGGACAGCTCCTATAGGAGCCATCTGATCAGGGTCTGCTCTGTTTGCTTATGGTATAAAACAGATCTGATTATACAGGTTCTGCCTGAACCAAAACATCCTGCGTAAATAAGCCATCATAAAAATCAGCTAATAAATATTCATGATATCATTATTTCTGACATGAATATTGAACAGGGAAAGGGTTTAACATTTTTAATATTGTACATGGTATTACACACAAAAACACAGGCCAATATGTAAACCATTTAACCCATTCCCACATAGGCTATTCTTAGATCCAATTTCTTTGACTAAATCTACTGAATAGGAGTATTTACTAGAAAACAAGAACATTTTATAATGGTGTAATTTTGAAACCATTGTGATAAATAGAGCATTAGCTCCTATGAAGCAAATGCTCTATTTATCACAACGGTTCAGCTTTCTGATCAGGGTCTGTTTGCTTCACGTTATTTTCCTATAGTCACATTGTTAAAAGAAAAGAATTCTTGCAGAAACAGTCCTCAAAATGGACTGACTAACTAAACTTGAAATTGGATGAGCATGTTATGTTATTGTTTCTTACATGAATATACATGGAGAAAAGGGCTAAAACAAAAAGTTTTACACCCCATGTAAGAAATCTGCCACTTGTCCTTATGATTAGGATAGTGACTTACTCACACAAAAATGACTTACCCACACTCTCTGTGCCTATCTGAGCTGGGATTGACTCCCTTTGATTGAGCAAATCTTGTCTGCAAGTAAAGGAATAAGTTTACATGCTTATATACTGCCTACATGAAATTTGGAGTTTGCAAATGAATTTTGAATCAAAGCATAACCAACAACTTAATAAATGTAATTCAAATTGTTCACCTATAAAATCTATAAATCAGAAATCAAATATTGCTGTACTGCAAGGTTGGAAATTGTCATATTTTACATGTATTATAGGTAGTTACAACTTGTTATTGTAGTTTAACCCATTTACTCCTTTAAAATAATTCATGTACAAAGCACCATTGCCTATTTTTACTTCTTAAATGCACCATTTCTTAAAGTTATTCCGAGAAATGCAATCTGAGTGTAAACCAGTTCAGATCTTAATCAGATGCCGAGTTACTTGGCATCTCATCTGGATCCAAACTGTTTGAAAATGTAAGCACAAATGTTTTAAAAGGGCTGAATAGGTCAGTCTTCTGATGATTCATAAAAGTACTAGGTGGAAGGTCAGGATGTAGGAGGAGTTTGTCACAAGTCCATACCTCTCTAGGTAATGCTGGGGTCGCTCTGGAGCTGACACAGCTGATGCACCATCTGTCTTCATACGCACAAGATGAGCAACCTGACAGAGAGAAAAAGTGTATAGCACTTAACATCAAAGGTGCCCGACGCATGCTTGGACTCACCAATGGACCCCCCCCCCCCCCCCACCCCACCCTCCCAAAAAAACCAAGAGGGCCAGAATGGCCCTGAAGCGCTCACCAGACAATCAGAGGAGAAGATTTTCAAAGTTTTCACTATATATGTTTCTATAGAAAACTAGCCTGCCCTGGGGCAGGGCTAATTTTGACCCAAGAGGCACAATTTATATAACTTTTGTAGTGGACCTGAACATGATGCTATATGCCAAATATGAAAGCTGAGAACATTCCAGTTTCAGACGAGAAGATTTTCAAAGTTTTCACTATATGTTTCTATCGAAAACTGCCCACCCCTGAGGCGGGGCCAATT
The DNA here is from genome assembly GCA_963576725.1 of Azorinus chamasolen. NCBI lineage: Eukaryota > Metazoa > Mollusca > Bivalvia > Cardiida > Solecurtidae > Azorinus > Azorinus chamasolen. The sequence continues at coordinate 59,657,205 of OY755242.1, forward strand.
TTGACCCCCGGGCCATAATTTATATAACTTTTGTAGAAGACCTGAACATGATGCTCCTTGCCAAATACGAAAGCTGAGCACCTTCCAGTTTCAGAGAGGAAGATATTCAAAGATTTCACTATTTGTTTCTATTGGAAACTGCCCAACCCTGGGGCGGGCCAATTTTGACCCCGGGGCCATAATTTATATAACATTTGTAGAGGACCTGAATATGATGCTATGTGCCAAATATGAAAGCTGAGAACCTTCAAGTTTTTAGAGGTGAAGGTTTTCAAAGTTTTCACTATTTGTTTCTATTGAAAATTGCCCACCCCTGGGGCAGGGCCAATTTTGACCCCAGGGCCATAATTTATACAACTTTTGTAGAGGACCTGAACATGATGCTATGTGCCAAATATGAAAGCTGAGAACCTTCAAGTTTTTAGAGGTGAAGGTTTTCAAAGTTTTCACTATTTGTTTCTATTGAAAACTGCCCAACCCAGGGCTGGAAAATTATTTTGCAACCTACTCGTCCTCCAGGACGAGTGACTTGGAATTCTCACTCGTCCTGCATGACAATCCACTTGTCCTATGAAATCTATAAAATATTGGTACAAATAATAAAACACTTACAGAGGTGTGTACTCATTATTTGTTTATCATATATTAAAAGAACACAAACTAATGTAACTTTGAATTAAACAATAAAGCGCTTATTCCTTAACCTAATTTGAGTCACTGTCTGATTCATCCTGGACCCTGTGTTGGGGTCCCCTGGGTCCTGTACAGACATGGCCATGGGTGTGCCTTGTACCTGTGCATGAATTTAGCCAGAGAACAATGCTGTCTTCTGGGTCAAATAGGTTAAGTGGAGGACCATCAACATTTATTCTCATAAGGTTTTGAAGAGTGGTTTGATTCATTGATGTTCTTGACTGTGTCATTACTCTGTTCATTGTACTAAATCCTCTCTCACACTCTGCAGTTGATGGAGATATGGTCAGCATTATTCTGACAAGCGGCAGTATATATTTGATTCTCTCAAAGTCTTCATGATTTGGTGAAAGTAGCTGCTCATAAACATCTAACAAAGATCTATTTCTAGCTCTACAGATCACAAACTTTAAATCCAGCCACTGGTCCAACCCATTCTCATATTCTTCCTCAGTCAACAAGGGTTGAAACAGATTGATCAGGCTTTCAATCTTGTCCTCACCATACCTCCTGAATTCCTCACCTGTGTCTCGATCTGGCCAAAGTTTGAAATTAAATGCATTGAAGAAAGAGTGAGGTTCTCCACCAAAGTACTTCACAAATCTCTCTTCCAGAAAAAATATAGTGTCTGTCAGCAAATCTTTCATGTCACCACCTATAACCTCTGGTAACTGTTCTCTAGGGTTTTCTCTCCTTCTCATCTGGCCAAATGTTATTGTCACTCCTTTGTACAACCCACCAACACTCTCCCTTTCATACTTTCTTAGCATTTTGCCCTTTCTGTCTTTCATGTGTGTAAACTTCTCTGTAAGTTCTTCAATTCTTTGGCTAACCTCAGATACTAAACAGAATTTCTCTTGAAACAACTCTGATACTGCTTTGATCTGCTCTGTCCAGTCAAGCATAAAATGTAAAAAACTCAGAAACCTGTTGCTTTTCATTTCCTTCAAGTACCCTTTGGCTTTCTGTCCATTTTCATCAGATTTGCTAGCAATGTGTTCGAGGTGGACAATGGTGATCTCATAGTTGTCAAGAAGAGCCTTTAAAGCTCTATATTGACTTGCTACCCACCTTATAGTTTGAACCCCACCAAAATGCTTTAACTCCTTGTCCAGAGTTGTGGCAATTTCAAAAAGTTCCCTTCTCTTTTTTGGGGAATAATAGTAAAAATGAAAGACTCCCTTAAAGGTCAAGTAAACAGGTAGGACACTTTTTCGTAAATATTTGACAAATGGGTACCTTTTACGACGAAGTTTCGAAAACACAAAAAATTACAGTCATATCGCACATAGCAGGTGTCATATATCACCGATAAGTAAGCACTGGCTGATTTTGGTCGTTCGCTTATCTCCCTTGTGATGACGTCACTTGTGACATTCGCTATAAATGTCGAACTAGATATCGTATAGAAAAGAATAGCACGTAATGAACTTCTGCTTCGTTTTGAGTGCTAAAATAGCAATTTGTGCTGCCTATGGGCGTATCTCTGCCTATGTGTGTAGCTCCTAATCCAACAGAGACTAAATAGGATTATTTAAATTACCAAAAGACGAGAAGTTCAAGAAAATGTGATGTGATTTACATTTTGTCTCGATGGCTGTTTTCCGTGAAATTTATACTAGAGATGCAGTGGATGACTTGGGTCTACAATTATAACAAGAGGACCCTGAGGGTCCTGGGGCGCTCACCTGACATTTGTTAAGTGTTGGTTACAACAATGTTACACACAAGTAATGGACAAGATTTTTCTAAAATTTGAAAATATACAAGATATCATCATATTTTAGAATTTTAGAAACTTGCAAGAGGGCCACCTAAAGACCATTCCTGCCAGATATCATTCAAATCTGATTGGTAGTTTCAGAGAAGAAGGTTTTTAAAGTTTTCTATATAAATAAATAAGGAAAGTGGCCCCGCCCCCTGACGGCCATGTTTTTTTAGATATCATCATGAATTTTAGAAACTTGCAAGAGGGCCACCTAAAGACCATTCCTGCCAGATATCGTTCAAATCTGATTGGTAGTTTCAGAGAAGAAGATTTTTAAGTTTTCTATATAAACATATAAGGAAAGTGGCCCCGCCCCCTGGCGGCCATGTTTTTTGAGATATCATCATGAATTTTAGAAACTTGCAAGAGGGCCACCTAAAGACCATTCCTGCCAAATATTGTTTAAATCTGATTGGTAGTTTCAGAGAAAAAGATTTTTAAAGTTTTCTATATAACTATATAAGGAAAGTGACCCGCCCCCTGGCGGCCATGTTTTTTGAGATATCATAATGAATTTTAAAAACTTGCAAGAGGGCCACCTAAAGACCATTCCTGCCAAATATTGTTTAAATCTGATTGGTAGTTTCAGAGAAGAAGATTTTTAGTTTTCTATATAACTATATAAGGAAAGTGGCCCCGCCCCCTGGCGGCCATGTTTTTTGAGATATCATCATGAATTTTAGAAACTTGCAAGAGGGCCACCTAAAGACCATTCCTGCCAAATATTGTTTAAATCTGATTGGTAGTTTCAGAGAAGAAGATTTTTAAAGTTTTCTATATAACTATATAAGAAAAGTGGCCCCGCCCCCTGGCAGCCATGTTTTTTGAGATATCATCATAAATTTTAGAAACTTGCAAGAGGGCCACCTAAAGACTATTCCTGCCAGATATCGTTTAAATCTGACGAGTCTATATAAACATATAAGGAAAGTGGCCCCGCCCCCTGGCGGCCATGTTTTTTGAGATATCATCATGAATTTTAGAAACTTGCAAGAGGGCCACCTAAAGACCATTCCTGCCAAATATTGTTTAAATCTGATTGGTAGTTTCAGAGAAAAAGATTTTTAAAGTTTTCTATATAACTATATAAGGAAAGTGACCCGCCCCCTGGCGGCCATGTTTTTTGAGATATCATAATGAATTTTAAAAACTTGCAAGAGGGCCACCTAAAGACCATTCCTGCCAAATATTGTTTAAATCTGATTGGTAGTTTCAGAGAAGAAGATTTTTAGTTTTCTATATAACTATATAAGGAAAGTGGCCCCGCCCCCTGGCGGCCATGTTTTTTGAGATATCATCATGAATTTTAGAAACTTGCAAGAGGGCCACCTAAAGACCATTCCTGCCAAATATTGTTTAAATCTGATTGGTAGTTTCAGAGAAGAAGATTTTTAAAGTTTTCTATATAACTATATAAGAAAAGTGGCCCCGCCCCCTGGCAGCCATGTTTTTTGAGATATCATCATAAATTTTAGAAACTTGCAAGAGGGCCACCTAAAGACTATTCCTGCCAGATATCGTTTAAATCTGACGAGTAGTTTCAGAGAAGAAGATTGTTGAAAATTGTTGACGCACGACGGACGACGGACGACAGACATTCAAGTGATCACAATAGCTCACCCTGAGCATGCTCAGGTGAGCTAATAAAAAGAAGTCCACAATACAGACTAATTTTACACAGCACCTTGCGTTATGCAGCAAACAAGTGTTGAGGAAAGCTCCTGCATGAGCTTTCTGCAACACTCATTTGCTGCATTGTCACAATGTGTGTCAGAACACCAGGCTATATCAACCACAAACCACCATCTTAAGGTAGCCATTATAGGCAGGTTTTACTGTACATGCATACTGATGTACTTCGTAAATGTTGCCAATTCTCTTCATTGCAAATCCAAACTAGCTCATTTAGATATTTAGCTGTATAAACAGCAAGCTTGCTACTTATATAGTTAAATACCTAAATGAGCTAATTTTATGGACTAATGGTGAGGGTTGTGTTGAAAACAAATTAATATTTCTAATTTTCATTTGATAACATTGAAAATATCCATATTGTGCAGAGAGTTATGCAATCTGAAAGGCTTATGCAGACAAGGTACACATTACTATTGTAGCTTGAAAAGTTGACCGCATGTCTATGATTGCCAATTCTCTTCATTGCAAATCCAAACTAGCTCATTTAGATATTTAGCTGTATAAACAGCAAGCTTGCTACTTATATAGTTAAATACCTAAATGAGCTAATTTTATGGACTATCGGTGAGGCTTGTGTTGAAAACAAATTAATATTTCTAATTTTCATTTGATAACATTGAAAATATCCATATTGTGCAGAGAGTTATTCAATCTGAAAGGCTTATGCAGACAAGGTACACATTACTATTGTAGCTTGAAAAGTTTATTCGAATACAGCCCCTCCAATAGGCTAAAGAATCACACGGCATAAGGTTATCATTCTGAGCAAGAATCACACGGCATAAGATTATCATTCTGAGCAAGCGTGATCAAGATTAGGCAGAAAATGTGGCTTCTAGAGTGTAGGCAAGATTTTTCTAAGATTTGACCTAGTGACCTACTTTTTCACCCCACACCACCCACAACCGAACTCAAATGAGAGATCATCAAGGTTATCATTCTGAGCAAGTTTGATCAAGATTGGGCTGAAAATGTGGCCTCTAGGGTGTAAACAAGATTTTTCTAAGATTTGACCTAGTGACCTACATTTTGACCCCAGCCCACCCATGATGGATCTCAATTGAGATATCATCAAGGTCATCATTCTGAGCAAGTTTGATGAAGAATAGGCAGAAAATGTGGCTTCTAGAGTGTAAACAAGATTTTTCTAAGATTTGACCTAGTGACCTACTTTTTGACCCAAGCCCACATATGATCAAACTCGATCAAGATATCATCAAGGTTATCATTCTGAGCAAGTTTGATGAAGATTAGGCAGAAATTGTGGCTTCTACAGTGTAAACAAGATTTTTTTAAGATTTGACCTAATGACCTACTTTTTAATCCTGCCCCACCCATGATCGAACTTGATCGAGATATCATCAAGAATATCATCCTGAGCAAGTCTGATCAAGATTGGACTAAAAATGTGACCTCTAGATTGTTCACAAGGTTTTTCAATAATTTGACCCAGTGACCTAGTTTTTAACCGTATGTGACCCACTTTCAAACTCATCCAAGTTTCTATCAAGACAATCATTCTGACTAAGTTTCATGAAGATTGGACTAAAAATGTGACCTCTAGAGTGTTCACAAAGATTTTGAATAATTTGACCTAGTGACCTAGTTTTTGACCCCACATGACCCACTTTCGAACTCATCCGAGATTTTTTCAAGACAATCATTCTGACCAAGTTTCATGAAGATTTGGCTACAAATGTGACCTCTAGAGTGTTCACAAGCCAAATGTTGACGACGCACGACGCACGACGCACAACGCACGACGCACGACGACGGACGCCGGACGGAGCACCATGACAATAGCTCACTTGAGCAAGCTCAGGTGAGCTAAAAAAAAAGGATATATGCTACATTCTGTTATAAATGTGACTTAGGTCTAGCGCTGTAGGTTAATGGGCTTTTTCTTCGTGGAAAATTATTCTATACAAACGTTTTGTTAACAGCGTAAACCCAAATCACGCAGGAACTGTCTGATCAGGATATGCTCTGATTGCTTAGTCCGAAGACTTATGTCTTTAGATTCGACCAGGGTTGTCTAGCGTCTCTGTAATCCCTGTAATGAATATTCATGAGGTCATGGAATCTTTAATAAATATTCTTAAGAGAAAAAATGATTAATAAACACGATTTAGCACTGCTGGCAGCAGACACCTAATTTGCTTTAAAATCAATTTCCAAATCCTTCTCTTCTTATATAAACGGCTTCACGCGCGTTGCAAATAGAGTAGATCCAGATCGGACAGTTCCTGTAAGAGCGAAATTTTGTTGATCTAATCCTAATTTATCTGTCAGAGCCAATGATCTATTTGAAAAGTTAACATTGTGAAAAAAGCCTTTAGATCTTCTTCATGAATATTCGTGTAAGAAATAATGATTTCATGGAGAGTTAATGATATATGAGCACATGCCATGGCAGTAATTGTACAACCAGACCTAGCGGTATATCATTTCATAAGCAAATCGACAAGAACCTGATCAGAAGCTGTCTGATCTTGATCTGCTCTGTTTGTAAATTTGTTTCAATACGTTTGATCGGGGTCTACTATGTTTGCATTGGCATAAACAGGCACGTGGAATGAAGGGTTTATATTAGTGAAGTGATTTACTGACACATATTTTTTCATCAGAGAAAAAGTTTATCATTAATATGATCCTTTTGCAATTTTTGAACATGGACAATTTTGACCATAAATCCATAGGAAAAAAGTCATTCTGGATTACTGTAATTTACGGAATTATTCATTAGATGCGTTTTATAATTATAGTTTTACTGATTATTACCTACATTTTGCCCAAAACTAACTTTGAGGCACCATGACCGCAATGATTGATTCTTTTGACAAGTTACCACAGCTACATAAAGGAATACAACAATACGTAATATACAGGAAGCGGGTTTTATGGCCTTGCAATAATCCTAAAGGCCACTATGATAACTGACATCTGGCGACTGACCCTGCATGGGGCATTTTTTTGTGTATTATGGCTTAGTACAATATGGCCTAAGGCCATTTAACACATTCATTCATACATGCATAGAGAAATTCTAATGGTTATGTTTACTGTTGTTTCTATACACATGTAATACAAACCATAATTCAATTGCGCATACGATTATACTGTAAAATTATGATAAAGAAAAATGTAGTAATAGTTTTAATATGTTGACCATATTTTTTTTATAGACATTTTTATTTGTAGTGGGTCCAGTCATTTAAACATGATTCACAAGCTTTAGAAACACGAATATATTAAAAAAAAAATCGTCATTCTTCAAGACTGACAACCATTTGTTATCAAGATCCACCTTTTTCTCATTTTCCCAACAAAATACATATTTTGGTAGTTCAACCTTTACTCGATTTCCCGAAAGTAATGCATCATTTTTGGTATTGCAAATATTAAAGTAAAATAAATAAATAAATATTTTTCTATTTTTCTGCATTTTGTTGGAATTTCTTTTTTTCCCTAAAGTACGTACATTTATACATAGTACTATGTTACTTAACGAGAACGTCCCATTTCATCTGAACCCACTTTGCCTAAATATGAAATTCATCTAAAGTTGTCTGGTTCTGTCTAAAAGTTGTTTGGACCCAACTTATGGGCGGGACCCAAATGACCCCTCTGATCTGAATCTACACTATTTGCTAATGGTCTTGGTTCTAACCTCATCCTCTTTTTAAATTATAGTTTATGAATAGTGTTAATTCACTGACAGGTAAAGTAAGTTTTAACCATTCGCTTTTATTCACGTCAATATACCTGTAAATAGTGAAAACCTGCAGGAGCTGTCCCATCAGGGTCTGCACTATTTACAAGTTGATTTACAGAAGTGATTGCATAGCGAAATACGTGTACACAGTGAAGCTATATGTAATTATACAACAGGGCATGGGTAAAAGGCAAGAGAAGGTTTAAGATAAAAAATATGTGTTTAATTTTAAGTATCATTGTATTTCACACCTAAAATAAACATCACACCCCATAAATAGTTTCCCCTACTCGATAAAGTGTCACTTTCTATGGCTAATCCATGGACGTAATGTCTGGAAAAGTGTGAAAATAATTTGGGTATTTATAGAAACTTAGGAGTCCGATTTGATCTAATTTTGTAAGCAAACAGAACAGACCCTAATTAGACTGTTCCTGTAGGCTTTGATCTGGATCTACTTTCTTTGCATAGGCGTTAATTTAAAGGAAAAGGTTAAGTTTCTGTGTACATTCCTCCCTCTCAATGGGATCCCTGACTGGCGAGCATCACAAGTGACGTCACGCAAGGGAGATAATCATGTATCGATTTTCAAAATACACGGTTCGCGGACCAATAAAAACTCGATTCAAATCAAAACTAGATAAAAACGGTAAGAATTTTCTAAAGTTTGGTGTTTAACTAACTGTATACTATCAGAATTTGACGAAAACTCAATCTGTTTACTTGACCTTTAAGTACCTCTTCAAATTGTGTCAAATATGCACAGCTTTTCTTTGCATCACATACTGCCAACTCGATGTTGTGAGCAATGCAGTGAACTACAGTTATGTAATTTTCACACTGATCCTTCCCCTGATTTTTTACTTCATCAATTGACAGCTTGATAGCCCCAGACTTTTTCCCCATATTTACTGAGGCCCCATCAGTATTGATACCCACAATCTTCTCCGCAAAATTTTCTTTTGATATGCCTACTGCATCTAAACCCTTCAGAATCCCAGTCTTCACCCCTTCTGCATGCCCATGCTCTAAGTCAACAATATCTGCCAATCTAGTTTGCACATGACCTGTATTATCAACATATCTCACATAGATCACCTCTTGCTCTGAAACTGCTTTATCAGTGGATCCATCTGCTAAGATACTAATAAATCGTGTATTTTCAAAACTACAAACAGTTTCTGACTTAATGCTACCAGCAATAGATGAAACAAAATCGCTACACCCATGATTGTTTCTGTAGTTTGTACCTATTTCTATTCCATTTTTTTCTTGCAGGTCACAAAGTTTCGAAAATTTTGTCATAGGTTCACCCTCAACAGCTATATAATATGCCGTATTGAATAGTTTTTCATATTTCTCGCTGTTTCTCTCGTGCACTTTTTGCAATGACTGGGTCATTTGGGAGCTAGTGGGATTGAGCAGAACACTTTCATGTGCAACACAGTTACAGTGTTTCAAACTTTTGTCATGGAATTTTAGTGTTTCCTTGCGATATTTCTCTCTAATACCACGTACAAGAGCTGATGATTTGTCACTTTTGTCTGGAAATTTTCTACAAACTTTACAAAAGAGGGTATTTTCGCTCTCGTCGTAAACAGCCCATGGAAATTCTCGAAGCCAAGACTCTTTCAATAGACGTTTGCGTTTTGTTTTATCATACTCTTTTTGAGACGCCTTTCTCTTCAAAAGTGTCTTATCTTCGGCATCTCCTCCACCCTGTGCTTTATTGACTTTCTTTCCAAAGAAACTGCGAATATCTGACATGATGCCGACTTCCGCGCAGACGAGTTAGAAATATAAAGCGGGAGAATACTCCGGTGTTTACACAGAGTGAGTTCGTTTGGCTCAGTGGGTAACTCGATTTCTACTCAGATTGGTCATGTAACTTGCAAGGGCTAACATGCCTTACGAGATTAACAACAGAACGCCGGGAATTTCAACCATGGAGTACCTAGTATTAACTATAGGTCAACCCTCAGCAGTTGGTGGGTAGATGAATTCAAACTTAATGGTAGATTACTTACATTACATCACAGGGGATCATTTCGTGGGTCTACATGGTCTAAAAAGTAAAAACAAAATGGTTGGGTTGATTTAGTGTTATATTGTATATAATATACCACTAAATCGACCCAATCTTTTTTTTTACTCTTTAGACCATGTAGATCCACGAAATTGCCAACTGTGCATTACATTAGGGTTTACTCAATTCAAGTTACCCGAACTCGCTCAGGGTTAGGTCAAAATACAGTACATTGCCATTCAATGATTCGCAACTGATTGCACGCGGTCGTTCACACGAACTTGCAATTCTTTAAATTATCAAAAGAGACATGTGTAGTGTGAACTCTATTTCTGTTATAAAATTGTAAATTGACTACTTTTGGCGAATAGTGTTTTACTGAAACCAAATCGACATTAAGCAGTTAATGCATACCGATAGCCAGGCCACGTTTTAGACCTTACCAGTATTCATTATAAACATCCGGTCTGGAAGTGGGAAAATTGAACCGGTGTTTTAGAAAGTTCTCGACAAACATACAAATCAAAGCAAGGTAGGACGAACTTATAGAATACATGTACACTCGTAAATCTGTGCTACTGATAATAATTCCTAAAGTACTACGAGAAATCTAGATCGTTTTGACATTTTGACTTGGGATTTTCCACTCGTCCTGCAGGACGAGATTATGCAAATTTGTATTCGTCCTTACCGGGTGTCTACTCGTCATGACGAGCGGACGAGTGGAATTTTCCAGCCCTGCAGTGAACCCTGGGGCAGGGCCAATTTTGACCCCAGGGCCATAATTTATATAACTTTTGTAGAAGACCTGGAAATGATACTCTGTGCCAAATATGAAAGCTGAGAGCCTTCCAGTTTCAGAGAAGAAGATTTTCAAAGATTACACTATTTGTTTCTATTGAAAACTGCCCACCCCTGGGGCGGGGCCAATTTTGACCCTGGGGCCATAATTTATATAACTTTTGTAGTGGACCTGAACATGATGCTATATGCCAAATATGAAAGCTGAGAGCCTTCCAGTTTCAGAGGAGAAGATTTTCAAAGATTTCACTATTTGTTTCTATTGAAAACTGCCCACCCCTGGGGCGGGGCCAATTTTGACCCCAGGGCCATAATTTATATAACATTTGTAGAGGACCTGAACATGATGCTATGTGCCAAATATGAAAGCTGAGAACCTTCTGGTTTCAGAAGAGAAGATTTTCAAAGTTTTACTATATGTTTCTATTGAAAACAAGGCACCCCTGGGGCGGGGCCAATTTTGACCCCAGGGGCATAATTTATATAACTTTTGTAGAGGACCTAAAGATGATACTATGTGCCAAAGATGAAAGCTGAGAACCCTGTAGATTCAGAGGAGAAGATTTTTAAAGGTTGAAATTGTTGACGACGGACGACGCACGACAGACGATGGACGACGCACGCCGACGGACGACGGACATCAGGCAATCACAAAAGCTCACCCTGAGCACTTTGTGCTCTGGTGAGCTAAAAAGTGATCGAAGTATGTAAACTAGCCTAAAATTATCTATTTGAACCTTAAACCACTCCGAAAAACAAGAAAAACACGACCCGGAAAAAAATTCTTTCGGGTCTATATATGTATTGAAAGGTACCTAACTACGTCAGATCAGCGACGGAAAATACAACAGTCATGTTTTTCAAAGTCTTACAGCAAAGCCAATTCAACACCGATTTCAATTATTTTGGTCCTGATCTGTTCCAAATTCCATATGCTAAGCGGCACAGTTAGTGCTTTCCTTAAATATTGCCCCGTCTTGTTGCTGCAAGACCGCGAATTTGAAAATACGCTAGAGCGAAACGATGTGACTCCCGCCAGGATGCATAGAAGTATATAGGGGGATCTGTATTCGTTAAACTTTTCAACAAAAACGCGAATTATGCTGAAACACATTCGAAAAACATTCAACTCACCGCAGTTAAAACGGTGCTGCCTATTTCCAGTCTGCTACAAGACGCCAGTTTTCTTTCTCCTATTTTCGTTTCTCCTATTTTCGCTGTGGCCCGAAAGTAGTAGTCAATTTGCATATCGAATAGTTTATGAGCCGGGTCACAGCAAAATGGTCGCATCCGTTCAAAAGGAAAGTTGGAGAAAGAAAACTGGCGCCTCGTAGCAGACTGGAAATAGTAAGCGCCGTTTTAATTGCGGTGAGTTTAATGTTTTTCGATAGTGTTTCACCATAATTTGCGTTTTTGTTGAAAAGATTAACGAATACAGAGCTCCCTACATATGTCTATGCATCCTGGCGGGAGTCACATCGTTTCACTCTAGCGTTTTTTCAAATTCGCAGTCTTGCAGCGACAGGACGGAGCAATATTTAAGGAAAGCAGTAATTGTGCCGCTTAGCATATGGAGTTTGGAACGGATCAAGACCAAAATGATTGAAATCGGTGTTGAATTGGCTTTGCTGTAAGACTTTGAAAAACATGACTGTTGTATTTTCCGCCACTGATCTGACGTAGTTAGATACCTTTCAATACATATATAGACCCGATAGGAATTTTTTTCCGGATTGTGTTTTTCTTGTTTTTCTGAGTGGTTTAAGGTTCAAATAGATAGTTTTAGGCTAGTTTTACATACTCCGATCACATTTTCTTTTCTTTTTTTTTTGGGGGGGGGGGGGGGGGGGGGGTCCGTGGGTGAGTCCAAGCATACGTCGGGCACTTTTGCTTAACATCAGTTTACACAATTTTTACTTTATACAGCTAAATGCAGAATCACAAGCAAGAAACTTAACCCTTTACTCCACAGATATGCATTTTAATACCTTTGCAAACAGATAATATTGATCTGATTCTGCAGTTTCTGCATTGGCCAAAATTTCCATAAAATTAATATTCATGATGTCATTGATCATGAAAGAAATTATAACATCATGAATATTTATTAGCTGAAGTTTTATAATGTAAAGCTTTCAATATTCCTTAACAAAACTCGTAAATACAGATGTATATCATGTCAAAAGCAAACATAGCAGACCCTGATCAGACAGCTCCTAAAGGAGCCGTCTCATCTGGGTCTACTCTGCATAGTGTATGCGTGAAAAAGTGTTTATATGAAGGAAAAGGTTACACTCAAACTCAATGCTAACTGTGAATAAAATTGAACTCTGTGCAAACAATTTGCAAAATTGCTCTGTATTTCATCAGGATCTAAACTGCTGGACATGCTAACTGTATCGTTATTCAAGCATACATTGGAATAAGATGTTAACCCCTTCCTTCATACAAATGCTTTTTCATGCCTTTGCAAACAGAGTAGCCCTAGATAAGATCAGGCTCTGCTCTGATCGCTTGTGCAATTATATAGATATGATTCGACTGTTTCTACCAATACCTAAAAAATCCTGTGACCATGCACCATTATAAAAGTTCAACTAATGAAGATTTCTTACATGAATATTCAACAGGGAAATGGTTAATAAGAGCCAATTTGAGAATTCTGTCACAACAGTAGAGCTTCTCTATACTGACCACTATATGAATTAACGCCATAACTCTCTATATAATGAATATGTATATTCTTCGCCAAAGCAGAAAACTATATACAGATTCAGATTTATATAATTCCATAGCAATCAGAGCAGACCCTGATCAGACAGCTCCAAGAGGAGCTCTCTGATCTAAGTATTCTGTTTGCACATTTGCAAAAAGACTTCTTTATCAAGTGAATGGTTAACCCTTTCCCTCGTATAAACCCTTTTTCATGCATTTCCAGAGTAGACCCAGATCAGATGGATCCTATAGGAGCCACCTGATCAGGGTCTGCTGTGTTTGCTTTTGACATGGTATAGATCTGATTCTACAGTTTTTGTCAAAGCAGAAATTCCCTTGAAAAGTTTACATTATGAAAATTCAGTTAATAAATTCATGTAGTCATTATTTCTTACATGTATACTGAACAGGGAACCCAGAATTATATATATATTTTAGTAGGCGGTGTAGAATGCTCTTGCTGTATTTAGAAATCATCTTACCTGTTCAGCTGAGCCCATGGCAAGCAGAACATTTATTTGGCCGTATTGAGAACCACTGAAGGGGTCCACCACAGGCAAGTAGTTCTCTACAGCTATCACAGGATACTGGCAACGAAACAAATATACAAATGATGATATGCATCATAGACCATATAATTATGGAAAGTCACTATGTTTAAAAAGTGCAGAGATATCTCACAATTTCTCTATAACCACTTGACTTCTGTGACGTCACAACATAGGTTTTGGCGGATAAAGAAAGGAACTATTCTTGAAAATGTTTAAATCAACACGTTATTTGGGGATCTTGTATAATTCTATAAGATCAAGGATTACACAATTGTTGTCGTCAAATACATTTATAGCAATCAGACAGATACATGGTTAATCTTTAACTGATAAATTTGAATGTAGAATGTGTTAGATTCGCAAAAATAACAACATAAATTGACACTTACTTGAGATTTGAGCAAAGCAGAACTGATTCTTTTGTCCCTGAATGACATGTAAAATTGGTGAAGACTCAACTTCACAATGCCGATAAGCTGCAAGAAAAATAAAAAACAAGATGTGTTTGTGAAACACTATGCCCCCTCGATATGATATTTGAACCTGAAGGATGACCTTGACCTTGACATGTCATCCCCCAAACTGTGCTACTTCATGAGATACACATGTATACCAAATGTCAAGTCTGTATCTCTATTGGATGACATGTTGTCCCTCAAAATGTGCAGCTTCATGAGATACACATGCATACCAAATATCAAGACTCTATCTCTATTGGTTCAAAAGTTATGGTCAATCTGAAGTTGGCGACCTTTGACCCTGAAGGATGACCTTGACATGTCACCCTTCAAACTGTGCAGCTTCATGAGATACACAGCATGCCACATATCAAGTCTCTATCTGTACTGGTTCAAAAGTTATGGCCAATGTTAAAGTCGTTGATTTGACCATATGTTTGACCTCTGTCCTTTAAGGATGACCTTGACATGTCACAACTCAAAATATGCGGCTTTATGAGATACATATGCATGCCAAATATCAAGTCTCTATCTGTACTGGCTCAAAAGTTATGACCAATGTTAAAGTTACAGACAAAGAAACAGACAATTTGACCTTTGACCCTGAAGAATGACCTTGACCTTGACATGTCACCCCTCAAAATATGCAGCTTCATGAGATACACAAGTATGCCAAATATCAAGTCTCTATCTCTACTGGTCCAAAAGTTATGGCCAATGTTAAAGTCGGTGATTTGACCCATATATTTGACCTCTGACCTTGAAGGATGACCTTGACCTTGACATGTCACCCCTCAAAATGTGCGGCTTTACGAGATACATATGCATGCCAAATATCAAGTCTCTACCTGTACTGGCTCAAAAGTTATGACCAATGTTAAAGTTGCGTTAACGTTACAGCCAAAACTAGAACTATCACTAAAGGTGATGAATACCCCCACATGGCAGCCTTGATTGCAAATCCAAGTTTTGAACATGTAACAGGACCAAATAACAACAAGAGGGCCAAGATGGCCCTTAATCGCTCACCTGATTACCATAGATTAGCAGTGGTTCTGCAGAACAAGATTTTCAAAGATTTAGTATATTGATTTTATTAAGACAATGATTCTGACCATTGAAGATTGGGCTAAAAATGTGCTCTCAAAATAATTTTTCCAAGATTTGACCTAGTGACCTACTTTTTATTCCCATCCAACCCATGATCACACTCAACCTTGATATCACCAAGACAAACACTCTGAGCAAGTTTGAGGAAGACTGGGCTAAAAATGTGGCCACTGGAGTGTAAACTAGATTTCTCTAAGATATAACCCAGTGACCTACTTTTTGACCTCACATAGCCCACTTTCAAACTTGTCCAAGATTGTATTAGGACAATCATTCTGACCAATTTGCATGAAGATTTGGCTATAAATGTGACCTCTAGAGTGTTCACAAGGTTTTCGTACTATTTGACCTAGTGACCTAGTTTTTAACCCCACATAATCCACTTTCACACTCATTTGAGATTTTATCAAGACAATCATTTTGACTAAGTTTCATGAAGATTGGACTAAAATTGTGATCACTAGAGTGTTCACAAGGTTTTTCTACTGTTTGACCTAGTGACCTAGTTTTTAACTCCACTTGACCCACTTTCAAACTCGTCCGAGATTTTATCAAGACATTCATTCTGACCAAGTTTCATGAAAATTGGACTAAAATTGTGACACTAGAGTGTTCACAAGGTTTTTTTTACTGTTTGACCTAGTGACCTAGTTTTTAACTCCACTTGACCCACTTTCGAACTCGTCCGAGATTTTATCAAGACATTCATTCTGACCAAGTTTCATGAAGATTGGACTAAAATTGTGACCACTAAAGTGTTCACAAGGTTTTTCTACTGTTTGACCTAGTGACCTAGTTTTTTACCCTACAAAACCCATTTTTCAAACTCCTCCTAAATTTTATCAAGACAATCTGTATTATCATTCTGACTAAGTTTCATGAAAATTGGGCTAAAAATGTGACCTGTAGAGGGTTCACAAGGTTTTCCTACTATTTGACCTAGTGACCTAGTTTTTACCCCAACTTGACCCACTTTCGAACTCGTCCGAGATTTTATCAAGACATTCATTCTGACCAAGTTTCATGAAGATTAGACAACAATTGTGACCACTAGAGTGTTCACAAGCAAATTGTTGACGACACACGACGCACGACGCACGACGGACATTCAAGTCTCCCAAAAGCTCACCCTGAGCTTTGCTCAGGTGAGCTAAAAATACCCAAAGTTCAAATAGAGAAAATTCTGTAATTTATGCCAAGTATCAAGTGAATCAGGTTGAAATTGAAGGAGGAGTTCAAAGTACAAGATTTTGCCTGCCAATTTCAAGGCCAAAGGTCAAGGTCAAGGTCACAGAGACCTGAAGTTTGTGTCTTGCACATCTACTACTCCTGAGTAACATTTATGCCAAGTATCAAGTAAATCAGGTTGAAAGTGAAGGAGGAGTTCAAAGTACAAGATTTTGCCTGCCAATTTTAAGACCAACTTCAAGGCCAACGGTCAAGGTCAAGGTCACAGAGACCTTAAATTTGTGTCTTGCACATATACTACTCCTGAGTAACATTTATGCCAAGTATCAAGTGAATCAGGTTGAAATTGAAGGAGGAGTTCAAAGTACAAGATTTTGCCTGCCAATATCATGACCAATTCAAGGCCAAAGGTCAAGGTCAAGGTCACAGAGACCTGAAATTTGTGTCTTGCACATCTACTACTCCTGAGTAACATTTATGCCAAGTATCAAATGAATCAGGTTGAAAGTGAAGAAGGAGTTTGCCGTACAAGATTTTGCTTGCCAATTTTAAGACCAATTTCAAGGCCAAAGGTCAAGGTCACAGAGATTTTAAATTTGTGTCTTGCACATATACTACTCCTGAGTAACATTTATGCCAAGTATCAAGTGAATCAGGTTGAAATTGAAGGAGGAGTTCAAAGTACAAGATTTTGCCTGCCAATTTTAGACCAATTTCAAGACCAAAGGTCAAGGTCAAGGGCACAGAGACCTTAAATTTGTGTCTTGCACATCTACTACTCCTGAGTAACATTTATGCCAAGTATCAAGTGAATCAGGTTGAAATTGAAGGAGGAGTTCAAAGTACAAGATTTTGCCTGCCAATTTCAAGACCAATTTCAAGACCAAAGGTCAAGGTCAAGGTCACAGAGACCTTAAATTTGTGTCTTGCACATCTACTACTCCTGAGTAACATTTATGCCAAGTATCAAGTGAATCAGGTTGAAATTGAAGGAGGAGTTCAAAGTACAAGCTTTTGCCTGCCAATTTCAAGACCAATTTCAAGGCCAAAGGTCAAGGTCAAGGTCACAGAGACCTTAAATTTGTGTCTTGCACATCTACTACTCCTGATTAACAATTATGCCAAGTGTCAAGTGAACCGGGTTGAAACTGAAGGAGGAGTTCGCCGTACAAGATTTTGCAGACAGACCCCTCAAAATGTGCAGCTTCATGAGATACACAAGCATGCCAAATATCAAGTCTCTATCTCTACTGGTCCAAAAGTTATGGCCAATGTTAAAGTCGGTGATTTGACCCATATATTTGACCTCTGACCTTGAAGGATGACCTTGACCTTGACATGTCACCCCTCAAAATGTGCGGCTTTACAAGATACATATGCATGCCAAATATCAAGTCTCTATCTGTACTGGCTCAAAAGTTATGACCAATGTTAAAGTTGCTGACAAACAAACAGACAAACAGGGCAAAAACAATATGCAAATCGGGGGGGGGGGGGGATAAAAACCTGTAAATAGAAGCACTAATGTATCCATTATATAACCCTTATCCTGCAGTAGAAAAATCATTTGCTTAACCCTTTCAACCCTGAATTTTTGGAGTGGAATAGCCCATTAAAGAGTGCACTCAGTATGAAGGGTTTAAACTTGCTCAAGTATTTTGAATAACAAACAGTGCAGACCCTGATCGAAGGGCTCCTCTAGGAGCCCTCTGATCTGGGTCTACACCGTTTGCAAATGACGGTGTATGCATGTCTCGGGATGAATGGGTTAAATTCCAATCTGGAACTTTTTTACTCACTGTCCATTTTGAAAAACTACTGATCGAGTGTCAAACAGCTTGAATCCTGATGAGTAGCAAAGTAACCTCAGCATCAATCTGGATAAAAGCTGTTTGCAAATGCCAGTAAGGCCATGCTTGGCAGCACAAAAGTTTAAAGCAAATACTTCACAAAATTTTAACAGCCATGAAACATTTGAGATTTAATAACCATTTCCCTAAAATAAACGCCTTTTAACCCATTACCTCATAGGCTATTTTAGACCCAACCTCTTTGAGTAAATCTACCAAAAAGGAGAATGAACTAGAGAAAAGGATTTTTTTTTAGAATTTTGTAGTTTGAAACCACTGTGAAAAATAAATAATTTGCTCCTATAGGAGCAAATGCTCTATTTATCAAAATGGTTTCACAAAGTGACTTCTACAGAGTCGTCAATATGAGGGAATGGGTTTACACCTTTGAAAACAGAGTAAACCCAGATCAGATGGCTCCTATAGGAGCCATCTGATTGGGGTCTGCTCTGTTTGCTTATGAAATTATAATAAATTCTACTCTACAGTTTCTATTAATACCGAAAATACCAAAAACTCCTGTGTACATATGCCATTAAAAAAATCATTCGAACAAATATTCTTGATATCATTATTTCTTTCATGAATATTCAACAGGGGAAGGGTTAAGACCTTAAAACAGGTTGTTTTTTTCTATATACTGGCATCAAAATGTAATAATTTTCATTTACAAGCAAAAGTTGCATATTTATATCTCACAATCAAGCATTGAGTAAACTTTACACATAACAAATTTCTTTTAAAGTATCTCTTATCTATAAGACTGCAATTTTTCACTTCATTCATTCATGCATCCAGTAAAAGCCTCTCATCTTACCTTGTCATTGTCCGCTGAGGTTTTCTTGTCCCATACTTCGACTATCATGAAGTTGTTTTTCAATCTCTCCAGTAGCGACTGGGAAGCCAGCACTGGAGCAATCTGGAGAACATATGAACATGTCCTTAGTGTCTAAACCATTCCAAGATGCAAATCATAAAAATGACACAATATAATACCTAATCAAAAGGTACTCTTTAACCCTTCACCAGACAGACATGCATTTTTGTGCATTTGTAAACAGTAAACCCAGATTAGACAATTCTGTTAAGAATATTAAAAGTTAATTCTTGCATTCAAAATATAGAATAATTTTATTGCCCCAACAAAAAGAAGAAAATCTTGTCTTAACATATAAGCAAACAGAACACAGTGATCTAGGTCTACACTGTTTGTAAAGGTGTAAAAAGGTGAGGAATTTTCAAGAAAAGGATTAACTCTGAATGATATGACATATCTTACCTGCTGAAACTTAAACAATGGCTCTGAAGTTCCCCAGCAGACAGCACTGTGAACCGACTCGTCACACCAAAACATGCGGCAAACTAAGTAAGAGTTACGCACCATCATATCTCTAGCCCGGACACCTGAAACAGAAAAGCTCAAAAGTTCAGGGGGAGATAATTCTGTAATGGCCAGTAGTAAACACATGAAAATTGCATCTTGCACATCTACCATTTGGTTATTATGTATACCAAATATAAGTTCAGTAACTTTAAAACTGAAAGTGGAGTTCGCGAAACCAACTACCAATGTTCAAATGCTGATGGACCGACCGCCTGACAGGGCGATTCCGATATACCCCCTAAAACAAGTTTGCAGGGGTATAAAAAGTGTTTCCTTAACCCTTATCCTGCTGTAAAAACCACGTTTTTTTTAAACTCTAACCTATTGCATGTTTAAGTTACTTCTAATTCACAGAACCATTAAAGAAACTGCTGTTCAAGTGTCTGTCAAACAGCTTTGATCCGGATGAGATGCCAGTTTACTTGGCATCTCATCTGAATTCAAGCTCTTTGCAAATGTCAGTCAGGTTGTGATTGACAAGATAATTGTTGACTTGTACTTTCTAGTCATTCATTTGAACAAAACAGCAGAGGAAAGTCCTGTTTCTATTTGTGCAAGGTCCTCACATTTTTATTCTGTATTTAAAAACTATAAAATCAGAGTACAAGAACGGATAAAGCTTTACCTGGAGCTGTATGGGCTGAGGGCTGTAAGAAGACAGGGCGATGTTTAGCATTCTGGAGGGAAGGCACACCTTGCATGGTGATGTTCTTGCCATCTGGTATCATCAGCACAGTGTGCAAGGTGAGACACTGAAGTTATACAGGCATTCTTGTATTTTAAACCTTTACTTCAAGAATATTTATACAAGACTTCATGACTTAATGAATATTCATAAACTGCATTTTTCTAATTGCCAATGAACAAATGAATGATTGGCCCTGGTAGAAAATGAACAATCAGATCTATATTATCACATAAGCAAACTGTGCTCTGTTTGCAAAGGTACTGAAAGGCATTTTCTTAGAGGCAATGGATTGATCAATAAGAAATGGGTATTATAAACTTTGTTGCTCTGTGTTTGTTTACTTCCAACACATTGTGAGAGCTTTCTCCATTACTTTGGTATACATTAAACTACTACCTGCCTTAGAGATACAGAATCAGACTTCTTTTTCAATGGTTGCTTAAGATAGGTTTTACAGCATCCATTTATTCAGTTCAGTTCAATGACCATTTGCCAGTTGTGTAAAGTTTGTAATTTCGTGCAATAGTTTAACATAAGGTCTAGATGTGTATCATGAATATATAGGTGTATTTACATGTTTTAATCCGTTATGTGATTCAGCAATTTATAAATTAGAATGGTAAGTGAAAATACATGACAAAATAAGATCATAGATCTGTAGATTTAACCCTTTTTTACCCCATGTAAGAAATACTGACATTATAAATAGTAATTAGATTAATTGATAAAATAATACATGGACACAGGAATGTAGAATCATATCTGTATTAAATCATAAGCAAGCTAGCAGAGCAGACTCTGATGAGAGGGCTCCTTCAGGAGCTGTCTGATCTGGGTCTACTCTACTTGGAATAGAAAGACGTGTTTATGGAGTAAAGGGTTCAATGAATCCCAGTGAATATAGAGTTATTAACTCCTTTACTTCATGGCTATTCATCTAAGACATAACCATGAGTAGCTATTAGCTGACTAATTACAACAGTATACAAACACAGGCTTTTGCGGAACTTGTAGAATCAGAGCTACATAATTCTATAAAGAAACAAAGCAGACATTGACCTAACAGCTCCTACAAGAGCTGTCATATCTAGGTCTACTTTGTTTGCAAAGGTGTGAAAAGGCGTTTCTATCAGGGAAAGGTTAACTGAAGAAAGCAACTGAATATTACCTCCCCTTGGTGCTGTTCTTGCTGGTTGATACTGGGGTACTGCACTACTGTTTGGTCACCCTGGAAGTGCTGTACAGACACTGGCAGGGGCATAGACAGACCCTCAGCCCTCCTCTCTGGCGTCCTAGATCTGCTTCTACTCTCTATATGAATGTAACAAGGATTTTCTTTTAACCTTTAGCTCATGAATATTCATGAATGAAATTATGACATCATGAATATTTATAAGCAGAATTTTTATAATGGCATTAAAAACACTTGAAATTTAACAAATGCACAAAGTGTAGAATCCGATTTATATTACTTCATAAATAAACAGAGCAGATCATTTTACTCTGATCAGGTGGCTCCAATAGGAGCCATCTGATCCGAGTCTACTGTTTGCAACGGCATCAAAAGGTGTCTCTATCAGAAAGGGTTAACCCTTTCCCTCATATAAACATGTTTTCACGCATTTGCAAACAGAGTAGACCCAGATCAGACGGCTCCTAGAGGAGCCATCTGATCAGGGTCTACTCTGTTTGCTAATAGAATTTCATAGATCTGTCTTTACTTTCTAAAATGGCTACAATTTTCCATCTTCCACATTTCATTATAATCATTTTATCTATGAATATTCAGTAGGTATTGAAATTTGGAATGAACACAGAACAGGGAAAGGGTTAAACAGCCTGCAAACAATACCTTATACTACATGGAACAAGTCAATGCAGATGTGAACGCTGGCTGTTATCATTAACATCGATCTTTATAACCCTTTTCTTCATGCAGTCGACCTCAACCCATTACCTCATAGGCTATTTATAGCTACAGCCTCTTTAAATTAATCTACCGAAAAGGGGCATTAACTAGAGAATGGGGAATTTTTTAGAATTTTGTAGTTTGAAACCATTGTGATAAATAGAGCATTTATCACAATGGTTTCACAAAGTGACTTTCACAGAGTCGTCAAAAGTCGTCAATATGAGGGAATGGGTTAAGTAGCTCCTGTAGGAGCTTTCTGATCAGGACCTGCTGTGTTTACTTTCCACCTGATATAGATTTGATTCTACAGTTTTTGTCAAAGCAATACATTTCCTTGAAAGGTTTATATCATAAAAATTAAATTACTAAATATTTATGATGTAATTATTTCTTACATGAATATTCATAGAGTTAAGGGTTAAAGGGATAGAATTCAAAGGTTAAAGGGATATAACTCTTTAAATATGCACGACAGCCCTGGTGATGGTACACAACTATGAGAAGTTTGTTTTTGGTGACAAAGCAGATGACAATGATGACACCAAGGCTATGGCGAATCTTCACATTTTTTCTCCAAATTAGACATGCTAATAAAAATCCATTCTAATTTGCCTTCAACACAACTCATGTATTTTAACATTGGTCTGTTAAACTGAGAAAGTTTAAAACTTGTTAATGTTGTTTTTATTAATACACTTTCACTTTCGAATGTGGTCAAATCAGAATGTAAAGTATGCATTTCATTTAAAAAATGTTTATCCTTTTTCTTGAAAGTCCATTAACCCTTTACTTGATCGAATTCAGCCCTTTGGGTCACAGTTCAAATTGACTGAATAGTTAATAGCTTTACTACATGTATATTCATGTAAGAACTAATTACTTTAAATATTATTCACAAAAATGTTTATAATGGCATAAGAACACAGGAAATTTTGGCAATGGCAGAAACTGTAGAATCTTAACAATATTATACCATATGAAAACACAGCAAACCCTGATAAGATGGCTCTTGCAGGAGCCATTTGATCCAGGTCTACTCTATTTGCAGAGGCATTAAAATGTATATATATATGGAGTAAAGGGTTAAAACTTTCTTTCACAACCACTTTATAGTTCCTTCTTACCAATGCCTCTGGGAGCCCCCTGTTCTGGTTCTGCCACAGTGACATTCTGGGGTACAGCCGGGGGCACAGGAGGTTTAGGGGCAGCTTGTGTGGCAGCAGCAATAGGAACAATCTTAGCCTTACCAGTCATCTCTGCCAGTTTGGTCTTGGCTAAGGCTGTCGGAAATTCTTTGTTATCAGAAGCCAGTTCTATTATTACCTACAAAATATTAAACAAGCACCCCTATGTAATTCATTCAGATCTAAGTTATATTAAGTCCAACATATTCATGTAAAAAAGAATTGACTTCAGAAACTGTTATATACAGAGAAACCCTGAACTCTCAAACCCTGGAAAACTCATTCACTACCCTTAATTCGAATTAATTCTGCGGTCCCAACTCTTTCCTTCTTCAATATGTTTGACCTCGGTTAAGTAGACCTTGCGAAACTCTAAAACTCATCTCCCTGTTCGCTTATTCATAAAACAGTGCAAAATACCTTTGATAAATCTAAACGTCCTCTTATGTGTATGAGTGCATGTCGAACCGGAGATTCACACCTCTTGGAAACAATCTCATCTTGCCCGTAATTAAGTGATTGGTAGACAATGGTTGAATGTTATGTTTTATCAAGGTGTTAAAATTTTAATGTGTGTGTTTGTGAAGGTTGTTTTGAGCTAATATTGCCTGTCATAAAGTAGGTATAACACGATCAAAATGTTCGAACTTCATCATTCACAATGACAGTAATAACAGTTGAACGAATATATTTGTTCGCCTCTGTTTTTATCCGTGAATGTTTAACAAATATGCCCTATATGCAAATTCATTTACGAAAACTCAAGGAATAGTTTTTCCCTCATGACTGATATGATGCAACTGTGTTAACAATGGAATTTTACCTTTTTTTGTGTGTTCTCGTAAATGAGTTGTAGACTGTTGTACATAAACCGAGACAATGATGACAGGTCATTCCTTCCAGTATTTAACCAGACCAAAATGGTGATATGTGTACATAGCAATGATACATTTATGGTAGAAACACAAACTTAAGATTAATGGGACGATGTTTTTATAGAATAATGGTTTGCATTAGCAATTTCATTGTACTGCAAAAGCAACAAAAACAGTGCGTTTTGTTATAGAAGTTTCTTTATTCTTATTTGACATGAAAATATTCTCAAATTCAAGTTCGTATAATTTCTGAAGCATGTACTACCAAACGAACATGAGACTCAGATCTTTCGAACCACCCTTTATTCGAACCAAAATTTATGGTCCCCAATGTGTTCCAGAGATCTGGATTTCACTGTATAGAAAATGAACAGATGCTAAACATAGCTATTGTTAAAACTTGAGAAAGAGCATTCAAAGAAACATTTCAAGAGTTAGTGTTCTGAATTGAGTTGTGAAGTCTACGAGTCAAAACATCCCTGAACAGGCAAGTACTTACCTTCAATGCACCAATTAAACCTTCAGGTCCAACTTTAGACCCATTCAATGAAGTGTTGCCTGCTTTGTCTGCCAGTCTTACATCGATATCCCGTCCAATGTACAAACTCTCCGACTTGAGGATAGACTTCAAAGGAATGCCACAACTCCCAATTAATGATGGCTGAAATAAGTGAAACAAATAGTTTTTCATTGAATTAAAATATACTATTGAAAGCAATTAGTGTTCATTATGCCACTATAAAATTTCAGTTAAATATTATTCATATAGACATTACTTCATAATCCTTTCCCTGTTCAATATTCATGTAAGAAATAATGCCATTATGAATTAGAATATCTATCTATTAGCAGAATTTTCATAATGTAACACTTTGAAGGGATGTTTTTGCTCTGACATAATCTGTTGAATCAGATCTTTATCATGTCATAAGCAAGCAGAGCAGAGACTGATTAGACGGCTCCTAAAAGAGGCGTCTGATATGGGTCTACTATGTTTGCAAATGTGTGAAAAGGCGCTTATATGAAGGAAAGGATTAAATGAATATACAGGTAAAGGGGTTAATGAGTTATAGAGAGAGCCATAACATACAAAGATCTCATATCTCAGTGAGAACTGAAAATCTCTCCTTGCAAGTCTAAGATATATGCAGTAGGGCTGTCATAATACACTAACGTATTCGAATTACAGTCAAACTTGTATTAAGAGACCACCGAAGGGACGGTCAAAAAGTGGTCTTTAAATAAAACGGTCTCTTAATACAAAACCCCATCAAGCGTAGTAAAGAAAACATGTACATGTGTACTTAAACATGCAAATGTTTTCTTTTCAGTTTGCAATGTTAATTTATATACATGTATATGTGCCTGCAGATGTATGTTATAAACCATAAAAATATTTCACGTTTGTTATTTCTGAGATTAAAGAGATACGATTTTATTGTTTGATTTGGATTATTCATCAAAAATATGTACAGCATATGTCTCCCTACCTTTAACCAAATTAGCAGTTTAAATGTCTGAATTTGACTCCCAGCTCCTTCCAGCTGTGAACCAAAATAAAGGCCTTAAATGTTACGGGTTAACACTTTCCCGGTCTTATTTCTGAATGAAATTAAAACAAATTAACCAAAAATCAGTCACTTCTTTCATACAAATTACTTAAAGAAATCACTGATTTTGGTTTGTTTATTTTCAAACTCTACCCTGCTGCTTGTAAACATGCTTTCCAAGCTCATTATACTCTATAACCAATGGCCTTTTCCCTTATGCAATGCAAATCTTACGTGTGAAAACTGACAACTATTAAATCGTATATATGCCGCCATGAATGTAATACACACAGCCGATGACCGGCTCATATCATGCGCATGATGCCCTAATAGCAAGGGAACCAGTAAAATCTGAACTGCATAACTTTCGTTACAAATTAATTGTGTGTATAATTGAGATGCGTGTGCACTGAATTTTTTCAGTGTCAAAGCCACCGAAGTTTTCACTTTAATTATGAAAAACAAACATCATTAGAAATCTAAACCCCTAACTCAGTGTGGGGTTGGAGGTTATATGCTAATACAGAAAAGGGTGTGCACTCTTTGACCAATCAAATGAAAATTAAAACCCCAATAAATCACACGCGACATCACATGTGACCTTTCATTTTCTGAAAACAGTGACAGCCATATTTATTGATTTACACAACAGGTTTAATCGGATTAGGGGTTTGACAGGCCCAGAGGCAATTACATCCTGTCAACAAACTTGTTTTATGAAATATATACTTGCTTGTTTGAAATTATTTGCTAAATGAACCTTTAATTTCGGACATTGTTCGACTTTACTCGCTAAGAAATGTTAAGAGCACGGAGACTAACGGAGTTTACCGAGTGGAACACGTACATGTTTTGTGTTGAGAACATGTCAAATTTAGGCGTGACAGGTAAGTTTCTCGAACAGTTAGTCGTATAAAGGTGTGAATGCGATTGCTTGTCATGATGCAACAACGACAATATGTAATTGACCGCTTAACAAAACAGAGCAATTATCGTATGGACAGGTATTTGGCGGTCGCTGGTCGCGTTAGACAAAGGTCGCTTAGTACAAGTTAAATATAGAGCAAAACTTCACGGGAGGACCTGAAAGTGGTCGCTTAGGACAATTGGTGGCTTAATACACGTGGTCGCTCATGCAAGTTTGACTGTATTCGAATATCGTTTCTGGCGGCGAGTGTATCATATTCGCTACCCAAAGAACCGAATAATGACGAATACAATTAGACATATAGGAAATTAACAAAATTAAAAGAAAAATAACATATTTTCGCCAGAAATAATTGAAATCTGAGCGAAACATTCCAGCTGTGAAACGTCGTCTTTTTGCAGTGACACCAAGGGAGATGACTCTTGATGATTTCTTATGTT
This sequence comes from Azorinus chamasolen, assembly GCA_963576725.1. Lineage (NCBI taxonomy): Eukaryota > Metazoa > Mollusca > Bivalvia > Cardiida > Solecurtidae > Azorinus > Azorinus chamasolen. Next base: position 59,684,736 of record OY755242.1, read on the forward strand.
TACGAATCACGACACCGGGTGTTGGTCCTGTTGGATTCAACAGGCTTAATAATTGTACTCTTGCATTCACTCTTTGCAGAAAAGTAATCAAATGATTCAAATACACGAAACAATTATCGAAAACAAGTTTGTTTTGATAGGACTAATTCTTAGTTTTTACGACAACCGCAAACTGTTGTTTCATAACAATGTCGGGACCGAAAGAGATTTTCAGACTCCAATCGAATATAAAAGCGCCCTCTGGAATCATTTAGGGTTTCTGACGGGATCAGAGGGAAAAACCAACAATGAAATCACTGTTTGTAAAGTGTGTCACCAGGAAATGAAGTAATACTGCCAGTTGTTGGCTCTAGCGATTAGTTATTGGAGCGCCCCAATGTCTGAACGTACCAAAAATTTATTGACCAAATTTATTTGAGTTCGTTCACGATTCACAAGAAATGGACGAAATCAGCAGGCTATATTCAATTAGATACAGTGTAATGCACTGTAGTTTGATGGTGCTTGAAAGGTGCTTGAATTTGAATTAGTATTATTTTTATGCATATTGCCTAAAGACTACAATAGGACTGGACCAGTTTACTTTTGAACAAGGTTCTATTCAGTGTTTCTAATTTATGTGACTTTGCCAATTAAATATTTAAACTCATACTTTTCCCTTGCTTATCAGCACATGTCCAGTAGCATTTTCATTATAAGCTTAAAGATTCCTAATCCTAAATATGGACTCAGTCTGGACATGCTTTGGCTTAAGTAACTCTTATTAGCTTATGGAAGCCTTATGCCATAGCATGTTTATGTAACTGTATTCGTATTCGTGAATATTTATTCGTATTCGTTATACTGTATCGTGATACGTATTCGTATTCGCTACATGGGCGTATCGTTGCAGCCCTAATATGCAGAGTATAAAGCTTATAGAGATCTTGTTCACACTTACTCTGAGGAAGTTCAATTCTATTGCAAAGTAGGCATAAAAATAGTTATCACTTTAACCTACTTCATAAATAGTCAGGAATGGAATAATGACATCATTCACTGAATTATCATAGTCACTATGAACAAAATCATTTTTTTTATCATGACAGAAACTGCAAATTCATATCTATACTATATCAAAAGCACAGAGCAGACCCTGATCAGACTGCTTCTATAGATGCTGCCTGATCTGGGTCTACTCTGTTTGTAAAGGGTTGTTTATGTAGTAGAGTATTAATACAGTTCTATCACAGATAATGATACATGTTATACAGTTGTAATCTTCATGTGTCTTATTTAACTCTTTACACAATGAATATTCATGTACAAAATAATAATTGTATAAATATAGATTCATTTTTAATAATATCATATGAACATGGGAAATGTTGGCCATGGCAGATTTGTATTGTTTCATAAGTAAACAGAGCAGACCCTGATCAGACGGCTGCTATAGGCACCACCTGATCTGGGTCTACTCTGTTTGCAAAGGAGTAAAGGGTTAGTCACACTACAACCATTTCAGAACCTTACCACTTTCTGTCCAGCAGTTCGAGAGAAGACTTTAAAGATGAGGGCATACTTCCACCACCTCTCCACAGCACTGCCATCAAACATAACAGGAAAAACAGACCTGTGGTTGAATGTCACTACTGCAAGACAAAACACAGCATATCCCTGTCAGGTTATTTTATTCTACCAGTTCATTTACTGGAGTAGTTCAACTGAATTTTTTGCGTGTTTTATTTTCTATAGATTATTCATAAGGTATAGAGCTAACATGGCAGAAAAAGATTAAATATCTATTACCAGCTTATGTGTTAAACTTTTTCAGTTGTGCAAAATATCTTTACATTTACCAGTCAAACAGTTTACAGAGCTGTGGATAAGAACTTTTTGCTTCAGCTTGAGATCATTCTAAAGCATCTGATTGGTCAGATTTTGAGCTTGCTAAAATTTGACCAATCAGATACTTGAGAATGAACCCAGAAGTCTTTTAACCACAGACTCTGATCTATCTAAATCTATTATAACCAAGCCCTTTCTAGCTTGTACTCATTCGATTCATCCCAATGAGGCAAGTCTAATAAGAACCAGCAAGATAGGGTTTGGTGGAGAAATACTGAAAATATTTTGCCAACATTTTCTCTTGGGCTTTGGTTATAAATATGCAACAAATTACCTCCATTCTTGACATTTCTTGAAACAACTCTCATGACCTCAGTTGCCATGGCGTTGGGTGAGTATTTATCTCTGGAGGTAGCTACTACTGGAAACTGATATTCGATAAAATATGTACTGAAATGTAAAACAGAATCTATTCTTAGTTGATGTAATGTAATCTGTTCGAAAGGTGATACTATAAACAGAAATATAAAATGGAGACAAATAAGTAGTTTCAACAAGAGCTAACGATGTGGCAGTACTGCTCATAATTATAAAACACTTTACTCCTTTACCTGTTGAATATTCATGTAAGAAATAATGACACACAGAATATTCATTAGCTGAATGTTTATAAAGGCACATGAATAAAGGATTGTTTGGCATTTGTAGAAAATGTAGAATCAGATCTATATAACATCATACGCAAACAGAGCAGACTAATCAGATGGTTCCTACTGCAGCTGGCTGATCTGGATCTACTCTGTTTTCGAAGGTGTGAAAAAGTATTTGTATGAGGTAATGGATGAAAGCATCAGAGCCTTACTTCAAACACTAAAATCATCATTTCTCCGCATCTGATCAGGATCAGCTCTTGTTTGCTTATGGGATAATATAGACCTGATTTCACAGTTTTATCAGGTCCAAACATTTCTTATTTATATATCTTAATAAATACTAAGCAAATTGATAGTCATACATTTCTTACATGAATATTCATGTAGTAAAGAGTTTCATATTTAAGCAATGGTCAATGGAGACAGATTCTGTCAATGAAGACAAGGATGACATCAGGACTATGCAAAGAGTTAAGGTTTTGCTTCCAAAAGAGCAAAGAAATAAAAACAATTATTAATTTTACTGGATCAAGACTTAATGACAGTTGTCTTCATTTCAGTAATTGCAGCTGGTGATGAATAAGACTATACATACCAGTTTTTCTTGGTCTTGGGGGAGGGTCGAGGGGGTTTCAGTCCATATTTTGTCTTTGCCTTGGGCCTACTGGTTGATGTATCTAGATCTGCACCAATCAGATGCAGCTGGTCAATGGTTACCCTGGCAACATGTACTCTGCCCAAAAGAGTTAGACGCTCCACGCTAAGACCATCCACAGTTTGCTTCTTAGTATGTTTTACTGGTTCATCTGCAACAAATAGTCACAAACACAGAGGTCGAATTAAGATGCAAATTTAAACATTTTCAAGAAAAACTCCTTTATTTCTACACCAAACCCTATGTTGTGACCACTCTTTAGAATCGTCTCAAAGAGACGATTCTAAAGAGTAGTCACAACATAGGGATTCAAAGAGACGATTCTAAAGAGTGGTCACAACATAAGGCTTGGTGGAGAAATGATGATTTTAGTATCTGAGTACACACATTTATCTGTTGCAAGCAGTGCTGACTTCACTATCAAATTTGCCATAATTTACTGACCTTTTGAAATAGAACAATGTTTAGAAAATACTTTCTACAGAAATGATACATGGTAACATATGAAGAATATATGATGCCAATGTTCACCAATAATAGTTTTTTAAGATTCAATAAATTCAACCTTTCCCTCAAGAGTATTTAGTAAGAAATACTGACATCATGAACATTAATTTGCTGGATTTTTATGAATGCATTACAACCAAAGAAATATCTTACCATGGAAGAAACACAGAATCATATCTACATCATACCATAGGCAAATAGAGAAAAACAGACAAGCGTAACATCTATAATTAACTTTTAAACGGTATCTCATATGATATTTGAGTTCAAAACTTCAACAGTAGAACTCATTTAAAAAAGTGATTGAAGGAATTCATATCATTTTGAAGTTAGAAAACAGAAAGAGACTTCAGCGGGGAAAAATGACACAGAAAAGAAACAAAGATGTTCTGTAAACACAAACATACATTCCTACAAATTCAATGCTGACTACATCAGGTGACATAACGAACTATTTCCAGTTCAAGCAACAAACCAATCCAATTCAAGGTAGTGTACAGTACGCCTGTATTAACCCTTTACTCCATTAATCCTGCAATGCTGAATTTTCATATGGACTATTCCAAAATGCAAACAGGTAAAGCTGTTCATATTCGGTGTTTTGAAAAGTGTAACATGACAAACTGTGCAGACCCTGATTAGAGAGCTCCACTAGGAGCACTCTCATCTGGGTCTATTCTGTTTCCAAAGTACATTTATAGCAACTTGTTTCTCCCACTGAAAGGGTTAATATTTATATAAGAAATAATATCACTAAGATCAATTATTTTCATCTTTATAATCTTAAATGAATACAAGTAATTTTAACAATGGCAGAAACAGTAGAATCTTATTCCTTAGCGAACAGAGCAGACCCTGATCAGACGGTTCCTACTGAAGCCGTCTGATCTAGGCCTACTCTTGATTGCAAAGGAGTAAAATATGTATGGAGTAAAGGGTTAAGCAACCACTTTCTGATTACATGGAAGAGTCTTACAAAGCAGATAGTTAATTTATGCAGGACTCCTTGGGAGCTTTTCTGCATTACTTTTGTCTCACATTAAGCATCCACCAGTTTTAAGCCTTTCCCTCATACAAACACTTTTTCACACCTTTGCAAACAGAGAAGACCCAGATCAGGGGAAGTCTGATCAGGGTCTGCTCTGTTTGCTTATGATAATATATAGATATGATTCTACAGCTTCTGCCATAGCAATTATTATTCATGTTGTCATATTCCTAAGAATCTTTTTAATGGTAATTTAAAGACAGGTTTTACTGTATTTCTCAGTATATAAGTACTTACCTTTAGTTGGAAGCTCTTCAATATCAGAGGGAACCATGTCAAATGATACCCTGGAGGACTCTGACCTCGGAGTGCTGGCTACACTGAGGGCCTCGCTATCACTTCCACTACCGCGAGAGCGAGACTTTGAACTTCGTCTTTTCTTACTCCCCTTTCTTTTCAACTTCACTCTAGATTTACGTTTTGGAGTTCTAACAGTTTTTGATTTTTGCGGTTCTGGGAAAGCAAGATTTAAACTGGACACAGAGGAAGCTCTTGATGGTGGTCTCTGTAAGGCAAAAACAACAGCTAATTATTAATCTGAAATAACATGAATATTAAAATGTACGTAACATTTCTTTACATAAAACTTTTGAAAGAATTTTATCGAGCAAGCTCACACACCCTACGTCGTCACATTGTGAGAAGAAAAAAGTGGTTCCCCATGACAGATTCTTCTGAAGATCACCTCTTCCAAGCTTTTATTCATGACAATTGTTAATGCAAATTTGAGATAAATTGGTCAAGAAATGAAAGTGCTAGATCAGCAACAATGTATTATGATACAAGGACAGACTGACAAACCCGAGCAACTTTGTTGCGTGAGGTATAAAAATTGTGGCTATTCAAGATTTTATTATTTGATAAAATTACAAGTTTTCCTCAGCTTTTAATTACAACAACAGTGTAACCCCTCTATTGCATGTTCAGTAGCTTGATGCAGGATAAACGTTATGCAGATAGCTCCTGTGGGTCAAAGGTAGCAAGCGCAATGATACTTCTACGAGTGTCAAACAATGTAGATCTAAGATTAACCCTTTCTCTGTTTAATATTCATGTAAGAAAAAATGACATCATGAATATTTATTAGCAGACTTTTTAAAATATTAACTTTAAAAGGGAAATTTTCCCTTTGAAGAAAACTGTAGAATCAGTTCTATATCATATCAAAAGCAAACAGAGCAGACCCTGATCCTATAGGAGCCGTCTGATCAGGGTCTACTCTGTTTGCAAATGCGTGAAAACACGTTTGTGTGAGGGAAAGGGTTAAATACCACACTGGATATATGGTGGCTGATCAGGATGTACGTTGTTTGCAAATGCACTAATAGTTTATGTCATAGAATCGCTCCTATGCATACCATATTGGATACATCCTCCATACTGGCATGTTTCCTGACCTTGAGTTCATCACAGCTAATATCACTAAGGTCATCTGAGGAGGCAAGATTTTTGTAGAATAATTCCTGAAGGATAGACTCATTGCGAAGAGGGTCCTCCGGGTCACTGAAAATGTCATCATCTCCTGACACACTGTTGGCTGGACTGCCATGGAGGTTCTTCAAGAGCTGCAGTTGAAAAAGGTAATGTCTCCAAGTAATATACATATGAACAGATGTTAATTATACCATACCACCGTGAAGAATACATGTTTACGGATCGCTTCACAGTTCTCCCCTTCACTGGTGTGTGTTTTAACACCTATGCGACATGGTGTTAATCGTGCGAAATACACAGGTGATTGAAGATAGTAGCAAGGTGAAACTTCGCTTTAACGAAGGAATTTTAAAATGTTTTGTGAATAAAGGTACTGGAAAATCAGTTCGCCATAAGCGAAAATTTGCTCTAACCAACTTCGTACTAAACATTATAGTCTGTATAGAATTAATTAAGATATCGGAGGGAGGACGAAATTTAGTTCGCTATAAGCGGAAATTCGCTTTATCAGAGTTTGTTATTAATAAGTCTTACTGTAGTTTCTTCTATGGCTGAAAAATCACTTGTTCATATATGACCATAAAAATTCAGTTGGTTAACCCTTTCCCTCATATAAACCTGTTTTCACGCATTTGCAAACAGAGCAGACCCAGATCAGCTTATGAAAATATAATAGGCCGGACTCTACAGTTTCTACCAACACCAAATCAATCCTGTCTACAAATGCCATGATAAAAAATTTACTTTATAAATATTCATGGTGTCATTATTTCTTAAATACTGAATAGGGAAAGGGTTAATAATCATAAAGTTATATTTTTTACAAAAATATTCACAGAGTAAAGGGTTAACAATAAGTAGAAAACAATATCTCATAAATTATCCTTGGAAGAAATAAATGCAGTAAAAACTCGATACTACAAACACTCAAATACATACAATTATTGATCTTTAATACAGGTGGCAGCTTAATGCAGGGTGAAAGTCATGCAGAAAGCTCCTCTAGGAGCTTTCTGCATGACTTTCACCCTGCATTAAGCAGCCACCTGCCACAAAGACATGATCTTTGATGATTCTTCATATCTACAATTTCGCAGTATTGAGTTTTTACTGTACATGTATATACACTTTATCCAAATTTGCATTGTGCCCAGTAATGACCTAGCCTGGTATTTACTTACGTTGATGTCTTCAGTTAGTTGTCCTCCAAACACCAAGTCCACAGCTGCCTCATCTGGGTTGTGTTTGCCTGGAGACCCATACAGTTTCTCGGCTCTAAGTATCTCTCGAAGAAAGCTACCATCAGCACTCCTGATAAAATACAGACACAAACACCATCAAAATAACTTTCAATACAGGAATAGCATGTTCTATGAAACATAAAATGTCTTAAACATCAGGAGTCGTCTGATTCGGGTCTACTCTATTTGCAAAGGCATTTCCATGACGTAAAAGATTAATACCCCTATACTCCTACAGGAGCCGTCTGATCTAGGTCTACTCTGTTTGCAAAGGCATTTCCATGAGGTAAAGCATTAATTCCCTCCTTATGAGCACTTGTCAGAATATATACTGACTAATCATGAGGTTATAACAATATACGCATCTCCTCTTAATAATGAAGTTTTCCGATACAGTTTCGTTGGAATAACTCAGTGGGTGTTGAGAAATAGCTTGGGCAAGATAAACCATCAGACTGATCGACACAGTGGCTCTTACATCCCTCACACACTTCCTCCCAAAAAAACTTTGTGAGGGTAAAAATAAATATAATATACAATGTCCACAAATAGTACAATACCAACCTGAGTGAAACATTTGGGTCATCCCTCCCAGTGGGAGCTAACCTAACAGGGTCCTCTTGTGGTTGGGCACCATCAGCCCCACCCTTGGCATCAAGGGCTGATATTATCATCTGTTCTCTAAGCTTGTTGCCCCTGTCCAGTAACACGGAGAGTAGATTACTGTCACCTGCTCTTTGTGCCTGACTGCTCTGTGGTTGGGGCTCTATTAGAAATAAAGGTAAGTAATTGCCATTAGTATAAGATCATGTGATCCATATAAGTTTTTGGTTTTTTTCTCACAAATATTAAGTCAACACTAGTACCAAGCCTTAATCCTTTACTCCAAAGAGATGCCTGTTGACACCTTTGCAAATATAGACACCCAGATTAAATTGCTCCTGTAACCATCTCATCAGGATCTGCTGCTGTTCCCTTAATCCTTTCCCTCATATAAACGCCTTTTGACGCATTTTCAAGCAGAGTAGACCCAGATCAGACGGCTCCTATAGGAGCCGTCTGATCAGGGTCTGCTCTGTTTGCAAAATGAATTTTAGAAATTTGTTTTTTTTTTACTTTCTAAAATGACTACAATGTTCCACCTTCCCTATTTGATTATAGCTATTTTGTCTATGAATATTCAGTAGGTATGGGAATTTGGAATCAACATAGAACAGGGAAAGGGTTAAAGCTTTACCTTAGATCTGCTTCTATTCTGCATAGCTTTGTATTCACTTGCTTAATATATCAATACAAAGCAATTAGTTAATAAAAAATTTATGTTCACACTAGCTGGAGTCTGCCATGAATATTCATGGATTATAAAAGCGTTAAAATGATGGAATTTCAGAGGGGAATACTTCATCACTGTTGAAGGGTAGGTTCTTATCAGTTATGACAGTCAGAATCACATTTATTAGGTGATTTTAACCATTTACTCCATAAATATGCCTTTCTACACCTTTGCAAACAGAGCATACCCAGGTCAGACGACCCCTCTAAGATCCGCTCTGTTTGCTTATAAAATAATATAGATATGATTTTACAGTTCCAGCTATGGCTAAAATTTCCCTTTTCTATATGCTGTTATTACAATTAATCAAGATGATATTATTATTTCTTACATAAATATTCATGGAGTAATGAGTTACCACGACAACCAGTACAGACCCTCATCAGAGAACACCCACTGATCAGGTCAACACAGTTTGCAAATCCTAGTCCATTTGTTTCTCACTTTTATCAGTCTTCATAATTCAAGCTTTATAAACCTACACAGTTCCATACAAAGCTTAAAAAGTGAAGAAGTTTTCATTTGTGGTACTGGCCTCAAGTTGTTAGTATCAAAACGTTTCACATACTGGCACAGTAACTTTTGCATTGATTTACTTACTATTTTCAATGAGGTTTTTTTTAACAAACCATCCTGGAAATCAGACAGTTAAACCCCTAACAGCATTTGAGTAGTTTCCAACAATCAAATGATGAACACTTTGCCCTATGATTATTCATGAAGAAAATGGTATCATAAACATAACTTAGAGGACATTTTATAAAGGCATAATGATCACACAAATTTTTGGCCATAATATAAACTGTAGAATTAGTTCCTTAACCCTTTCCTCCATAAATACGCCTTTCTACGCCTCTGTAAAAATAACCTGTTGAAACCATTGTGGTAAATAGAGCATTTGCTCCTATAGCAAATGCTCTATTTATCACAATGGTTTCAAACTACAAAATTCTAAGTTTCCTTTTCTCTACTTAATGCTCCTTTTCGGTAGATTTATTCAAAGTGGTTGGATCTAAAAATAGCCTATGAGGGAATGGTATTTAAGCAAACAGGAGACCCTGATAAGATTGCCACCACAGGATCTTGGTCACTGTTTGCAAAGGTGTTCACCCTTTCCTTCATATAAATACCTTTTCACATATTTGTAAACAGAGTAGAACCAGATCATACAGCTTATATAGCAGTCTGATCAGGGTCTGCTCTGTTTGCTTATGGTACGATATATTCTGATCTAATTCTACAGTTTCTGCCTTAGCCAAAATATCCTGTGTACATATGCCATCAATGATCATACACATTCAGCTAATAAACCTTCATGATGTCATCATTCCTTACGTGAATATTGAACAGGGAAAGGGTTATAAGGGGTCTGTCTCAAGTAAAGGGTTTACAAAACTGATCTATCCAAATTCTTATTGTTCTGCCAAACCCTTGTAGGTAATCATTAAAATCTCTGTGGGGCAATTCTAATCAGCTTGGTCTGGTTTTTATCGGGTTTTACGTCGTTTTAACAGTATTTCAGTCATATCACGACGTCCAGCTAATTACAGGTGGAGGAAGACCCCAGAGGTTCTTCTGTACACAGAACAAATTGCAATTCTAATCAGTACCAACATGATACGGTTTGGCAGAGAAAAGCTGAAAACATTTCCCCCATATTTCCTAAATACACTTGTTATCTATAACTCTGGTACATGTAATCAACATCTATTACCATTCTTAGCTCTAACAGCATCCGTGTTGGTCAGGGTCCTGACTACATCACCATTAGTTGTGATGGCCACAGTGCTCCCATTATCAAGAGGCTGGTAACGTCGTCCAACAGGATCTGGGTCATAACGTAACTGTTGTCGCAGGTCCTCTGAGTAACCATTGGTCAAACGGGTCTCAGCATTCTGCAAAACATCAAAAGTAACAATCAAAACCAAAATAGATAAAGTTAAAGGGTTCTTATATAATTTTCGAGTTGCAAAATACATTACATTAGGTTGTACATTAGAATGTACAGCACTATTGAAATCATATTTCTTTGCCAAACCAAATCTTGGTGCAACTTATTAGAATCGCCTCTGAGAGCCAATTCTAATGAGCTTCAACAAGATAGGGTTTGACTGAAAATATAAACAAAAGCCCTGTAGGAGCTGTCTGATCAGGGTCTGCTCTGTTTGCGTATGAAATAATATAAATATGATTCTACAGTCTCTGCCATGGCCAAATTTTGCTATGGTCAAGTGCTATTATAGAAATTAATCTAATTAATATTCATGATGTCATTAATTCTTGCATGAATGTCACGGAGTAAAGGGATATAAAGTAACATTTGCAAAACATTGTTTTTTTAAAGATCTGACCTGGTGGGATGCTGGTGAGATGAATGGGTCATCCACTGGTTTCCTAGGCTGATCAGTGTGCGGGACAGGCTGGGACTGTTTTGGGTAGGTGGACTCCTGGGTTACATGAGATGTGTATGTCTCCATACTCAGATCTGTCGTCGGAATGGATCCGGTGCTATCATAGGATGCTGAAATTAAGATATCAGAACAGTTTTAATCATATTTAAAAAAAATATTGAAAAATTACTTAAATAACAGAGATCTAGATACAGGGGTGGATTTCAAATGTTACAACGGTGATATCTCTATCCAAACCAATCTGTAATAAACGCTTACGTGACATTACACTTTTGGTCATAGACTGAATGAATCACTTGGTTATTTATCACATACATGTACCTTCTTATAGGACTAGTACATGCAGTCATAGGAAAAGTATATTTTATAAGTCACTATCCATTTAACAGTTTCCTACATAAATACGCCTTTCTACACCTCTGTAAAAATAACCTATTGAAACCATTGTGATAAATAGGGCATTTGCTCCTATAGGAGCAAATGCTCTATTTATCACAATGGTTTCAAGTTACAAAATTCTAATATTTTCCTTTTCTCTAGTTAATGTTGCTTTTCGGAAGATTTATTCAAAGTGGTTGGATCTAAAAATAGCCTATGAGGGAATGGGTTAAGAAATCTTTCATTAAAATATATTTTTAGCTCCTGTGACCTACTTATGCAACGCACAGGAACGAGATATTAAAATCTAATAAAAGGTCAACTACAAATAATTCCTCAGGCAATTGATGAAAATACAGTCAGTGTTTTAGGAAAAGATGTTGAAAGAAATCAAACTCTAGTTTTGCTAATGTGACCTTACACAACGGACCGGAACAATTCAAACAACTTTCAATCATGGAGAGACACCAGAAGATAATTTCAGTGAAATCTATTCAGTGGTGTCAGATCATTTCTGTGAAATTTTGTTGAAATCCTTTTAGGGGTTTAGGTGATATCATTTAACCCATTCCCTCATATTGACAACTTTTGACGACTCTGTAAAAGTCACTTTGTGAAACCATTGTGACAAATAGAGCATTTGCTCCTATAGGAGCAAATACTCTATTTATCACAATGGTTTCAAACTACAATTTTCTGAAAAAAATCCTTTTCTCTAGTAAATGCTCCTTTTCGGTAGATTTATTCAAAGAGGTTGTATCATAAAATAGTCTATGGGGGAATGGGTTAAAAAATTGTTCATTAAAATCTATTTTTAGCTTCTGTGACCTACTTAATGAGATCGACCGGAACAATTTATAAGTTTCATGAAGGGTCACCTGAAGACCATTCCTGTGAAATTTGGTTGAATTCTTTAATGTGGTTTAAGAGAAGATATTGTTTGAAGAAAGTATTCTTTAAAATCCTTTTTGAGCTCCTGCCACCTACTTAGTGTGAGTTTTGAAATGGACCTGAAAGATTTATATAACTTTCATGGAGGGTTACCTGCAGATCATTTCTGTGGAACTTGGTGAAAATCTAGGTCTGTGGCTTAGGAGGAGGAGATGTTTAAAGAAATTACTGACAACAGACAATGCATAACAGATGATGCACGACAGACACAGGGTGATCCCAATAGCAACTTGGCATTTTGTGCCAGGTGAGCTAATAAAGCATGGCAAAAAATGTAACAAAGCCCAGAACTTACCCATAAGAGATTCAATCATTAGAGAAACATGCAGTTCACCAACTTTTTCTTCAGTAGGGGAGATAATTGGGTACAGCCCATTGACAGGTGTATTTGGGGCGAGCTGTCCAATGTGTGGTACCTCTGTTGTGCCAACAGGCACAAGCATAGCCCCACTCAGTACCTCCAGAGCTAAACTACCCATGTCATTAAGGTAGGAAGAGAACTGCTTAGGCCCAGACCGAACTGGGTACCTGGCTGTGGTTTTGGAGTCAGCTGAGTTTCCTCTCTTCATATCAACTGGTCTGTAAATTGGAACAAGAATATTATAATGCTACATGTCCTCAATATTACATTTTTTAAACAAAGTTTAATCTGATAAAAAAAAAATAAAGAAAAGATACGTGTCCATGGGACACGGATGCCCCCGCCGGCAAACAGGAAGTAGATAAACGACAGACCTGAAAAGGGGAGACACGGTACAACTCACTATGACTATGCTTCAGACCAAATATCAAATCATTGCAGCTTACACAAGTGAAGAAATCTTTTAGGAAAATTTTTGTCATTAAAGAATCACCAAAATTCAATCAAAGTGTTGTCAAACAGGAAGTAGATGGACTACGGACCTGAAAAGGGGAGACACGTTACAACTCACTATGATAATGCTTCAGACTTATATTTGGCTTAACATTTAACGTTTTACTTCATGAGTATTAATGTCAAGATTGAAATCATGAAAACTTGATTAATTCTTATTACTGCACATAAAAAGAGGAATGTTTGGTGATGGCAGACACTACATAGAACCATTTATATATTACTTCATAAACAAAATAGAATATTAGACCCTGGTCAGAAGGCTCCTACAGGAGCTGTCTGATCTGGATCTACTATGTCTGCAAAGGTGTAGAATGGCATATTTATGAAGTAAAGGGACTGGGTTAATGTGCGGGAACAGAGTATATAAGACCTAAATGTTAGCCCAGTAGACCCAGATCAAAGAGCTCCCTCAGGAGCCCCTTCATCAGGGTTTACAGTTTGTCATAAAAATCATTTTCTTCAGTATTAATACATTTGGATAGAACTTTTTGTTTGATTGATATACAGAATGTAATGAATGTTTGGAGGCAGTTATTTTCATTCAGCAGAGTAAGGATTGCAATGCATAAAACATAAATACACACATGCATTTCTGTATTTGCTCTTAGGCTTAGGAAGATTGTATCATTCTATTGTTATGTAACAAATACTTGTCCTTATTAAAACAGGATAAATGTCAAACATTTTATCACCATAACTTCAAATTAACACTTAAATCCTTTCCCCCATATAAACACTTTTCACGCATTTGCAAACAAAGCAGACCCAGATCAGATGGCTCCTATAGGAGCTACCTGATCACTGTGATCAGGGTCTGCTTTGTTTGCCTATGATCTGATTCTATAGTTTCTGCCTGAGCCAAAATGCCCTGTGTTCATATGCCATTATAAAAAATAATCTAATTAATACTCATGATGTCATTATTTCTTACAAGAATATGCAACAGGCAAAGGAAGGGTTACTTCTTTAACCCTTTCCCTGTTCTGTATATATTGGCCAAAAAGTTCAATACCTACTGAATATTCACAGTGTCCGACAAATTTATTTTTTTGTTGGTAGCCCACTGGGCTACCAGATTTTTTTTGTACTAGCCCAGTGACTACCAGAAAAAAAATCTAGTAGCCCAGATATTTTTTATTCAATTTCCAGATGGTAACATTGCATCCGTGTATGTATACTCATTCAGACCCAATATCCCTTAAGAATAATGACAACACAATCATAAAACTAGATCTATATTACATTTTTCTTAAATTTAATTATTTTATTTTAAATTGCCATTCTTCCGCTTGATTTAACTGCTAGGGGTGCTAGCTATGACAGATTTTGAAGCGACTCTGACAAAATGTGTTCCATCAGATGATGAATTTGCACTGTCAGACTGTGAATATATATTATACTAACATTCCACTAGATGTTGAAATGAGTAAATAAACACAAATTTTAAATGGCAATTTATTACTATTTTGTCCAATACTCATTATTAGTCATTACCTTTGTCATTAATTAAATAAAATTTCATACTGACAGGTCTGGTCATATCATGTTTTAAATGGCTTGAAATAGAAAATCGACTTTCAACATTCTAAGTAATGCAGAATTAAATAATTGAATTCAGAACATTGATTTTAGGTCCTTTGCACTTATTTTAACCTTTCAGTGTGTGTCAGATGTTAATAAGACATTTTCAGATACAAATGTAGTGTAACCCTTTTATCTGCGTACCGGTATACACTGTAAGTCATACAAGAAGATATTGTAGAAGTCATCCTTTTTACCTGGTAGAAAATCAGGTCTAAACAGATCGAGGTTTCATTCTTGTTTTACCCCATATAACACAATCATGTAACGTGAGTTAACAGAGCCAAACATCGTCAATCTTGAAGAAATAATGACGAGGTGAAAAAAAATCAAGTTTTTCAAATTGAGTAGCGAGAGAAAATTTGTAGATTTTCGCCGAGATTCGATCCGCGAAAACCCATTATTTTTTGGTTTTGTTAATGCTATGAGCGACCGGAAGTTAATTACATAAGCGAGTTTGGTTCCATTGAAGCGGTAATTGATTCAATTTATTAGTCAACTGAAACTGTCACAAACGATGGGCGGAGCTTAAATCTAGATTACGTATGGAATATTCTTGCTCTGCGGGATTCGGAGATTAAACATTTCAACGAACAAGTGTCAGTCATGCATCACTTGGGCGGAGATTTAAATGACTTGATAGCCAATACATGACCAGCATCAGTGGTTGTCACGCTCTGTGGGTTAACAACAGGACACGCGTCAGAAAACACACTCCAGATTAATTGTATGTATTCCGACCCTAACTCTGGGAAATTAACATGTCATCATTAATTGCCATACGTTCTAGATTATCTGTTATAGCCGGGCTATTGATCTTTGCTTTTACTCTTAGCCCGGTGGGCTTGTTTACAAATTCTTTGATGGCCCGACAAGATTTTCTGGTAGCCCGCGGGCTCCGGGCAATGGATTTGTCGGACACTGTATTCATTAAGCAAAATAGTTATAATGAAATATGGAAGATGGAACATTTTAGACATTTTAGAAAGCAAAGAAACAGATTTAACAAATTCTTTTAGCAAACAGAGCAGACCCTGATCAGACGGCTCCTCTAGGAGCCGTCTGATCTGGGTCTACCCTGTTTGCAAATGCATGAAAACATGTTTACATGAGGGAAAGGGTTAAGGTAATATTCTTTAACTCTTTACTCAGTTGTTTGATTAGAAGTCTTGCAAATTTTGTAGAAAGTTATCCAAACCATCTTCATCAGAATGTATCCATGGTTACCTGAACAACACTCCATCGCCTGGCTCTCCCCACCATTTCATGCGCACATGTGTGATATCTGGAGTGTTTGGTACATCCCATGTCACCTGCGTAACAGAGAGGCGACAGAAACATCGTAGCTGGCCCTCTACCTGGGGTGGTAGTCCTGTGCTGGCTTGTACATCCTCTACATGCCAATTATCACCTACAGAAAAATTTAATTTCAAATTATATTATATGATAAAACGATACAAATCAAGTACCGGTAGATCTACATTTATAAATATATATACCTAAAATAATGAGAAACAAAGTCACAAGACCATTGCCAATTATGAATCCTAAAACGGTGATTAACCGGTTACAAAACCTGTAACCAGTTAACCGGACTTGTTCCTTCCCTTAGTTGTTATCAGTTTGGTTCACCAAAAGAGGTTACAGCAGTCATAAAAAGACTTAAATTTGTTTTCATGTTCAATAAAACCGTTTATTTATTGGGTTTTCTATCCTTTTCCCTGTTCTATATTTATTCCAAATTTCAATACCTACTGAATATTCATGGAAAAAAGAGTTACAACGAAATAGGGAAGGTAGAACATTGTAGTCATTTTAGAAAAAAAAGAAACAGGTATTTTAAGCTCCTTTAGCAAACAGACCATATCCTGATCAGACGGCTCCTATGGAATATTCCTCATCATTAAGATTGCAGTCACTAAGGTAAGAAATTAGTGATATCAGTGTTTTACATAGGCGTAGGAGCGTCTTCAATATTGGTGGGGGCCAAACTTAGTAGGGAGGGATGTAATGGTGTGTGTGTGGGGGGGGGGGGGGGGGGGTCATGGAGAAAAGAAGTGGTATATCTGCTCTTGTAGCTTAAAACTTCTAGTGGTTGATATAAAACACTTTTTTTTTATAAAATGTGACACAGTCAGGGAAAAGGAAGAAAAAAAATCTGACGGGATTCGATCTCCTGGCGTGCCTGTTCTGGTAAATCTCTGGCTTTCTGTCTTCTATGTAACAGACAGCTCATTAGATCACTCAGCCACAGAAACTGACAGGTCTGTGGAACTACCTAGTTTTATCATATTAAACTTGTCTAAAAAATTAGTTTTTTCCTAAGATGCACATTTTCCAATTGGAGCGGTCTGTTCAGGGTCTGCTCCAGGTGGGGATGGGGACGTAAATTTTTAAAAGTTTGATGACATCACTAGTGTCTTTGTAACGCATGCTGAGAAAGAATGTAATTGACTGTTAGGCAGTTGAATACATGTAGCTTGCAAAGTTTGCAAAACTCAGATTATTCAGTGAATTAATATATTCATAATGTCATTACTTCTTACATGAATATTCATGGAGTAACGGGTTAAGTGCTTGTGTTACTGTCTATCGGTGTCATAAGAAAAAACAGTGACTTTGTTGAAATACGCACAAAATCTGCATGTAGACCAAATGTACAGAGGCCGTAGGCTAGGTTGTGGCTGTAGCGTCAATTAAAGTGCAGCCATGGTGTGTTAGAATCTATACGAGTTTAAGTTCTGTCACTAGTTTCATTATTGATAAAAGTGTTTTGAGATTGCAGACATAACATAATGCTCTTAGCCATTCCTACATGCATTCTTTAAAGCATCATGTTTTGGCCTTTTCTGTCATGATTAGCACTGCACTATAGATGACAGGTTGGTCATGTTGGTAGTTGCCAGTAAGTTGGGGGACATTTTCAGGGTAAAAGAAAATACTTTTCGTTTGATTTTTCTTCTCAGTTGTTTGAATGCATGTACAGTCAGTCAACTGTATCAGAGTATGATTGACATGCACTAAACAGTTCATTTTCGGGTAATCATTCGTTCATTTAAAATTGGCAGTGCTCGAGAGACATGTACAAACATGGTTTCGGAAATGTCAACAACATTCAATAGGAAATTACCTCTTCTTTTCGGTTGCCGAGAGGCTTTTGCCTTCTTCTTAACCATAATTTCTACGTATTGAGTAATTCCATACTAAATAACAACATGTCAAAAGCGGCATTCGTGTCTAAAGCATTGTTCTTTCACTGTTACTAATCAAACATTCAAGACAAAATAGTCCGCCATTACAATTCTCGCAAGTGCGTGTTTAAAAAACAAAATAATTGATATACAAATGTTTTTTTTATATATCATTAATTTATATTTATTTGAGCAACTGATATGTGCAAAAATATCACATAGTATTAAAATTAATTTCATGAATAAATTTTTAACAAAAATCTAAAATTACTTTGGGTTGGAGATTATAAACAAAGATATGTCAGCCTTACAGAAACAAACCCTTAAACAGCGTCTAGGTGGCTTACCACCGATGCCACCGCCAAGTGTTGGGTATTATATATGCTTATATTGAAATTGAAATGCTTGTTAATTAATAAAATATCTAAGAAACATTTAAACGTTGAAAAAGTTTATAGTGTTATAGTAAAAACATCCTCGTGAATTTTTGCACACCGGTAAAAATATTTCAAAACTGCACTGTAGATCTGCTACAGACACAGAACCATGATTGTCATACCATCATCTTTCAATAGAAACTTTAAAAGGTTTCATAAAGACAGAGAATAATAAAGGGGAAATCATCGTGTCATCCGTTGTAAATTTAATTTGTTTGGCATGTGCCATCAATAATTTCTTTAAGACATCTAAACCGGTACCCATCTAAACTGCTGACCAGACTTCAGAATGATTCTTAGGCGGGCCTTTATAAAAGTTGTCACATGCCATCAATATTTTTTTTATTGGTCACCAAAACGTCATAATGATTCTTAGGTGGTCCCTTATAAAAGATAAGTGGTTCGAGTCGACTGCATGAGTCGGAGACTGTTTACTGTTATATGACATACCATCTTTAAATCAAAAATTTGTATTGTATTGTAGAGACATATGAATACATAGGTCTCTGCATGACGTGATGGGTATATCATTGTAGCTAAAAAAAGATGTTAACAAACAACCCTTTCCTTTGTAACAGGACATCTGGTAAAAAGATTGTGGCCTGACCGGGTCTCGAAGCCATACCTCTGGCTTACTGTGCCAGAACTCTAACCACTTATCTACCGAGCCATGCGATCCAGCACTTACTGATTTCCTGCAGTTACATGTACCTGTTTGCAAAGGCGTAGCATGGCGTATTTATAAAGAAAAGGGTTAAATTAAACTGATATTTTCCACCTTTTTTTTTTTTCAGGGCTGGAGGAAAGAAGACAGTTGGCATGCGTCGAACAAAAGATTACTCACCAGTGTACTGGGATAAATACTTTGAGAAGATGCATGATGTGAAATGTGGTGAAAATGTATCCTTATCATAGTTTTAGTGGATGCATTCTGTATCCACATCCATACTGATTTCAGAAATAATCCATACAAATATCAGTATGATTGTACTCTGTGTGTGGAGATCTGTATTGGGAATTTGATTTTATGTGTTTTCAGTGAGTACAACTGTTTCCCCATTTGGCACCTTTGTCTACTTACGAAATGAGATCTATTTTCTACATTCCCTTGAAAAATGTTCATGGTATCATATTCATCTTTTTTTTTTAAAAAAAAATATTTGACATGCAGGATAGAAATGCATATCAATTTTTCACAAATCACGGTAGCTAAAGGATGTGTTATGTACAAGACCTTTGTCACTAGATCTAAGGTCAAGGCCACTGGCTTGCGATAGGTCGGTGGTTCTACTCGTATGTTCTTCTGTGCACAAAACGATGCATCTTGTTCAGTGCACAGAACTGGTATCTTCCTCCGTCTGTAATTAGCTGGACATCTTGATATGACTGAAATACTGTTTGAGCAATGCAAAACGCGATAAAAACCAAACCAAAGTCACATTGGAGACATCCATGACTTAATTGACTAATTTCTAGTTTATAAAATATAGGTCAATAGTTTGGATCCTGATGAGATGACAAATTATTCTGCATCTCATCTGGATCCAAATTGTTTGCATAGGTAATCACAAATTTTTTCACTAGCCTGGGTCATATGGTAGGGCTAGGACTACTGGCTAAACACGACCTCATTATCGACATGTATCAAAAGCAGATACCCTGCCAGTTTATGTACTGAGGCCCACTTTTGTAGTCATGTACATGTACTTTGAGTTAATCCTGTGCTGGATTTAAGAGAAAAATGGTGCAGTTCTCATCTGGTTTATATCTACATGTACCTTAACCTTTTACTGCATGACTATTCATGAATTTAACTCCACCCTCTTTGTATATTTATTATACTCCCTTTTGAAAAAAGTGGGGGTATATTGCTTTGCACATGTCAGTCGGTTAGTTGGTCTGTCTGTCAGTAGGTAGATCAAACGGTTTCCGATTAATAACTGATAAACGACTAGGCTTAGGATATTCAAACTTGCTGTGGTGGTTAGTCATGACCACTACAGTAGTACAACGATCAGATGGCGTTGTTTACAAAACAGTACGTATGTAAACACAGAAAATTAACGATAAATTAAACTGCGACATAATGTATAGATTAGTCCAGTTGACTGCATAACCACTACACCACTGCTTCCTATCCTAATATATACATGCCATATTTGTACTTATCGTTAATTTTCTGTGTTTACATACACACTGTTTTGTAAACAACGCCATCTGATCGTTGTACTACTATAGATGACCCCTATTGTTTTTGTTTTTCAATTCACTAGGTCAAAGGTCAATGTACCATTACCTTTATTGGTGAAATGGTTTCTGATCAATAACTTGCTCAAGGGTTTTGCTTCTAGGATATTCAAACTTGCTGTGGTGATTAGTCATGACCACTAGATGACCCCTATTGTTTTTAGGTCACTAGGTCAAAGGTCAAGGTCACCATGACCATAACTTGTGAAATGGTTTCCGATCAATAACTGCTCAAGGGTTTGGCTTAGGATCTTCAAACTTGCTGTGGTGATTAGTCATGACCACTAGATGACCCCTATTGTTTTTGAGGTCACTAGGTAAAATGTCAGGGGGTCTGGGGGTATACATGTACATGTTTTACAGACATCTTTGACCTTGTTTTTATCTCAAGTAGTATTTTGGTATGTACATATTTGCCATCATTGGTATGAAAGGCAGGATAACGTCAGGCCTAAATTATCATGAGTGCAAACAGTGCAGACCCTGATCAGACAGCTCCTATAGGAGCTGTCTAATTATGGTCTAATTTCTGTTTGCAAAAAGGCATAGAAAAGTGTATCTATGAAGTGAAGGATTAAACAGTGTAATTTTTGAATCCTTAACAGTATGTTAGACATTCCGGGTGTATGAGTGTGGCACGGAGGGTCCAGTTCTGCTGTTTCTTCATGGAGGTGGATTCTCTGCCCTCTCCTGGTCTCTTTTGTGTGTAAGTATATCTCCAACTGAACGTCACACTTTTGCAGATAGATGGAGGGGATATTTAGTTTTACAAGTGTAATGTACTGTTTTCTCCCTGATAAACACACACACTCAAATAAACACCCCCTTTCTTCTAGGAGTGTGTGTGTGTGGGGGGGGGGGGGGGGACTAATAAAGAATAAAACAACTAGACCTGTTATGTAATAACCATTAGATAAAGAGATGTAGATATTTCAAAATACATAACTTTGGTAGCTTAATGCAGACTTAAAGCAATGCAGAAAGCTTCCCTGGGAGTTTTCTGCAATGCTTTCATTTTGCATTAAGCAACCACCTGTGTACAAAATGCAAGAAACTCCTTTTTATGCCCCCTAGATTTGATCGGGGGGGGGGGGCATATTGTTTTTGCCCCGTCTGTTTGTTTGTTTGTCAGCAACTTTAACATTGGTCATAACTTTTGAGTCAGTACAGGTAGAGACTTGATATTTGGCATGCATATGTATCTCATAAAGCCGCACATTTTGAGGGGTGACATGTCAAGGTCAAGGTCATCCTTCAAGGTCAGAGGTCAAATATATGGGTCAAATCACCGACTTTAACATTGGTCATAACTTTTGAGCCAGTACAGCTAGTGACTTGATATTTGGCATGCATATGTATCTCATAAAGCCGCACATTTTGAGGGATGACATGTCAAGGTCAAGTTCATCCTTCAAGGTCAGAGGTAAAATATATGGGTCAAATAACTGACTTTAACATTGGCCATAACTTTTGGACCAGTAGAGATAGAGACTTGATATTTGGCATGCTTGTGTATCTCATGAAGCTGCACCTTTTGAGGGGTGACATGTCAAGGTCAAGGTCATTCTTCAGGGTCAAAGGTCAAATTGTCTGTTTGTTTGTCTGTAACTTTAACATTGGTCATAACTTTTGAGCCAGTACAGATAGAGACTTGATATTTGGCATGCATATGTATCTCATAAAGCCACACATTTTGAGGGGTGACATGTCAAGGTCAAGGTCATCCTTAAAGGTCAGAGGTCAAACATATGGGTCAAATCACCAACTTTAACATTGGCCATAATTTTTGAACCAGTAGAGATAGAGACTTGATCTGTGACATGCTTGTGTATCTCATGAAGCTGCACAGGGGTGAAATGTCAAGGTCATCCTTCAGGGTCAAAGGTCACCAACTTCAAATTGGCCATAACTTTTGAACCAATAGAGATAGAGTCTTGATATTTGGTATGCATGTGTATCTCATGAAGCTGCACATTTTGAGGGGCAACATGTCAAGGTCAAGGTCATCTTTTAGGGTCAAAGGTCACCGACTTTAACATTGTCGATAACTTTTGAACCTGTAGATACAGACTTGACATTTGATATGCATGTGATTCTCATGAAGCTGCACAGTTTGGGGGGGGGGGGGCTGTCAAGGTCAAGGTCATCTTTCAGGGTCAAAGGTCACAGACTTTAACATTGGCCATAACTTTTGAACCAGTAGAGATACAGACTTGATAATTGGTATGCATGTGTATCTCATGAAGCTGCACAGTTTGATGGTGACATGTCAAGGTCAAGGTCATCCTTCAGGGTCAAAGGTCACTGACTTTAACATTGGCCATAACTTTAGAACCAGTAGAGATACAGACTTGATATTTGGTATGCATGTGTTTCTCATGAAGCTGCACATTTTGAAGGTTGACATGTCAAGGTCAAGGCAATCCTTCAGGGTCAAAGGTCATATCGAGGGGGGGGGGGCATAGTGTTTCACAAACACATCTTGTTTTTCTTTGTAATATTGTATTATGATTTTTTTAAACAGACATATTAGCCCTTTTGGAACTGGCATATATTTGGGGAGCACCCATCGGTTCTACCGATTGTCTTGTTATATATAATATGATATTTGACCCTAAAGTCCTGAAACTTTGTATGCAGGTTGATCATCATGTGATAAGTCCCATGGGGTATAGTTATACATGTAATATTCACGAAGCCAGTAATAAAGGAGTTAAAACCTTTGTCATTGGTCATACTTTGCCTACTCAGTCATATATGTGTTTGTGTTGAAGGGGGGGGGGGGGGTACATGTCGCCCTGTCCTATGGGCACATTTTTTGTTAGATGATACTGTAGTACCGTTCTGCACCAGCTACTAATTGAGTAAACTTAAAGGCCTTTAAAAGCAAGTGGTTGCTGAATGCATGATAAAAGTAATGCAAAAAGCTCTTGAAAGAGCTCTTTGCATAGCTTTCATCATGCATTAAGCTACTAGCTGTTTTAAAAAACCTAGAATTCAACCTATCTTGGGTCTTTATAGAAAGGTTTTACTGAAATGTCTGTCAAATTAATCTGTTATATTTATAACAATTTGTTTATGGAGGGAAAGGTTAAAAAACATTGTGAAATCATCCCTGCTTTTCATCAGCAAACCACTTATCAGCACTGTGGTCCTGGCTAGATACTCAGAGAGCCAAAGGAAATTTGATCAAGATTAATTAGACCTAAGGGATTGTTATTTTAACCCATTCCCTCATAGGCTATTTTTAGATCCACCCTCTTTGAAAGAATCTACTGAAAAGGAGCAATTACTACAGAAAAGGAAAATTTTAGAATTGTGTAGTTCAGAAACCATTGTGATAAATAGAGCATTTGCTCCTATGGAGCAAAAGCTCTATTTATCACAAGCTCTATTTATCACAATGGTTTCAAAAAGTGACTTTTACAAAGGCGTAGAAAGGCGTACTTATACAATTTTCAACTATAATAAAATTGTGGCCGACCTTAATATTAATGATAATATTCCTGGTAATTGAGATTGCGCGACCTCAAAATTTTGCTATTCTCCGGCTGGTCATGTGATTACTGGTAATTTTGAGATAATTAAAGATAAACGTTTACGATCTCTTTTGAATAAAGGTCCCAAATATAGAATACCATCCATGATAGATTTTAACTCTTGTCGAGTTCAGATTGCGGAGGCTTTACAAAATTTTAGTATTAAATGGTGTCGAAGAGAACATGTTGAGTCTAATGCTCTTTCTAGTTGGAAAAAACTAATTTTTGATATTATTGATAAACGCATTTCCTTTTATAGCTCTAATAAACACCTTCTTCCACCTAAACCTAGAATTTCTTTTAGACATCTTAAAAAGGGTTTACAGGATTTCCATTCAAAATATGTTTTTGTTCCTGCTGATAAGGCATCGAATAATATGATTATTATTTGACGATTACATTATATCGATGTCTTGAAGCAGGAAATTATTAATACCAAGTCATACATTTCAGTTACTACTGACGAAAAGACCATCGTTTCAGACCATGTCAAAAAGTGTGAACAACTTGGAACCGATATTAAAATTACACAACATAAACTTCCTACAATGTATTGGTTACCAAAACTACATAAAAAACCATATAAAGCGTGTTTCATTGCAAATTCTAGTTCATGTACAACTACTAAATTGTCTATACTTTTGACTTTTTGTTTAACGAAGGTAAAGGAACATGTAAGGTTCTACTGTGATAAGACTTATGAAAATTCTGGAATAAATCTCTTCTGGTCTATTAAGAACTCTTCAGAAGTCTTAAACAAACTTAAGAACAAAAGGTATCTTGCATCCACTGTAAGCACGTACGATTTTTCTACTCTGTACACAACTCTTCCTCATATTTTAATTAAGGATAAGCTTACTAACTTAATCCAGAAAGTATTTGCTCGGGAAAAAACATCATTCTTGGCATGTAATGCTGAAAAAGCTTTCTTTACTGACGAGCAAATGAAATATTACACCAATTGGACTTGCTCAGAAGTTTGCGAATCACTAACCTTTCTTTTGGATAACGTACAGTTATGGGAATGCTATATACCGTCAGGTAATTGGTATTCCCATGGGTACGAATTGTGCACCACTTGTCGCAGATTTGTTTTTGTACTGCTATGAGAGAGATTTCATGTTGCGTTTGAATCCTCAATCACAAGAAGATGTTATAAAAGCCTTCAATGAAACTTGTAGATATTTGGATGATATTTTTAACTTAGATAACCCTTTCTTTGATGCTCTGATTCCTACAATTTATCCTAAAGAACTCAAATTGAATAAAGCTAACCCGTCCGACAATTATGCAGCGTTTCTTGATCTCGACCTTAAAATTGATAATGGAATGATCTCTTCTAAAATATATGACAAAAGAGATGATTTTGATTTTAATATTGTTAATTTTCCTCATCTTGACGGGGATGTTCCCCGTGCTCCATCTTACGGGTTTATATATCTCAACTTATTCGTTTTGCTAGAGCTTGTTCATCTATTGACGATTTTAACAGTCGAAATCTCATTTTAACTGAAAAACTGCTTAAGCAAGGATATAGATACCATAGACTAAGAAAAACTTTTTCTAAATTTTACTATCGAAATCTCTCGCTTATTGGCAAGTACCAATCTAATCTCAAGGAGCTTCTGCGACACGTGTTTCACATCCTGAATTTTATGGTGATGTAATTTACAAACTTCGTAAAATTATTGGACATACCCATTTTCTCACTTTGTTCATCAAATATGTTAAAAAATTCATTAAAAAGGGATATGATCCTGTAGTACTACAACATACTGCATGTTTGGTTGTCAACCCTTTTACAGTTGGCAATCACGCTGGCCTCTTTGCATGTACGCCGACAAGAAAGGTTTAGTACTCTATGAAGGCGACCTCTTAAATCCAGAAATGGAAGGAGAACGTCGGATATCTGTACTATTTCGTTTTTGTCGTACCCTTTATTACTTTTCTACAGTTACTCTGTTTGCAGCTCAATCATTGAGTACACTAGCGATAGGTGGATACAGTTTGTTCACTTAAATGTTTTCGTTATACATGCACTTTACCACTGTATTTGCCGTCGCGGTTGTTGTAGATTAGTCTGAGAGGGGATACGTTTATTTACACTGTTTGTGTTTTAGGGTGGGGATGGAATAAGTGTGAGGTTGGGCGCCCATAAACCGGTTTAACCCCCAGTGACTTTTGTCACTGACCGTTCCAAGGCGGTGCTTCCATCTTCCCCCTATTGTGTGTTTGTTTTGTCTTTGTGCGTCTCTTGTTGTTTTTATAGTTATGTACATTTGCTGTTTCCTTGTGTTGCTGTTCGGGCGACTGTTTGTTCTGTATGTGGTGTTTCCTGCATGACTCATTTTTGGATTTTATGGAAGACATGGTTAAAGACAAAATTTTCATGATGCCTAGATTTGAAAATGTGTTTGATTATGACAGTTCTTTTTTACATGGCCATACAATGCGTAGATCAGTTTGTTATTCTGTTCACAGAGTATAGTTTCTGGTTTTGTAACATGCAGATGTGCTGCTATTGACCTGAGAGGACATGGTAAGTTTAAACTAATTTAAACCTATATTCCATATGTAAATAGTTTAATACCTTTGCAAATTGAGAAGGCTCAAATCAGTCGACTCCTGTAGAAGTTATCTTATCAGAGTCTGCTCTCTTTTCAAATGGAATTACATAGATCTGATTCTATATTTTATGCCATGGCCAAAAATTCCTGTGTTCATTTGCCATTATAAAAATTAATCTAATTAATATCCATTTTGTACATGAATATTAATGAGGTAAAGGGTTAATTTGCCATTACTTCTATTTACTATTATATTTTTCATCTTGGGTATTCCATCTCAGAACACAAGAGTATCAAGCACTTTAGAATCCAATGAGATGTCATATTACATGCTGTTTGGTCTGAATGCAGAATATTCATAGAGATGTCATTCAGCACCTTAACAAACAGAAAAGACCCAGACCAGATCTGCTCTGTTTGCTCATGAAATAATATAGATCTATTTCTAGTTTCAGGTATGGTAAAAATTTGCTTGTTCCTGATGCTATTATAAAAATTCAGCTTCATGTAATTAATATTCTTACAGTCATTATTTTTACACGAATATTCATTGAGTGTATTGTAAAATAAATAGTAAAAAAAATCTAATGGTAAATATCCATTTGTAGATGGAAAAAATATTATATTTCCAACTTTCTTTTAGCCATGTTTAGTTCCACAGGTAGCAGTATCAAACTGACATTGCAATTCATATACATTTAAAAATCATACTGGGCCCTGCAATTCATATACATGTAAAAATCATACTGGGCCCTGCAATTCATATACATGTAAAAATCATACTGGGCCCTGCAATTCATATACATGTACAAATCATACTGGACCCTGCTGAATCTTTGTAGAGCAATTAATACTGAAAAGACAGACAGAAAATCCAGACAGCACAAAGTCATTTAAATACTGTTTCCTGTGTGTATAGTTCCACATTGGTTCATTGTTAATTAACCTTTTACTCCATGAATATTCATGTAAGAAATACATGTATAGATGGATATGTGTGGACTAATGGGATTACCGGTATGCTGGATGAAATAGGAGCTTTTTGTTTTACTTTTGTCTTGCATTAACCCTTTCCCTGTTCTCTGTTTATTTCAAATTTCAATACCTACTGAATATTCATGAACAAAATAATTATAATGAAATATGGAAGGTAGAACAATGTAGCTATTTCAGAAACTAAAGAAACAGATATATCAAATTCCGTAAGCAAACAGAGCAGACCCTGATCAGACGGCTCCTATAGGAGCCGTCTGATCTGGGTCTACTCTGTTTGCAAATGCGTGAAAACTCGTTTATATGAGGGAAAGGGTTAAGCCATCACCTGCATTTAAAGACAATTATAGTTATTCATTTTGTAGTTGCTACAAATGGGGTTGTGCTGTAGATCTGATTCTACAGTTTCTGTCATGGCAAAAGATTCCTATATGAAAACTCAGCTAATAAATATTCATTGTCATTGTTTCTTACACGAATATTCATTAGAGAAAGGGTTAATATTTATATTATATTTCACAGGGGACTCAGTCTCTACTGATGACCAAACTTTATCAGCTGAGGTGTTGTCAAGGTAAACAGGTTATTATTTCATTGCATGTGAGCAGTTAATATCATAATTCATGATTACCTGTGAAGGTAAAAGTGATCTAAGTATACCTCTTATCAGTCTGTACAATTTCTTCTGACTGAAGAAAGTTTCTAAATATAAAAAAGGAGTAACGTTCAAAATATAAAATTTCATGTGTCTGTTAAATTTGCAAAACCAAATCTTTTATATGGGTACCAAATGTTTTACATGTACTCTGTTTCAGTGATGTTGGTGATGTAGTCAGGGAGCTTTATGGTGATGAGCCTCCTCCCATAATACTGATAGGACATAGGTAGGAAGGGCTCCAGATCTCCAGTACAGTAAAACCTCTCTAAACTGGAATTCTAGTAGATAAGAATTTAAACATGTTTAGGGAGGTGCCTGCTTAATGCAGGGTGAAAGCTCCTAGTGGAACATTCTGCATGACTTTCACCCTGCATTAAGCTGCCACCTGTCTCCAATACCAATATTTATACTAAATTTAATGTCCAGTTTACAGGGGTTTTACTGTACATGTTAAAATCCATTAATTAATCTATAAGCTATAGCACACTATAGAAGCAAATGCTCTATTGACCACGATGGTTTCAATAGGTGATTTTTACAGAGTAGTAGAAAGGCATATTTATGGAGGAAAGGGTTAAAACAACAGAAAAAGAAATCCATATTTAACTAAAATTTATGAAGGCAACAACTTACATAGTGTACCAATGGCTAACATCACTCACTTTATTACTGAATAAACAGTTGAATCAGATCATGTATACTTGGTTTTATTGTGTGACCTGCCGAGAGGCAGTGTGTCACTTAGGGATCACTTTTCCGTCGTCTGTCCGTCTGTCTGTCTGTCCGTCACACTTTCTTTTTTTTGGCTGTCATTTCTAAACTAATCATTATAGAGCTTTCAAATTTCACACATGGAACAAGCATGATGAGAGGAAGTGTCATGCACAAGGGCTACAACTCTAGCATCAATATTTTTTTAGTTAATTCGCCTTTTTCATATTAACAATAAGTTTTTGTGTCAGCTGCGAGCAGGTGACACATGTGTTCCTCCGAACACTCTTGTTTTCATTTTGTTGTAAATGTGTGATCATTCCAAAATACTGATGAATAATTAATTTCAGCTCTTTTACTCATCAGCAAACAGTATACCTTGATCAAACAGCTCCTATAGGACACCAGGGTCTACTCTGCTTGCATATATGCTATAAAACTGATTCTCCTCTGTTTGCCATGTCAATATCTTTTGTTTGTTATACGTCTTTGATAAATAATTGATTAGCCGTTTACTCCATCAATACGCCTTTAGGAGCCATCTGATCAGGGTGTGCTCTATGTGCTTATATAATATAGATACACTTCTATAGTAACTGCCGTGGTCAAACATTCATGTGTCCATGTGCTATAATAGATAAAGAGGGGTCACAACATAGGGTTTGGTGGAGGAATGGGTTTTTTGCCCTTACTTCATAAATGCACCATTCTACGCCTTTGCAAATGGAGTAGACCCAGATCAGATGGCTCCTATAGGAGCCATCTGATCAGGGTCTGCTCTGTTTTGCTTTTGGTATAATATAGATCTGGTTCTACAGTTTCTGTCTGAGCCAAAATGTCCTGTGCTCATATGACATTATAAAAAAATAATCTAATCATTATTCATAATGTCATTGTTTCTTACATGAATATTCATGGAGGAAAGGGTTAATACCTGGAATACATCCCTTATCTATGCCTTTGTTTTACAGCATGGGAGGGGCTATTGCTGTGCACACTGCTGAGCGACAACTAATACCATCATTAGCAGGCCTAGTTGTGATAGATGTGGTGGAGGGAACAGCTCTCGAAGCCTTGTCCAGCATGCAGTCATTCCTGAGAGGCAGGCCCAAGTCTTTCAAATCCATGGAACATGCAATAGAATGGGCGTATGTATTCTGATAGGTTCCCATGCATTGCTTCTTAATAGACTAAATAGATCATATGTGACTTAGTGTTAGCTTGGATTTTGACCAATCTGCTTCATGGACTTAAAACAGGTAAGATGAACAGGTTTTGTAAATCGTCACTTACAAAAATGAGATTAAAGTTTAAATAGTCAAGTGTGCTGTCCTCTTACAGTTCTTGTTTCTATTACAGTTTTAGATATCATGGTAATACCTCCAACTTTTCTTTGTTGTAGAATTCGAAGTGGTCAAATACGGAATTTAGAATCTGCCAAAGTTTCCATGGTGGGACAGGTCAAAAGGTAACATGGAAGTAAATTTGGAAGATTTTCTTGTGAAAATAAATACAGTCTAATCGCGATACTACGAATCGGGACGGGGTCGGGCCGATTTTTCGTAGTTTCGCATTTTCGTATTAATGCATCTTTAGGATACAACCTAATTTCCACAAACCTTTTCTCGGTTTCGTAGTGAATGCATACACATACCATACATCGCGTATTGGTCATTATATGTAATAATATTGTCGCAATTTACTGTTGCATAATAAAGATATTCCTGTACATGTATGTGTTATATTTAATATATTGTATGCCTTGTTTGACAATCTACTCACATTCCCGCTTACTACAGTGTACATTAATGATTTTGTATCACACGCCTCATGCAAGAGGTGGTCAAATCATAATGTGTAATGTCATATGCCAGTGCATAACGGGTTATGTAAAAAACACGAACCACGCAATGCCAGCTCATCAAACTCTAGATAGGAGGGAGTAAACGAGTCATTTCCAAAGATTCTGTTCGTTCTTTTTCATCAAACAATATTCTGTGACTATTCTTTCGAACGTGAAGTGACAACGTAGAATTTGGTGACAGCATAAGGATTTTAGTATTTAAATGCTCCCTTTAACTAGAGACATGAACTCGAACTTTCTAGCAATCCATAAGGGTTATGTATAAAACAAGAAACGAATCAATACATTCATATTTTTATTCAGGAATAAAAACAAAATGCATAGAAAACTGTGATATCGTTTATATGCGTATTGAAGCAGTGTAGACACAGGTTTGATGACCAGTGTAACTGGTTTTATAAGTTTTGCATATAAGTTTTATATGCTTTGAGACATTGACTACAAACAAACACGTCAGTATGCCTGTATGGTAATCATTTATAACACGATGTGTGTGAAAACGTAATTGTGCATAATTGCACGATACAAGCTTTAATCATTTGCGACATTTGATATGTAGTTAGTCTAATCCTGTCACAACAAACACGGGTGCTGATCATTAAAGCGTATCGGGCAGGCCAGATGTGTCAACAATAGATAATTATGCTGACTGGAGCGACGAATGTCTCTCAGATGTGTGAAAACATCGCACAGGTGAGATTCGTAAAAATGCATCTTTTTGCCACTGTTTTTGTGTTTAAGGGACTACGAAAACCTCTCGCAATAACGTGTTTTTCGTAGTTTCGCATTTTCGTACTTTTGCATCTTTTTGCAATTGAAACAAGAACAAAATCGGCCGGGACCTTGGGTGTTATTCGTAGCAAACCGGTATTTCGTTCGAACTTGATTCGTAGTATTGTGATTAGACTGTATATACAAACTACTTTTCCTCAAAACTCTTCAAAGATGTCATGTATACAGTAAAACGCTCTTAACCAAACAAAGTAAGTATCTGCCAGATTGTAAGACAGATGCTTGACTTTAATCCTTAACCCATTCCCTCATATTGACGCCTTTTGACACCTCTGTAAAAGTCACTTTCTGAAACCATAGTGATAAATAGAGCATTTGCTCCTATGGAGCAAATGCTCTATTTATCACAATGGTTTCAGCGCTACATGAATCTAAACCATTCCTTTCCTCTAGATAATGCTCCTTTTTGGTAGGTGTACTGAAAGAGGTAGGGTCTAAAATAGCCTATGAGGTAATGGGTTAATAGGTAAATTCTTCTGTACTGAAATTTCGGTTAAGAGGGGTTTTACTCTTATGTTCAAATTCTAATAACTTTGCTTAACTCTTTTCTCATGAATATTTAGGTAAGAAATAATGACATCATAAATATGTTTTAACTGAATTTTTATGATGATGTATGAATACAGGTTTTTTTAGCTTTGGCAGAAATGTTAGAATCAGACCAATATAATTCCATGAGCAAACAGATCAGACCCTGATCAGATGGCTCCTACAGAAACTGTCTGATCTGGATCTACTCTGTTTGCAAAGGCGTGAAAAAGGGCTTCTATGGAGTAAAGGGTTAATTGTTAAGGCCTGTTTGTTTGTTGAATTACTTTGCGAAAAGTGTAGACCCAGATCTGACAGCTCCCATTTGTGCTGCCTGACCAGCGTCTGCTGTGTTAGCTTATAACTTATGTAAGAGATATGATAACTCCTCTTTGCCTAGGCAATAGTTTCCCATATTTTCATTTTTTACTACAAGAATTAAATTGATATTTATAATGGGAAGAGTCTTGCATGAATATTAATCAAGTAATTTAATCTTTATAATTATACCCCCACAAACTTTTTTGAGGGGTATACTGGAATCAGCCTGTCTGTCCATTGGTCGGTCGGTCATGCGGTTGGTCGATCTGTCGGTCCGTCCGCATTTGAACTTGGGTAGTTGGTGTTGCAAACTCCTCATTAAGTTTCAAAGTTATTGAAATTATATTTGGTATACATAATAACAACAAATGGTAGATGTGCATGACACAATTTTCATGTGTTTACTGTTGGGCATTGCAGAATTATCTCCCCTTGAACTTAGAGTATTTTCTGTCATTTTGGCATGAAACATGTGGAGCTGGTGTCACAAACTCCTCCTTCAGTTTGAAAATTATTCAGTGTATAAGTGGTATACATAATAATCATGAATAGTAGCTGTGCAACACTCAATTTCATGTGTTTAGTGCTGGGCATTGCAGAGTTATCTCCCCTTGAACTTTGAGTAGTTTTTGTCATTTTGGCATGAAACATGTGGATTGGTGTCACAAACTCCTCCTTCAATTTTAAAGTTATTCATTTGATACTTGCCATACATAATAACCACAAACAGATGTGCAAGACACACATTTTTATATGTTTAGCGCTGGGCATTGCAGATTTATCTCCTCTTGAACTTAGTTTTTTTGTCATTTTGGCATGAAACATGGGGAGTTGGTGTCGCAAACTCCTCCTTCAGTTTGAAAGTTTTTCAGCGTTAAGTAGTATATATAATAACCACAAATAGCAGATGTGCCTGACACAATTTTCATGTGTTTAGCACTTGTTATTGCAAAATTATCTCCCCTTGAACTTTAAGTATTTTTGTGTTTTTGTCCTGCTACATGGGTAGTTGGTGTCACAAACTTGGATTTGCAATCAAAGCTGCCATGCGGGGGTATTTATCACCTTTAGTGATAGTTCTAGTTTGAAATGTTTAGAATCGATCACTTTAGATACAGAAAATCAAGTTCATATGGCATCTTCAAACAGAAAAGAACAAGGGAAGACTATTGATGTATGTCTAATATTTTCATCGAAATTTACTTCAGAAAATCTAGTTTTGGAAATAAATGCATTCATTGATAAAAAGTGATATGATAGATGGATTTGTTGTTGGCATGGTGACTGTTTCATGCTTGACAGGTTAGACACAGATGAGACAGCATCCTCTGTACTGGAGCATCAACACGAGACCCAGAATCAGGCAGAAAATGCAACAGGCACTATCACAGAGGAGGAAGAAGAAGGGGCAGAAAACTCCCATAGCTCACAGAGTAGACACCCAGCAGACACCCCGAGTAGAGATAATCAGAATAATGTAACAGAGGTAAGATAGAAATAGGAAATGTCAGGAAGAGTTTTGATATTTAAGTTGCCCTATTACCCAAAGTATTTGGACTGACAGACCCAGAAGGAGCAGATTGATCAGGGTCTACACTATTTGTTATTATAATACCTCAACTTCATTTACAATGTTAATCTCCCATAGGCAACTATGACATAGAAATATTGTCAGGCCCGGGAAAAAAATTACTGTTGGAAAAATACTGTCTCCAGTCATCTGACGCTCAAATTGATCAACAAACGTCATGACAATTGGTTATGTTTTTGTTTAAATATTTGAGAAATGTCGCATTATGCGACTATTTTGGAGGAGGCTTTGTCAAGATTTGACAGGGAAAAGGGCTCCGCCAGTACTTATAACATGTAATGAATAGAAATGTGAAGGCGTAACGCGATTTTTAAGCACAGAGTAGCTCTATAACTTTTGTTTCAAACTGTTTATCGTTGTCATTGAATAAATATTTTTGCTGACGAAATTGATTGTGCTGTTTGGTATAATAAAATAAATATCACATCCTATGGAGAGCGACAGCACGTATTGTCAACCCTCGGTATGGTATGTCCGCCTTGGTTAACGCCTCAGTGGACATAACCAACCTCGGGTTGACAGTACGTGTTATTATACCTCAATTTCATATACAATGTTAATTTCCCATAGGCCACCGTGACATAGAAATACTGTCAGGCCCAGCGGGAAAAAAAATAATGTCGGAAAAATACTGTCTCCCACTACCATAGGAACGGAACATCTAGTTCAGTGAGTGCTTATTAAATTGTGTACGTGACGTCATCCGATGACGTTATCGTTTGGCGCCATCTAACGCTTGCAATTTGATCATCAAACGTCATTATGACAACTGATTTGTTTTTGTTTATATATTTGAGAAATGTCGCGTTATGCGACTATTTCGGAGGAGACTGTCAAGATTGGACAGTGAAAAGGGCTCGGCCAGTACTTATAACGTGTCATGAATAGAAATTTGAAGCTGTTCCGCGATTTTTAAGCACCGAGTAGCTCTATAACTTTTGTTTAAAACTGTTTATTGTTGTCATTGAATAAATATGTTTGCTGACGAAATTGATTGTGCTGTTCGGTATAATAAAAAAAATATCACATCCTATGGAGAGAGAAAGCACGTATTGTCCACCCTCGGTGTGGTGTGGCAATGTCCACCGAGGCTACCGCCTCGGTGGACATAACCAACCTCGGGTTGACAGTACGTGCTGTCTCTCTCCATTGGATGTGATATTTATATACTGTCGCTCTCCATAGAATGTGATATTTATATACTATGTTAATCTACTTCAAATTTGGTAAAATTCTGCCAATTGGACTCATTCAGCTCTACAAACCCATTGAGAGAAGATATTAGTGTCTGAAAACTAATTTTGCGATAGGTAGATAGATAGATTTATTTCAATATTGTGCAAGTAACATGGTTACAATAGCAATACACTGAGAAAAAAAAAAGCAATGCATATAGAATCTATAAACATCATGAAATAATTAATGAACCATGTCAGTCACATCAATATCAAGGATGACACAAAAAAGAGAATATGATCTCTTATTTCCATTGCAGTCCTTGATAGTTATGGTCTGACATAGAGAGGCGTGAAAATGATATAAAATGAAATGAATTGAAATACTTTGGATCGCTACGTCATCATTCCCGTTTAGTGCGTCATTACTATAAGACAAGAACGATGACGTAGAAACTTTCTGTTACTGACATTAGTTTGTGTTAAAATTGCAAATTACAAATAGATCTAGAGTTAACCCATTACTCCAGGACCGTGCAATGTTGAGCTTTACAGTTTCAAACCTGTGTTGTCATACAAGGGGCCTAAATATGACTCTTGAAACCTTTGAATGCTGTAAATGAGTGTAAACAGTGTATACCCAGACCAGACAACTCAAAGAGGAGCCCTCTAATCAAGGTCTGTTTGTCATTCCTCTCGCAAATTATACAGAAATCATTTTTAGCTTGTCTGTTGTTTTTTTTAAGAAAAAAAACGGGCTGTTATCGGAACTCGGGCATCTGCATTGTCCTTGTTGTTTGTCGTTGTCATCCGGAAACTTTAATGTTGGGTTTTACTTCTTTACTAATCTGACATCCAAATCTTATGAAACTTCACACACTTGTTCACCATCACAAGGGCTACAATCTGACCAAGAGCCATTATGCCCCTTTATGGATTTACGAACTAAATATTTAAGATGTCTGGCATTTTGAAACCATAACCAGCAGAGCTCTCATATTTCATATGTAAATATGTTACGTTTTTAGCTCACCAGAGCACAAAGTGCTCAGGGTGAGCTTTTGTGATTGCCTGATGTCCGTCGGCCGTACGGGTCTTTATTTGGCCTGGGGTGCATCCGGAAAGTTTTTTTATCAACAGAAGGTACAGCATTGGCTCATTGTAAATTATGGTTTCAGCTTCCCTCAGCACAGTACACCTGGAGGCTGGACCTCGGTAAGACAGAGCCATTCTGGAGAGGCTGGTTTCAGGGGCTGTCCAACAGGTTCCTATCGTGCAATGTACCCAAGTTGCTGTTACTTGCAGGTGAGCACTACACTAGGGAGATACAAGCACTACATTAGGGAGACACAAGCACTACACTTAGGAGATACAGGGAGTTACTAATACACTCTTCTAATGATGTACTTTACTGTATTTCACTTTCTAAACATTTGAATACAGGAAACTAGTGTACTTGCATTTTCAGACAGTGTGGACCCAGATCAGATCAGTGTGGACCCTGGTCAGGTTCTGCACTGTTTGTCATTCCTATAGTAAATTATACCTTTTCATACTGAATGGATTCTGGCATTAATTGATGCTGGTCCAGTCCAGCTTGAAAATTCAACGTTCATAGGGTTGAGCCTTTCATAGGGTTGAGCCTTTGGAATGATGATGGACGAGCTAGTTACTATCGTTATATCTGTTTCCAAACCTGTTTATTCTCAAAGTGTAACTTTGTTCAGCATTATGTTTTTCTATCTAAGAAATGAAGCAGAATACAACAGTAAATAGGTGACTCTGTACATTAAGCCCATTACTTGATGAATATTCATGTAGGTATTCACTCAAAAGGAATATTAACCCTTTTCCTGTCACACTCTCCTTTTCATGCATTTGCAAACAGAGTAGACCCGGATCGGAACGCTCCTGTAAGAGCCATCTGACTAGGGTCTGCTCTGTTTGCTTATGAAATTATAATAGGTCTGACTCTACAATTTCTACCAACATCAAAACACCCTGCATACATATTTCATATCTGACAGATGATAAAGCATGATGTATTATTTCTGCTGTTTGGAACTTACATTATTGTATATTATATATTTCAGGTGTTGATAGGTTAGACAAAGATCTCACAATAGGCCAAATGCAGGGTAAGCTCTCTGTGGAGTGTTTTAGTTGATTTTCATTGGAATGTTAATGTCTCCCTTAATGTGTCTAAGCAAACAGAGCAGACCCTGATCTGTTGACTCCTACAGGAGCCGTCTGATCGAGGTCTACTCTGTTTGCAAAGAATTTCAAAAGGTGTATTGTGGAGTTCAGGTTTAAGGAAGTCCGGGATTTTTTCTCATGAAGATGGTGATGTTAATTTTTAGCTTGTCTGTTTCGAAGAAAAGTCGAGCTATTGTGATCACTGGGTGTAATCGTTGTCGTTGTTGTCATCAGCGTGCAAAACATTTAATGTAGCTCATTACTCGAAAAGTATAAAAGGTATCAACATGAAACTTCATAGGTTGGTAGATCTCATTAAGGGGAAGGCCCCTACGGAAAATGGACGAAGCGTACCATTGCCGAAGCGTACCAGGACTATACGTACCATTTCCTGGACGAAGCGTACCAATAATAAAAAACATAAATTATGTTTGAATATAACACTTAAGTATTATACTAATGTATCATACAGTGTTTTAAAAATATACTCTTACAAGATTACAAGTATTGGACATCATATGCCGACTTATTAGATTCTGTGTAAGAACCCAATATGCCGATTTCTTGACATCGCCATACAGGAAATCTACAGGTTACAAGTTTCCCCAACACAGTCATAATACATGTAAACTGCACAAATAAACATTAACAAAAGTCACCTGTATTGGACATCATATGCCGACATTTTAGATTCTGTGTAGAACCTCATATATGCCGATTTGTTGACATCGACGTACAGGAAATCGACCATTTACAAGTTTCCCCAACACAATCATAATAAAATGCACAAGTATCCTTTATAAAAAATAACACCTTAGATGAACCTTATATTCTGAATTAGTTTTAAATAGCCCAAGATTTAAACAATCCAACTCTATTTACGAATCATGACCTGTGTGTATTGCGAATGATCTGGTATGCACTGCATTGAAGGTGGCACGCGTTATGGAAAATCCGGAGATTTGATTGTTCAGTAATCAATGATTTAACTCTTTCCCAATTCCAAAGTTCATTACCTACTGAATAGTCTTGGCCAAATTATTAGTCCCCCACCGGTCTGTCTGTCTGTCCGTCCGTCCGTCTGTCACGCTTCGTGTCCGGGCCATATCTCCTACAAAGTTATGCCAAATATATTATAACTTCACACATTGAAGAAGCATGATG
Source organism: Azorinus chamasolen (assembly GCA_963576725.1). Lineage (NCBI taxonomy): Eukaryota > Metazoa > Mollusca > Bivalvia > Cardiida > Solecurtidae > Azorinus > Azorinus chamasolen. The sequence continues at coordinate 59,723,606 of OY755242.1, forward strand.
AAGGCTAGTGTCATGCACAAGGGTCATAACTCTAGCATCATTTTTTTTTGGAGTTATTCCCCTTTTACATATTTTTTTGTCCGGACAATAACTCTTTATCTACTGGTTCAATTGATTTGAAACTTCACATATGGAACAATCATGATGAGGGGTAGTGTCATACACAAGGGCTATAACTCTAGCATCAATATTTTTGGAGTTATTCCCCTTTTTCATATTTTCTTGTCAGTCCGTCTGTCACACTTCGTGTCCGGGCAATATCTCCTACAAAGTTAGGCCAAATTCATTATAACTTCACACATTGAAGAAGCATGATCAGGAGTAGTGTCATGCACAAGGGCCATAATTCTAGCATCAATATTTTTGGAGTTATTCCCCTTTTTCATATTTTTTTGTCCGGACAATAACTCTTTCTCTACTGGTTCAATTGATTTGAAACTTCACATATGGAACACACATGATGAGGGGTAGTGTCATGCACAAGGGCCATAACTCTAGCATCTATATTGTTGGAGTTATTCCCCTTTTCATATTTTCTTGTCCAGTTAATAACTCTTTATGTACTGGTTCAATTGATTTGAAACTTCTCATATGGAACAAGCGTGATGAGATGTAGTGTCATGCACAAGGGCAATAACTCTAGCATCAATATTTTTGGAGTTACTCCCCTTTTTCATATTTTCTTGTCGGGACAATAACTTTTTATTTACTGATTCAATGTATGAAAGTAGGTACTAATACCATTCAGGTGGTCATGTATATACCATGGTCAACCACACCATGGGTGGGTGGGGTGGGGAGAGTGGAGGTTTTTTTCAGTCCGGTGGGGGACTCATGTCTTGCATAGCAATACAACATGCCCTTGTTTATAATGAAATATGGACTAAATTAAAGAAATAGAACTATTAAAATCCATTACCAAACAGAGCAGACCCTGATAAGATAGCTCCTCTAAGAACCGTCTGATCTGGGTCTACTCTGCAGATGCGTGAAAACACGTTTATATATGAGGGGAAGGGTTAAAATATTTTAACTGCAAATATACTAGAAATAAATTAAATAAGTATGCGTGTGCTTAGAAATTGTCACTATCGTTGGTCAGTGTTTGAATAACTTTTAAAGCGGTGAATTAATTATCCAATTAATGACTGTAGTCATTATCGTAACGCCTCGTTCCCAACCCCAGACAACACATTACGCAATGCACGCGTGTTTGAGACACATAAGAACCATAAGTCTTGATTTCAAAATGTTGTAGTCTATTAAATGAAATACAAAAATGAAATGTAAAATATTAAAAAGACCATAATCCTACAAAGTGCTGGACAGAGCTACATAACTTGCAACATACTCTATGTTGTGATGGGCCTGGGTTGGACCTAACTTAAAACTTAGAATATGAATTGGTTGAATATTTATGTAGAATTCATATATGGTGAATTCATATAATCACCTTTTCATGTTTTTGCAAACAGAGTAGACCAATATCAGATGGCTCCTGTAGAAGCATGAATATTCAGTGGCACCATGTATATTTATTAGCTGTGTGCATATAATGGCACATGTACACAGTATTTTTTAGTATTTGTAGAATCTGCAAGGTCAGATCTCTTATGATTTAATAAGCAAACAGTGCATATCCTGATCAGATGGCTACTACAGATATTTATATATAGGAATGGGTTAAATATGCAATTTTTGCAAAATTTTAAGCAGATTCCATTTTTCATTGTAAATGTACATGATTCATATTGAATGTTTGTGCTCTCAATACATGATTCATGTTGATGTGTACTTGTGTTATTTTACAGGTAAATTCCAGATGCATGTGCTACCTAAAAGTGGTCATGCAGTACATGAAGATGTTCCAGATCAGGTATCAGTTTGTCCCAGTCTCTGTATTAACCCTTCGCTTGCTATTCTCGTCAATATACCTACCTGTAAATAGTGAAGACCCAGATGAGACAGCTCCTGCAGGAGCTGTCTCATCAGGGTCTGCACTATTTACAAGTTGATTGTGCAACCAGTGCACTCTACAGCAGTGATTGCACAGCAAAATATGCGTACACAGTGAAGATATATGTAATTATACAGCAGGGCATGGGTAAAGAAAGAGAAATGTATTTTAAAATTCAGCAAGCGAAGGGTTAATGTTTTTGGCATTTATAGTAAAAGTATGACACCATTCAACAGCTTTTTATGCTCCAGAGTCTGCTTTGTTAGCTTATGGAATGATAAAATTCCAGAGTTTCTGATATGATGAAAATTTCCTTTGTTAATAAGGTAAATTAATAACTCATCTAATTAATATTCATGATGTCATTATTTCCTACATGAATATTCATGGAATAAATGTTTAAAAATGCTATTGAGGTAATGTTCATCAGGATATGGATTAAACATCTACTTGTTTAATATTCATGTAAGAATTAATGACATCGTGAATATTAATTAGATTAGTTTTATAATGGTATATGAACACATGGCAGAAACTGAACAATTATATCTACATGTACATGTATATTATTTCATAAGCAAACAGAGCAGATACTGATCAGATGGCTCCGACAGGATGCTTCTGATCTGGTCAATTCTGTTTGCAAAAGCAGGAAAAAGCATCTCTATCAAGTAAAGGGTTAACTGTAAAACAAAGCCAAATGAGTTATTTTCATGCACAAGATAAAGATTTATAAAACCTTGTTTATATAGTCAACTGCTTATTTCATTTAATCATTTAAAAATTGACCCATTAATTAAATTGAGTTTTAAACAAGCAATGAAGTGACTTTTATTTTAATTTGTATCAGTTTATGTAACGCTTTTTTTGCAAACAGAATAGACCCAGATCAAAAGGTTCCTGTTGGAGCCATCTGCATCCATGCTTATAAAACTTTTAGTTGAATCTGAGTTCGTTCTCAAGTTTTTGATTGGTCAGATTTGAGCCTTTGGCTCGAATCTGACCAATCAAAAGCTTGAGAACTCAAATCTGACCAATCAAAAGCTTGAGAACGAACTCAGACTCAACTAAAAAGCTTTATAAGCATGGACCCTGATCATGGTTTGCTCTGTTTGGATTTAGAGTAATATAGGTCTTATTCTTTAGGTTCTGCTATTGTCATTACAGTATTCTAATGTTATTGTAAAATTCAGTTAATTTATATTCATGATGTCATTATTTCTCAAATGAATATTTATGAGGTAAAGGGATAAGACATATTCAATTTCCATATTTCAACAGGTTGCAGAGGTGTTGTGTACATATCTCCTTAGAAACAAAGTGACCACAGCTACCTCTAAATTCCAAAGGTTTGTTACATACTTAACTTAAAAGGGTGTTTTGTTCTTTCTAATTTCTTATATTTCACCCAAATATTGCAGACAATCATCTTGCATTTTCAGCCAATCAAAACTAGACTCATACATTGTACTGTACAATGTCATAAGCAAACAGAACAGAAACTGATCAGATGACTCCTACAGGAGCCATCTGATCAAGATCTGCCCAGTTTGCCTATGGAACTTCTATAGAACTGACTCTAAAGTTTCTGACAAAAGTTCCCATGTTTATGTACTACAGTAGAACCTCTCGGCCACTAAATTGTGTTAATTAGTTTGGTCTTTAGGGCAGGTGGCTGCTTAAAGCAAGGTGAAAGTAAAACAGAACGCTCCTATAGGAGCGTTCTGTTTTACTTTCACCTTTCTTTAAGCTAAATTGTTTTTAATTAGTTGTTATTTAGGGCAGGTGGCTGCTTAAAGCAAGGTGAAAGTAAAACAGAACGCTCCTTTAGGACCTTGCTTTAAGCAGCCACCTGCCTTTAACACAAAATACTTGATGTAATTTAGTGGCCGTTATAGAGAGGTTTTACTGTATAATAGGAGCGTTCTGTTTTACTTTCACCTTGCTTTAAGCAGCCACCTGCCTTTAACACAAAATACTTGATGTAATTTAGTGGCCGTTATAGAGAGGTTTTACTGTATAATAAAGTTTCGGTCAGTGAATATTCATGAATTGATGGATTCATGCATAAATGTTTATAAGGTAAATGGTTAAGTCTTGTGTTATCAAGTAAAGGGTTCACCCATTTCTTCACAGAAATGCCTTTTCCCGCCTTTACAAAAAGAGTAGACCCAGATCAGACAGCTCCTCTGGAAGCCATCTGATCATGGCCTGCTCTGTTTGCATAAGAAGTAAAATGTTTATGATTCTGCAGTTTCTTCCGTGACATTATTCTATGACATTATAAAAACTAATCTAATTAATACTCATGATGTCAAAATTTCTTGCACAACATTTTATGAGGTAAAGGGTGAACATTAATATTTATGGAGTGATCAATTATTTCATAAATGTTTGAAAGGGGAAATGGTTAAGTGTTGTTTACTTATTATGTCTCCCCCGATATTTATATGGGGGAGACATATTGTTTTCGTGAGAGTTATCTGTCTGTCTGTCCATCCGTCCGTCCGTCTGTCCGTCACACTTTTTGTCCGGACGATAACTTCAATATGCCTGATGCCAGTTGATTGAAACTTCATATATGGAAAGAGCATAATGAGAGGAAGTGTCATGCACAAGGTCCATAACTCTGGCTTCACTAATATAGGAGTTATTGCCCCTTGTAAAAAAAAAATCATACTTTTTTGTCCGGACGATAACTCCTATATGGCTCATGCCATTGGATTGAAACTTCATATATGGAAAGATCATGACGAGAGGAAGTGTCATGCACAAGGTCCATAACTCTGGCTTCACTAATATTGGAGTTATTGCCCTTTGTAAAAAATACCACAATTTTTTGTCCAGACAATAACTTCAATATGCCTGATGCCAGTTGATTTTAACTTCATATATGGAAAGAGCATAATGAGAGGAAGTGTCATGCACAAGGTACATAACTCTGGCTTCACTAATATGGGAGTTATTGCCCTTTGTAAAAAAAATCACACTTTTTTGTCCGGATGATAACTCCTATGTGACACTCGTATGCCATTGGAGTGAAACTTCATACATGGAAAGATCATGATAAGAGAAAGTGTCATGCATAAGCTCCTTAACTCGAGCTTCAATAAATTTAGAGTAATTGCCCCTTGTACATTTGTTTAATGCTTTCTTGTCCGGACGATAACTCCTACATGGCTCTTGCCATCGTATTGAAACTTCATACATGGAAAGAGCATGATGAGAGAAAGTGTCATGAACAAGGGCCATAACTCTGGCTTTAATACTTTGGGAGTTATTGCCCTTTGTTACATTTTTTGGCCGATCAATAACTCCTGTTCGACTAATGCTATTGGAATGACATTTTATTTTTGGAAAGAGCATGATGAAAGTAAGTGTCATGCACAAGGGCCATAAATCTGGTATCAGTATTTTTGGAGTTATTAGCTGTTATCATTTTCTTCTTGAAAAATGTGGTGTGGAAAGCGCATAATGAGGGGAAGTATCAATCATCAAGACCATAACATTTTTAGTGATTTCCCTTTACATATTGTTTTTATTAGAGGGGAGACATCTGTTTTTGTGACAAAAACCTCTAGTTATGTCTCCCCCCATATTTATATGGGGGAGACATATTGTTTTCGTGAGAGTTGTCTGTCTGTCTGTCTGTCTGTCTGTCTGTCTGTCTGTCTGTCTGTCTGTCTGTCCGTCTGTCCGTACGTCCGCACTCACCAAAGGGTAGTTGTGTGACTTTTTCTAACTAGTCCCACAAGTAAAATCATTAACCTGGCCATCTCTTGTGACATTAACCTGGCCATTTCTTGTAACATTAACCTGGCCAGTTGTGGGACATAGGGTTAGGGTTAGGGTTAGCTTCCAGATCATTCTTTTCCAAAGTTAGAGCCAAAAATAGTTTTTCTTGTGGGACTAGTCACACAAGAAAAGATCAAAGGAAAAAGTCACACAACTACCCATCCGTTAGTCTGTCCGTCTGTCCGTCCGTCCGTCCGTCTGTCCCGTCACACTTTTTGTCCGGACGATAACTTCAATATGCCTGATGCCAGTTGATTGAAACTTCATATATGGAAAGAGCATAATGAGAGGAAGTGTCATGCACAAGGTCCATAACTCTGGCTTCACTAATATAGGAGTTATTGCCCCTTGTATAAAAAATTCACACTTTTTTGTCCGGACGATAACTTCAATATGGCTGATGCCAGTTGATTGAAACTTCATATAAGGAAAGAGCATAATCAGAGGAAGTGTCATGCACAAGGTCCATAACTCTGGCTTCACTAATATAGGAGTTATTGCCCCTTGTAAAAAAATGCACACTTTTTTGTCCGGACGATAACTCCTATATGGCTCATGCCATTGGATTGAAACTTCATATATGGAAAGGTCATGGCGAGAGGAAGTGTCATGCACAAGGTCCATAACTCTGGCTTCATTAATAATGGAGTTATTGCCCTTGTAATTTTTTCAAAAAATTTTTTTGTCCGGGCGATAACTCCTATATGGCTCATGCCATTGGATTGAAACGTCATACATGGAAAGATCATGATAAGAGAAAGTGTCATGCTCAAGGTCCATAACTCTGGCTTCACTAATATTGGAGTTATTGCCCTATGTAAAAAAACACACAATTTTTTGTCAGGATGATAACTCCTATATGGCACATGCCATTGGAGTGAAACTTCATACATGGATTGATCATGATAAGAGAAAGTGTCATGCATAAGGTCCTTAACTCTGGCTTCAATAAATTGAGAGTTATTGCCCCTTGTACATTTGTTTAACGCTTTCTTGTCCGGACGATAACTCCTACATGGCTCTTGCCGTTGTATTGAAACTTTATACATGGAAAGAGCATGATGAGAGAAAGTGTCATGAACAAAGGCCATGACTCTGGCTTCAATACTTTTGGAGTTATTGCCCTTTGTTACATTTTTTGTCCGATCAATAACTCCTGTTCGACTGATGCTATTGGAATGACATTTCATTTATGGAAAGAGCATGATGAAAGTAAGCGTCATGCACAAGGGCCATAACTCTGGTATCAATATTTTTGAAGTTATTAGCTGTTATCATTTTTTTCTTGAAAAATGTGGTGTGGAAAGCGCATAATGAGGGGAAGTATCAGTCATCAAGTCCATAACATTTTTAGTGATTTCCCTTTACATATTGTTTTTATTAGAGGGGAGACATCCGTTTTTGTGACAAAAACCTCTAGTTTGTTCCTATGTTTTCGCAGGGTATTTCCAGCTTGTTGATTATAATGGAAACCTTATGGACTTATTCACACAGCATATGGATAACATGTGTCCCATCGAAAATTAACAAAGACAAATGGTCGTGGTGAGACCACATTATGCAGCCCATGACGCCAGGAGACATATATGATGCTTCACAAGAAAAGCTGATAGGTCAGCGGTCCAGACAAGATGCGTAAATTAAAACACTTTCCAGAATAACTGCTTTATTTCTGCAATAAACCCTATGTTGTGAGCACTCTTTAGAATAATCTCTTCGAGACGATTCTAAAGAGTGATCACAACATAGGGTTTGGTGGAGAAATGGTGATTTTAGTATTTGAGTATGCACCTTTATCTGTGACTCTGCTGTAGGTGTTGACAATTATCAAATGCAGGTCCAGATCAGTGGCTGCATCAGAGGGGAGACATCTGGTTACATTCAATATGAATTTTTAGACTTTGACTTCTTATCAGGAAGTGATTCATGTTGAGATGAACTTTTCTGCACCTACCTGCTTCTCATCTGTTGTGAAGAATTTCTATGGGACTGGACTTCAGGCCACAATTGTATTTATTTGAATAGTTGTATTATTAAGTTGCTGTGCCAAATGTTGTGACAGATGATCAACTTGTTTTAAAATATACAATTTTATCAAGATAAATAAATCAATTTAACTCTTGACCTCAAACACTTTTTGTGTCACCTGCCGAGAGGCAGTGTGTCACTTAGGGATCACTATTCCATTGTCTGTCTGTCCATCCATCCATCTGTCCGTCCGTCTGTCTGTCTGTCTGTCACACTTTCTTTTTTTGGCTGTAATTTCTAAACTTATCATTATAAAGCTTTCAAATTTCACATGTGTCTTCCTCTCATCACTCTGCATGCAATACTTGTTGAGTTATTCCCCTTTGTTCTGATTTCACTCCAGTATATTAACAGTTTCTGTGTCGGCTGCGAGCAGGTGACACATGTGTTCCTCCGAACGCTCTTGTTTACTTTTACATGTGGGAAATATTAGCAATTGAAGAAACTGTAGAATCATTCTCTATATTATTTTATAAGCAAATAGTGCAGACCCAGATTAAATGGCTCCTTTTGATTTGATCAGGATCTGCTCAGTAGGCTTATGAAACAATATAAATCTGATTCTTCAGTTTCTGCTGTGTTAGAAATAATGTCCTTATATAGAGAATCAACTAAATATTATTCATAATGTCGTTATTTCACCTGTAAGAGTCATCTGATGGGTCTGCCCTGTTTGCATATTTAAATATATAGATACGATTCTATATATGTACCTTTTAAAAATTCAGCTAATAAATATTCATTGTCACCATTTCTTAAATGAATATTCATCAGGTAAAGGGTTAACCATTACTGGTTGTGTAGCTCTGCAGGGACGTGTTGTTCATTTGCAACAACTCAAACATTTATAATTTCTTGGATTCAAGCTTTTATCATTCTGGTGAAGCTGGAAAGCTAGCAAGTACAAGGAACAACATGTTTGAGATTTAGTCTGAAATGTGTGCATATAAGATTTTGTTTTGAGCTTTTTCCTCTTTATATTTTCACTGAGTACATGAATCGAGCTGTTAACCCTTAGCTCTGTAGATACACCTTTAAATGCCTTTGCAAACCAAGTGAACCCATAACAGAATGCTCCTGAAGGAGCCATCTAATCAGGGTCTGCTCTGTTTGCTTATGAAATAATATAAATCTGCCATAGCCAAAAACTCCTGTGTTTGTGTGCTATTAATCTATTTAATATTGATGTCCTTTTTTCTTGCATGAATATTTATGGAGTAAAGGGTTATTAAGAGATAATATTAATGTCCTGACCCATGCCACAAGGAACAATGTAAAGTGAATGCCAAGACCGGTCACCTTGTTTGAAACGCGTCTACTTGGAGGATGTATTTTGCTTGACTACAGCAACAATTTTGTTATTTCTCATGACACACAGTGAAGATCTTGACAGGCAGATCCTGTGTTTCAATGAAACTTGTGATGGCTAGTCTATGTTTAATGTTTGCATAATTATAATCAAAAGTACTTGTTTGCATGAGATGATTCATGAAATGTTTTTATTGTCCATTCCTAGTGACATCTAGCAAAGTTGCTGTGTCTGTGATAATTTGAATTTAATACTTGCTGGACTATTAATCATTTACCTGATAGTAGGCTGGGTCCTAGTAGTGGTTACCGTAGCATCCCCCCCTAGACTTTTTTTCATGGGTACCAAATTGTTCGTTGGGGTCATTAGAACACATTTTGAGCATGCCCCCAAAAATAAGTTTGTCCCAGCTATGTTTTATTTAACGGTTTCCATGGTAACCCGAGGTAATTTTTGAAACTACCTTGGTTCAGAAAATGCGCCATAACTTTGTTTTTAGAAGCAATAGAAAGACAAAACAAGTACCAAAGTAAAGCAGAGACATATAGCTTGAATATGATATATGATTTTATTAATATTCATAAATGCATTCTTATGAATATTAATGAGGAAGTAAAAAATGTGATTTTTTTAGAAAAAAGGAGTTTGTTGTTTAGTCTGAGAGGCTTATTAATGCTCAGAAATTATTGAATTTAGGTTTAAGTTGTTCGTCGGAGTCCTCAGAACATATTCTGAGTATTTCCCTAAATAATTTTGTCCCATCTATGTTTTATTAACGGTTTCCATGGTAACCCGAGGTAAATTCCGAAACATTCTTGGTTCAGAAAATGCGTAATAACTTTGCTTTTAGAGGTAATAGAAGGACAAAACAAGTACCAAAGTAAAGCAGAGGCATATAGCTTGAATATGGTATATGATTTAATTAATATTCATAAATGCATTCTTATTAATATTCATGAGAATGTAAAAAAATGTGTTTTTTAGAAAAAGGAGCTTGTTGTTTAGTCTTAGAGGCCTATTAATGCACAAAAATTATTGAATTCAGGTTTAAATTGTTCGTTGGGGTCCGCAGAACACCACTTGAGCATTCCCCCAAAATAATTGTGTCCAAGCTATGTTTTTAACGGTTTCCATGGTAACCCGAGGTAAATTTCGAAACATCCATTGTTAAACAAATGCGGCATAACTTTGCTTTTAGTGGCGAAAGAAGGACAAAACAAGAACCTGAATAAAGCAAAGACGTATAACTTGAATATGATATGTAATTTAACTAATTTTCATAAATGTATTCTTATGAATATTTATGAGGAAGTAAAACAATCCGATTTTCGTTTAGAAAAAGGAGTTTATTGTTTAGTCTGAGATGCCTATTAATAAGCAAGAGTTATTGAATTCATGTTTGAATGTTTTCATGTGAAAAAAAAAAACCATCTTTGTTTCAGGTAATATTTCTATAAATCATGCATATTTCAGCTTATTTGCATATAATGTACGTATATGAATAAGCACTTTTCTATGAGCATTGTATTTAGTATTATTTTGAGTATACGGTAAAATCTCGATTATTCGAATTTTCTTTATAGAAGCATTAAGACCCTTTTAGGCAGGTGACTTCTTAATGCATGGTGAAAGTCATGCAGAAAGCTGCACTAGGAGCATTCTGTATGACTTTCACCATGCATTAAGCTGTCACCCGTCTTAAATATCGATAATAATACGTACGTCAATGATAATACGTCAATGTTTGAAGCGAATCCCATCTGTTGGATGCAACTGCCGGTGCTAAAGAAGTGAATGAGAGAAAGAGAGAGAAAGAGAGAGTGAGAGAGAGAGAGAGAGAGAGAGGGGGGAGAGAGGGGGCCTAATGCCCGCCCCTGGGGCTGTCGGAATCAAGTGAGGGGATCTGATAAAACATCCCAGGTCGATTTTCATTTGAAACCGGAGGCCTAAGAGATACACAGGGAACCCTTGTCCGTAAGAGTTTAGCGGACATGATCCACCCAGTTGCCGGGCTGGCACGAAAATCTTCGTCCAGGTCAGGCAAACGGGAAAGAAGTCCCGTGGAAGGAGAAAAAGACTTTCTAGACTTAATTAGGTTAGGGAGGTCCACTTTTTCGACTGACACTAGCACGGAAGAGGATAGAGGACCCCTGTGAATAGGATTCGGTGCGAGTGCCGGTTCCCATTAGAAGAATAAGAAGGGTTTTACGCCTCCTACGGGGTGGGTGGGATTGGGGTTGGGGAGTCCGAGGTGTACTCAGAAGATGAAGAGTAATTGACTTTCACCACTGAAATGCGGTGTAGAGACAGAATGCCCTGTAGAAAAGATTGGGCTGGTAGATTTACCGGTCCACTTCGGTATCCTGGTCCAAAGGACCAGACCGGAGGACCGTTAGAGAGCAAACTTAGGACACCGGGCCAAAGAATACACAGTGACATCTTTGGGCGGGGGCTCGGTAGACCGGTCTGCTGGTGATGTCATGAAACGGAAGCACTAACGCCAGGACACCGGGACCGGTGACGGATAACTGGGCCTAGATTCAGCGGGACCAGGCAAAACTCTTCACACAACAAGCGGACCGGGAGACCTGGCAACAATAGTACCTGGGACCAGAACAAAGGGTACCATTCAAGTGGTAAACGGGGAACCCGCGCCCGGGCCAGCAGTTGGGTGCCGAACTGCAACTTACAACTGGGGAATCGACTGCACCACAGGGGCTGTTGACGAAAGAGATTTTAAAGAAGAAGCAGGCTTCTTCTGAGCTTTAGAGGACAGTGATTTGTCTGTTGCGAGGGAGTTGCTGACCAAAGAGAAGAATACTTCTTCCGTCGGGCAGCAAGCTCCCACGTCTCCCCTGTCCAGAGGGGTGAAACTGGACAGGGAGCTGACGCGGAGCATCCGCAACAGGCCAGACACACTTAATGAGTTGTCCAGCCTGTCGCGAAATGCTCGCAAGAAGCCTTGCGTTGCTCTGGCATGCTGTGGTAAATAATCAAGCAAATGCATAAGACATCGCGAGTAAGTTAGAAGTCACACAAGGCTAATATGGGTAAACATAAGCTGATGATTACAGTCGAGATGCTATATATTTTCTATTGCATTGCAAAGCACCCATAACAGTAATATTCTTCATAAAACATGCATGAGGCTCAATTCCTCTGCTGTAATTTCTTACAAGAAATATGTTGTTCACATACATGTATATTGCATTATAATAGAAAAACTTACTTTCCTACAACAGTTTACATTCTCATTAATATTCATGATTTTGAAATAATATTCATTATCTACATATTTATATACATGAACATCAATATCGCTGTTTCAGTCAATATCAAGCTCTATCCTGGTTAACTAAAATAATCTCAGATAAAAAGAACAGCTCATTCAAGTGTGTTTATTTTACATCTTATTAATATTCATAAATATGCATTAATATTCAAGAACCCAAAGTAATGACCCTCTGCTCTTGTCAATGTTTGTTGTTCTGGTATTTTACGTAAAATAAATAATAGAAAAGATAGTACACTCGAAACAATGCTAAATAATTATAGGGCTTATGTTAAATTGCTTATTCATTTACGCACGTTATATGCAAATTAGCTTAAATATACATGTTTTAGAAATATTACATGAACCAAAGATGTTTTCCTTTATTTGTATGTTGATATTAAAACATTTAAATCTGAATTCAATAACTATTTGTATATTATTAGGCCTCTCAGACTAAAAACAAACTCGTCAAACTAAAAACGCATTTTTTACTTCCCCATTAATATTCATAAGAATACATTATAAGAATACATTATATGTATTAATAGAATTACATATCGTATTCAAGCTATATGTCTCTACTTTACGTTGGTTCTTGTTTTATCCTTCTATTGTCTCTAAAAGCAAAGTTATGAAGCATTTTCTTAATCAAGATAGTTTCGAAATTTACCTCGGGTTACCACGGAAACTGTTTAATAAAACATAGCTGGGGCACAATTATTTTGGGAGAATGCTCAAAAAGTGTTCTGATGACCCCAACGAACAATTTAAACCTAGTTTCAATAATTTTTGTGCATTAATATGCCTCTAAAACTAAATAAAAACACTATTTTTTCTAAAAAAGCGGATTTTTATACTTCCTCATTAATATTCATAAGCAATCATATATGCATATTATTAAAATTATATATCATAATCAAGATATATGTCTCTGCTTTACTTTGGTTTTTGTTTTGTCCTTCTATTGCCTCTAAAAGCAAAGTTATTATGCATTTTCTGAACCAATGATGTTTCGAAATTTACCTCCTCGCAATACCATGGAAACCGTTCAATAAAACATAGATGGGACAACATTTCTTTGGGGAAATGCTCAAAATGTGTTCTGATGACCCAAACAAACAATTTAAACCTGAATTCAATAATTTTTGTGCATTAATAAGCCTATCAGACTAAACAACAAGCTCCTTTTTCTAAAAAACGCATTTTTTTACATTCTCATGAATATTCATAGAATACATTTATGAATATTAATTAAATCATCTACCATATTCAAGCTATATGTCTCTGCTTTACTTTGGTACTTGTTTTGTCCTTCTATTACATCTAAAAGCAAAGTTATTACGCATTTTCTGAACCAAGTATGTTTCGGAATTTACCTCGGGTTACCATGGAAACCGTTAATAAAACATAGATGGGACAAAATTATTTGGGGAAATACTCATAATGTGTTCTGAGGACTCCAACAAACAACTTAAACCTAAATTCAATAATTTCTGTGCATTAATAAGCCTCTCAGACTAAACAACAAACTCCTTTTTTCTAAAAAAATCACATTTTTTACTTCCTCATTAATATTCATAAGAATGCATTTATGAATATTAATAAAATCATATATCATATTCAAGCTATATGTCTCTGCTTTACTTTGGTACTTGTTTTGTCCTTCTATTGCTTCTAAAAACAAAGTTATGGCGCATTTTCTGAACCAAGGTAGTTTCAAAAATTACCTCGGGTTACCATGGAAACCGTTAAATAAAACATAGCTGGGACAAACTTGTTTTTGGGGGCATGCTCAAAATGTGTTCTAAGGACCCCAACGAACAATTTGGTACCCATGAAAAAAAGTCTAGGGGGGGATGCTACGGTAACCACTACTAGGACCCAGCCTATAGAGATGCCCTTTGATACCTTTGCAAACAGAGTAGACCCAGATCAGATGACTCTAGCTCATGTAGGAACAGTCTGACTAGGGTCTGCTTTGCTTATGAAATTATGAACATGTACAGTAAAACTCCTAAACTGGATTTATAGTAGAGAAGAAAATTGATACTTTTAGCAAGGTGGCTGCTTGATGCAGGGTGAAAGTCATGCAGAAAGCTCCTAGATGAGTGCCACCCTGCATTAAGCTGCCACCTGTCTCCAAGACCAAAAATTATACTTAATTATGCCCCCCAGATCAAATCTGGGGGGCATATTGTTTTTGCCCTGTCTGTTTGTTTGTTTGTTTGTTTGTTTGTTTGTCTGTTTGTCTGTTTGTCTGTTTGTTTGTCAGCAACTTTAACATTGGTCATAACTTTTGAGCCAGTACAGATAGAGACTTGATATTTGGTATGCATATGTATCTCATAAAGCCGCACATTTTGAGGGGTAACATGTCAAGGTCAAGGTCATCATTCAAGGTCAGAGGTCAAATATATGGGTCAAATCACCGACTTTAACATTGGCCATAACTTTTGGACCAGTAGAGATAGAGACTTGATATTTGGCATGCTTGTGTATCTCATGAAGCTGCATATTTTGATGGGTGACATGTCAAGGTCAAGGTCATCCTTCAGGGTCACAGGTCAAATTATCTGGTTTTTTTGGCTGTAACTTTAACGCGACTTTAACATTGGTCATAACTTTTGACTCAGTACAGATAGAGACTTGATATTTGGCATGCATATGTATCTCATAAAGTCGCACATTTTGAGGGTGACATGTCAAGGTCATTCTTCAAGGTCAGAGGTCAAATATATGGGTCAAATCACCGACTTTAACATTGGCCATAACATTTGGACCAGAAAAGATAGAGACTTGATATTTGGCATGCTTGTGTATTTCATGAAGCTATACGTTTTGATGGGTGACATGTCAAGGTCAAGGTCATCCTTCAGGGTCAAAGGTCAAAATGTCTGTTTCTTTGTCTGTAACTTTAACATTGGTCATAACTTTTGAACCAGTACAGATAGAAACTTGATATTTGGCATGCATATGCATCTCATAAAGCCGCACATTTTGAGGCGTGACATATAAAGGTCAAGGTCACCCTTAAAGGTCAGAGGTCAAACATATCGGTCAAATCACCGACTTTAACATTGGCCATAACTTTTGAACCAGTGCAGATAGAGACTTGATATTTGGCATACTTGTGTATCTCATGAAGCTGCACAGTTTGAGGGGTGACATGTCAAGGTCATCCTTCAGGGTCAAAGGTCACCAACTTCAAATTGGCCATAACTTTTGAACCAATAGAGATAGAGTCTTGATATTTGGTATGCATGTGTATCTCATGAAGCTGCACATTTTGTGGAGGGACATGTCAAGGGCAAGTTCATGTTTCAGGGTCAAAGGTCACAGACTTTAACATTGGCCATAACTTTTGAACCAGTAGAGATACAGACTTGATAGTTTGTATATATGTGTTTCTCATTTGGCTGCACAGTTTCAGGGGTGACATGTCAAGGTCAAGGTCATCTTTGAAGGTCAAAGGTCATTAACATTGGCCATAACGTTTGAACCAGTAGATATACAGCCTTGATACTGGTATGCATGTGTATCTCATGAAGTCGCACAGTTTGATGGGTGACAATGTCAAGGTCAAGGTCATCCTTCATGGTCAAAGGTCACCAACTTTTAACATTGGCCATAACTTTTTAACCATTAGAGATACAGACTTGATATTTGGTATGCATGTGTACCCCATGAAGCTGCACATTTTGAGGAGTGACATGTCAAGATCAAGGTCATCCTTCAGGGTCAAATATCATATTGAGGGGGCATAGTGTTTCACAAACACATCTTGTTTAATGTCAGGTTTAGAAGGGTTTTGTTGTACCAGTAGTGTCTGCCATGGCCAATAATTCCTGTGTTGATTTACCATTATAATAATTTAGCTAATAAATATTCATAAATTAATTGGTTCTTACATGAATATTCATCAGGTAAATGGTTAAGACATAGAGCCAGAGTCAGACTGGCAAGCAAGAAAGATAACTCAAGCTATTTATTTCCATGAATGGGAGATTTGTTAGGGGAAAATGATTTATTGTATTATGACAACTGGATAATTTTCAAATTCAATACTTGTATTACATTTTCAATACTTGGATTACTTTTTGTAATTATTTGAGATCCTGAATGAATCGTTGAACATGGAATAATGCTATGGCCAAAAACTCGTATGTCATTATTAAAATACATGTAAGTAATGTTCATTTCATAATTTCATTTTTTCTTACATACATATTCATGAAGTGAAGGGTGAGGTACGGTTATAGACTCGTATCAAATTTATATTTAACCCTTTCCCTGTTCAATATTCATATATTAAAGACATAATGACATCATGATTGTCTATTAGCAGTAAATTTTTCAAGGGAATTTTGCACCTTGACAAAAATTGTAGAATCAAGTCTATATCATGCCATAAGCAAACAGAAGACTCTGATCCAATTAGAGCTGTTGATCTGGGTCTTCTCTGTTTGCAAGGGCATAGAAAGTTGTACTTATAGAGTAAAGGATTAACAAGGGACAGAACAACAACAACCAATGTAATATCAATATTTATTGTCAAAACAACCAACAATTAATAATTTAAAACAAATCCTGGGATTTAACCTGTTACAGTTTTCCAAATTCGTCTTCTTTTTTTTTTGTAATTACATAGCATAAAGATTTAGCACACTGTGATAAACTTCGCATACATATTAGATCTAGATGAAACACTGAATCATTCTGTGTCATATCTGACTCCAGAATGTTTGACATTGATCAATTTCTTTAGCCCATTTCCTCAAGTTGATGCCTTTGATGCCTCTGTAAAAGTCACTTTTTGAAACCATTGTGATAAATTGAGCATTTGCTCTTATGGATCAAATGCTCTATTTATCACAATGGTTTCAAAACTACACAAGTCTAAAATGTTCCTTTTCTCTAGTAAATGCTCCTTTTCGGTAGATTTACTCAAAGTGGTTTCAACTAAAAATAGTCTATAAGAGAACAGGTTAAAAAAAATGTCTTCTTTGAGAAGTGGGTAGATATTGCAGAAGACTGAGTGAGTGACCAGAACTCTAGATAAGATGCTCACTTAGGTAATTTTTCATATAGGTAATTTTTCATATATTTCTCGGCCAAGGCATTAGAATTGCCTTGGAGAGGTGATTCTAATGAGTAGCAGAAAGGTAGGGTTTGATGGGAAAAAAAGGATTTTGATAGATAAGTATGCATCTTATATACAGATCTGTGTTACAGCGTGCTAGAGCTGCAAAGAATATTCAGTATAAAAAATGATTGCACTCAGAGCTGTGGACAAGAGAAGCACAGTGTAAATCTCATATTTCTTTTCCAAACCATACTGTGATGGTACTCATTAGAAACGTATCTGAGAGTCGATTTAATGAGTATCAACAGGATAGTGTTTGGCAGAGAAATATAGAAAATTCTTACTGAGATTTGCTTAATACTTCTCTTTTCTAAAGCAATACTGTATGACTACGTATGACAGAAATGGGGTGAATTCTTTATCACAAACGATTAGATTTGGACGGAAAGATAATATCTCAACTCTTTGCACACTAAGTCTGAGTCAGTTGCAAAATAAATTTCGTGTCATCTAGGTCAATATGAATACAAGCACTCAGTAAAACCTTGTAGTAAAGAGGGATTACTTTTTACACAGTTGAATGCTTAAAGCAGGATGAAAGTCAAACAGAAAACTCCCAGAGGAACTTTCTGCAGGACTTTTACACTGAATTAAGCTGCCACCTGTCTTAACCCTTTTCTTCATATAAGCACTTTTTCAAGCATTTGCAAAACAGAGTAGACCCAGATCAGACGGCTCCTATATGAGCCGTCTGATCAGGGTCTGCTCTGTTTGCTTATGGTATGATATAAATCTGATTCATTCTACAGTTTCTTTCTGAGCCAAAATGTTGTGTGTCATATGGCATTATAAAAAATAATCTTATAATAATTTAATTATAATTCATGGTGTCATTATATCATACATGAATATTGAACAGGCAAAGGGTTAAATACCAATAATGGTACTTATTTGAGTATTCTGGTTAGCGAGGTTTTACTTTAGTGTCAATATGAACAGTGAACTGGCCACTGGTGTGCAAAGAGTTCACGCACACAATGCTAGGGGGAAAAACCTGAATATTAGTGATATAGGTTAGCTACTGTGTTCAATATATGTACATATACAAAAATACCAATATCTCCTCTTATCCTCTTTTAATCTATCTCTATGAGTACTGGTTATTTACATATTAACCCATTCCATCATAGGCTATTTTTAAAACCCAATCTTTTTGAATAAATCTACATTGTACTTAAAGAAGCATTTTCCAGAGAAAAGGGGAAATTTAGAATTGTGTAGTTTTGAAATCATTGTGACAAATTAAGCATTTGCTCCTATGGAGCAAATGCTCTATTTACCACAATGGTTTCAAAAGGTGACTTTTACAGTGGCATCAAAATGCATCAATATGATGGAAAGGGTTAAGTCTTAAGTGTCTTAACCCTTTACCTGATGAATATTCATGTAAGACTGACATGATTTCTCTGTAATGGCATGTAAACACAAATGTTTAGTAGTGGCAGAATCTAGAATTAGATCTGTATTATTCCATAATAAAACAAAGCAGACCCTGATAAGATGGCTTCCTACAAGAGCTGTCTGATCTTGGTCTATTCTGTTTGCAAATGCATCAAAAGGTGTCTCTGTCAGGTAAAGGGTTAACCCTTTCCCCTTATATAAACACCTTTTTGTGCATTTGCTAACAGAGTAGACCCAGATCAGACGGCTCCTATAAGAGTCATCTGATCAGGATCTGCTCTGTTTGCTTTTGACATGATATAGAACTGATTCTACAGTTTTTCTCGAAGCAAAAACTTTTCTTGAAAATTTTACCTTTTAAAAAATCACTTAATAATTATTCATGATGTTATTTCTTTAATGAATATCAAACAAGGAAAGGGATAACATGGCATCCATGATGAGTATTTACTGTTTAGCCAGTAGACCAGCTAAGGCATGTAATTAACTACCGGGTTTTTTCCCGTATGCTCCCTGTAAAGCACTAGGTAGAGAGTACATGAACTCCCTTTGCATAGAAAAATCAAACAAGAAAAATATGAAAGTGACTTACTTATAAATACTGCATGTACAGTTTCAAATTGTTGGCCTTTAATGACCGACAGTCACCTGGGATTATTAAGTAGAACTTGTTTTTTATGTACAAAATGATTTTACGCCTTTACTCCATGTTTACGCCTGTTAACATCTTTGCAAACAGACAAGACCTACAAATTAACCCTTTTGCCTCAGGAATAACCGTGACAGACTTTACCCTTTAGAAATTTTAAATAACCTTTTACCAGATAGATACATCATTTGATTTGACACCTTTACTATAGGACCCATCTGATCTGGATCTATAGTTTGCAAGTGCATGAGAATGCGTACATGAAGGAAAGGGTTAACTAGTATTCTTATATAATCAGATCTAGGATATGCTATAAGTAAGCAGAGCAGATTCAGATCAGGAGGCTCCTGTAGAGCTGCCTATTCAGAACCTGTCCTGATTGAAGGCGTCAGCATGTATCTCTATGTGGTAAAGAGTTTAGCTGAAAGTTAATCATCCAATAAGACCTCAATTTTACACACTGTACCTTTAAAGTGTTGGGGTTTTTTGGCTTATCATAATCTATTTGATATGACACGATGAATTCAATACATACAGTAGAACCCATCTAATGTGACGACTTAATGAATAAGCAGATGGTTGCTTAATGCAGGACAAAAGTAATGCAGAAAGCTCCTCTAGGAGCATTAAGCTACCACCTGCCTATACCACCCAGAATTATACCTCTTATAGGTGGTCGCATTAGAGGGGTTTTACTATATTTGTCTGTTTTGGACATTTTATATATCAGTTTTTATTTGAACGAGTAAGCTGGAGGCGGGTATGCTGCCCATGGCTTTTCCTGGTTGTAGTCAGAAAACGATGGAGGAGGGTCATCTTGTGTTTCAAAATGTGTTGAATATGGCCCACCACGTTGAGCCCTGTCCCAGGGTCCTCCATCTTCCAAGCCATCTTGAGCCCTGCCCCAGGGTCCTCCATCTTCCACGCCGCCTTGAGCCCTGCCCCAGGGTCCTCCATCTTCCACGCCTTCCTCTCTGCCTCGACCCGTCGACTCCGGATAAGCCGGAGGTCGTGTTGCCGACGTACCAGGTGGCCTATTGGAGGAGGAATAGGGAGGCGGGTCTACAAAGTAAATGTTTGGTTGTCGATCTGAAATGTAAGAAAGAGTAGTGAACGTAACAATGTATACTAACAAGCAAAAAGAAACTAATCATCAAACACAGAAATAGGGTGAATGTCTGATGGAATTCGAAGAGTTCAGCAATGCTTTACAATGGACACGGACGAAATCTGAGACATTGACATCGGAAGCCTGTTTTTCTAGTTGACCAGGTAAAAAGAACATAGATGTCTTGATCAACATCATCTTAAAGCAATGACATGTTTAGCAGATATTTCCTTGATAATTCCGCCTTCCCATACTTTGTCAAACAGAGTAGACATCAGATAGCTACATTTCTTTCATAAACATTGCCACAGTAACAAATACATGTAGTTGGATTCTGACGAGACGACGTCTCGTCTAGATCAGAATTATTTTCATAGTAAATTGCAGATTCGACAAGTGCAGCTAAAGAGTGAAAAGGGCAGTAATTGGTATAATCTATATTTACTTTGTTTATTGCCATGTCACTGTTTATGTAAATAGCTGGGGGTGGGTTTTATATAACCTGTAAAAACGGGTAGCCTGCAAAAAATATGTTAAACTCTTTAGGCCGTTAACCCATTCCCACCTAGACTATTTTAAACTACTTTGTATAAATCTACTGAAAAGGACCATTTACATGCGTTTAGAATTGTATACTTTTTGAACCAATGTAATAGAGCATTTGTTCCATTGCTCACAATGGTTTAAAAGGTGACTTTACAGAGGCGTCAATAGGAGGGAATGGGTTAATACACATTTGCTCTGTTTGAGGCGCCGTCTGACCAGGGTCTGCTCTGTTTGCTTATGAACTTATAATAGACACGACCCTACAGTTTCTGTCAATACCAAAACAGCATGTGTACATATGCTATTATAAAAATCATTAAACTAGTACAATGTACATATTCATGGCCATTCGATCTTACATGAATATGTAACAGGGAAAAAACGAAATGTTACATACCACCTCGTGAGAATCTGATCGTCATTTCCATATCATTGTTGAACTGACTGTCCTGCACTCTGGCCCTCTTCATGTTTGACTTCTTACACAACGCAACAATAACCACAATGACCACGATCACAAGAATCACGCCCCCAATTATGCCGCCAATCAGGAGCCAATTGAGTCTGGAATAATAGGTGGTTTTGATAAATACATCCGTAAACTGAAATATTTCTTCTACCGCTTTTAACTATAACTATTTCTCTCATTTTTGTTACTCCTAATTAACTATAAAGGTATTAAAGCCGGTTGGTATAGAACAACACAATACTAAAATTGAGTTAATATAGGGCATGTATTACAATGCCGGAAATTGCATATAGTTCACAAATAAATAGAAAAAATAATATTTACATCCTGGCATTCACAAGTGGCCCCATATAAATGCACAGGTGTGAAAATGCTAATATATAAGGATTAAAATATTAAATGGCTTTGACACAAATGTCGATCAAATTCCCAAACGTGTTCCCTAAACTGTTCTATTAAATAAGTTTGGGGGCCTCCGTGATAAAATTGTTTTGGTTTGCGACTGACAATCACAGCCACTCACTGCGGTGGTTCGAATCCTAACCTTGGCATTTGGATTTTTCATGTGAGACAGCATTGCAGCTGGCTTACGGTAGGTCGGCGGGTCCACCCATGTGTTCTGTGCATAAAAACACATGGGATCTTTCTCTACCTGTAATTAGCTGGTCGTCGCGATTTGGCTGAAATACTGTTAATCCTTTCCCTCTTATTGATGCCGCTTGACGCCTCTGTAAATGTCACTTTTTGAAACCATTGTGACAAATCGAGCATTTGCTCCTATGGAGCAAATGCTCTATTTATCACAATGGTTTCAATACTACACACTTTTAATATTTTCCTTTTCTCTAGTAAATGCTCATTTTCGGTAGATTTATTGAAAGAGGTTGGGTAAAAAATAGCCTATGAGGGAATGGGTTAAGGCGAAAATGGGTAAAACCCAAGTTCCATTAATTAACCCATTCCCTCATATTGGCCCCTTTTGACGTAGCTACATGTATAGAAGTCACTTTTTTGAAACCATTGTGATAAATACCAAGCTTTATTTGCCGCATTTGTTTCAAAAGTATACAATTAGAAGAATCCTTTTTTCTAGTAAATGCCCCTTTTCAGTAGACTTATACAAAGAGGTTGGGTCTATAGGAAGGGGTTGGGGATCTGCATGACTTCCAGCCTGCATTAAGGTGACACCTGTCATATAGGGACCGATAGTAACACGTATTTTAGTGATATGCAGGATCTTACCCGTCCTGGCAGCATCTTGTGGCGGTGTCATCACAGCAGTGCCCAGAGCAGTATGTTGTCCTGTAGACCACTTGATTGTGATCCCTGCGCGTGTATGTACAGTACTCGTCCGCCATTGTCGAAGTTACTGATGAAAACAAAGAAATCCCAATCAGCTACAGCTGAACTTCGATATCTCGTTCTTCAAGGGACTACACAAATTAGAGTTATCCGATTCCTAATCTGGACAATTTATCTAGTTCGCAGCTTAATGCATGTCTAAAGTAATATTGAAAGCTCCTGTAGGAGCTTTCAGCTTTACTTTAGACCTGCATTAAGCTGTCACATGTGTTTCTAGATATCCGTAGTGATATATTTTAAAGCAGTTATGGGTTTTTTGAAAGAACGAAGTTTTAGTTCGAGTTAATCCGGGTTCGAGATATCGAAGTTCAACCATGATCGTGAACCAATTTAACCATTTACTCCATGAATATTCATGTGAGAAATAATGACATCGTGAATATTAATTAGATTAACTTTTTTATATTAGGAGACATTATTATAATTAATCTAATAAATATTCACGATGCCATTATTTTTACATTAATATAGAAGAGATAAATGGTGACCGAAAGTAATGCAGAAAGCCCCGCAGGAGCTTTCTGCATTACTTTCATCCTGCATTTAGCTACCACATGGTTTTAAGACTCAGATTCTTTTCGATGGTCGATTTAGAGAAGTTTTACTCTGAAACACATTTATAAAAAATCGCCAAAGTGTAACAAGATATAAGGCCACTTTAAACCTTTCCCTGTTCTATATTTATTCCAAATTTAAATGTTTACTGAACAGTCATAGACAAAAATATAATAATAAAATATGGAAACTGGAACATTGTAGCCATTTTAGAAAGTAAAGAAACAGATATTTCAAATTCCGTCAGCAAACAGAGCAGACCCTAATCAGTCGGCTCCTATAGGAGCCGTCTGATCTGGGTCTACTCTGTTTGGAAATGCGTGAAAACACGTTTATATGAAGGAAGGGGTTAAAACGCTGCCAGTTAACCCTTTACCCGATAGAGACGCCCTTTGACGCCTTGCAAACAGAATAGACCCAGATCTGACATATCCCGTAGGAACCGCCTGATCTGCTCTGTTTGCCAATGGACTTGTACATGTGTATAGGTATAATTCTACAGTTTGTGCCATGGTCAAAACTGTTGTGCTCGTATTCAGTTGTAACACGTCAGCTCTTGATGTCATTGTGTGTTACATGAATATAACTAATATAGGCCTAATGTGTATATATTCAGCGTGAAGAACAGTAGAGTCTCGCTAAACAACGACGTGATTCATTAACGTAGGGGACTGTAAAGGCAAGTGATTGCTTAAATCCCGTTCAATATTCATGTTATAAATGACAACATGAATATTTATGAGCTCAATTTTTATAATGTTAACTTTTCAAGGGCATATTTTATTTAGACAAAACTGTATTATCAGTTCTACATCATGTCAAATACAAACAGGGCTTACCCAAATGCGTGAAAAGGAGTTTATACGAGGGAAAGGGTTAAATCGTGATAGAGAAAACTTTAATAGGAGCTTTCTGTATATTTTCTGTCTTGAATTAAGCCACAGACTGCGTTAAAAATCAAAGAATAAGAACTGTTGAACCACATGTATATAATTTCATAACCAAACAGAGCATAATTATATTGATCAGACGGCCGTCCAGGATCTTAGTCAACTCTGTTTGCAAAGACGTAAATCTATAGGCGTATTAATGGAGAAAAGGGGTTGTTACATTATGTGTATGCACTCTGCGTATGTGCGTGTTTGTGACATTAACCCGGACATGTTTTGTGACATTAATCTGGCCATTTCGTGACATTATTCTGGCACTTTTAGTGACATTAACCCGCCCTTTTGTGACATCATAGATACGTATTTTAACGACTTTGCAAACAGAATAGACTCCGCCCTTAGTCTGCTCTGTTTGCCCATGAAATAATATAAATCTGATTCTACAAGTTTTGCCACGACTAAAACTTACTGCGTCTATATGTAATTATAAAAGGTCGTCTAAATATTCATGATGTCAGCTAATTAGCATTCATGATGTCATTATTTCTCGCATAAATATTCACGGAGTAAAGGTTAGCATGGCTAATACTAAACAGGGTAAATAAAACAGCGGGCAATTGTACAAGTGTTTCGAAAATCAGTACATATAAATGGTTTGATCTGATAATTCGCACTGGCAAGGAAATTTACACACGCAGAAAACATGAAACCATACAGTACCTGCTATAAGCAACCACAGATGTCCCAGCAAAACCCGGGCGGCCAAGGACATACACGAATTTGTCATTTTCACTTCTACGTTTAAACACTGGTAGATCAACTTAGACAACAATATCAGTTTTAAAAGTAAAATGTCCTTTTTATGACCTATATTCCCAGTCTTATGTCATATCCGCCGCTTATTATGTACGTTCTTATTATTCATCAGGATCGATCCATTGTTAAACGGTACAGCGCTATTTGTGTTAACAAAAATATCAAATTACATATTTTACACAGTCCCTTAATGTGCCAAATAGGTGCTAGTTTACCTCGGTTTCATGTCTAGGGTCAGTGTTTGGTCCCGATTGACGGATATATATATGTTTTATCATAGGTCTTTGGATGAGCATGCAGATCAAATTTCAGGGACGGAGGTTTATCCGACTTAGAATTGAAGGTGACATCCTTCTTTAAAGTTGTAAGCTTTAAGGTCACCAACGTAAGCTATGAAATATAGGCTATTCTGAGTGTTTCATCGATTTTTCAATATTGGAAAACACCCAGGTATGACTGCCATCTCTTTGTACTCCAAGGACACAAGATCTATAAAATTATACAAGTAAACAGAATAGACCCTGATCAGACGGCTCATTCAGGAGCCGTCTGATCTGGATCTACTCTGTTTTCAAATTCGTGAAAAAGCGTTTATATGAATGAAAGGTTCGTGGTATGATCGGGTATCCTCTCAAATCGATTTACACAAACCTAAGCACTTTACATCCCCTTTACCTGATAGAGATGTCTTTTGACGCCTTGCAAACAGAGTAGACCCAGAAAGGACGGTTCCTGTTGGAGCAATCCGATCAGGTTTTGTTCTGTTTTCTAATGAGATCATATAGACCTGACCTTACAGTGTCTGTCTTGGTGAAATATTCCCTTGTGTTAGTTGCCATTATGAAAGTCAGCAATTTTTTATTCTTGCATGAATTATTTTTTACGTGAATATTCATCACTGAGTAATTTGATCTGGAAAGTGTTAGGCCATTCCTTCATTTAAACGCCTTTTCACAGATAACAAAAGTTCGATCTGGTTAATGCAGGTCTTAAGTAATACTGAAAGTTACTGTAGGAGCTTTCAGCATTACTTTAGACTTGCATTAAGCTGTCACACGTGTTTCTAGATATGCGTAGTAATACATTTTAGAATAATTTTGTATTGTATGTTTTGGAAAGACCGATATTTTAGTTCGAGTTATCCCAAAGTTCGAGTTATCCAAGTTCAACTATACCAGACCTGCTCTGAAAGGCTACATATAAAGCTAACCGGAGGAGTTCTCTTCTCAGTTCTAGTGCGTCCCTCAGACAAGCATCTCATCTGAAAAAGAAACTGCTGATGATGATAATTATGATGATGATGATGATGATAATGATGATGATGGCGATGGTGGTTGATGCTGATGATGATAGAGATGACGATGACGATAATGATGAGATGACGATATGATGAGATGATGATGATGATGATGATGAAATTCAAATGTACTATTCCAAACTTCAAACAGGTCAAGCTTAGCTTGAATTTCAGGGATTATTCTCTAAAGAAAAGTGTAACATGGCAAACAGTGCAGACCTTGATGAGAGGTCTCCTCTACCAGTCCTCTCACCTGAGTCTACACTGTTTACAAACAATCCGTTTCCCTTTCACTGAAATGGTTTAAATTGTTGGGAAGTTACAGACCTGCGCATGGCAAAATAAGCGTTGATCTAGTTTTTGATCTTAACTCTTTCGCTGCCAACGTCGCATCTGTAATTACCCATGCAGACAATTTGGGTCCCAGATGAGACGCCTAGTAACTCGGTGTCTCATCAGGATCCAAACTATTTGCTACTGTGACTATTTTATGAAACAAATATGTAGAAAATTTAAAAAAGAAAAGAAAAGAAAATTGTAGCAGACGACAAAGTTTGCAGAAGACAAAGTCTGGCAGCGAAATAACTCTAGAATTCAGCATGAAAGGATTAAAGGTGCTAGAGGGTATTGAATGACTAACAATGTATGACCCTGACCAGAGGGATTCATTTATGAGCCATACGATCTTGGTCTAGACCGTTGCAAATCATAGTGAACTCGATTCTAGCCTTTAAAGGGAAAATATAAGTTTACAATTTATGTTGCAAAATTCTACAAACTGGACTATATAGAATAATACTTCAAGACTCATAGGATTTTGAGCTCGATGTTCTTGCATGAGAAAGGGAAATATAGCACAAATCAAATACTGTAAGTAAATGTGCAGCTTTAAATGCATATAAACTGTTGTCCATTGTTAAAAATCGTGCTACTTATTTGCTAAACGCCCTGTTTAAAGATACTTTATTGCACTCTCATTCGATCAACTGTTTCTTCTGTTTTTGATTTCTCAATTTTATTGGAAATAACAGAAGCACAGTGAGCAATATACAAATACATATACGTTAACACAGTCCCTCAAATAAACGCATTTTCAATGCCTTTGCAAACAGAGAAGACTCAGATCAGACTGCTTCTGTAGGAGCTTTCTGTATTACTTTCGACATTAAGATGTGACATGTGTTTCTAGATATGTGTGGTGATACTTTTAGAATAATTCTTTGTTGTAAATTTTGGAAGGACCGAACTTTTACTTCGAGTTATCGCGAAGTTCGAGTTACCCGTGTTCGAGATATCGAAGTCCAGCTGTATACAATGAGAAAGATCAATGAAGCGTTTCTTTATGGACGTCAGTATATATTGAGACAGAACATTTCAGTGTATATATTGAGACAGACTTGTTTAAACAATTGCTTCGTCTTTAGTCAAATAATGTTCGTGAAAATGGGACATGGGTTTTATTTGTAGAAAAACTTGCAAAATTTCATATTTTGATGTCTAAGTAGTAAGTACCTGGTGACCTTTGGCATGATCGATCTAACGAGTCGCCTTGGCCTTTAAACAGACAATCTGCTAACAGAGCGTTAAAATGCTTCCATATTATATGGACGCATTTTAAAGCCTTTGTAAATAGAGTAGACCCAGATCAGACGGTTCCGGTATACAGGTACCGTCTGATCAGAGTCTGTAGCTGCTTATAAAATAATGTAGAACTCATTTTACAGTTTCTGCCGTTATCCGAAAGTCCTATGCTCATATGCCACTATAAAAAGAAACATTTAATGAAGATGTTTCTTACATACCCAGGTAAAGGATTTACCCGTGAGTACAATAGGCGTGAGTACAATAGGTTTCTTCAACAGTTTAAACAGCGAATCCTACAGTAAAGCAGTAGTAGATTGATTTATTGTTTGTATTCATGTAGCTAGGCGAATGGTTGACCGCTATTATATCGACTATCCCTTATCCTGTCGAAAAACTGTCTGCCTAAACTCCGATAGGCTGTATTTCCCCCTTACCTTCGATTCCTTAATGCATTTGGTAAATTGTTATATGAGTGACAAACAGCTTGGATCCTGATGAGACGCCGAGTTACTCGGCGTCTCATCTGGATCCAAGCTGTTTTCACACGTGACCAAGTCGCGTTTGGCAGGGTAAGGATTAATATTTTTGCACATTGGTTTAAAGAATAAGTATGCAGTTGGATCAAGTGTAGTTGATATTGCAAAATGGTACACATTGGACTATGTCTTAAACAATACTTTAAAAATATTTTTAATTGCCGTATTAGAATAGGACTACAATAACAACTTTAGACCAAGTAAGTAATTAAGTAACTGTATTCCTGACAACCCTTGTTAATAATTCTTTGTGGCAGATATTCCCAACTGTATGTATACATTTAACCCTGTCAACACCGATACATTCATTATTAAACCGTTACCGATGAATATTTATGTAAGATAGAATGACGTCATGAATACTAAATAGATCAATAATGGAATATTGACACATACAAATTGTCACAGCAGAAACTGTAAAACCAGATCTATATTGTTCCGTAATGAAACAGAGCAGATCCTGATCAGACGGTTCCGATAGGAACGGTCTGATCCGGGTCTACACTGTTGGCAAGGCATATAAATGCGTATTTAAGGATATTAAAACCGGTTAGAAATTCGCTTCATGAATATTCATGTAAAATGTCAACAACTTTATGAATATTAATTATCATGATCAGCTTAATTTTTAAATGACATTTACGGGATATTCTGGTCATGACAGGAACTGTAGAATCAGATCGGTAAAACGTAATTAGCAAATACGGTAGACCCTGATCAAATGATTCCTACAGCAGTCGTCTGATCTGGGTCGACTATGTTTGCAAAAGTGTAAAAAATTGCGCATAAATGGAGCATAGGTTTACAGGGGATGTGTGCGTGTGTATGCGTGCACGTGTATGCGTGTGTGTTTTAATACCTGTATCCATGCTTATAAAGTTTTTTAGTTGAGTCCGAGTTCGTTCTCAAGTTTTTGATTGGTCAGATTTGAGCCAGGCTCAAATCTGACCAATCAAAAACTTGAGCCTGGCTCAAATCTGACCAATCAAAAACTTGAGAACGAACTCGGACTCAACTAAAAAGCTTTATAAGCATGGGCCTTGCAGTTGCAAACAGCTTGGACCCAGATTAGACGCCGAGTAACTCGGCGCCGTATTGTGTTCCCAGTTGTTTGATCCTTATTTAAACTTTAATGGGTCCTCTCAAACCTGAACCCGGAAGTAAGAAACATGCAGCACATCAGTGTTCTTTTTGCAGCAAGTGAAATATTAATCTTTGTATGCGAGACACGCACGCACATGTATATATTTGCAAACAGCGTATATCCAGATCAGAGGGCTTCTATATAGGAGCCCTCTGATC
Source organism: Azorinus chamasolen (assembly GCA_963576725.1). Taxonomy (NCBI): domain Eukaryota; kingdom Metazoa; phylum Mollusca; class Bivalvia; order Cardiida; family Solecurtidae; genus Azorinus; species Azorinus chamasolen. Next base: position 59,753,627 of record OY755242.1, read on the forward strand.
TGGATCTGCACTGTTTGTCATTCAAAATCATCTAACAAGTTTAATCCTTTCATAATTAGTGAACTCTGTATTGTTAAGCACTGCTGGGCTATTGCATTGTGACAATTGAGTGTTGAAGAGGCTAACGTCTAACACAACAGCCTTGGCAGTAAAACATGTAATGTCCACCCTCAGTAATCCTTAAACACAACACAAACGAGGCTTTGGTATTTATTCAGTGCCCATAAAATGAACCTCTAAAGCGCTAGTCTACGGGCGATTCTGTGGTCACAATGACAAAATATGTGGATCCAAAACGAGGAGGCAGTCTCACCAAGATCTAGTTTATTTGACGCTAAGATTATGAGTCTGAATGTCTGTTTCAAAATCAAGAAGGTTTTTCTATCAATCGAAATCTGCTTATGCTAAATTCTTAACCCTTTCGCTGCCAATGCCAAATCTGTGATTAGGCTACCTATGCAAACAGTTTGGATCCAGATGAGACACCGAAAACTGTTTGTTACTGTTACTATGTTTTTGAAACAAAAATGAAGAAAATCAAAAGAATGAAAATTTGTAACAGACGACAGAGTTTGGCAGCGACTTTGACGTCGTTGTTATGTTAGCTGTACATGTATGACGTTGTTTATCTGACAATAAAGTAAATATTCCAAAATAGGGAATTAATATAATACATAAATACTTAAACTGCTCTGATCTAATATTTCGACCACTAAGGGCCTTTGTCAAAGATTATCATGTCAAAATACACGTCACATTTTTGTTACATGCATTCAGCCATAAAATCAAAGAGAATAATGTTGATCCAGCGTCGTCATGGTGACATTGGGTTGTTTTTTAAAATGTCATGACGTCATCAAAATGACGTCATCAAATGACGTCATGGGTGCAACGACGTCATGCATGCATTAGCGCATTATCCTCTTTGATGTTACAGCCAAATGGTCTGTAGGTTCTCAGCCTCCATATCCAATCAGTTTCATGGATCTGTCTTTCAGTTCTACATGCATGGAACATCCGTTTCAAAACTACAAATCTCACATCATCACTGCTATGACCACCGATTCCAAAATGTCTATTTATTGGCTTCTCTCTCTCATGCCTCACATCACTCAAATGTTCTTTCATTCTCTCCCGAATTTCTCTCTCAGTTTCACCGACATACACCATTATATCGCATTTACTGCATTTAATTGCATATACTACATTTCTTTCTCTACAGTTAATATTAGTTGACACATTGTAAACTGATTGCCTATTTGTCTCACTTATACTTGACATTGCAGTATTCTTGAAATGTCAAGTATAAGTGAGACAAATAGGCAATCAGTTTACAATGTGTCAACTAATATTAACTGTAGAGAAAGAAATGTAGTATATGCAATTAAATGCAGTAAATGCGATATAATGGTGTATGTCGGTGAAACTGAGAGAGAAATTCGGGAGAGAATGAAAGAACATTTGAGTGATGTGAGGCATGAGAGAGAGAAGCCAATAAATAGACATTTTGGAATCGGTGGTCATAGCAGTGATGATGTGAGATTTGTAGTTTTGAAACGGATGTTCCATGCATGTAGAACTGAAAGACAGATCCATGAAACTGATTGGATATGGAGGCTGAGAACCTACAGACCATTTGGCTGTAACATCAAAGAGGATAATGCGCTAATGCATGCATGACGTCGTTGCACCCATGACGTCATTTGATGACGTCATTTTGATGACGTCATGACATTTTAAAAAACAACCCAATGTCACCATGACGACGCTGGATCAACATTATTCTCTTTGATTTTATGGCTGAATGCATGTAACAAAAATGTGACGTGTATTTTGACATGATAATCTTTGACAAAGGCCCTTAGTGGTCGAAATATTAGATCAGAGCAGTTTAAGTATTTATGTATCTGACAATACAAAAGCCGTGACGAATTGAATAAGACACGTGGCAATAGATGGAAAATCCGTGACGTTTAGAACAAAACCCGTGAAGATTGCTGGAAAACCCGTGACAGTAAGAATAAAACCCGTGACATAACCGTCACGGAACGTCACGGGCGTCACGGGTTTTAGTAGGACTGGGCAGCGAAAGGGTTAACTCAATGAATATTCACGTTAGAATTTATGGCATCGTGCATATTGATTAGCTGTATTTATTTTATAGAAAACAAACAAACAAACAACAAGATATGAAATAAGGATAGAAATTAGTGCAGAATCAGATATACAGTAGATCAAACAGAGCAGACCCTGACCAGACGGCTCTTATAGGAGTCATCTAATATGGGTCTACTCTGTTTACAAAGACATAGGAATGCGTGTTTATGGAGGAGATAGTTACATTTTAATTGGACGAGGTTACCTGATATAGATGTTAAAGGGATCATTAAAACCCCGGTGTTGAAAAGTCACTGGCGAATAAAAGTATTCAAATGGTGTTTTAAGAGAATAGTAAAGTGTTGAAAGTCACACAGGTACTGAGGAAATCGAACCCCCGTACGTGTCCTACTTTAATTAATTTTTAGATTGATGAGAAATATTTAGTGTGCACACAATTTCGCCAACCCCATTTTCATAACACAAGGTATATTCACGTTTTCTACCAAAATAGCAGAGTATCGACCAGTTACAAGTATTCATGGAGGAAAGGGTCAAAACCCAACATTTTTTTATGGAGGAGAGGTCCTACATCGAATTGTCTCCACGTGACAACCTTTTACGTTGGTTGGTAAAGCAAACAGTGCAGACTCAGATCAGATGGCTCCTGAAGAAGCCATCTGATCTGGATCTACACTGTTTGAGTATATCTCCCATGTAAGGAATCGCGGGTATTTATGGGTTAAAATGGACAGTGGGTGGAGGTCATCGAACGTCACATCAGTACCATTGATGACGTAGATTGACGTGAATCTCTAGTATGGAATCGTCTTGCTTTCAAACAACTCAAAACTGTACCATAAAGAAGGATATTCATGGATATTTTTGAATAATTTTGTTTTAACATTTCAGGATGAGAAGCGGGGCTATGGCACAAGTCAGTCTTGTTTGGCTCCTGTGCATAACAGTAGTACTTATACATGAAGGTAAGTAGACTCATATGCAAGTAACATCATGAGAAACGGTCCCTCTGGGTATGACCTTTTGTTAACAGTGTAGCCGCATAATAGCTTCAGCATGAGACACCCGGCGTAAGATCCGGGTCAGCACTGTTTAGCAAATGGTGTGATAATACTACTAGATAATAATGTCTGCCCTTTTTGCAAAAATGGACCCGGTGTTATAAAACTTCTGAGTCTGAGACCATTCTCAAGTATCTGATTGGTCAGATTCTGAGCAAGCTCAGAATCTGACCAATCAAATGTTTGAGAATGATCTCAGACGCAAGCAAACCGTTTAATAACCTCTGGTCTGATGTCTGCTACAGATAACCTTAAGTTGCATACTAAAATACTGAAATTGTAATTTCTCCACTAAAACCCTATGCCTTGACCACTCTTTAGAACCATCTCGAAGAGACTATTTTAAAGAGTGGTCACAGCATAGGGTTTGGTGGAGAAATAAAGAAGTTATTCTTGAAAATGTTTTAATTTACGCATCTTATCTGGACCTCTGGATATGTAGCAAAAATCGCTTCATTGCTGTTCGGTCAAGCTTTTGAGAAACTTTTGACCTATGCGTCAAACAGCTTGGATCCTAATGGAACACCGGTTTAACTGGCGTCTCATCTGGGTTCACGCTTTTTACATTACGTGCTTTACCTCTGCATTAACCCGTAACTCCATATTGACCCCTTTTAACCCTTTTTTCAAAGGAGAGTAGAGTCCAGCTAGGAAGTCTCCTGTAATAGCGGTCTGATCAGGATCTGCTCTGTTTACCTATAAATAATATGGATTTTATTCTGCAGAATTTACTAGTACCAAAACTACACCATTATAAATAGATTCTGCTAAGCTAGTTTAGATTTATACAGAGCAACAGATAAATGTGCGTACTCAAATATTAAAACGTCACTTCTCCACCAAACCCTGTGTTGTGGCCACTCTTAAGAGGCGGTGGTCACAACATAGAGTTTGGTGGAGAAATAAAGGAACTATATTTGAAAATGTTTAAATTTACGCATCTTTTCTCGCTTCTCAGTCGTGCTAGATAAGCTGAGTTACTAAAAATAGCCGTACTAGAAATCCTTATCTGGAACACCCCGTGACTAGTGTATTCATACGCGCGATTGGGTAAAATCAATACAAGGGCAGAACTTCTTACAGAATTATACCAACATTTCTATAGGCAACAACCTTATGAATTGAAATTGATATAAGTTATTAGCACGAATATGAATTTCTGTTTATCATATAAACACTTTAAAATCCTATTTAATTAACCGAAGACGTTGTTTTGTAGTCACTCAGTCTTTTATATTTACGCCAAAACGTAACGTTTGTGGTTGTCATAACAAATGACGTCATTAGAGGGTTAATACACGTTTTTTCGGGCAATAACATCTGTAGTGTCCCGAGGGACTGTTGTTGGCCCGAGCCCGAAGGGCGAGGGCAACAACATTCCCGAGGGACACTGCAGATGTTATTGCCCGAAAACAAGCGTGTATTAACGCTATTCTTGTATAAAACCAATTTTCTGCTCTCCTGCATCAATTAAATTCTTCAAAATACAAGCAAAACAACGGCAGCAAAACTATACACTTCTTTTACACTTCGTCGATTTATGCTGTTTCCGGGCCACTGTTTTCTTTTCGACGTCAATTCATGATTGTATCAAATACCGTTTACACGGAATTTCATTCAATATGTCTATCACTAAAAACATTTCATTGTCGGTGCTCCTGGAAATACTCACATCCCGGCGTTCACCTAGCTTAGGCCAAAACGCTGTAACATTCGCGTTCATTGTTTACCTTAGGTCCGTAATAGGTATAATTAAAACCGGTCAACAACAGCGCGTGAGCACGAGAATCGCCTTGTTAATACATGGTCTAGCGGGACTACAACAGCACGTTTTATGCAAGATTTGGTAACACGCCTAAAGTTATGCTGCGGTCTGTTGCTATTAGATATGGAAATCGTTTTACGCAATGTAAAGTAGTACTTCACCAAATTCGTTAATTTTCTTGGTTTTAGGGCGTATTTCAGCGAGAAAAATAATCAAGCATGAGATTTGTTAAAGCCGGGGGGTTCTATACCCTCGGTTGGCCTGTTCCTATCGGAAACTTGCTAAAGCTCGTTTCCGACTGGAACAGACCAACCTCGGGTATAGAAACCCCAGTCTTTAACAAAACCCATGCTTGATTCTATTAATCTGTGCCTCTGTTTTTACATGAATGTCTATGGAACAAGCAGTCACTGAGCGGTCGATCTGTCCTTTTAACCCTTTCACCGCCAATGTCGCAAAAATGCACCACGGCAAATAGTGCAGTTCCAGATCAGACGCCGCCCTTTGAAGGCGGCGTCTGATCAGGGACTTCGCTTTTTGTCTCAAACATTATTTTGATCTCTGTGCTTTATTCCTTTGAACTTTGCGTTTATTTATCTCATTTCCTTATTTTACCGAATGATTTAACAAATTCTGGGCTGCAGACGAAAATTAGAAATTTGGCGCCGAAAGGGTGTTTGTTGCATGATCAACCAGTGTTTAATGTAGGTGCATCGTTTAGTGGAGCGCTGTTGTCCCATCGGTGCGTTACTGTACAAAACAGGTTTGTAAGTCACGTACGTGACTTTGGGGCGTATTTGTCTTACGTGTACTGACAGGTGAGTTCTAGCGAACCTTTCAACTGGACTACACGCAATATTATAATGGAGCCAGTTAAGTAGAAAATTTAGTCGAAGAGAAGGTGCGGATGTCCCTAGCGGAGCACAGAACGGACATGCTCAAGGAAATTGAAATCATGTTTCACAAGATAAGTGGAAACAATAGCAATGCACAACTTCATAAAATTTCTGACATGCTGTCTTCTGGCAAAAGCATAACCGACACACCATAATTATATTTAGCTCATAACGCGTCTATTGAGGCGAAAGAAAATACCCTCTCAGGCCCCTATGTTTCCAGGTATGATTAGCTGCACGTTTCGCACGTGCGGCCCGTGCGCCATTGCCACGAGATTATGTCAATCGAAAAAATCAATTTCTTATGCTACAGTTGATTTACAAGTTGAAATTCAAAAGGAAATCTGTAAATTAAAAGGAGTTAAAATGCCGTGATTAAATAATGAAAACCGAGCACGGGCTTTAGGAATGCTAGAAAGTGAAATTTCACAAACTGACGTCGCTAGGCGATTTGGTGTTGCAAGATGCACTATTGCGAGGTAAGTTCAACGCGTAAATGCCACTGGGAGCTTAGCAGATAGGCCTCGCTCAGGTGCACCACATGTGACCTCTGTACGTCAAGACGTTTATATCCGTCAACGTCACCTGCATGACCGCTTTACAACAGCCCAATCAACTTCTTTCCAAGTTATCGGTTATCGTGGTCAGACTGTGAGCAGAAATACTGTTAGGAATCGCTTGAGAGAGCGTGGGATTATCTGCAGAAGACCTCAACGTGGAGTTATTCTTACGGAACGTCACCGTCGTGATCGGCGTCAATGGGCACAGAATAACCTCCAATGAAACTGGAGAACAGTCGTATTCAGCGATGAATCAAGGTTTAATCTTTTGAATGCTGACGGACGATTTCGCGTGTATAGGCGACGTCATGAACGTTTCGCACGTTACTGCATCTTGGAGTATAACCGCTATGGTGGAGGAGGCGTAATGGTGTGGGCAGCCATCAACCATACTTTTAAGACTGATTTGGTTGTGATTAATGGAAATATGACAGCACAGCGCTACATAAACCAGGTTTTACGACCTGTAGTGCTTCCTATTTCCCGTCAACGTCCCGCAATGACCTTCCAACACGATAACGCACGTTCTCACGTAGCCCATGTGGCAAGAAACTTTATTAATGCCAACAATATTGATGTTTGCAATGGCCAGCGAATTCCCCGGACTGCAATCCAATCGAACACATGTGGGACGTTCTTTGGACGTTGTTTACGTCAGCGTCATCCCCAGCCACAAAACGTTCAGCGATTAACACAAGCTCTACACCAGCAGTGGGCACGTATTCCGTGGTACATGTTGCGTAACTTGTGTAGGTCAATGAGATGAAGATTGCAAGCAGTCGTCGCAGGACACAGAGGCCATACTCGATACTGACATTTTGGACAAGGCAATGTTTTTGTATCACCATTCTGAACATCTTAATGGCGATAATAACAAATGAAATTTTGTATACATGTTTGAAAATCTCTTTATATTGGTATTTGACAAGAGTTGTAGCTGTTACTACCATACCGTAGTAAATATGCATACATAAATACAGGTGTAGCGTTTCTTTTTGACGTCAGTATATATCGCTAGAGTGTGCACATGGAAGCGTATCAGCTCATTGTATGTTTTATCTAATCTTTGTGTGCACATGCACGTTACGTGCATTAGAACCTCGATAGTTATGTTCATGCGTCGTGGTTTTGAGTTTTTTTATCGTCAAAATTGCTCTAATTAATTAATTTCACGTTTCATACGAGGTATGGATTCCATATCAGTTCCTTATATTATACATGTTCTATAAATGCTACCACAGGGCACCATCACAATGAATTATGAACCTCAACAGAAAAAAAATGTATGAAAACTAGATATAGACTATACTGAACCAAAAAAGAAACCTGACGCTACATAACTTTAATTAACTTTTTAATTAAAACACTATATGCATTTATTTGGTTACCAGTGTATGGGGTTATCATCACACAAAACGTGTGTACAATTTGTGCTGTGTGCTATCTTTTAAACTCGGTCAAAACCACATTATCTTGTTTCGCAAGTGAACCTTGTGCAGCACGAATCCGTCAGATAGCAGGCCGACAACAGTCTCACAAGTTAGCTAAGCTACACCGACATCACAAACACAACAAAAAAATCGAGACCGATATAATGCCTAGGCTTTCAGAAGCAGAGAGAAATAGAGCAATTGGGATGCTGCAGGGTGGAGTATCTCCGATCAACGTCAGCCAGACATTAAATTGCAGTAGAAATACAATTTTTGAGCTGGCAAGACGTTTCCGGCAGACTGGTACTGTACATGATCGTCCCAGGTCAGGTAGACCAAGAGCAACTAGCCAACGGGACGATCATGCTATTGTATTACGTCACTTACGTAACAGGTTTACAGCCACAACTCAGACAGCACGTCACTTTAATGTTCACCAGCAGACTGTCCGCAACAGATTGCGTGAATAGAATCGCCCTATTACAGCCCGACGTCCATACACTGGAAGTGTAATGACGTTACTCCACCGCTAGAATGGATGCAATGGGCGCGTATGCACCGTCACTGGCGTCGCCGGGACTGGAACTCTGTCCTTTTTTCGGACGAGTCGAGGTTCAATCTGAGTTTTGCTGACCGTCGGCAACGCGTTTATCGTCCTCAAGGTGAAAGATTTGCCCAATGTTGTGTCAGGGAGCATGATAGCTTTGGTGGCGGAGGCGTGATGGTATGGGGCGGCATTATGGGCGGGCGGAAGACAAGACTCGTTGTCATTCATGGAAACATGAATACTCAACGGTACATCAATGCAGTTTTAGTTCCGGAAGCCATTCCATTCCTTCAAAGACATGCTCCTGCTACACCGAAACAGGACAACGCCCGTCTACATGAAGCGAGGGTCACAAGGGCTCGGTTGGCTGCTGCTAATGTCAACGTTACGCAGTGGCCAGCCATGTCTCCCGACATGAATCCCATCGAACGTGTATGGGATGAGTTAGGGAGACGTGATCACTGAAATTACAACATTAACAACATCGGCCAATTGGCGAACGCCCTCACAGCAGAATGGAACAACATGCCTAATCATGTGATCCAGCGCTACGGCAAATCTATGAGGAGGTGTATATTGGCACTCATACGGGCAAGGGGTGGTCACAATTGATATTAACGGCAACATGGAAACAACAAACTGCACAGAAACCTGACTTACGGGGCATCCAGTGACCATGTTACACACATACCCATTTTGAAATTTTCGTTTTACACCCTGCCATATAAACTGGTGTCTAAATTATACGTTACGTATGCAAGAAATTGTAATTTAGAAAGCTAAAAATTCACATACATGCTCAAAACACATCCAATTAAAGTTTATTACTTCAAAATAAATAACACGCCCACAAATTTCCACGAAAAATAAACAATGAACACTGCATGGTTGTTATAAACACTGAACACTGCATGGTTGTTATAAATCCACTAGCGTCTGTTCTGTTTTGCTTATTTGTGTGACAAATGTCACACTTGATCTGGATCTACACTGTTTTGAAAGCATGTGACGAATTAATTGTATATGTATTGTATCCACAGCCCATGGACAATGTGGCGGGACTGCTCAAACACTGAATGGGGCTGATTTGACTACCACACAGAGCTTCACAATCGCTAATCCTTACTCAAAGTAAGTCCTATTCATATAGGAAATACTCACATTATGAATGGTAATATTTTTCTGTAATGACACGAGAACCCAGCAAATGTTGGCAATTGTAGAAATTGACGAATTACATACATATGTTGTGTCATAATCACCAACTTTGAATCTGTTCGACTTAGAATTAACTTAACCCATTCTTTTTGACAACTCTGTAAAAGTCACTTTCGAGGGCTTGGTGCAAAACTATTCTAACTCCCTCACAAAGTGAGGGAGTTAGAATAGTTTTGCACCAAGCCCTCGATTTGTGAAACCATTGTGATAAATAGAGCATTTGCTCTATAGGAGCAAATGCTCTATTTATCACAATGGTTTCAAACTATAAAAATTCAAAAAATTTCCTTTTCTCTAGTTGATGTTCCTTTTCGGTAGATGTTTTCAAAGAGGTATACCCTATGATGTAATGAGTTAATGCTAAAGAGCTTGGTAAAGAAAACGATGTTTGTATCAAGAAAATAAGAAAAATTCTAAAATTTTCCTTTTCTCTAGTTGATGTTCCTTTTCAGTATATGTTTTCAAAGAGGTATCTAAGAATACCCTATAACGTAATGGGTTAATGCTAAAGAGCTTGGTAAAGAAAGAGCTGTTTGTATCGAGCAAATAAGAAAATTTATTGCTACGGGCACCTATATGCTGATAAAAGCATCCGCCATTTTGTGGAATATGTCGTAAAATTAGTTATTTGTACCGGTTGTATTCATTATTCATGAGTGCATGAAGGTTAACAATCACACAGCAATCGTTCTATTTTGAATTTTGTTTTAAAAACTGTTGACTGACCTGTTATAGCAATTCTTGTGAACAATCACTCATTTAATTCAGCACCGTTTTAATATTGATAGTACTGTTACGAAATCTTTTCGGAGTCAGTTGGAACGTTGTCGAACTTGTCTGTTGAATTCTGGAAAGGTCGACAAGACTTTCTGTACCTTAAAACATTGGCTGTTGTCTAAGGATTTAGCAATATCAGGCTATTGTGATTGGTATGGAACGCCATTCTGGTATGCTAATTGCTCAATACAAAATGCGAAATGCTTTTTGCCAATTTTGTAAATTGCTAGGGAATGTTCTAAATGATGGATGTAAATAACAAATGTGAAATGCAAAATGCTTATTGCTAAATGCATGTTTGCACTACTAGCATCGAACAGCGCCATTTTAAAGTGACTGTACATTTGCTAAATGCATGCTTATTAGTCCCCCATCAGTTACCGGTCAATTGCATGCTCAATTCCGTCCGTCAGTCACGCTTCTTGTCCGGGCCATATCTCTTACAAGGGTAGGCTAAATTAATTATAACTTAACCCTTACAACGCTGAATTTTCAAATGGACTGTTCCATAATCCAAGCAGGTCAATCTTATGGTGAATATTTAGGGATGTTTCTAAAGAAAAGTGTAAAATAACAAACAGTGCAGACCCTGATGAGAGGGCTCCTCTAGGAGCCCTCTCATCTGGGTCTACACTGTTTGCAAAGGAAATTAGTGTCTCGTGTCCCGCACTGTAAGGGTTAACACATTGAACAAGCATGATGAGAGGAAGTGTCATGCACAAGGGCTATAACTCTAGCATCAATATTTTGGGAGTTATTCCCCTTTTTATACGTCCACCTAAATAAGGTGGTCGTATATTGGCATGGCCCTGTCCTTCCGTCCGTTCGTCTGTTCGTCCGTCAACGTTTTGTTTGTCCGCTGTTTTCTCGGGAAACCCTTTGACAGAAATTAATGAAACTTCACACAAATGTTTAATGCATCAAGATCTGAAGCTGATTTGATTCTGAGGTTCATTTGATTTTTCGTTTCAGAGTTATGGCCCTTGTCCTTAAAAAATAATGCAAGTACATGCAAATAGTTTGTCCGCTGTTTTCTTGGAAAACTGTTTGACAGAAATTAATGAAACTTCACACAAATGTTAAATGCATTAAGATCTGAAGCTGAGTTGATTCTGAGGTTCATTTGATTTGTCGTTTAGGAGTTATGGCCCTTGTACTTAAAAATGATGCAAATACATGCAAATAGTTTGTCTGCTGTTTTCTGGGAAAACTATTTGACAGAAATTAATGAAACTTTACACAAATGTTTAATGCATCAAGATCTGAAGTTGACTTGATTCTGAGGATCATTTGATTTTTCGTTTCAGAGTTATGGTCCTTGTCCTTAAAAAATAATGCAAATACATGCAAATAGTTTGTCTGCTGTTTTCTGGGAAAACTATTTGAGAGATATTAATGAAACTTCACTCAAATGTTTAATGCATCAAAATCGATTCTGAGGTTCATTTGATTTGTCGTTTTGGAGTTATGCCCCTTTTATTAAAAAATGCAAATATATGCATATAGTTTCTCCGCTGTTTTCTGGGAAAACTGATTGACAATTATTAATGAAACTTCACACACCTGTTTAATGCATCAAGATCTGAAGCTAAGTTGATTCTGAGGTTCATTTGATTTGTCGTTTCGGAGTTATGGCCCTTGCACTTAAAAAAATAATGCAAATCTATGCAAATATGAGGATGGCCATAACTTTTTCATTTGAAATGATATTTACTTAATTTTTTTTTATAGTTAAACCTTAATATGAATTTTCGCATATATTGTGGGGTTTATGATATGTCATTTTATTCTAAAGTTATGGTCCTTGAACTTTGTGTGTTTGTTGCTTTGTTTGTCGGTCAACTTTTAGTTTGTCTGTTGTTTTCTGTGAAAGTTTTCAGTGGAAACATATTGTAAACCTTTGAAAATCTTCTCCTTTGAAACCAGAAGGTTCTAAGCTTTCACCTTTGGTACATAGCATCACCTATAGGTCCTCTACAAAGTTTTATAAATTATGCCCCTGGGGTAAAAATTGGCCCCACCCCAGGGGTGGGAAGTTTTCAATAGAAACATATAGTAAAACTTTGAAAATCTTCTCCTCTGAAACCAGAAGGTTCTCAGCTTTCATATATGGCACATAGCATCATGTTCAGGTCCTCTACAAAAGTTATATAAATTATGACCCTGTGGGTCAAAATTGGCCTCGTCCCAGGGCTGGGCAGTTTTCAATAGAAACAAATAGTGAAATCTTTGAAAATCTTCTCCTCTGAAACTGGAAGGCTCTCAGCTTTCAGATTTGGCACAGAGCATCATGTTCAGGTCCTCTACAAATGTTATATAAATTATTGCCCTGGGGTCAAAATTGGCCCCACCCTAGGGATGGGCAGTTTTCAATAGAAATAAATTGTGAAAACTTTGAAAATCTTCCCCTCTGAAACTAGAAGGTTCTCAGCTTTCATATTTGGCATATAGCATCATGTTCAGGTCCTCTACAAAAGGTATAAATTATGCCCCTCGGGTCAAAATTGGTCCCGCCCCAGGGGTGGTAAGTTTTCAATGGAAACATATTGTAAACCTTTGAAAATCTTCTCCTTTGAAACCAGAAGGTTCTCAGCTTTCATATTTGGCACAGAGCATCATGTTCAGGTCCTCTACAAAAGTGATATAAATTATGGCCCTGGGGTCAAAATTGGCCCCGCCCCAGGGGTGGGAAGTTTTCAATGGAAATAAACAGTGAAATCTTTGAGAATCTTCTCCTCTGAAACTGGAAGGTTCTCAGCTTTCATATTTGGCACATAGCATCATGTTCAGGTCCTCTACAAAAGTTATATACATTTTGGCCCTGGGGATAAAATTGGCCCCGCCCCAGGGGTGGGCAGTTTTCAATGGAAATAAACAGTGAAATCTTTGAGAATCTTCTCCTCTGAAACTGAAAGGCGCTCAGCTTTCATATTTGGCACATAACATCATGTTCAGGTCCTCTACAAAGTTATATAAATTATGCCCCTGGGGTCAAAGTTGGCCCCGCCCCAGGGGTGGGCAGTTTTCAATAGAAACATGATATAGTAAACCTTTGAAAATCTTCTCCTTTGAAACCAGAAGGTTCTCAGCTTTCATATTTGGCACATAGCATCATTTTCAGATCCTTTACAAAAGGTATATAAATTATGCCCCTGGTATCAAAATTGGCCCCGCCCCAGGGGTGGGTAGTTTTCAATAGAAAACAAATAGTGAAATCTTTGAAAATCTCCTCTGAAGCTGGAAGGCTCTCAGCTTTCATATTTGACACAGAGCATTATGTTCAGGTCCTCTACAAATGTTATATAAATTATGGCCCTGGGGATAAAATTGGCCCCGCCCCAGGGGTGGGCAGTTTTCAATGGAAATAAACAGTGAAATCTTTGAGAATCTTCTCCTCTGAAACTGAAAGGGGCTCAGCTTTCATATTTGGCACATAACATCATGTTCAGGTCCTCTACAAAGTTATATAAATTATGCCCCTGGGGTCAAAGTTGGCCCGCCCCAGGGGTGGGCAGTTTTCAATAGAAACATGATATAGTAAACCTTTGAAAATCTTCTCCTTTGAAACCAGAAGGTTCTCAGCTTTCATATTTGGCACATAGCATCATTTTCAGATCCTTTACAAAAGTATATAAATTATGCCCCTGGTATCAAAATTGGCCCCGCCCCAGGGGTGGGTAGTTTTCAATAGAACACAAATAGTGAAATCTTTGAAAATCTCCTCTGAAGCTGGAAGGCTCTCAGCTTTCATATTTGACACAGAGCATTATGTTCAGGTCCTCTACAAATGTTATATAAATTATGGCTCTGGGGTCAAAATTGGCCCCGCCCCAGGGGTGGGCAGTTTTCAAAAGAAACAAATAGTGAAATCTTTGAAAATCTTCTCCTCTGAAACTGGAAGGCGCTCAGCTTTCATATTTGGCACAGAGCATCATGTTCAGGTCCTCTACAAAAGTTATATTAATTATGGCACTGGGGTCAAAATTGTCCCCGCCCCAGGGGTGGGCAGTTTTCAATAGAAACAAATATTGAAAACTTTGAAAATCTTCTCTGAATCTGGAAAGTTCTCAGCTTTCATATTTGGCACATAGCATCATGTATAGGTCCTCTACAAAGTTTATATGAACTATGGCCCTGGGGTCAAAATTGGCCCCGCCCCAGGGGTGGGTAGTTTTCAGTAGAAACATATTGAGAAAACTTTGAAAATCTCCTCCTCTGAAACTGAAAGGTTCTCAGCTTTCATATTTGGCTCATAGCATCATGTTCAAGTCCTCTACAAATGTTATATAAATTATGCTCCTGGGGTCAAAATTGGCCCCGCCCCAGGGCCGGCTAGTTTTCTATAGAAACATATAGTGAAAACTTTAAAAATCTTCTCCTGATTGTCTGGTGAGCGCTTCAGGGCCATTCTGGCCCTCTTGTTTAATAAGATATTCACTTCAATTTTTTAAAAAATAGTATCACCTTAATATGGAAATCAAGACCTGATGCACAGATTAGAAAATGTCAACACTTATAAGGCATGTTGAATCGGAGAAAGTTTGCAAGTGGGCGTATTATGTACCGTATGCGGTACTCTTGTTCATTTTTTCTTGTTCGAACAATAACTCTTTATCTACTAGTTCAATTAATTTGAAGCTTCACATATGGAACAAGCATGATGAGAGGAAGTGTCATTTACAAGGACCATAACTCTAGCATCAATATTTTTGGAGTTATTCCTCTTTTTATATTTTCATGCTCTGTTGCTCTGTCATGCTTTGTGTCTGCAGGGCAATATCTCCTACAAGGGTAGGTCAAATTCATTATAACTTCACACATGCAACAAGCACAATGAGAGGAAGAGTCATGCACTATGGCTATAACTCTAGCATCAATATTTTTGGCCAGATTGCTCGCAATCCAGGCTTATAGATTGGCGAATGCCGTCCGGTCGGCCGTCCGTCCATCCGGTTGACCTTTTTGTTTGTGTTAGTTATAGCCAAAGTATAATACCTACAGTAACCAAACTTGGCATGTGGGTTCAGAATGAGGGTCACATTACATGTCTTAGGTTAGCAGGTTACTATGACCCCTTTGTGACCTAGTTTTTATGCTTCATTGACTTAAGAGAATTTCCAGGTTTATAGTAACCAAACTTGGCATGTGGGCTCAGAATGAGGGTCACATTACATGTCATAGGTTAGCAGGTTACTATGACCTCTTTGTGACCTATTTTTTTTTTTACGCTTCAATGAATTTCTAGGTTGACCTTTTTAACATGTGGTGTCATAATGAGGACCTCATTACATGCAATTGGAATATGTTTAACTATTTATTATGCCTTCAGCATCTGCTGATGCAGAAATGTATAATGATTGACTGCTCATCTATATCACTTTAATCGGCAATCCGGCCATACCGACATTGGCGGTTTCTTGTTGGAGTAATTCCCCTTTTCCGTATTTTCTTGTCCGGACAATAACTCTTTATCTACTGGTTCAATTAATTTGAAACTTCACATATGGAACAAGTATGATGAGAGAAAGTGTCATGCACAAGCGCCATAACTCTAGCATCAATTTATTTTTTATTAGCAATGCAATATGAACTTGTTTACATTAAAGCTTATTACTTATTGCACTTCTAAATTAAAATGGCACTGTTCAATGCTAGTAGTGCAAACACACATTTAGAAATAATCATTTTGCATTTGTCATTTACATCTATCATTTGGAACATTCCAGTTCTTTCCCAAGTAATTTACACTGTCACAATTGGCAAAAAGTATTTTGCATTTAGCATTTCCCATTTAGCAAATAGCATGGCAGAATGGCGTTCCATTATTGGTGAATATTTAATTGAAAGTCTATATCCTGTTGGATGATGGAATACTGTTGGATGATGGACTATCAGCATTATTTTAATTATATGAGTATGTGCACCGCTTTTAGTGTTGATTGATTTTATCTCATTTCATTTCAGTAACATGGTATGTGAGTGGCTTTTGCAAGTCAGCTCCCCGTATAACATTTTCCTCAGGATAGACGATATTTCTCTGGAGTGGTACTACGACTTTGTCAAGATATACGATGGGAGTTCCAGTGCGTATTGTTTCAACCCCGCCCCTATATCTTATTCCTAAATCGACTCATATTTCGAGCAATCCTAGTTTTCATTGGAAGGGGTGTAAATGTTTACAGAGATAATTATTCACCCTATATTAATATTAAACAGCGAAATAGTTAGACAAACAAAACAGCCTATTTATACTTGATAGATGGAAAACAGTTCTCATAATCCTAAAACCAGCTGTCCGCAAAAGCTCGCAGATCGCTTTTATCATTATCAATTTCGATCCGACTTTTCTACAACAATAAAAGCGGGTTTAATTCAAAATTGAAATCGACTGTTTTCAAGTAGGTCCATCATCCCTAGCATTAGTTCACATTTGTGTACTCTAAATGGTGATATCGGCTGCTTTCAGTTTTAACGATATCCCGGCAGACAGTGAGACGACAACCATCACAAAATTAACATGCAGTCTTGTAACAGCTCATTAATTAGACAACCTTAGCATGACATCAAATGGAACATTTTTGATTTTGTGAGGGTTAGTAGTAGCTCTGAGAAAAGTTGACTTCATACATGAACCATGTCAGTATAGGATATGTTGCGAATAGTTATGTCTCCCCCATTTATGCGGAGACATATTGTTTTTGCCAGAGTTGTCCGTCCGTCCGTCTGTCTGTCTGTCTGTCTGTCCGTCACAAACTTGTGTTGCGCGTATCTCTGAAACCAGTTGGGCTAGAGTCACCAAACTTCACAGGAATGTTCACCAGAATGAGTTGTTGTGCACCTGGGTTTTTTGAATTGTCTCCCCCTGATAACTTTGGAGTTATTGCCCCTGATGACTTAAAATTAGAAAAACTTTGTGTCGCGCATATCTCTGAAACCGCTGGTACTAGAGTCACCAAACTTCACAGGAATGTTCACCAGCATGAGTTGTTGTGCACCTATGTTTTTTGAATTGTCTCCCCCTGGTAATTGAGTTATTGCCCCTGATATGAACACTTAAATTTTTACAAACTTTGTGTCGCACGTATCTCTGAAACAAGTAGGGCTAGAGTCACCAAACTTCACAGGATTGTTCACTAGCATGAGTTGTTTTGCTCTTGGGTTTTTTGAATTGTCTCCCCCTGTTAACTTTGGAGTTATTGTCCCTGATATGATTACTTAAAATTAGAGAAACTTTGTGTCATGCATATCTTTAAAACCACTAGGGCTAGAGTCACCAATCTTCACAGGAATGTTGACCAGCATGAGTTGTTGTGCACCTGGGTTTTCAGAATTGTCTCCCCATGATCATTCTTGAGTTATTGCCCCTGCTATGATAACTTAAAATTAGAGAAACTTTGTGCTGCACATATCTCTGAAACCAGTAGGGGTAGAGTCACCAAACTTCACAGGAATGTTCACCAGCATGAGTTGTTGTGCATCTGGGTTTTTTAATTGTCTCCCCCTGATAACTTTGGAGTTACTACCCCTTCTGACTTAAAATAAGAGAAACTTTACTTTGTGCCGTGTGTATCTCTGAAATCACTAGTACTCTAAGAGTCATCAAACTTCACAGGAATGTTGACCAGCATGTGTTGTTGTGTACCCAGGGTTTTTGAATTGTCTCCCCCTGATAATGTTGGAGTTATTGCCCCTGATGACTTAAAATTAGACCCTGATAAGTTTGGAGTTACAGACATTACACTTGTGTATTGGAAAGAGGATGGGAGGGGGAGACATCTGTTTTTGTGACAAAAACAAACCTCTAGTTCATTTTGTAAATAGAGGATCTTACATGAGTGTTCATTACAAATTGTTTTTTATGAAACCAGTTTACTTGATCTATATTGATATGACACGAGCTTTAGCGAGTGTCATATTCATAATAGTAAACGAGTTTCATCAAACCAATTTGTAATGAACATGAATATCACATAAGCCTTAAAAATGCCATAGAAAATGAAACTATAGGATAAATGAAAAGCTAGCTATAGCTGACGGCTGGTTCGATCATTGCTTACAACGGACGATGCACATGAAGCACTACAATTTGCTATCTCTTAAATGAGAGCTACGATTGGCTAACGATTGCTAATTTGCATAAAAATGCACTAGTGCATTTCCACGATTTACGGCACTCTGTTACGACACTACCACAAGGCAGATTATGTGATAAAAACTTCCAATTTCTTTGGCATTCTTAAGGGTTATGTGATAAAAAGAATCTTACATGAATCTTACATTCGTGTTAATTACAAATTGTTTGCACGAAACTCGTTTACTACATTGTATAATGAATATGACACTTGCTTTATATATTAAACGAGTCAGAGGCTGGCATTACAACATTTTTCCAAATTTCGTTTAGTATCAGTTTGTACAAAATAACTACTAGCATCATATTTTTTTTTACCACAATCTATTTCGGCTAAAAATTTAGTTTTTGATAGGTGTTATTTTCGACATGATGTCATGATATTAACTCCATAAATTATACCCTTTTATGCCTTTGCTCAGTAGACCCAGATCAGATGGCTCCTATACGAGCCGTCTGATCAGGGTCTGCTCTGTTTGTTTTGAAATAATATAGATAGGAGTCTAAAATTCATGGTTCCATTATTTCTTACATGAATATTCATGGAGTAAAGGGTTAATTACCATCCTATATATCATGATTTTTAGTAATGTCAGTAAACAAGGGCATTTTTACATCGGAAGAAACTGTAGAATAAGACCTATATTATTTCATAAGCGAAGAAACAGATCAGTGGGCCTTCTAAGCTAGGTTTAACCCTTTCCTCCATAAATACGCCTTTCTACGCCTTTGTAAAAGTCACTTTATGAAACCATTGTGATAGAGCAAATGCTCTATTTATCATGGTGGTTTCAAACAACACAATTCTAAACTTTTCTTTCTCTCTAGTAAAAGCTCCTATTTGGAACATTGATTCAAAGAGGTTGTGTCTGAAAATAGCCTATGGAGGAAAGGATTAAATCAATTTCTGAAATCATTGTGATTTTAATAGAGCATAAATGCAAATTTGCTTCGTAGTGGCAAATGCCCTATTTATCACAATGGCTTCACAACTACACAGTTCTGAAAAAGATATTTTCTCTAGTAAATGCTCCTTTTCAGTAGATTTATTCTAAGAGGTTGGATTTGTCAGAATTGAAATAGCTCATGAGGGATTTGTCTCTTCACAATATTACTATATACAATAAATAAGAGTGTGTATCCAAATACAAAATTGTCATTTCTCGACCATACCGTTTACTGAGATAATTCTAAAAAGTTGTCACAGTACAGGATTTGGTGGAAATATAAAGAAGTTATTCTTAAAAATGTTAAATTTATGCATCTTATCTGGACCTCTGTATATCTAGGTGTTGTGAGTGTAGATGTCGCCACTGGTCATTTGCATCAGTTCCTTAAACCCTTCAGTACATGAATATTCATGTCAGAAATAATCACTGTTTGGATATTACTTAGCAGAGTTTTTACAGTGGCCTCATTCACAACTTTAATTTTTACAATGGCAAAAACTGTAGCAAAAGCAAACCGAGCAAACCCTCATACAGCTCAGGATCCATCTGTAGGTGATCTGCTAAAACGTATTTCTATCATAAGGAGCAAAGAGAACTTATGGGGTAAAAGATATAGAAATGCCTTTACACACCTTTGCAAACAGAGTTGACCCTGATCCTTTTTCATACCTTTACAAACAGAGTAAACCTAGATCAGATGGTTCTTGTAGGAGCTATCTGATCAAGGACTGCTTTGTTTGCATTTTGAATGATACTTAAACCTTTACTGCAGATAAATGCTTTTTCATGACTTTGCAAACAGAGTAGACCCCCAGATCAGATTGCTCCTCTAGGACCAGGCTCTTCTGTTTGCTTCTCAATTATAATAGTTCTGAATATAGTATTAATACAGTTTCTACCAAACTGAAAAAATCCCTTTTACATGTGCATATGCCATTTAAAAAGTTCAGCTACTATTCATGACATCATTATTGTTACATGACAACAGGGAGGGGTTATAACCCTTTCCTTTATGTAAGTGCATTTTCACTTATCTGCATACAGAGTAGACCCAGATCAGACAGCTCCTATAGGAGCCGTCTGATCAGGGTTGCTCTGTTTGCTTACGTATGGTGTAATATAGATCTGATTCTACAGCTTCTGTCTGAGCCAAAATGTCCTGTGTTCCATATGCCATTATAAAAAAAATAATTTTATTAATATTGATGATGTCATTATTTCTATGAATATGCAACAGGGAGAGGGTTAAAAGGAGAACAGTTTCAAGTTATGATATAGTAAGTATACATGTACAGTAGAACCTGTCTCAAATGACCAACAAGAAAAGATCTATTTATGGGTCTGTAAGGCAGGTGGTAGCTTAGTGCAGGCCAAGAGTAATGGTATTACTTTTGTCCGGTATTAACCCTTTCCTCCATAAATATATATGACCATCAGTGTCGATGGGTGGTAAAACACCATTTATTCATCCATTCATTCCTCCATAAATACGCCTTTCTACGCCTCTGTAATAGTCACTTCTTGAAACCATTGTAATAGAGCATTTGCACCATAGGAGCACCATAGGAGCAAATGCTCTATTTATCACAATGGTTTCAATACTACACAATTCTAATATTTTCCTTTTCTCTTGTAAATGCTCCTTTTTGGTAGCTTTATTCAAAGAGTTTGGGGCTATAATTAGCCTATGAGGGACTAGGTTACTTAGCAACCACCTGCTTTTTATAACTCCTATCTTCAGTTAATGAATGGTCACTTAAGACAGGTTGTACTGCAATTCATTTAGAACAATTTGCACTTGTACTGGTTGGATGTTATTATGGAATTTTCAGTACACTGAAGAATTATGATTCTTATTTTCATCTGTAGAAAATTTATGAATACTATTCAAACAGTGGAATTTCTATAGGAACTTTCATGTTGTTCCTTCAGGTTTTGTACTATTTGCTTAAGATTGTAAGATTTGCAATGATTATGGATGCGTCGTCTTGCAGCTTCAAGTTCGATTCTGTACAACTCTTTAAGCCGTGGTGCCACAATATTTGTGTCCAGTGGGACTGACATGTTTGTGCGGTTTACCTCGGACTATTCCATCACTTACCCGGGTTTCACAATGACAATTATCGCTGTGGACAGGACATCGTTACGTGAGTAGCACAATAAAACCTCTCTGCATCTACCTATCATTATCATAACTGCCATGGGTCTTTAACCCTTTACTCTATGAATATCCATGGAAGAAATGACGTCAAGAAAACAGTAAATCCCCTCTAAACCAGACATTCAATTTAGTACAGCTATCGGGCCTGGTGACAGGTGGCTGCTTAATGCAGGATGAAAGTCATACAGAAAGCTCCTCTGGGAGCTTTTTGCTTGACTTTCACCCTGGATTAAGCAGCTACCTGACGAAAAGTATCTAAATTCGTCTCTGCTAGAATTCCGGTTTAGAGGGGTTTTACTGTAGTTATCAGATTCATTTTTATAAGTCCATTATGAAGACATGAAATGTTGGCCATGGACGAAGTTGTAGCGTCATATCTGTATTATTTCATAAGCAAACAGAGCAGACCCTGATCAGACGGCTCCTACAAGAGCCATCAGATCTGGGTCTAATCAGTTTTCAAAGGCATTGAAAGGCATAGCTATGGAGTAAAAGATTAATACAGGACAGCTTGACACTTCTACAGTTAGCAGTCTTCCACTTTTAACACTTTTTAACTCTTTGTTTATTCCAAATTTCAATACCTACTGAATTTTCATGGACAAAATAGTTATCATGAAAACTGGAAAATGAAACATTGTAGCTAATTTAGAAAGTAAAGAAACAGATCTATCAAATTCCATTAGCAAACAGAGCAGACCCTAATCAGACGGCTCCTATAGGAGCCGTCTGATCTGGGTTTTCTGTTTGCAAATGCGTGAAAACACGTTTATATGAGGGAAAGGGTTAAAGACACCTGTTTTAGTGAGGTTCTACTGGTTGAGCCAAATATTTAAAGGCAAACTTAACCCTTTACTCCATAGGTACGCCTTTTAATGCATTCGCAGAGTAGACCGAGATCAGACGGCTCCTGTAGGAACCATCTAATCAGGGTCTGCTCTGGTTGTTTATTGAATTAAATAGATCTGATTCTAGTGTTTCTCCAGGGCCAAACCTTTCTTTGTTCATAAACTATTTAACCATTATAAATACATGTATTAATCTAATTAACATCCATATGTACAATAATTCTTACATGAATATTCATGGGGTAAAGGGTCAATGCTTTATCCCTTTACCTGTTCAATATTCATGTAAGAATTATGACATCATGAATATTAATTAGATCATTTTTTAAAACAGCATGTAAACACTGGAAAATTTGGCTGAGACAAATTGTTGAATCAGGTAGATATTATACTTTAAACAAACAGAGTAGACTCTGTTCAGATGGTTCCTGTAGGATCCATCTGTTCTTGGCCTACTCTGTTTGCAAACGTGTGAAAAAGTGTGAATAGAAAGGAGAGGGTTAACCCTTTCCCTCATATAAAGGTGTTTTCACGCATTGGCAAACAGAGTAGATCCAGATCAGACGTCTCCTAGGGGAGCCATCTGATCAGGGTCTGCTCTGTTTGCTAATAGAATTTGAAAGATCCGTTTCCTTACTTTCTAAAAAGGCTACAATGTTCCACCTTCCATAATTCATTATAACAATTTTGTCCATGAATATTCTGTAGGTGTTGAGATTGGAATAAACATAGAACAGGGAAAGGGTTAAATGGTGATAGATCTGTTGTTTATCATGCTATAAAACGGAACTATTTGCAAACAGCTTGGAGACGTCAAGTTTCTTCTGAATTATGTAATGGCTTGTGCAATTTCAGAGTAAGTGTTCTTAGTATTATTAGCTGATTAAACATCAACATTTCAAAAGTTTTAAACCTTCCTTTCATATAAACGCCTTTCACGCATTTGCAAACAGAGTAGACCCAGATCAGATGGCTCCTGTAGCAGCAGTCTGATTAGGGTCTGCTCTGTTTGCTTGTAATATAATATAGATCTGATTCTAATGTTTCTTTCTGTACCAAAATGTCATGTGTTCATACGCCATTATAAAAAATTAATCTGAATATTCATGATGTATTTTTTGCATGAATATGCAACAGGGAAAGGTTTTATGATAATCAGTCAAGATACCCAATCAACCCTTTATTCCATGAATATTTATGTAAAGAAATACATTTATTAGGTTAACTTACTGTTATAATAGCACATTGACACAGGAAGTTTGGCCATGGAAGAAAGTGTAGAATCATATCTATATTATCATATATAAAGCAAACAGAGGAGATATATCATAAGCAAACAGAGGAGACTGATCAGATGGCTCAATATAGGAGCTGTCTGATCTGGGTCAACTCTGTTTACAAAGGTGTAGAAAGGGTGTATTTATGGAGTAAAGGGTTAAAGACATTGCTCTCCTTTGCAAATAGCTAAATGGATCCAGATGAAACACTTAATTACACATTAGAACAAAAGTTATTGGATACTCAGGCTTGTTCAAAGTAGTTTCTCAAATGTTTGAATGAAGCAGACATAAGTGAAAGATCAGACTTAATTTGATTGTACAGCAAGTATACAGGTAGGTATGCATAGCAACAGAAAGATGTGCATACTCAAATACTAAAATCGTCATTTCTCCACCAAACCCTATGTTGTGACCACTCATTAGAATCGTTTCAAAGAGATGATTTTAACGAGTGGTCACAACATAGGGTTTGATGGAGTTTAAGCTGATTGTAAAGAGTGGTTGCAACATAGGGTTTGGTGGAGAAATGGAGAAGTTATGTTTTAATTGATGCATCTTATCAGGAGCTCTGGGTATGAATGTTTTATATGTTTGTTTCAGCCTCCTGTGGTGACCAGATAACTGCAAGCACAACTGAAACTCAACTAAGTTATGTTGGTAGTCAGGGGTAAGTAAGTGAAAAAATGCTAAAGACTCATGAATATTCATGTGAGAAAATAAAACATGATGAATATTCATTAGCTGATTGGTTATTAGTTATTGGTTTGGCATATGAACAAAGATTAGAAATACAGTAAAACCCCTCTAATGCAATCACCGAATGAACAAACTTCATAAGCAGGTGGTTGCTTAATGCAGGACAACAGTTATGCAGAAAGCTCCTATAGGAGCTTAATATTTCTGCATAACTTTCACCTGCCCCTTTTTAGCTCACCAGAGCACTTTTGTGCTTAGGATGAGCCTTTGTGATTGCCTGATGTCCGTCGTCCGTCAGCGTGCATCGTCCATCGTCGGGTGTCAACAATTTGAACCTTTAAACATCTTCTCCTCTGAATCTACAGGGTTCTCAGCTTTCATCTTTGGTACATAGCATCATCTGTAGGTCCTCTACAAAAGTTATATAAATTATGCCCCTGGGTTCAAAATTGGCCCCACCCCAGGGGTGCCTTGTTTTCTATTGAAATATATAGTAAAACTTTGAATATATTCTTCTCGGAAACTGGAAGGTTCTCAGCTTTCATATTAGGCACATAGCATCATGTTCAGGTCTTCTACAAAAGTTATATAAATTATGCCCCAAGGGTCAAAATTGGCCCCACCCCAGAGGTAGCCAGTTTTCAAAAGAAACATATAGTGGCAACTTTGAAAATCTTCTCCTTTGAATCTACAGGGTTCTCAGCTTTCATCTTTGGTACATAGCATCATCTGTAGGTCTTCTACAAAAGTCATATAAATTATGTCCCTGGGGTCAAAATTGGCCCCACCACAGGGGTGCCTTGTTTTCTATTTAAAAATATTGTAAAACATTGAATATATTCTTCTCTGAAACTTGAAGGTTCTCAGCTTTCATATTGGGCACATAGCATCATGTTCAGGTCCTCTACAAAATTTATATAATTTATGCCCCTGGGGTCAAAATTGGCCCCGCCCCAGGGGTGCCTTGTTTTTCTATAGAAACATATAGTAAAACTTTGAATATCTTCTTCTCTGAAACTGGAAGGTTCTCAGCTTTCATATTGGGCACATAGCATCATGTTCAGGTCCTCTACAAGTTATATAAATTATGCCCCTAGGGTCAAAATTGGCCCCGCCCCAGAGGTGGCCAGTTTTCAATAGAAACATATAGTGAAAACTTTGAAAATCTTCTCCTCTGAATCTACAGGGTTCTCAGCTTTCATACTTAGCACATAGCATCATGTTCAGGTCCTCTACAAAAGTTATATAAATTATGCCCCTGGGATCAAAATTGGCCCCGCCCCAGGGAAGGTCCGTTTTCAATAGAAACATGTAGTGAAACTTTGAAAATCTTCTTCTCTGAAACGGGAAGGTTCTCAGCTTTCATATTTGGCACATAGCATCATGTTCAGGTCCTCTACCAAAGTTATATAAATTATGCCCCTGGGGTCAAAATTAGCCCCGCCCCAGGGGTAGCCAGTTCTCAATAGAAACATAGTGACAACTTTGAAAATCTTCTCCTCTGAAACTGGAAGGTTCTTAGCTTTCATATTTGACACATAGCATCATGTTCAGGTTCTCTACAAAAGTTGTATAAATTATGCCCCTTGGGTCAAAATAGTGAAAACTCTTCTCCTCTGATTGCCTGGTGAGCTATGTCAGGGCCATTCTGGCCCTTGTTGGTGGTTGCATTAGAAGGGTTTTGCTTCTTGCCATACTGTATTCAAAGCTGAAAAAAGAACATAAGAGGCAGTGGTCCCAGTTGAGACACATCTATAGGTCCGCTTAAACCAAGAAACATGGGGAATATGGAACCAGTTGCTTGGATTTTTAGCTCACCTGACACAAAGTGCCAAGGTGAGCTATTGTGATCGCCCTGTGTCCGTCGTCCGTCGTCAACTTTTTCTTAAAATGACATCTCCTTAACTACTTGCTGGATTTTTACCAAACTTGACAGAAATGTTCCTAGGATTAACCTCTTTCAAAGTTGTTCAAAGAATTTGATTCCATGCAGAACTCTGGTTGCTATGGCAACCGATGTCCAAAAAGAAGTAAAAACTTTAAAAATCTTCTTGTCAAAAACTAAGGCCTAGGGCTACCAAATTTGGTATGTAGAATCATCTTGTGAACCTCTACATAGATTGTACAAATTTTGCCCCTGGGGTCAAAATTGGCCCAACGCCGGGGATCACAAGTTTTACATAGGATTATATAGTAAAAACTTTTAAAGATCTTGTCTGAAACCAAAAAGCTTAGAGTTGTGATATTTGGTATGTAGCATCATCTGGTGAACCTTTACTAAGATTGTTCAAATCATTCCCCTGGGGTCAAACACGGCCACACCCTGGGTGTCGCATGTTTCACATAGGATTATATATAGTAAACACTTTAAAAAATCTTCTTGTCTCAAACATGAAAGGCTTAGAGCTGTGATATTTGATATGAAGCATCATCTGGTGAACCTTTACTAAGATTGTTCAAATTATGCCCTGGGGGTCAAAATTGTCTTCACCCCTGGGGTCACAAATTTTACTGAAAACTTTAAAAATCTTCTTGTCAAAACCTGTAAGGCCTATGGCTACCAAATTTGGTATGCAGAATCATCAGGGCTGTCATATTTAGCATCATGCATAATCTGGTGGAGCTTTACCAAGACTGTTAAAATTGTGCCCCTGGGGCCAAAATTGATAGGTCACATGACATCATTTAACCAGGTGAGCGATACAGGGCCATCATGGCCCTCTTGTTTTCTCAGTTTTTATCATCTTTTGATGTTTGGTTACGCTTTTTGATAGTTTCAAAAATAGAGTAGAATTTCCATGTAACTGCAGTCCATGGTTATGTAGTTCACTGACATGCTAAATTTAGAATTTTCTGCTTTTTCTGTGATATTTTCCTGTGTCTTTTTTGTATAGAAGTTAAACATTCTACTGTAAATTTTCTTTCAGGTCTTCCTGCTATTTTGACATCAGTGTAGGAGCGGGAGCTGTCATACAGTACAAAGTACCAGTGGCTCAGAATGGAGTATTCAATGTAGATGATAGTAAGTGAAATCAAAGTACTGACAGTACTGAAGGTTTCGGACCATATATATGTCGATTGTGACTATACAATACGAAAAAGTTTGTTAGGGACGGACTTGTACCATTGATACATAGTAAGATGACCTCTAAAGCATTATTTCCTGAACTAAAATGGTGTTTAATGGAACTGTTTGTTAAAATTGACAGGTCATCTGAACATAATTGCTGTGAAAATTTCTGAAAATCCTGTCAGTGTTTTAGATATTGTTTAAAGAAATAAATTGATGACTAGTAGCACACAGTGCAGTTCCAATAGCTCAATTTGCCACTGTGTGCCTGAAGTTAGCTTAAATTGATATTTGAATGTAGTAAAGGGCCATTACTCTATTATTATTTGGCCAACGTTGGTGTCATATAATGTACCTCATGCACCTATCCATGTAAATACCCCCTTCAAATTTAAATTAAATCTGAGCAAGCTGTTCCAAGATATGACATCTAATAGTCACATTTCTGAAAGCATCAAAGGGTCATATTTCTGCTATGTGAGAATATTTGATGACCTATTTTCATGCCGCTTTACGCTTTGAGTATTGCACAAATTTAAACAAACGAAATGGAATGATGTCTGCTTAATATTTCAAAAATGCTTTCTACAAATTATAGATTCCCAACTTCTTATAAGGGCACTGAAATTCTGCTATAACCCCTAAGGGCACTCAACTTATGGGAAATCCCAGCCTTTTGCATTTTTTCCATTGAACTGTCAAAGCGATTTACTTTCTGTTTTATACGGGAGTTGGTTTCATTTTGGACTACTTTCTGAGCCAACTACAGAGGCATATATGTAATGTAGCCGGGTGTAAGAGATTGATAGTTTGTGTGTAATGTTTAGAAATTGACGATGTTCCGACCATTATTCATTACTGTTTTCTCCGTAACGTTGTCTGTATCAATCTGACAAATTCAAGAAATGCTTGTAGATTTCAAAATATCCGCCCGACTTTCAGAAGTTCATTACTTTCTGGGCCATTTTTACCGACACTCTGTGGTATATATTCGTACGCGACCAAATTTATCATATTACATAGCATTTTACATGGCAAAATTATTGGTAATTGAAACAGTTTCATCCGCATTTTAATAATTGACACAAATACCAAATGAAGAACTATCGATATCGTTTATCCAACGCATTGCACTTGGGACTATATTTTTATCTAGGGGTGTAAACAAAATCACATTTTTGGCAAAATGAAAGTAGAAATACGGGTGAAATACACCCGTAGACAACTAAATTGTTTAATCGGCGCTACGTGATAAACATTCTGTCAACGTTAAACCATTCAAAATTTCTGCATTTGGGCTAATGAAGGTATACATTGTAAGAATAAATCGATATTTCGTAGTATAACAGTGGTCTGATTGCACATTATGGGATATGATTTTCTTTATAAATTTGTTTGAGGCATGCCATGGGGATGCATTACTATTAGGTTTCGGAAAGTAGTCCGAAACCTAAAAATACATGTATGCATCTTAACAGTCAGCTCTTCTCGGGGATTAATCTTGAACCTCATCGATAGTTATTCAAGGATTTTATCACCGGCACTCGAACTCATCAATAATTATTCAAAGACTATATCTTGCAAACTCGACCTAATTAATAATTATTCGAGGACTTGATCTTGGGCACTCAGCCTCTTTTTTTTTATCCAAAGACTTTATCTCAGGCACTTGACATAGTAAGTTGAGAACTTGATATGATAAGTAAGTCGGGCACAAAGCATAATAAGTCCGGCATTCGAAATCAGTTTATCAAAACTGATAAAAAGTCAGACTCTTGATTGAGAGTCTGTGTTCAAGCCGATAGTTTAAGTTGAGACTCACCATCATCAATTGGTTGCCCAGGGTGTTGAGTTGAGTACCCGAGATAAGTCAAACTTTTGACATGATATTTTAATTAAAAAATTACTTTTTCATATTTGTATGCCCCAGGGAGGGGTTGGTTGGTTTGTCCCAAACTTTAATGTTGGCGATAATTTTGTAACCATTGCACATACATACTTCAAAGTTGGCATGCATGTGCAGCTTATGGAGGTGAACTTTTTTATGGATGACTTATTAAGGTCAAGGTCACACATCTAGGTCAAGTCATATCGGGGGCATAGTGTTTCACAAACACATTTTCTTCTCTTCTACAAATATCAACTTTTGATTATGCTGAGCAAAATTTGAAATGTCCTTAGAATTCGAAGGCATTTTTAATTTCTTTTAACCCTTTCCTCCATAAATACGCCTTTCTATGCCTGTGTAAAATTCACTTTATGAAACCATTGTGATAAATAGAGCATTTGCTCCTATAGGAGCAAATGCTCTATTTATCACAATGTTTTCAAGCTACAAAATTCTAAAATGTTCCTTTTCTCTAGTTAATGCTCCTTTTCGGTAGATGTATTCAGTGGTTGGATCTAAAAATAGCCTATGAGGGAAAGGGTTAAATGACAGTTATTAACCCTTCACTTCATGAATGTTCAACTTAGAAATGCACAGTAAAGGGTTAATATCTTTAAGAATTTGTTAAATTGTCATCTTCTTTCATTCAGAAAACAATGTTTTCTTTAATTTTGCTCTTAATTCGCAATCGGAGTGTCAAACAGTTTGTATCCTGATGAGATGCAGAGTTTAATCCTTTCCTCAATAAATATGCTTTTCTATGCCTTTGCAAACAGAGTAGACCCAGATCAGATGGCTCCTATAGGAGCTGTCTGATCAGCGTCTGCTCTGTTTGCTGATGACACAATATATGATTGTTCCTTTGTTCATAGTGCCATTATAAAAATGCAGTTAATTAATATTCAAATATGCATTATTTCTTAATAAATATTCATGGAGTAAAGGGTTAATTACTTGTCAATGTAAACTTTCTGTGTATTTTTCAGGCATAACTCAGACATATAATGATGGAATATCTGTCTATGTAAGTGCATCAAACTCATTTCGAGTATTTGCCACCACCCAGTTTGTGATGAACTACGTAGAAGTGGCTAACAATTCTACAGGTAAGTCACAGCCATCAAATAATGAATATTAATTAGATTTATTGTTATAATAGTGGCATGGACACAGGATGTTTTGGCCATGGCAGAACGGTAGAATCCTATCTCTATCATATCATATTATGCAAACAGAGCAGATCCTGATCAGACTATTGGAGCCATCTGATCTGGGTCTATTCTGTTCGTAAAGCCATAGAAAGGCATATTCATGGAGTAAAGCTTCGACCCTTTTGATCCCTCAAGTGTGCATTGGCATTTGCAAAAAGTGTTCATCTGGATCAAATAATTCCTAGAAAATTTGCCATTCAATAATTATCCTCTCATGAATTATACCCTCCATACTGACTGTACCATGTAGTTGACTCAGTGAATGTTTTTGTGTATAATGTATGGATGAATATTAATTTGATTTTTGTAATGTAACTCCATAAGCTAACTAAACAGACCCTGATTAGACAGCTCCTACAAGAGCTATCTGATCAGGATCTACTGTTTGCAAAGGCATTAAAAGGCTTATAGATATATGGAGTAAAGGGTTAATCTGCTAAATAATTAGAACTGGGTCCTCCTTTTCTAAAGATTAGTTAAAAAACAATGGGTCTTGATATGGGTCTTCTTTGTTTGCAAAGGTCTTATATACTCGGTTCCCACAGATTAACCCTTTCTTTCACATAATCGCCTTTTCATGCATTTGCAAACAGAGTAGACCACAGATCGGACAGCTCCTGTAGGAGCAGTCTTTTCAGGGTCTGCTCTGTTTGCTTATAGTATGATATAAATATGATTTAGTAGTTTCTGTCCGAGCCAAATGTCATGTGTTTATATGCCATTGTAAAAAATAATCTAATTAATATTCATGATGTTATTATTTCTTACCTGAATATATAACAGGGAAAGGGTTAAGGGTTAAACACTGATATACTATTCCACTTTGAAAATTCACCACAACTCATAACCCTTTACTCCTTCTACGCCCTTACTCCATAAATACGCCTTTCTACGCCCTTACTCCATAAATACGCCTTTCTACGCCCTTACTCCATAAATACGCCTTTCTACGCCTTTGTAAACAGAGCAGTCCCAGATCAGACGGCACCTATAGGAGCCATCTGATCAAGGTCTGCTCTGTTTGCTTCTGATTTTCAAACATGTCAGCAGTGATGCCATCTGTCACACCAATCAGTTATGAGGTCATGTGTCACTTGTCAGATATGATACAATTTGTCATGCCTATTGGTAATTATACCATGTGTCACACATATCAGTAATATATGTCATGCATATCGACTATGACATGTGTTGTGTCATGTCAGTAAGCTATGATACCATCTGTCACACCTGTCAGCTATGATACATCTGTCATACCTATCAGCTATGATACATCTGTCATACCTATCAGCTATGATACATCTGTCATACCTATAAGCTATGATACATGTACATCTGTCACACCTGTCAGCTATGATACATCTTTCATACCTATTATATATGAAAACATATGGCATGTACATCAGCTGTTATACATGTGATACATGTGACAATGCTACCATACACAACTCTTCAACTATGATATAGTTCGATTTTGACCCGTGAGCTGTGACCTTTAGGACGAGTCCACCCGTAGAGGTAAAATGCTTCACAAACCAGGTATTTTTTTCTGGAGTTATCTGTGGTTTTACAGACCTGTAATAAGCATATATATACTAATACTGTACGATTAATACGAGCTTAAATTAGAATGGTTGCAACTTCTATAAATAGAAAAGTGCGGTCGTGACCCAGCACTCAAAATTGAACTATACCAAGTACCATTACTATCAGCTATGATACCATGTACCACTCGTATCAGCTATGATACAATATGTCACTCCAGTAAGCTATACATGTGCTATTCCTATAAGCTATGTTATTTCTCCTCCCCTAGTTTCTGGCCTTTTCATTAGATAAGAGCAGTCATGTGGTTACCCTCTATATTTCTAAAGAGAGTCGGTAGCTGACCCACTATTGGCACACTACAACAGAATGACTGCCACTCAAAACAGTTTGTCTTTTAATCATTATTTAGATCAATGACATTACCCATTTTAACAAATATCCACTAAATATAACAGATTGGCGCATTTTAAACAACTTTTTGTTTGCTTGACCTTTTTAGCTCACCTTGGCACAAAGTGCCAAGGTGAGCTATTGGGATGATCCTTTGTCCGAGGTCGTGCGACGTGCGTTGTGCGTACGTGCGGGCGTCAACAATTTACTTAAACATCTTCTTCTCTGGTACCACAAAGCGTAGAGCTTTGATATTTGGTGTGAAGCATGATGTAATGGTCCTCTACAAAGATTGTTCAAATTATGTCCCCCGGGCCAAAAATGGCCCCGCCCGGGGGCTTATCAGTTTTTCATAGGAAAATCTTTAAAAATCTTCTTCTCTGAAACTGTAAGGCCTAGACCTTTGATATTTGGTATGTCACATGATCTAATGGTCCTCTACTAAGATTGTTCAAATCATGACCCCTGGGCCAAAAATGGCCCCGCCCCTGGGCTTATCAGTTTTTCATAGGAAAATCTTTAAAAATCTTCTTCTCTGAAGCTGTAAGGCATAGACCTTTGATATTTGGTATGTAGCATGATCTAATAGTCCTCTACTAAGATTGTTCAAATTATGACCCCTGGGCCAAAAATGGCCCTGCCCCGGGGCTTATTAGTTTTTCATAAGAAAATCTTTAAAAATCTTCTTCTCTGAAACTGTAAGGCATAGACCTTTGGTATTTGGTATGTAGCATGATCTAATGGTCCTCTACTAAGATTGTACAAATTATGACCCCAGGACAAAAATGGCTCCGCCCTGGGCTTATCAGTTTTTAATAGGAAAATCTTTAAAAATCTTCTTCTCTGAAACTGTAAGGCCTAGACCTTTGATATTTGGTTTGTAGAATGATCTAATGCTCCTCTACTAAGATTGTTCAAATCATGACCCCTGGGCCAAAAATGGCCCTGTCCCGGGGCTTATCAGTTTTTCATAGGAAAATATTTAAAAATCTTCTTCTCTGAAACTATAAGGCATAGACCTTTGATATTTGGAATGTAGCATGATCTAATGGTCCTCTACTAAGATTGTTCAAATTATGACCCCCAGGCCAAAAATGGCCCCGCCCCGGGGCTTATCAGTTTTTCATAAGAAAATCTTTAAAAATCTTCTCTGAAACTGTAAGGCATAGACCTTTGATATTTGGTATGTAGCATGATCTAATGGTCCTCTACTAAGATTGTTCAAATTATGACCCCCAGGCCAAAAATGGCCCCGCCCCGGGGCTTATCAGTTTTTCATAGGAAAATCTTTAAAAATCTTCTTCTCTAAAATTATAAGGTATAGACCTTTGATATTTGGTATGTAGCATTATTTAATGGTCCTCTACCAAGATTAATCAAATTATGACCCCCGGACCAAAAATGGCCCCGCCCTGGGGCTTAATTTTTTTATTCATAGGAAAATCTTTAAAAATCTTCTCGTCCAAAACTGTAAGGGTAGACCCTTGAAAATCTTTAAAAATCTTCTCGTCCAAAACTATAAGGGTAGACCCTTGATATTTGGTATGTAGCATCATCTAATGGTTTTCTACCAAGATTGTTCAAATTATTACCCCTGGGCCAAAAATGGCCCCGCTCTGGGACTTATCAGTTTTTCATATGAAAATCTTTAAGAATCTTCTTCTCCAAAACTGTAAGGCAGAGACCCTTAATATTTGGTATGTAGCGTTATCTAATAGTTTTCTACCAAGATTGTTCAAATTTATCCCCATGGTTGAAAATGGCCCGCCCTGGGGCATATCAGTTTTTCATAGGAAAGTCTTAAAAAATCTTCTTCTCTTAAAAATCTTTAAAAGTCTTCTCTGAAATTATAAGGCATAGACCTTTGATATTTGGTATGTTGCATTATCTAAGAGTCCTCTACTAAGATTGTTCAAATTATGACCCCCGGATCAAAAATGGCCCCGCCCTGGGGCTTATCAGTTTTTCATAGGAAAATCTTTAAAAGATCATCTTCTCCAAATCTGTAAGGTCTAGACCCTTGACATTTGGTATGTAGCATCATCTAATGGTTTTCTACCAAGATTGTTCAAATTATGACCCCAGGCCAAAAATGGCTCCGCCCTAGGGCTTATCAGTTTTTCATATGAAAATGGTTAAGAATCTCCTTCTCCAAAACTGTAAAGCCGAGACCTTTAATATTTGGTATGTAGCGTTATCTAATAGTTTTCTACCATGTTTGTTCAAATTATGACCCCTGGGTTGAAAATGGCCCTGACCCGGGCATATCAGTTTTTCATATGAAAGTCTTTGAAAATCTTCTTCTCTTAAAACTGTAAGGCCTAGACCAATCTGTCATTGAAATCATAAATCTGTTATGGACAGGTGAGCGATTAAGGGCCATCATGGCCCTCTTGTTAGCTCACCTGGCACAAAGTGCCAGGTGAGGTATTGTGAGAGGGCAGTGTCCGGCGTCGTGCGTATGTGCGTATGTGCGTTGTCAACAATTTACTTAAACATCTTCTTCTCTGAAACCATAAGGCCTAGGTCTTTGATATTTGGTATGTAGCATCATCTTATGGTCCTCTACAAAGATTGTTCAAATTATGACCCCCGGACCAAAAATGGCCCCGCCCCAGGGCTTATCAGTTTTTCATAGGAAAATCTTTAAAGATCTTCTTCTCTGAAACCGTAAGGCCTAGATATTTGATATTTGGTATGTAGCATTAACTAATGGTCCTCTACAAAGATTGTTCAAATTATGACCCAGGATCAAAAATGGCCCGCCCCGGGGCTTATCAGTTTTTCATAGGAATTTTTTTTAAAATCTTCTTCTCTGAAACCGTTAGGCCTAGACTTTTGATATTTGGTATGTAGCATCATCTAATGACCCACTACAAAGATTGTGCAAATTATGACTCCCGGACCAAAAATGGCCCCGCCCCAGGGCTTATCAGTTTTTCATAGGAAAATCTTTAAAAATCTTCTTCTCTGAAACCCTAAGGCCTAGATCTTTGATATTTTGTATGTAGCATCATATAATGGTCCTCTACAAAGATTGTTCAAATTATGACCCCCGGACCAAAAATGGCCCCGCCCCAGGGCTTATCAGTTTTTCATAGGAAAATCTTTAAAAATCTTCTTCTCTGAAACCGTAAGGCCTAGACTTTTGATAATTGGTATGTAGCATCATCTAATGGTCCTCTACAAAGATTGTTCAAATCATGACTTCCGGACCAAAAAATGGCCCCGCCCGGGGCTTATGTAGTATCATCGAATGGTTTTCTACCAAGATTGTTCAAATTATGACCCCAGGACGAAAATTGCCCGCCCCTAGCATCATCTAAAGTTCTATTATTAAGATTGTTCAAATTTTAACCTCCAGGCCTAAAATTATGGCCTTTGGTTTCATATTGGCCCCAATCTGAAGCTGACTTATTTTTACATAGAAATACAGTGTATGCATAAGTCTATAGTAACCAGGTGAGCGATTTAGGGTCATCATGGCCCTCTTGTTTTTGTTACCTGTAGACCTGAAAAATTGTGATGAACTACTATGGCGTGACAAACGTTGCAATATTCATGGACAACATCACAGGAATGTTCACCAGCATGAGTTGTTGTGCACCTAGGGTTTTCGAATTGTCTCCCCCTGCTAACTTTGGAGTTATTGCCCCTGATGACTTAAAATTAGAAAAACTTTGTGTCGCCGTATCTCTGAAACCACTTGTACTAGAATCACCAAACTTCACAGGAATGTTGACCAGCATGAGTTGTTGTCCACCTAGGGTTTTTGAATTGTCTCCCCCTGATAATTGTTGAGTTATTGCCCCTGATATGAACACTTAAATTTATAAAAACTTTGTGTCGTGCGTATCTCCGAAACCAGTAGGGCACGTGGGTTTTTATACCCCCCACAACGAAGTTTGGGGGGGTATACTGGAATCGGGTTGTCCGTCTGTCCGTCTGTCCGTCCGTCCGTCCGTCCGTCCACACTCACCAAAGGGTAGTTGTGTGACTTTTTCTAACTAGTCGCACAAGTAAAATCATTAACCTGGCCATCTCTTGTGACATTAACCTGGCCATTTCTTGTGACATTAACCTGGCCAGTTGTGGGACATAGGGTTAGGGTTAGCTTCCAGATCATTCTTTTCCAAAGTTAGAGCCAAAAATAGTTTTTCTTGTGGGACTAGTCCCACAAGAAAAGATCAAAGGAAAAAGTCACACAACTACCCATTTGTTAGCATGTCCGTCAGTCCGTCCGTCCGTGGACACAATTTTGTCCGGCCTTCTGCTTCTACAGTTTTGCTTCAATTTTGTTGAAAGTTCATGTATAGCCATATGACCATATAAACCTGTGCACCGAATATTTCCATTATGATCGGACCACTACTTCAAGAGTTATCTCCCCTTTTTAGTCCCCTACCAATGTATTCTGGTTTTCTGGACTTTTTATGGAAGTGACTCGAGATATCAACTCTATATTTAGTACAAAGCTAAATCTTGATAGGTTACAGCTTATGTTACAATCTCAGCCAGGTTGAATAATTATTTCCAGAGTTATTGCCATTGAACTTTAATTTTTTTCTTCAAATTTGGGATTTTCCAGACTTTTTTTGGAAGTGGTTGCAGATATTAACTTTATATTTGGCGTAAAGCTAACTCTAGATTAATTACAGCTTAATTCCCAATCTCAGTCTGGTTGAATAATTTTTGGCAGAGTTATGGCCCTTGAACTTTAATTTATTGTCAAATTTTCAATTTTCCGGTCTTTCTTTGGAAGTGGTTAGAGATATTAACTTCATATTTGACATAGAGCTAAATCTAGATGAGGTACAGCTTAAGTTCAAATATGGGTCTGGTTGAATAATTTTTGTCAGAGTTATTGTCCTTGAACTTAATGTTTTTCTGAAAAGGTACCTAGCTTTAGAACTTTGGATTTGACAAAAACCTCATGAAAGGGTCTTGTTTCTCTGAATTATTCTTCATTTTTATGGCGTTCGCAACGCCATATACTAGTCGGTCTCTTTACGGCAAAGAGTTCACTTGTCTAGTGAACATACGCAAGACAAAATAGTTTACTTCAAGTCTGCACTAGATCTAGTTTGGTTGTAAAATGTTCATGTATTTGTTTACTCTTCATGTATTTAATAATAATTCGCTGTGTGAGATAATTACTACTAATCTACACAAAGATAAACTTTTTAAAAGTCTTGAATTTTAATAAACTCCAAGTACGTCGATGCTCCAGAGTGGGCCCTGTACTTTAATCGGAAGAAGAAGAAGAAGCGAACGAATATTTTGCCGTTGTTTTCGCAACACCTTGGCATTTTAAAGCAGAAGGAATATAGCCGAGGTTTCCGATTGCATTTACACATTCGTAACTGATTAGCATATAGACCTACATCTTCAGCCAATCAAACTGCCTTTTGCATCG
This sequence comes from Azorinus chamasolen, assembly GCA_963576725.1. NCBI lineage: Eukaryota > Metazoa > Mollusca > Bivalvia > Cardiida > Solecurtidae > Azorinus > Azorinus chamasolen. Next base: position 59,791,588 of record OY755242.1, read on the forward strand.
CATTCGGTCATTTCCGTTTGACCCGTACTCAAAATTAGAAATAGGAAGTTTCATAAAGGACAAGGTCAAAGAAATCCCATATACACATTTATCACGCATCGAACAGCGTGTTTTGACTATGGCACCCAACCTCAAACACAAGTCTAAGTCTTACAAGAAGTAAAACCGTAAAAACACGGGGTTCTATCGGCTTATCAAAGTAAGTATTATCCATAGAAGGTTTTCAACACATATTCAATCAAATTATATTCCAGTGTCAATAACAACTGTCTCTTCTATGTATCGTGTAACCGCCGAGTCTGCTCAAGACGTTTGTGTCGTGTAAAAGCGAAAGTAGGTAGCAATTTGTTGAAATGTCTTTCGCAGCTTACAACTCTACTTCTGACTGTAGTTCTGAATTTGAGTTTCATCAGGTTCCAAACAACTACCGTAATTGTATGTACATGTATGGATCTACTTAGTAATTAAAAATAAAAACAGTCTACCTTCAACTTTGTAAGCAAACTACATTTATTCAAAATAAACGAGTGCTGAACATGGAAAAATAAATGTTATGTGTAAGAATTATTATATATATAAGAATTATTAATATAGAAGAAGAAGAAGAAGAAGTTGAACAAAAAATGTAGGATTATAGGTAGCCTTTGTATCATTTTGATGTTGTGCTTCAGTTTTTGCATCAGCTTAGGACATGAAAGCATTAATTGACCCTTTACTTCATGAATATTCATATAAGAAATAATGACATCATGAATATAATTAAGATATTCTTTTGCCATAGTAGAAACTAGAAGCATGTCAATATATAAACAGCAGATCATGAGATGGCTCCTTTTGTTTCAGTCTGTCATATTTCTATGCCCCCAATCAAGAATCAAGGGGGTGGGGCTGACTTTGTTGGTTTGTTGGCTTGGCTCAAACTTTAATGTTGGCAATAACGTTGTAGCCATTGCACATACATACTTCAAACCTGGCATGTCTATGCAACTTACAGAGGCGAACATTTTTTATTTTATTTTATTTATTTTTTGGGGGGGGGGGGGGGGGGGGGGGGGGGGGGGCTTATTAAATTCAAGGTTATATTACAGTTAAATGTCACATTACGGGTCAAATTTATATTTGTCACAATCAGGGGCATAGTGTTTCACAAAAATGTGTTGTTATTAATACTGTTATCAATTCCAAGACGTTATTGTTATTAACGTGTACATCAATCCCCCCCCCCCCTCCCCCCCCCCACACACACACACACACACACACACACACATATAACATCCATATCAAACCTGAACGCCATTATGGCCATTCAGGCCTTTGATTATTACATAAATTAGGTTGGGGCATGTATTGTTTTTAAATCTCTTCATTTTTCAGTATGTACATATGTTCAGATTGATGATAGGTGTTCTGACAAGCAGATAGGTGGGGGGTATTCGTTAGCCTTTGGCTTATAGTTCTAGTTTGAATTGTCTCCCCCTGTTAACTTTGGAGTTACTGCCCCTGATGACTTAAAATTAGACAAAATTTACTTAGTGTTGTGCATATCTCTGAAACCACTTGGGCTAGAGTAACCAGACTTCACAGGAATGTTGACCAGCATAAGTTGCTGTGCACCTGGGAATTTTCTAATTGTCTCCCCTGATAACTATGGAGTTATTGCCCCTGATATGATTACTAAAGAATAGAGAAACTTTGTGTCATGCATATCTTTAAAACCACTAGGGCTAGAGTCACCAAACTTTACAGGAAAGTTCACCAGCATGAGTTGTTGTGCACCTGGTGTTTTTGAATTATCTCCCCCTGATAACTTTGGAGTTACTGCCCTTTATGACTGAAAATAAGAAAAACTTTACTTTGTGTCGCTCGTATCTCTGAAAATAATAGTACTAGAGTCACCAAACTTCACAGGAATGTTCACTAGCATGAGTTGTTGTGCACCTGTTTTTTTTTAATTGTGTCCCCCTGATAATTGTTGAGTTATCACCCCTGATATGATAACTTAAAATTAGAGAAACTTTGTCTTGCATATCTTTGAAACCAGTAGGGATAGAATCACCAAACTTCACAGGAATGTTTACCAGCATGTGTTGTTGTGTACCTGGTGTTTTTGAATTGTCACCCCCTGATAAAATTGGAGTTATTGCCCCTGATGACTTAAAATTAGACCCTGATAACTTTGGAGTTACAGACATAACACCTGTGTATTGGAAAGAGGATTGGAGGGGGAGACATCTGTTTTTGTGACAAAAAATAATGAGAATTTTTTTTTATCAAATGAAAAATGTTCAAACATTGAAAATATTGGTAACTTTAAATGAGAAATTTTCAATCAAATGAAAAGTTTTCAAACATCGAATGAGAAAAAGAAAATATTGGATTAAAAAAGATATTATCAAATGAAAAGAAAAAATCACTTGAAAAATGAATATTGTAACGTTTGTCAGGTACACTATTCTGTACAGGGCTTTCCCCATGATTTTAGGAAGGCATGTCATTCTTTGAGTACTAGGGGGTAGGTGCGGGAGGGGTTACCCCTCCTGCCTAGTGCAGCGGCGAAAATGAGGTTATCATGGTGAATATTTTGCATTTTCATATATAAAGTAAAAGCTATAGTAGGGCTTTTGAAAGTTGTAGCTTTTTTATTGCACATGTTTGTACAAAAAAAAGAATATACAACAAACATAACTACAACCTCAGCACCACCTTCCTTGCACGAAACTTTTTAACGTGTTCTTTTGCAAATTCACAAAGATAAATTTTTGTGCAAGTAGATCAGACACCGTATACTGAAGTCGTAATTGCTTAAAACTTCTGGTCTGAAATAGTTTCAATATTTTGATAATTCACTCTTCACACTGAAAGGCCTGTGCCTGGTTGCTGTCCACATTTTTACAGCCTCTTGGTATGGAAATTCCGTTAGAGGACCTTGTGTGGAAGTCATCAGAAGGGAATGGAGGTTGATGTTTGTGACACTGGTCCTTTTAACATTTCAGTTCAAAGAATCATCTCTCAAAGTCTGAAGTAACATGAGACTATCATATAATATCAGATAAAGATCTATGACCCCCCCCCCCCCCAAAAAAAAAAAGAAACAAATTCATGTTTAGTCCTCCTAAATAGTCCAATTAGAGTTATTAAAATCGGTAGCCTATGAGACTAAACTTACGGTCTGAACTTTCAGTGAGCCAGTGAATGTTTTTTCCCCGATTTCATGATCACTCCCGACATTCATTATTTCTGTTGGTTTGACTTTCTGAAACCTTCTCTTAGTGGGCTGAATTTGTTCGTTTAACCGTATCGCATCTCTGTACTGCTTCAGCTGTTAATTGTTTACATGAGACGTGCAATCATCCAAGCGAAGGCACGCGCTGTGGGTGTTGGCTGATAGCTTGAGACACTGTAACACCAGGGGAAGTCTGTGTTTATACTCGTCACTTAAAATGACATATAAACAAACACGTTTGAATGGGCGTCACTTGTCGGAGAAATTAAGGGGTGCCGGATTTTCGCCACCGACAAAGATTGAATGTCCGTCCCTTCATGCGAAAAGGGCTTGGGGTTAGCCCTGCTGTATAATTATTAAGTGTCATCACTTTAACGTCAACATCCTTTCCGTAATAATAACAATGTAATCATCTGGGTCAAAATAAATGTTGGTAAGTGGTCGATGAAATAAATCAGTTATTGGGTTTGTCACTGAGGGCTGTTACATTTAAATGTGTATGGGGATGCAGGAAGGCACTTTCAAATTCGGCCACCCACCCATAGAAGTTTTTTATTAATGCACAAACCAATTAGTACCATTTTTGCAGCGAAACCTATCCATGCATAGCTGTTTTTTAAAGTGCCTTCCTGCCCCCCAATACACATTTAAAAGGAACAGCCCTGACCCACTACAGAAATATAGGGGGTCAGTGACCGCAGAGTACCCCATTTATTCTACAGACCCCCTATATTTCTGTAGTGGATCAGTGACAAACCCAATAACTAATGATGTCATGTGCCACTCCTATCAGCTATGATACCATGTGCCACTGCAAATATATCTGTACCATATATCACTCCTACCAGCTATGACAGTGTGTATCACTCCTGCCAGCAATGATATCCCATATCAGCTATGATTCTATGTGCCACTCACATCAGCCATGTTCTATGTTTAATACCTTTCAAATATGATACTGCACATCATATATTTTCATTTGTGATACCATGTATCACTCCTATTCAGCTATGATACCATGCATCATACCTGTCAGCTACAATACCACATGTCACACCTATCAGCTACGATACCACATGTCGCACACCTATCAGCTTCGATACCATGTACCACTCTTATTAGCTATTGTATCATATACCACTTTCATCAGCTGTAATACTATGTACCTTGCCTATTGGCTATGATACCATGTGTCCCAAGTTTCATCTATGATACCATGTTTTATGTCTTTCTTTTCATTTTCCAGTCAACATCGTAACGTCTGCGACAACTTCTACAGTATCAATCTGTACTGTAAGTGGTACCTATCTTGAAGCACTCAGCAGCACTGATCAGTATATTTCCTCTCCCAATTACCCCACCAGTTACGGAAAGTAAGTTGACGCTACCTATTGCTTCTTATCTTATTCTTAATTGAGTGTTAGCTCAACCACATGACTGGCATTTGCAAACAGCTTAGATCCAGATGAGACACAAAGGAACTCATTGTCCCATCTGGATCCAAGCTGTTTGACACACTGTCAGTAGTTTCTGAAAACTTTACCCATTCCCTCATATTGACGACTTTTGACGAGTCTGTAAAAGTCACTTTGTGAAACCATTGTGATGAATAGAGCTACAAAATTCTAAAATTGTCCTTTTCTCTAGTTAATGCTCCTTTTTGGTATATTTATTCAGAGGGTGTATTTAAAAATGGCCTATGAGGTAATGGGTTAAACAGGGCTCCAGTAAAAAAATTATTATTATTATACCAAATTTATATAACGCTCTTTTCACACAGGGTATGTGGGTTTAAAAGCGCTGCACATGAATGAAATCACTAATCGGAACGAACCGCATGATTATCTATCCAGACAATGAAAGATTTACAATAGATATAAAATCACTAGCTGGAAGGAACCGCATGATTGTCCATCTGGTCAATGAAAGATATACAAAAGATATACAGTAGATACGAAATAAACCGGAAGGAACCGCATGATCGTCCATCCAGTCAATTAAGGATATGCAATAGATATACAACACATATAAAATCACTAACTGGTAGGACCACATGATTATCTACCCGGTCTATGAAAGATATGCAATAGATATACAATAAAATATAAAATCACTAACCGGTAGGAACCACATGATTATCTACCCAGTCAATGAAAGATATGCAATATATATTACAATAAATATGAATGGCTCTGTCTGTCCGTCTGTCCGTCTGTAACATCTCTAACTCACGTTCCGCTTGGTGGATCCTTCTCAAATTTTAACACAATGTTTATCTAGACATTCTACAGTAGCCTGCCAAGTCCCGGTTCGTTTATCCAAGGTCAAGGTCGCTTAATTGGACTTAGAATTTGCGTTTAGCAAAAATGTTAACCGGTCTGTCTGTCTGTAACATCTCTAACTCAAGTTCTGCTTGGTGGATCCTTCCTAAATTTAACCACAATGTTTATCTAGACATGCTACAGTAGCCTGCCAAGTCCCGGCTCGTTTTTCCAAGGTCAAGGTCGCTTAATTGGACTTAGAATTTGCGTTTAGCATTTGCGTTAAGCAAAAATGTTAACCTCAATTTATGTGGAACAAGTCCACTTATTTACATAACACTTTGTGATAAAGCTTTGAAACTTGGAACACTTGTTCACCGTCACAACCTTCACCTGTAGGCAAGAGTAAATAACTCTGTCAAGCATTTTGACAGAATTATGCCCCTTTTTAACTTAGAATTTTTGGTTAAGGCTTTGTTAAAGTCCATTTATTTACATAACCCTTTGAGATAAAGCTTTTAAACTTGGAACACTTGTTCACCATCACAAGCTTCACCTGTAGGCAAGAGAAAATAACTCTGTCAAGCATTTTGACCGAATAATGCCCCTTTTTAACTTAGAATTTTTGGTTAAGGCAGCCGGTGGGATATGTTGTAGGAACAGTATACGGGATACCTTCTTTAGCTCTACTTTGGCTGGGCTTTTTGGGTTCCCATAATAAGACATTTTATTCTGTAATTAAATTTTGGATATACCCTATTACAACTCTATTAAAATATGATCCACTGTGTACTCCCTCATTGCCATAGCGGGTCGAATAGTGTTTGACTGGAGGGGTTGCATAGTGCGCGTATATAACAGTTGTTTATTTGTATTGCTTAGTTTATATGCATGAACTTCAAATTGATCTGTTCTGTTACCCAATTTTCCGGCAATATTTTATGTGCAGTGTTGTATGCCAAACAAATGTACCCAAGTCTGTTGAGTCTGGGTCAAAATTGTGTGAAGTACTGGCACTGCGCATAGAATGTTGCATTCAAGTTTTGTTTTTTATGATCTGAGTGCGTTGACACAATATAATAGAGCATAATACGACACAGACAGATAAACTTACGGAAAAGATGTAGCTGATTTACCTATGTCCTAAATAAATTCTATTTTATTATTATTCTTATCTATATATAAGTATTAAATATATTTTATTTTAAATGTTCTATAATTTACGCATTATTGTACATAAAATGTATCTTTGAGAAGCGCTTTGAACGCACATATCCTGTATGAAAAGAGCGCTATATAAATGTGGTATAATAATAATAAAAATAATAATTAAGGCTTTCTTAAAGTCCATTTATTTACATAACCCTTTGAGATAAAGCTTTTAAATTTGGAACACTTGTTCACCATCACAATCTTCACCTGTAGACAAGAGTACATAACTCTGTCAAGCATTTTGACAGAATTATTCCCCTTTTTAACTTAGAATTTTTGGTTAAGGTTTTGGTTAAAGTCCACTTATTTACATAACCCTTTGAGATAAAGCTTTTAACCTTGGAACACTTGTTCACCATCACAAGCTTCACCTGTAGGCAAGAGTACATAACTCTGTCCAACATTTTGACAGAATTATGCCCCCTTTTAACTTAGAAATTTTGGTTGAGGTTTTGGTTAAAGTCCACTTATTTACATAACCCTTTCAGATAAAGCTTTTAACCTTAGAACACTTGTTCACCATCACAAGCTTCACCTGTAGGCAAGAGTACATAACTCTGTCTAACATTTTGACATAATTATGACGCTTTTTAGCTTGGAATTTTTTGTTAAGGTTTTGGTTAAAGTCCACTTATTTACATAATCCTTTCAGATAAAACTTTTTAAACTTGAAACATTTGTTCACCATCAGAAGCTTCATCTTCATCTCAAGCATTTAGACACAATTATGGCACTTTTTAATTTAGAATTTTTGGTTAAGGTTTATTGTTAAAGTATGCCTATTTACAACCTTGAAACTTGGTCGGAAAATTGGACTTAGAATTTGAATTTAGCAAATACGTTAACCCCAGTTTATGTTGAACAAAACCTCGACGGGCGTATATTGTGCCCACTGGCACTCCTGTTGATGTAGCCAGAGTGTTCACCAAAGTCTTGGTAGCATCAGGTTGCCCTGATCAGAGATTGAGCCATCAAGGTCAAAAATTCTTTTGTTTATTGACCATTATAAAATACGCCTTCCACACCATTGCATACAGAGATAACCCAAATCAGACGATTCCTGTAGGAGGAAATGACCAGAAATAGTTTAGACAGCTACGTCAAAACAAATAGTGATTTTTGTTTACAGCAATCAGTGGTGCGCTGTGACCATATTTGCCAGTTCTATTGATAATTCTGTGTCCCTGGTGATGGATGACTGGGACCTAGATGCGGGCGATATTCTGAACATCTATGATGGTATATCATTTTACTCTTCCCTTTCTATCCTGTCCTGTGTTACATACATGCTTAGTAAATTTACTATACTGTTTGGGTCAGATGCCGAGAGGCAGTGTGTCATTTAGGGATCACTTTTCCATTGTCTGTCTGTCCGTCCGTCCGTCACTCTTTTTTGTCCATCACACGTTTCGAAGAAATCACGAGCTATTGTCGTAACTCCGGCGTCCGCGTCGTCATCGCCATTGTCGTCATCATTGACGTCCTCGTCCCAAATCTTAACATTGACCATAACTACTTCAATTTTTAGCTCACCAGAGCACAAAGTGCTCAGGGTGAGCTTTTGTGATCGCCTGATGTCCGTTGTCGTCCGTCGTTCGTCGTCAACAATTTGAACCTTTAAAAATCTTCTCCTCTGAATCTACAGGGTTCTCAGCTTTCATCTTTGGCACATAGCATAATCCTTAGGTCCTCTACAAAAGTTATATAAATTATGCCCCTAGGGTCAAAATTGGCCCCGCCCCAGGGGTGGGAAGTTTTCAATAGAAACTTATAGTAAAACTTTGAAAATCTTCTCCTCTGAAACTGGAAGGCTCTCAGCTTTCATATTTGGCACAGAGCATCATGTTCAGGTCCTCTATAAAAGTTATATAAATTATGGCCCTGGGGTCAAAATTGGCCCCGCCCCAGGGGTGGGCAGTTTTCAATAGAAACAAATAGTGAAAACTTTGAAAATCTTCTTCTCTGAAACTGGAAGGCTCTCAGCTTTCATATTTGGCATATAGCATCATGTTCAAGTCCTCTACAAAAGTTATATAAATTATGGCCCCGGGGTTAAAATTGGCCCCACCCCAGGGGTGGGCAGTTTTCAATAGAAACAAATAGTGAAATCTTTGAAAATCTTCTCCTCTGAAACTGGAAGGCTCTCAGCTTTCATATTTGGCACAGAGCATCATGTTCAGATCCTCTACAAAAGTTATATAAATTATGGCCCTGGGGTCAAAATTGGCCCCGCCCCAGGAGTGGGCAGTTTTCAATAGAAACCAATAGTGAAAACTTTGAAAATCTTCTTCTCTGAAACTGGAAGGCTCTCAGCTTTCATATTTGGCACAGAGCATCATGTTCAGTTCCTCTACAAAAGTTATATAAATAATGGCCCTGGGGTCAAAATTGGCCCCACCCCAGGGGTGGGCAGTTTTCAATAGAAACAAATAGTGAAAACTTTGAAAATCTTCTTCTCTGTAACTGGAAGGTTCTCAGCTTACATATTTGGCATATAGCATCATGTTCAGGTCCTCTACAAAAGTTATATAAATTATGGCCCTGAGGTTAAAATTGGCCCCGCCCCAGGGGTGGGCAGTTTTCAATAGAAACAAATAACGAAAACTTTGAAAATCTTCTCCTCTGAAACTGGAAGGCTCTCAGCTTTCATATTTGGTGCATAGCATCGTGTTCAGGTCCTCTACAAAGGCTGTATAAATTATGGCCCTGGGGTCAAAATTGGCCCTGCCCCAGGGGTGGGCAGTTTTCAATGGAAACAAATAGTGAAATCTTTGAAAATCTTCTTCTCTGAAACTGGAAGGCTCTCAGCTGTCATATTTGGTGCATAGCATCATGTTCAGGTCCTCTACAATTTTTTTTTTTAGCTCACCAGAGCTCTTTTGTGCTCAGGGTGAGCTGTTGTGATCACTTGATGTCCGTCGTCCGTCGTGCGGTGTGCGTCGTCCGTCGTCGGGCGTCAACAATTTGAACCTTTAAAAATCTTCTCCTCTGAATCTACAGGGTTCTCAGCTTTCATCTTTGGTACATAGCATCATCTTTAGGTCCTCTACAAAAGTTATATAAATTTTGCCCCTGAGGTCAAAATTGGCCCCGCCCCAGGGGTGCCTTGTTTTCTATTGAAATATATAGTAAAACTTTGAAAATCTTCTCCTCTGAATCTACAGCGTTCTCAGCTTTCATATTTGGCACATAGCATCATGTTCAGGTCCTCTACAAAAGTTATATAAATTATGCCCCTGGGGTCAAAATTGGCCCCGCCCCAGGGGTAGCCAGATTTCATTAGAAACATATAGTGACAACTTTGAAAATCTTCTCCTCTGAATCTACAGTGTTCTCAGCTTTCATATTTGGCACATAGCATCATGTTCAGGTCCTCTACAAAAGTTATATAAATTATGCCCCTGGGGTCAAAATTGGCCCCGCCCCAGGGGTAGCCAGTTTTGAATAGAAACATATAGTGACAACTTTGAAAATCTTTTCTTCTGAATCTACAGGGTTCTCAGCTTTCATATTTGGCACATAGCATCATGTTCAGGTCCTCTACAAAATTATATAAATCATGCCCCTGGGGTCAAAATTGACCCTGCCCCAGGGGTGGTCAGTTTTCAATAGAAACATATAGTGAAACTTTGAAAATCTTCTCCTCTGAAACTGGAAGGTTCTCAGCTTTCATATTTGGCACATAGCATCATCTTCAGGTTCTCTACAATTTGTTTTTATAAATTATGCCCCTGGGGTCAAAATTGGCCCCGCCCCAGGGGTAGCCAGTTTTCAATAGAAATATATGGTAAAACTTTGAATATATTCTTCTCTGAAACTGAAAGGTTCTCAGCTTTCATATTTGGCACATAGCATTATGTTCAGGTCCTCTACAAAAGTTATATATATTATGCCCCTGGGGTCAAAATTGACCCCGCCCCAGGGGTGGCCAGTTTTCAATAGAAACATATAGTGACAACTTTGAAAGTCTTCTCCTCTAAATCTACAGGGTTCTTAGCTTTCATATTTGGCACATAGCATCATGTTCAGGTCCTCTACAAAAGTTATATAAATTATGCCCCAGGGGTCAAAATTGGCCCCGCCCCAGGGGTAGCCATGTCTCAATAGAAACATATAGTGACAACTTTGAAAATCTTCTCCTCAGAAACTGGAAGGTTCTCAGCTTTCATATTTGACACATAACATCATGTTCAGGTCCTCTACAAGAGTTATATAAATTATGCCCCCGGGGTCAAAATTGGCCCCGCCCCAGGGGTAGCCAGTTTGCCATAGAAACATATAGTGTCAAATTTGAAAATATTTTCCTCAGAAACTGGAAGGTTCTCAGCTTTCATATTTGGCACATAGCATCATGTTCAGGTCCTCTACAAAAGTTGTATAAATTATGACCCTTGGATCAAAATTGGCCCGCCCCAGGGGTGGCTAGTTTTCTCTAGAAACATATAGTGAAAACTTTGAACATCTTCTCCTCTGATTGCCTGGTGAGCGATGTCAGGGCCATTCTGGCCCTCTTGTATAAATTATGGCCCTGGGGTCAAAATTGGCCCTACCCCAGGGGTGGGCAGTTTTCAATAAAAACAGAGAGAAAACTTTAAAAATCTTCCCCTGAAACTGGAAGGTTCTTAGCTTTCATGTTTGGCTGATAGCGTCATGTTCAGACTGGTCCTCTACAAAAGTTTTCTAAATTATGCCCCTGGGGTCAAAATTGGCCCGTCCCAAGACCGGCTAGTTTTCTATAGATACATATAGTGAAAACTTTGAAAATCTTCTACTCTAATTGTCTGGTGAGCGCTTCAGGGCCATTCTGGCCCTCTTGTTCATTTACAACCTTCATTTTTGGTATGCATGTTCATCTTGACAAGGCCTATCCACACATACCAACATGATAACAGATGAGCGTTCGCACCCGCTTGCTGTGCTCTTGTTTGTCCACTGTTTGCTTATTGAATTGTATAGATCTTATTCTAAAATTTCTGTCATGGCCAAACGTTCTCATGCTCATATACTATTACATGTACGAATATTACATTATGGTATAACCTAGGTGATAAACTATATGGTCATCTATATGATAACCTAGGTATTAAACTATATGATCATTTATGTGATAACCTATCTTTCTATAATCTAGGTGATAAAACTAAATGATCATCAAGGTGATAACCTATGGTATAACCTAGGTGATAAACTATAAGATCATCTATGTGATATATGCTATAACCTAGGTGATAAACTATATGATCATCTAGGTGATAACCTATGGTATAACCTAGGTGATAAACTATAAGATCATCTATGTGATATATGCTATAACCTAGGTGATAAACTATATGATCATCTAGGTGATAACCTATGTTATAACCTAGGTGATAAACTATATGATCATCTATGTGATAATATATGGTATAACCTAGGTGATAAGCTACATGGTCATCTATGTGATAACCTATGGTATAACCTAGGTGTTTGGTCATGTTTGAAAAAAAGTGTTAAGCAACTGCATTTTGTATCAGTTATACCTTTACTCCATGTATATGATTTTCTATGCCATCGTAAACGGACTCCTGTTTCATGACTCCTGTCTGATCAGAATCTGCCATGTTTGCTTATGAAATAATATAGATATGATTCCACAGTTTCTACTATGGATCTAATTTGATGTGTCCATGTGCCAGTATAAAAATTAATCTAATTAGCTTAATTCTGTCTCTCATATGAACGCCTTTTCACATATTTGCAAACAGAGAAGACCCAGATCAGATGGCTCCTATAGGAGCGGTATGATCAGGGTTTGTTTTATTTGGTAATGGAATTTGAAAGATCTGTTTCTTCACTTTTTATACGCCCACCTAATAAAGGTGGTCGTATATTGTCGTGGCCCTGTCCGTCCGTTCGTTCGTTCGTTCGTTCGTTCGTTCGTTCGTCCGTCAACATTTTGTTTGTCCGCTGTTTTCTGGGAAAACTATTTGACAGATATTAATGAAACTTCATACAAATGTTTAATGCATCAAGATCTGAAGCTGAGTTAATTCTGAGGTTCATTTGATTTTTCATTTCAGAGTTATGGCCCTTGTCCTTAAAAAATATGCAAATAGTTTGTCCGCTGTTTTCTGGGAAAACTATTTAAGAGATATTAATGAAACTTCACACAAATGTTTAATGCATCAAGATCTGAAGCTGAGTCAATTCTAAGGTTCATTTGATTTGTCGTTTCGGAGTTATCGCCCTTTTACTTAAAAAATAATGCAAATACATGCAAATAGTTTGTCCGCTGTTTTCTGGGAAAACTATATGAGAGATATTAATGAAACTTCACAAAAATATTTAATGCATCAAGATCTGGTGCCAAGTTAATTTTGAGGTTTATTTGATTTGTCGTGTCGGAGTTATGGCCCTTTTACTTTAAAAATAATGCAAATATATGCATATAGTTTGTCCGCTGTTTTCTGATAAAACTATTTGACAGATATTAATGAAACTTCATACACATGTTTAATGCATCAAGACCTGAAGCTAAGTCGATTCTGAGGATCATTTGATTTGTTGTTTTGGAGTTATGGCCCTTGCACTTAAAAAAATAATGCAAATCTATGCAAATATGAGGATGGCCATAACTTTTTCATTTGAAATGATATTTACTTCAATTTTTTTATATGGTTAAACCTTAATGTGAATTTTCACATATATTGCGGGGGTTTTGATATGTCATTTTATTCTAAAGTTATGGTCCTTGAACTTTGTGTGTTTGTTGCTTTGTTTGTCGGTCAACTTTTAGTTTGTCTGTTGTTTTTTAGGAAAACTATTAAAATGATATGAATGAAACTTAACACAAATGTTTTAAGCAACAAAATTTGAAGCTGAGTTTATTTTGAGGTTCATTCAGTTTGTCTTTACAGAGTTATGGCCGTTGCACTTTACAAAAATCTGCAAAAATGAGGATTAGCTGTAACTTTTTTATTGAATAAGATATTCACTTCATTTTTTTAAAAAATAGTATCACCTTAATATGGAAATCAAGATCTGGAGCACAGATTAGAAAATGTCAACACTTATAAGGCATGTTGAATCAGTTTGCAAGTGGGCGTATTATGTACCGTATGCGGTACTCTTGTTTAAAATGGCTACAATATTCTACCTCCCATATTTTGTTGTAACTATTTTTTTCCAATGGATATTCAGTAGGTATTGAAATTTTGAATAAACATAGAACAGGGAAAGGGTTAATTAACATAGATATTCACGAAGTTACAGGTAAATTTGGGTGTGAAATTTTCTTTTACTCTCTGTCAGGGCAAAACGGCCAGTATGAATTACTGGGAAGCTACTGGTCTACTGGCAGTACTGTGAACAGCACGGGTAGATACCTATACATTGTCTTCAATTCAGACTCCATCGCAGCCTTGCGGGGCTTCAAGGTGAAATACACTGAGATAACAAGGGGTAGGTGGACTATTCATGGATGATTCATATTTCACTTGATTAATATTTATTTGTTTGTGTTAACGTCCGTTTCTGCCAACTATGGGCTAGTTTGACACCCCAGAGAGAGGAGTGGATACAAAAAACTTGGGCTGGATGCCATACTCTTTTTAACTCACCAGAGCACAAAGTGCTCAGAGTGAGCTTTTGTGATCACTTGATGTTTGTTGTCTGTCGGAGTGCGCCGTCCGTTGTTCGTTGTCCGTTGTCACCAATTGAACCTTTAAAAATCTTCTCTGAATCTACAGGGTTCTCATCTTTCATCTTTGGCATATAGGTCCGCCCATTTGGCACATAGCATCATATTCAGGTCCTACAAAAGTTGAATAAATTATGTCCCTGGGGTTAAAATTGGCCCTGCGCCAGGAGTGTCCAGTTTTCAATAGAAATATATAATGAAAACTCTGAAATTGGAAGGTTCTCAGCTGTCATATTTGCACATAGCATCATGTTCAGGTCCTTTACGAAAGTAATATATAAATTATGCCCCTGTGGTCAAAATTGGCCCCGCCCAAGGGGTGGCCAGTTTCAATAGAAATATATAGTGAAAATCTACTCCTGAAACTGGAAGGTTATCAGCTTTCATATTTGGCACATAGCATCATGTTCAGGTCCTCTACACAAGTTATATAAATTATGCCCCTGGGGTCAAAATTGGCCACACCCCAGGGGTAGCCAGTTTTCAATAGAAACATATAGTGCAAACTTTGAAAATCTTCTCCTCTGAATCTAACGGGTTCTCAGCTTTCATATTTGGCACATAGCATCATGTTCAGGTCCTCTACAAAAGTTATATAAATTATGGCCCTGGGGTCAAAATTGGCCCCGCCCCAGGGGTAGCTAGTTTTCAAAAGTAACAAATAGTGAACACTTTGAAAATCTTCTCCTGAAACTGGTAGGTTCTCAGCTTTCATATTTGGCACATAGCATCATGTACAGGTCCTCTACAAAAGTTATATAAATTGTGCCCATTGTGTCAAAATTTGCCCTTCTCTGCCCCAGGCTAGTTTTCAATAGAAACATATAGTGAAAACTTTGAAAATCTTCTCCTGATTGTCTGGTGAGCGCTTCAGGGCCATTCTGGCCGTCTTGTTTATAGAAACATATTGTGAAAACTTTAAAAATCTTATCCACTGAGACTGAAAAGTTCTTAGCTTTCATATTTGGCACTTAGTATCATCTTCAAGTCTTCTACAAAAGTTATATTAATTATGCCCCTGGGTTCAAATGAGACCCTGCCCCAGGAGTGGCCAGTTTTCTATAGAAACATAGTGAAAAGTTTGAAAAGCTTCTCCTCTGATTGCCTGTGAGCGATATCAGGGCCATTATGTCCCTCTTGTTATCGATATAGTTTCTCTGGTTCTTTTATATGCCCAGTATAAAGCATCCAAAGGAATTGGTCCGGCGTGAGATCAAACTCGGGACCCCTGGTATTGTAGTTGAGCAGGATAACAACTCAACCAAGTCTGCCGGTGATTAATATTTATGTGAATAAATGAACCCGTTACTTCATGAATATTCATGACATAAAAATAATAACATATTGAATATTAATTAGATTATTTTTTGTAAATCGACACAGGAACTTTTGTCCATAGTAGAAATGGCTCTTACAGGAACTGTCTGATCTGGGTCTACTCCGTTAAAAAATGGATTAACCATTTTCTCCATATATACACCTTTCTGTGCCTTTGCAAACAGAGTAGACCCAGATCAGATGGTTCCTGAAGGAGCCATCCGATCAGGGTCTGCTCTGTTTGCTTATGATATAGATATGATTCTACAGTTTCTGCCATGGCCAAAACTGTCTGTGTCCATATGCTATTCTAACAATGAAATCTAATTAATATTCATGATGTCATTGTTTCTTGTTAGCTCACCTGAGCCAAAGGTTCAGGATGAGCTATTGTGACCACTCTTTGTCCGTCGTCCAGTTTCCGGTGTCCAGCGTCCGGCCACATTTTCAAACGACATCTCCTCTGAAACCGCTGACCCGATTTTAACCAAATTTTGTCAGAAGCATCAGTGGCTGGGGGAACGAAAACATGTTCACATTATGACCCCCGGAGCTAAAAATGGCCCCACCCAAAGGCTTGTCAGTTTTTCATAGGAAAATCTTTAAAAATCTTCTCTGAAACTGTAAGGCATAGACCATTGATATTTGGTATGTAGCATTCTCTAATGGTCCTCTACAAAGATTGTTCAAATTATGACCCCCTGGCCAAAAATGGCCAAGCCCAAGGGCTTATCAGTTTTTTATTGGAATTTTTTTTTAAATCTTCTCTGAAACTGTAAGGCGTAGACTTTTGATATTTGGTATGTAGCATGATCCTCTACAAAGATTGTTCAAATTATGACCCCGGACCAAAAATGGCCCAGCCCAAGGGCTTATCAGTTTTTCATAGGAAAATATTTAAAAATCATCTTCTCTGAAACTGTAAGGCCTAGACCTTTAATATTTGGTATGTAGCATGATCTATTGGTCCTCTAAAAAGATTGTTCAAATTATGACCCCGGCCCAAAAATAGCCCCGCCCAAGGGCTAATCTCCTCTGAAACCGCTGACCCGATTTTAACCAAATTTTGTCAGAAGCATCAGTGGCTAGGGGGAACAAAAAGTTGTTCACATTATGACCCCCGAGCTAAAAATGGCCCCGCCCAAGGGCTTATCAGTTTTTCATAGGAAAATCTTTAAAAATCTTCTTCTCTGAAACTGTAAGGCCTAGATCTTTGATATTTGGTATGTAGCATTCTCTAATGGTCCTCTACAAACATTGTTCAAATTATGACCCCCGGGCCAAAAATGGCCCCGCCCAAGGACTTAACAGTTTTTCATAGGAAAATCTTCTGAAACTGTAAGGCCTAGACCTTTGATGTTTGGTATGTAACATGATCTAATGGTCCTCTACAAATATGTAGCTTTGGCTTGTGGTCCTCTGCCAAGAATTTTCAACTTATGTCCCGACCTCTTGGCGAAACTTGGTCCTGCCTTGGGGTTATCAGTTTTTACATGAGAAAAATATAAAATATTATTTTATTCTGAAACCATAAGGCTTAGACCTTTAATTAATGGCATGCTGCTTTGCTTTGTGGTTCTCTACCAAGGTTGTACAAATGATGACTTCTGGGTCAAAAATGGCCCCAACCCAGGGTTATCTCAGTTGAGCGCTTCAGGGCCTCATGGCCCTCTTGTGTGAATATTCATAGTAAAGGATGAAGATAATTTATTACCAAACAGTGGAGAATCAATTCTGTAACATTACAAACTGGCAAACCAGATCCTGATCAGAATTCTACTAATCTGAGTCTACTTTGCAAAGGAAATTCATATGAGAGCCTTTACTCTGATAGCATATAACTGTAACATAAAATATTACAGTTTAACTTTGATATCTCAAACTCGGATAACTCGAATACTTGAAGTAAAAGTTTGATCCTTCTAAACTTTACTATACAGAATTGTTCTAAAAGTTCAATTGTATATTAAAACTTGTGAGGGAATGAATTCTTGCATAAATATTCATGAGATAAAATGTTGAAATTGTCAGGGGGAAAAAAAATCAAACTTCTTTTTGAAATAGTATAGATATAATTTATATTACTCTTTTTGCCATGGGCCATACATTCTTTGTTCATATGATCTTATAAAAATTAATCTAATTTATGTTTGTGATATGATTATTATGTCTCCTCCCATATTTATATGGGGGAGACATATTGTTTTCGTGAGAATTGTCTGTCTGTCTGACCGTCCGTCCGTCCGTCTGTCCGTCACACTTTTTGTCCGGACGATAACTTCAATATGCCTGATGCAAGTTGATTGAAACTTCATATATGGAAAGAGCATAATGAGAGGAAGTGTCATGCACAAGGTCCATAACTCTGGCTTCACTAATATAGGAGTTATTGCCCCTTGTAAAAAAAATAATACTTTTTTGTCCGGGCGATAACTCCTATATGGCTCATGCCATTGGATTGAAACTTCATATATGGAAAGAACATAATGAGAGGAAGTGTCATGCACAAGGTCCATAACTCTGGCTTCACTAATATAGGAGTTATTGCCCCTTGTAAAAAAAACAACACTTTTTTGTCCGGACGATAACTCCTATATGACTCATGCCATTGGATTGAAACTTCATATATGGAAAGATCATAATGAGAAGAAGTGTCATACACAAGGTCCATAACTCTGGCTTCACTAATAATGGAGTTATTGCCCTTGTAAATTTTTCCCCCAATTTTTTGTCCGGACGATAACTTCTATATGGCTCATGCCATTGGATTGAAAGTTCATACATGGAAAGATCATGATAAGAGAAAGTGTCATGCTCAAGGTCCATAACTCTGGCTTCACTAATATTGGAGTTATTGCCCTTTGTAAAAAAATCACAATTTTTTGTCAGGATGAAACTCCTATATGGCACATGTCATTGGAGTGAAACTTCATACATGGAAAGATCATGATAAGAGAAAGTGTCATGCATAAGGTCCTTAACTCTGGCTTCAATAAATTGAGAGTTATTGCCCCTTTTACATTTGTTTAACGCTTTCTTGTCTGGATGATAACTCCTACATAGCTCTTGCCATTGTATTGAAACTTCATACATGGAAAGAGCATGATGAGAGAAAGTGTCATGAACAAGGGCCATAACTCTGGCTTCAATACTTTTGGAGTTCTTGCCCTTTGTTACAGTTTTGTCCGATCAATAACTCCTGTTCGACTGATGCTATTGGAATGACATTTCATTTATGGAAAGAGCATGATGAAAGTAAGTGTCATGCACAAGGGCCATACCTCTGGTATCAATATTTTTGGAGTTATTAGCTGTTATCATTTTCTTCTTGAAAAATGTGGTGTGGAAAGCGCATAATGAGGGGAAGTATCAGTCATCAAGTCCATAACATTTTTAGTGATTTTCCTTTACATATTGTTTTTATTAGAGGGGAGACATCCGTTTTTGTGACAAAAACCTCTAGTTTTTTATTTGAAAAACCATCAGGTAAAGGTTAAGGTGGTTTTAATATGCATAATTTTCAGTCATTCCGAGCTGTGCATCTGTATACAACAGCTCCAATGCCTCTTCATCAGCAGCTACCATAACATCTCCCGGGTATCCTGGCTACTACTCCAAGTAAGTCACTACATATGTATATGGGTAAGCCACTCTGAGAGAAAGGATCTTATTACATTACAAACAGAGTAGAGTTAGGAGACTTTTATCATGGTTTATTCTGTTTGCTTGGGAAATAATAATAGACCTGACTCTACAGTTTCTACCTACACGAAAACAAAAAACTCCTGTGTACATATGCCATTATAAAAATCGCGCTAATAAATATTCCATGATGTTATTTCTTACATGAATATTTACCTATGGAATCCATTTTATGAGGGTCCTCGCTGTTTGCAGAGTCAATAACCCATTCCCTCATAGGCTATTTTTTTACCTAATCTCTTTGAATAAATCTACCGAAAATGAGGATTTACTAGAGAAAAAGAATTTTTTAGAGTTTTGTAATTGAAACCATTGTGATGAATAGAGCATTTGCTCCTATAGGAGCAAATGCTCTATTTATCACAATGGTTTCAACTTTTACAGAGGCGTAGAAAGGTGTATGTATGGAGGAAAAAGTTAAAAAGTGTATTTGTGGAGTAATAAGATCAACTAAACTAAAGTATCCCTTATCATTAACCCTTTACTTCATGAATATTCATGTAAGAAATAATGACACCATAAATGTTAATTAGATTAATTGTTATAATAACACATGCACACAGGATTTTTTGGATATAAAATCACATTATATCAATCAAAAATTATAACTTTTTCATTTGAAATGATATTTAATTCAATTTTTTTATATGGTTAAACCTTAATATGAATTTTCACATATATTGTGGGGCTTTTGATATGTGATTTTATTCTAAAGTTATGGTCCTTGAACTTTGTGTGTTTGTTGCTTTTTTGTCGGTCAACTTTTAGTTTGTCTGTTGTTTTCTGGGAAAACTATTAAAATGATATAAATGAAACTTAACACAAATGTTTTAAGCAACAAAATCTGAAGCTGAGTTTATTTTGAGGTTCATTCAGTTTGTCTTTACAGAGTTATGGCCGTTGCCCTTTACAAAAATCTACAAATATGAGGATTAGCTGTAACTTTTTTATTGAATAAGATATTCACTTCAATATCTTTGAAAATAGTATCACATTAATATGGGAATCAAGATCTGAAGCACAGATTAGAAAATGTCAACACTTATAAGGCATGTTGAATCAGAGAAAGTTTGCAAGTGGGCGTATTATGTACCGTATGCGGTACTCTTGTTTTTATTGCATCCAGAAATTTCCGCGGTTCTGTCTCTTGTGAATATAATACGAGTTTGGTGAGAGGCCGATCTTCGGGGACTTCCCAAGTGGAAAAAGCCTCTTTTTATCCCAATTTTTGTGAATGAATTTAAAAAAAAAAAACGATAGAGAAATTCCCATTATGTTGACATATCTCAACATTTCCACTGGTCAAACATTTTCGTCAAAGATTTCTTGGCTTGTGTATGTTGGAATGATTTGATATTTAGTCTGAAGCGTAATCTCACTATGTTGTACCATGTCTCCCCTTTTCAGGTCTGTCATTCATCTACTTCCTGTTTGCTGACACATTGATTGAATTTTGGTGATTGTTTTACAAAATTTTCGTCAAAGATTTCTTGGCTTGTGTATGGTTGAATGATTTGATATTTTGTAAGAAGCATAATCATAGTGAGTTGTACCGCGTCTCCCCTTTTCAGGTCTGTCATTCATCTACTTCCTGTTTGCCGACACTTTCATTGAATTTTAATGATTGTTTAATGACAAAATTTTCGTCAAAGATTTCTTGACTTGTGTACGCTGGAACGATTTGATAATTAGTCTGGAGCATAATTATAGTGAGTTGTACAATGTCGGCCCTTTTCAGGTCTGTCGTTCATCTACTTCCTGTTTGCCGACATTTTCATTGAATTTTAATTATTGTTTAATGATAAAATTTTCGTCAAAGATTTTTTGGCTTGTGTATGCTGGAATGATTTGATATTTGGTCTGAAGCATAATCATAGTGAGTTGTACTGTATCTCACCTTTTCAAGTCTGTCATTCATCTACTTCCTGTTTGCTGACACTTTGATTGAATTTTAATGATTGTTTAATGACAAAATTTTCGTCATATTTCTTGGTTTGTTTATGCTTGAATAAATTTTAATGCAATTTAGAAAAAAACCTGACTGGGGCATCCGTGTGCCATGGACACATTTTCTTTTATTAACATTAGTACAAAATTGTGTATTCATAGAGTAAAGGGTTAAGTATTTCTTTTCAAGGATTACAACTTCAGTACTTTTAACCCTTTCCTTCATATATTAACGCTTTTTCGTTCCTCTGCAAATAGAGAAGACCCAGATCAGATGGCTCCTAAAGGAACAGTCTGATCAGGGCCTGGTCTGTTTTCTAACGGAATTGATAGATATGTTTCTTTAGTTTCTAAAGTTGCTTCAATATTCCACCTTCCAAATTTCATTGTAACTATTTTGTTCATGAATATTCTGTAGGTACTGAAATTTGGAATAAATATAGAACACAGAAAGGTTAAAAAAGTTCATACAATTTGATGTCATTATTTTTAAGATGACTATTCATGGAGTAAAGGGTTAAGCATATTTTTTTTCAAGGAAAACAAACTTCAGTTCTTTTGACAAAATGTTTCTTATCTTTCCATTGTAGTAACATAGATGTGTTCTGGCTGATTGTAAAACCTTCTGAGTCTGACAACTTAGTTATGGACATAACAGTGATGAGCATTGAGGAATCTTATCAATGTGTCTATGACAAACTGACAATATATGACGGTACGTACAATAGAACATATCCCTTTATTCCATACGTATGCCTAATCCTACATTTTTGCAAACAATGTAGACCCAGATCAGATATTACCTATAAGAGCTGTCTCATCGGGGTCTGCTCTATTTGCTTATGGAATAATATAGATCTGATTCTACAGTTTCTGCTTTGGCAAAACCTTCATATGTTAATATACCATTTTAAAAAATAATCCAAATAATGGCGTTGTTTCTAACATGAATATTCATGGAGTTTCATGAATTTATGATGGTATATGATTATGTACACAATATTTTTAATGGGGTTTTCCAAGGAAAATGCTCTCTTTATCACATGGTTTGAAGAAGTGACTATTACAGCAGCGTAGAAAGGCGTATTTATGGAGGAAAGGGTTAACCCTTTCCCTCATATAAACGTGTTTTCACACATTTGCAAACAGAGTAGACCCAGATCAGACGGCTCCTAGAGGAGCCGTCTGATCAGGGTCTGCTCTGTTTGCTAATGGAATTTGATAAATCTGTTTCTTTACTTACTAAATGGCAACAAGATACCACTTTCCATATGTTATTGTAACTTTTTTCTCGTGAATATTCTGTAGGTATTGAAATTTGAAATAAACAAAGAACAGGGAAAGGGTTAATTAATTTTGTCAAGGTCAAAAAGTCCAATGTCAATGTGTTATTACAACAATTTATCTAATTAATATTGATGATGTCATTATGATGTCATTATTTCTTACCTCAATATCCATGGAGTAAAGGGTTAAAATTGATACATTTGAGTAATGTAACCCAAGCACATGTTTCATGTTTTAGGTTCGTGCACAACAGACCCTGTGTTAGCCGCGGTATGTGGTTCAACTCCCATCACTTTTGAGGACAGCACTGGGTTGTATGTTCTTGTTTGGTTCAAAACAGATAGTTCTGTGGTACGGACAGGGTTTTCAATGAATTACTACATAGGTAAGAACACAGTAATTTAGCCATTTAATCCTATTTTTCTACATGACCTCATTCAAATATATTTTTATGCCCCCAAAGGTGGGCATATAGTGATCGCATTGTCCGTCCTTCCGTCCTTCCGTCCGTCCGTCCCTCCGTCCGTCTGTCCTTCCGTCCCAAATTCGTGTCCGGTCTGTAACTTCTTCATCTATCAATGGATTTCAATATAACTTGCCACAAATGTTCACCAGACAGAGACGATGTGTCGCGTTCAACTCCCTGGTCCATGGGTCAAAGGTCAAGGTCACAGGGTACAATTACTTTGTCACAAATTTCGTGTCCGGTCTGTAACTTCTTCATCTATCAATGGATTTCAATATAACTTGGCACAAATGTTCACCACACAAAGACGATGTGTCGCGTTCAACTCCCAGATCCATGGGTCAAAGGTCAAGGTCGCAGAGTACAATTACTTTGTCACAAATTTCGTGTCCGGTCTGTAACATCTTCATCTATCAATGGATTTCAATATAACTTGGCACAAATGTTCACCACACAAAGACAATGTGTCGCGTTCAACTCCCAGGTCCATGGGTCAAAGGTCAAGGTCACAGGGTACAATTACTTTGTCACAAATTTCAATTACTTGTTTATCTGTGAATGGATTTCAAAGGAACCTGGCACAAATGTTCACCACACAAAGACGATGTGTCAACTCCCTGGTCCATGTGTCAAAGGTCAAGGTCACAGGGTACAATTTTGGGGGGCATTCGTCACGTGACTGTGACATCTCTTGTTTGAATGTACATTGAAATAACCTTTGATAGGGGACTCACTAAAGGCACAAGCATACTCTTTGGTAACTAAATCTATTCTACTCATTCTTCATAATACATTCAATAATCAATGGGCTTATCAGCTGGTCAGTAAGAGTGGCCAAAAAGGGTCCATAGGAGCAAATGCTCTATCACAGTCGTTGTAAAGGTGACTTTTACTGAGGTTTTAAAATGCATAAATAGGGTATGGGTTAATTGTTGAAATTTCTTAGATTTTCCATTGTCTTTGCTTCTTCTCATAAAATACTTGATGGATATTACTTCATAGTCATGATTCTTTCTAAGGTTAGTTGTGCATATCATCAGCCCATTTTGATCGGATTAATTTTGACTGAGCCTTTCATTGTAGAAATTTCTTGTTTTACCCCCACAAACTTCGTTTGTGATGGGGTGGAGTGTTATACTGGAGTCGCCATGTCCGTCCATTCGTTCTGCCGGCCGGTTTGTCCGGATCATAACTTCCAAAGTATAAAAGCTATTGACTCTAAACTTCATATACAGATAGATCACATTGACCATACATGCAGTGCACAAGGTTCATAACTCTGTCTTCAGTATTTTTGGAGTTATTGCCCTTTGTTATTTTTGTCAAAATCTGGCTTGTCCGGATCATAACTTTCAAAAGTATGAAACCTATTGACTTCAAACTTCATATACAGATAGACCACATTGACCACACATGCAGTGTACAAGGTCCATAACTCTGTCTTCAGTGTTTTTGGAGTTATTGCCCTTTGTTATTTTTGTCAAAATCTGGCTTGTTTTAACAAATGAATGATTTTTTCGGAGCTTTTCTCTGTCATACCTCAACAAAACTTTTTTTAATTTTGCAGTATTGTTGAACACTATCTGAAGTTCTGCACCTGGGATAAAGGTTTTGATTTCTCGCTTCGTGCATGAATGAATGAATGATCTCCCGTTTAATTTAACAAATGAAAATTTAGCGGTCAGGAGCTTTATCTCTATAACCCCATCTCTGTGTCAGATGTGCTAGAGGGGTATTAATCATCTTTAGAGATAGTTATGTCTCCCCCATTTATGGGGAGATATATTGTTTTTGCCAGAGTTGTCTGTCTGTCCGTCCGTCCGTCACAAACTTGTGTCGTGCGTATCTCTGAAACCAGTTGGGCTAGAGTCACCAAACTTCACACGAATGTTCACCAGCATGAGTTGTTGTGCACCTGTTTTTTTTTAATTGTCTCCCCCTGATAATTTTGGAGTTATTGCCCCTGATGACTTAAAATTAGAAAAACTTTGTGTCGCGCGTATCTCTGAAACCGCCGGTACTAGAGTCACCAAACTTCACAGGAATGTTCACCAGCATGAGTTGTTGTGCACCTTTGATTTTTGAATTGTCTCCCCCTGATAATTCTTGAGTTATTGCCCCTGATATGAATACTTATACAAACTTTGTGTCGCGCGTATCTCTGAAACCAGTAGGGCTAGAGTCACCAAACTTCACAGGATTGTTCACAAGCATGAGTTGTTTTGCTCTTGGGTTTTTTAATTGTCTCCCCCTGTTAACTTTGGTGTTACTGCCCCTGATGACTTAAATTTAGACAAACTTTACTTAGTGTCGTGCATATCTCTGAAACCACTAGGGCTAGAGTCACCAAACTTTACAGGAATGTCGACCAGCATGAGTTGTTGTACAACTGGGATTTTTGGATTGTCTTCCCTTGATAACTTTGGAGTTATTGCCCCTGATATGATTACTTAAAATTAGAGAAACATTGTGTCATGCATATCTTTAATACCACCAGGGCTAGAGTCACCAAACTTCACAGGAATGTTCACCAGCATGAGTTGTTGTGCACCTGTTGTTTTTTAATTGTCTCCCCCTGATAATTCTTGAGTTACTGCCCCTGATATGTTAACTTAAAATTAGAGAAACTGTGCTGCACGTATCTCTGAAACCAGAAGGGCTAGAGTCACCAAACTTCACAAGAATGTTCACCAGCATGAGTTGTTGTGCATCTGGGGTTTTTAATTGTCTCCCCCTGATAACTTTGGAGTTACTGCCCCTTATGACTTAAATAAGAGAAACTTTACTTTGTGTCACATGTATCTCTGAAACCACTAGTACTAGTCACCAAACTTCACAAGAATGTTGACTAGCATGTGTTTTTGTGTACCTGGGGCTTTTGAATTGTCTCCCCATGACAATGTTGGAGTTATTGCCCCTGATGACTTAAACATTAGACCCTGATAAGTTTGGAGTTACAGACATTACACTTGTGTATTGGAAAGAGGATGGGAGGGGGAGACATCTGTTTTTGTGACAAAAACAAACCTCTAGTTCTAGTTTTTTTTCTGTTGTCTGCATTTTTCTCCTAAACTGTTCGATGGATTTCAACCAAACTTCAAAGTAATGTTCCATATGATTGGATGAATTTTAAAAATGAGTTATGGGCCTTTAGTTATTAAAATATTTCAGTTTTTGTATTGTCTACACTTTTTTTTCAACAAAACACCATACAAATGATTCATACTAAAGATAGTTGTGCATATTGTCAGCTTATTTTGAGTGGAGAGTTACAGCCCTTTAATTGTAATTCTAATGAATCATATGCTCTCAACTTCAACCAAGATAACATATTCAAGTTCATCCAAGCTAACATGTAGACAAATTTAAAGATTATCTCTTTATACCTTGTTTTCAAAGACTACCGCTTCTACGAATATCAAAAACTCATGACTTTTTGTGTACATAATATGCCATCATAGAAATGCGGCAAATAGATATTCATTATGTCTCTATTTGTTACATTACTATTCATGGAGTAAAGGGTTAATACAGGCAATGTGCTCATTCCTGAGGATTATGGGAAACTCAAAACTAATTCAGAGGTCCAGATAAGATGTGTAAACTTTTTTTGTTTAAACTAAAAAAAAAGTGAACTCAATAAGCTTTTAGCTTTCATTCTAATCCTATACATGTACAAAATAAAATCCATTTAGTTTTTGCTCAAATCGTTTTATATTTCAATCAATACATGAAATTATCCAATACACTGGATCAGTGTATGTTTTGCTTTTAATTCAGAGTATGCTGATAGATTTTGTCGCAGTTGTTATTTTGAAAGAAAATTTTGCCACTCTTTGTCTTAACTTGTAGTCTTCTAGGATACCACCAAATTGAAAGTCGATTTAATAATCGGTAATGGTACGCATAAGCCATAAACACTGATAAATAGAGTATTTCGTTGCTGTGCTGACAAAATCTCATTATATCCATTTTGGCCAAAGAATCTATTCTTCACGATTTCTGATTTAAATGTACAATGCCCACATCCTGTCAAAATTTCAGTGCAATCAACCAATCAAAAGTGTCAAAACTCGCATGTGACTGGACCTTGTATATCTGTTGGTCTGAATTTTCAATATCAAAACCTCATAATACATTTTACACCACAAGCATGTGGAGCAATGGCATTAAACATAAATCACATGCAGATTGGGAACCTAATAGGCCAGTGGATGTGTTGTGGTACATATGTCTGTCCTTTTCTTGATGTGTCAAGGTACAAAGCTTAGACTCAAGTGAAATGTAAATTGTCGTATATCACGATTCCTGGATAAAACATAAACAACGAAATATTGTATAAGTCGTAGATACATGAGGTGAACAAAACTTTTACAAAAAAATTGTACGTTTAAAACACGTCTTTTTTAACACTGTATTGTCACATACCAGATGATAGAATAAAAAGAGTTTTATCAATGATAGAATAAATAAAGTTTTATCAATTAATTTGTGTTTTAATATGATACCAAAATATAAACTTTATTTGTGACAAAAACGCATTCATAAAAATAATCAGTTTTTTGCTCCTCCTGAAAAGTAATATGTCAGCACAGCGACAATTTACTCCTATGGAGCAAGTGCTCAATTTGTCACAGCCGGTTCAAAAAGTGTCTTTTACAGAGGCATAGAAAGGTGCATTTATGGAGGAAAGGGTTAACCCTTCCTCCATAACTACACCTTTCTACGCCTCTGTAAAAGTCACTTTATGAAACCATTGTGATAAATAGAGCATTTGCTCCGATAGGAGCAAATGCTCTATCATAATCATGGATTCTAAAATTTTCCTTTTCTCTAGTTAATGCTCCTTTTGGGTAGATTCAAAGTGGATGGATCTAAAATAGCCTATGGAGGAAAGGGTTAACTGTAGCTCTGCTAATTCATGATGGGTTTTTTTCAGGTACCTTCGTAGATGATGATGAAGATGGCTCTGTACTGGAAGACTGGATTATTCCCTTGATTGTTCTTGTAGTCATCGTAGTGATAGTAATAGGAGTTGTTGTGTTTGTGTGGGTAATGATGTATAGAAATAAGCGTCGACAGGTCGGCGTCCGTACAGGGAACATGTCATCCTCGTCTCGCCCAAAGCTGGCTAGGAAACTAACAACACACCAGCTACTTATGCAATTCAAGTCTCAGTATAAACGGCAGCATAATGGTTCAAGGCAGAACTTAGGATTTCAACCGCCACCAGGACCACCACCGCCACCACTGCCAGCACACCACTTGCCGCCAAACCCACCCGGACCGAACACGGTGTTCATGAACCGGAGTGATATGACCCCTCATCCACAACCCCAGCCTCATGGGGCAGACCCTGTATATCCCCCTCCAAATGTATTAGGAAATGACTCAGTCATGCCTAAACCGATAATTCCAGTGCTACCTGCGGGTCAGACATTCCAACCATCAGCTCCTCCTGTAATACCAGTGAACCCGACACCTGGGGTAATACCCCCACCATTCAATTATATTACACCCAGAGAGGCCAGAGAGGCAGCAGAAGCAGCAGCCCAGGCACAGTCGGGTGCCTTGCAGTGATCATTATAGCTTTAACAAATAAATGAACAATTTGATATTTTCAGAAATGAAACTGAATACTGTATCACACTTGTTAAAGTCTAGAAAGAATTCACATTTGTTACATTCTGAAAACCTGGAATCGTCATTCATTCAAAATTTAAGTATAAAAGAATTCAGACCCTTTATGCAGGTGGCTGCTTAATTTAAGGTGTAAGAGTCATGCAAAAAGTTCCTAGAGATGCTTTCTGCATGACTTTCACCCTGCATTAAACCGCAATCAGTCGTAAAGATTGATAATGATACGTGTTTGAGTGTTCCAATCAAGTTGTTAACCCTTCTCTTGCTGAATTTTAAAATACATTTCTCCTTCTTTACCCATGCCCTGTTGTAGAATTACATATATCTTCACTGTGTACACGTATTTCGCTGTGCAATCACTGCTGTGGAGTGCACCGGTTGCACAATCAACTTGTAAATAGTGCAGACCCTGAATATCTCATCTGGGTCTTCACTATTTACAGGTATGTATATTGACGTGAACAGCAAGCGAAGCCTTAAAAGTACATGTATATTGGTAAATACCAGCATTATGAAGTTGATATTACCATCTTGCTTATTAGTTGGGCATCCAACTGAGGAAAATGTGTCGAGCCATGGCATGAAATAGTAGAAGTTGGCATGCACTGGATATGTAATATTTGATGTCTTAGTATTCAGAAACTGCCCCATGCCACCTGAAATTTTGCCCTCGTTTCTCTTAATTAGGTCAAAGGTCAACTAAGTGCATATTTTATATACGTTATTTGAGAAATCATTATATCTTTATCAGTTGTGTGTGAAAAATAATAAAAATGGTACCAAAATGAAGGTTAAACGTTGGCCTTTAATTTGCACTTATTTTGTGTAAAACATTTTATTCAAATATTCATGAATATTAATGAGAGCATCCAAAAACAGTAAAAAATCGCTAAAATCAACATGTAACTATGATACATGTTGTCATGTCTTCGCAATTGTTGCTATTTGATAAGCATAAATGACATCAAAATAAAGGTTAGACAGAATGCTACTCGAACAAATAACTGTATGCAGTCATACCAGCTATATATTATGCACAAGTACTTTTAAAGTAAAGTGGGTGGGGTAAATGAACACCTAAACAAAGCGTTTAGTCCTGTTTAAAGTAACTAATAAATTCACTATATTTGTATGGCTATTTGCTGGGTTGGTACAATTAACACCATCGCACACATGTTAGTGTGCTTTTTAAAGCTGTTTTGAAGCATTTCAGCGAAATGAATTTGTACTTGATTTTGCACCCAAAATTTGTTTAATGCATGCATCAGGTGCAGTTGGTACATTTCCAAACCACTAATAAAAGTTCGGCACCATCTTGCTATGCGTTAGTATCAATAGCATTTATGCATGTACGAGCGTATCTATGAGCTCAGATCCATTTATAAGCTTGATAGTTTGCTCTAGCAATTTTCAGTTCTACTGCATCATTTGTTGTGGAAGCAGTTCAAGTGTTTTCTTCACCTTAACCATATTGTTTAATTATTGCATCATCAATGGTTTCTCCATTGGCACCAAGCGTATCTCTTGTATGACCGTACACCTCTTCAAATATCTGAAAGCAGATCGGGCATGTAAAATATTTCTTCCAACAGGTCTTCTTTCCGATTCCAGTGAAAGGAAAGGTTGCATAACATCCAGTTATTGCATGAAACCCAATGAAAATGCTCCGGCAGACATCTTGAGATAACTTGCGGAAAATACAATTTTGTTTTCTTGGAGGTCCCAATCCTCATCCAGACTCTAATGCCTTATAAAGGTCCAAGATGGAAATCAGTACTACTAGTACATCAAAATATTGGCATTTGACAACTATCCAGCCTTGACCCTTTCTAGCAGCATCCAAGCCTTGAACGCATACAAGACAATCAATGTATCCACCTTGTCATGATTTGGGACACTTCGGGTCTGCATTTGCCTTGAATGACGATATTCCAATGCATCTGTTGAATACTGCAGTACTAGTATACTACATCAACTCTGTGTTTGTGGCTTCTTCTTCTACTTCTTATTTTGTTGTGTTTGGCAGCTTTAAAGCAGGCTACTCGCACCATTGTGGTATACACAAAGGTGAGGGAGGGTCCAACGTTCAGATTTTAAAAACAAGTTAAACATTGCAAACAGAAGAATATTACATGACAGCTGAGATCCCAGCCTGAAAAGTTGGGAGCTATCACCTGATGTTATGGTAGCTTGTTCAAGATGATATTGACAGCAGAGTGAAAGCAATATTCCCAAAGAAACTTGGTCCTGCAAAACCGTGAAACGGATCTTAAGGAGTGTCCTCTTGTAGGTGCACCGTGAGGGCATTAGAAGGTCGGGTGTCAGCTGCAACAAAATCATTCACGGACCTATAGAACATCGCGGCCTTTACTTTTTCTGCCTCTGAATGAGCAAATCATATTAAACATGACACCAATTCTGCTTCTTCTACAATAATTCAAATAACAAGTCTGGTAGCTCTATGTTGGACCATCTCCTCACGACTTGTCATGGCCTTGGTATGTGGGTTCAAAACGCAGGATGTTTACTCAACCTGCAGACTGATCAGGGGTTTGTAATTTGCCTCCTTGGTTGGCTTTTGGCAGGATCCAAGATTCCTGCTAAGAAAGGCTGTGAATTAGTCTTCCTTCTTTATAACCATCTCGACATGGGCTTTCCAAGACAATTGAGCAGACGGTAGCGTCACCAGGTATTTTGCCTATTTTGTTGTCTTCTGTCTCTTGCTATGAACAGTATAATTGGTATATATGTTTTTCCGCTTGTTGATAATAAGCAGGATCTTAGCACTTCTCTGCAATGAACCCAGTCTTTCCCCATTCCCACAGACTGTCGATATCATTCTGGAAGACGTCTGCATCTGCTATTGACTCAGCACGAAAGAGAAGAGTCGACAGGGATAGCATAGGAATTCCGTGCGGTCATCATTGCATGTGAGGGAAAGGAAAGGACTGAGAACGGCACATTTGTGAACATCGGGTGTTATCGGTACTGACACGAAGGAAACACCTTCCAGCGTGATTTATTGGATATAATCAAGCATCAAGAAGCAGGTATCTGTAAGACAATTTGTCAAATGTTTTGGAAAAGTCAAAATTGCGTCAATCTAATGAGACTGGTCCAGACCTGACACAAGGTCATTGACCATATTGATCACTTTGTCTCACAAAAGTGCTGCTTCCTGAGGCCATTCTGGCATTGGCTGATGATGTCAAGGCACTAAGAAAAAACAACAGGTTACTGTGTATGATGTATTCCATGATCTTACATGTAATAGAAGTTAGGGATACAGGACAGTGGTTTGAAGGGGTTATTCTTGACGACCGTGTATTTGTAAATAGGATTAACGTGACGGTCTTCTCAGCACTGGAGACTTTATCCTGGTCAAGAGGACTGGAAGATCAGAGCAAGAACAGGAGCCAGGGAATGTGCCACTTCTTTTTGGAACCTTGATAAGATGGTGTCTAGACATGTAGCTTTGTGGAGATTAAAGCCCTTAAGAACCTTGCAGACACTATTTATCATGACATGGGTAGGAAGGGTATCCGAATAAGAATACTCTCAAATGGCACAAGGGAGATATAGGTCCTAATGTGTAAAGACAGAGAACTAGTGGTTCAGTATTTCAACATTGCTTTGTGTATCAATATGGTTAATGTCATCATTCGTCAGTAGGGTTAATCTCGAGCTGTCACATTTCTTGCTCCTAACAAAAGCGTAGAGCTTCTTACAGCTGGTGCCTGTCACCAGGTCAATCACATACCCATCAGTGTCGACGGGCCGTAAAACACCATTCATTCATTCCTTGCACTTCTTCTTTGCAAGTTTTCTGTAGTTCCTTGCATATGCCCAGTTCATCTGTACATTGGTCCTCAGCACTTTTTTGTATGCACATTTCTTTTTTCGTGATAAATGGCTGGCTGAAGCGGGTGCATGTTAACCTTAGAAGGGACCACTAATTTGAGGACGGCTGTGTACTATCCAATAGAGTACAGATTGGTAAAGGGGCTGATTTGCCAAGTGTGCTGCAAACTCAGTCATTTTGATGGGTCATAGAGCATTTGTTAGTCTCCTTCCACAGGTGGACAAGATGTGGGGTAGGCTTCCTTCGTGAAGGAAAGATATTTTAGTCAGTACTATGAAATGCTCGCTCACTTATTCCGGGTATTGAGGTATATCTGTTTAACTAGTGATCGTTTGTGGCAATAACATATAGTGTTGTCATTACGGATAGGGAATGTTACGCATATTCAGTGGCAATGAATATGTCTATGAGTTCATGGTTGATTGAGAGTGGGTACCTATGGCCAGTAACTGTTAAAATGGCCAATCGATATCCGAGAGATTCATTTTCCTGCAAATGTAGAAAGGGTTTTGTCATAGGTACTGCTCGTGTAAAATATATCAATTCCTTATGTAAAAACATCGTCATACTCACCAGGAGCTATGACGTTTCAATCACGAATGATACAGAAAGCTAATATAAGGTGTGTACAATCAAACAGACAATGTTTCACTGAGACTATTGCAATAAGAGACTAATATTCTGGCGTTTTTATTATCATCTCTAAATAATACATCTGCGTGAAAAGGTACTTTAACAAATTTGTATCAAATTTATAATTATACAGTATGATGCTGTACTGTAAACGTATTTAAAACGATGTTTTCCGAACTTGCAATCATCACAGGTCACTAAAATCTTCTTTAAATGTGCCATAAATATATCTATACTTACTAGGGAGACATTGCTAAAAACTTAAATGAAAAAAAGTGTCGAAATTGTCAAAATTAAAGTTATTTTATACTAAATAGAGATTTTATTACATTTTTGCACTCATTTGACCTTTGACCTAGTTTCTGACCTTCAAAGAGGGTTTTGGCAGTGGCATGGACCAGAACCACAAATGATTAGTATCTGGCAACACAAATATGGTATTCAAACATTTCTACTAAAAAATGCCATGGACCTTGAAAAATAAGCGACTTTTTACACCTCGGATGCCCAACTATATGAAGAATAGATTGAATTTAAACATAGTGTACAAAAAGATCAATTTTATTCCTCAAAATTCAGTTAAATATACTAATAAAGAAAAAGGAATTTTGAATCATTTGTATATAACTTACTCGCATTAATTTGTCATCCGTATTTATATAATTTTCCATGTAAAAGTCGCCAGGTTCATTCATTACTCTCAAAGACCATTTATAGTTGAACTTTGATATCTCAAATTTGGATAACTCGAACTTTAGGATAACTCGAACTTCAGTAAAACTCGAACTTTGGTGCTTCCAAAACTTACAGAATTGCTCTAAAATGTATCACTACAGATATCTAGAAACACATGTGACAGCTTAATGCAGGTCTAAAGTAATGTGACACCTCATATAGGAACTTTGAGCATTACTTAATATAAGTTAAGGCCTGCATAAAGTTGTAATCTTGAGAAATAGTGTATAGTCCCTTGATGTTTGAGATGTCCAAGTTCAAATGTACACCATTACAGTCAAAGATGCAAAATGATGAGAAAACACTGAACCCTTGATCGATTTAATATTCATGTAAGAAATAATGACATCATGAATATTAATAAGGTTAATTTTTATAATGGCATATGAACATAGGGCATTTTGGTTCAGGCAGAAATTGTAGAATCAGAACCATATTATGATACCATAAGCAAACCGAGCAGACCCTAATCAGACAACTTGTATAGGAGCCATCTGATCTGGTTCTACTGTTTACAAAGGTTTTTATATGAGGGAAAGGATTAGATCAGTTTCCCAATTGTATTGACTGCATTAACCCTTTCAATGCTGAATTTTCAAATGGACTATTCCAAAATTGAAACGGGTCAAGTTTACTGTGAATATTCAGTGTTAATTAACCATTTCCCTGTTCTATGTTTAATGCAAATTTCAATACCTACTGAATATTTATGGACATAGTAGTTGTAATGAAATATTGGAAGGTGGAACATTGTAGCCATTTTAGAAAGTAAAGAAACAAGATTTATCAAATTCCATTAGCAAACAGAGCAGACCCTGATCAGACGGCTCCTCTAGGAGCTGTCTGATCTGGGTCTACTGTTTTGCAAATTTGTGAAAATGTGTTTATATGAGGGAAAGGGTTAAGGAAAGTGTAACATAACAAATAGTGCATACCCAGATGAGAGGGCCCCTCTACACTGAAAACAATATAAGTGACTCGTTTCCCGCACTGACAGGGTAATTGGGGTATGCAGATACATTTGAAATGCAGAGTTACTCCTCTTATCAGGAACCAAACTGTTTCATGCTCGGACAATTTCTCAAAAGCATGAATCTTAACCCTTTCCTTCATATAACCATGTTTTCACACATTGGCAAACAGAGTAGACCCATATCAGATGGCTCCTATAGGAGCCGTCTGATCAGGGTCTGCTCTGTTTGCTATTGGAATTTCAAAGATGTTTCTTTACTTTCCAAAATGACTATAATGTCCCACCTATTTTAGGTAGTGAAATTTGGAATAAATATAGAGCAGGGAAAGGGTTAAGCTAAATTACAGATAAGAGTTTGACAAGGCTAATAGTTAACTCTTTTCTTCATGTAAACACCTTTGCAAACAGACTAGACCCAGATCAGAAGCTCCTGTAGAGTGCTCTGTTTGCTTATGGAATTGTAACTACAAGTAGATCTGTACTGTTTCTACAAATGCCAAAACAATCCTGTGTACATATGCCAGTATAAAACTTCAGCTAATAAATATTCATGATATCATTATTTCTTATATGAATATTCACCAGGGAAAGGGTTTTCAGCAGGATAAAGGGCTTACATTATCAAACCCTTTGTCATCCTGGTAAGCTAGGAATGGGTATACCCTGGTTAATGCATTCCCTCAAAGACTATTTTTAGACCCACCTCTTTGAATAAATCTACCGAAAAGGAGCATTAACTAGAGTAAAGGAGAATTTTAGAACTGTGAAGTTTTGAAACCATTGTGATAAATAGAGCATCTGCTCCTCTGGAGCAAATGCTCTATCACAATGGTTTCAAAAAGTGATTTTTACAGAGGCATAGAAAGGTGTATTTCTAAAGAAAAGGGTTTACCCAATCCCTCATATAACCCCTTTTCATGGCTTTGCAGAGTAAGCCCAGATCAGACAGCTCCTGTCAGACTAGGGTGTGCTCCGTTTCCTTATGACATCATAGATATCTGATCCTAGTTTTTGTCAGTCATCAGTTTCCTGTTAAATTTTACCTGTAAAAGTTAAGTTCATGAAACATTTATGAAGTGATCAAATTATGCAAAAATGCTCATTAGGGAAAGGGTTAAGTGCTACTATCAATATGTTATATTTATTATACTTGTATGTGTATGCAGTGCTATTTGTATGTCACAAGTTGCTCAGATCTTTCAATAAAATAAATATTTGCATATCAGTTAACTTCTTTTTAAACATTTACATTAAAACCTGTCTAACAAGAGTACCGCATACGGTACATAATACGCCCACTTGCAAACTTTCTGATTCAACATGCCTCATAAGTGTTGACATTTTCTAATCTGTGCTTCAGATCTTGATTTCCATATTAAGGTGATACTATTTTTCTTTTAAAAAATGAAGTGAATATCTTATTAAATAAAAAAG
This sequence comes from Azorinus chamasolen, assembly GCA_963576725.1. Classification (NCBI taxonomy): domain Eukaryota; kingdom Metazoa; phylum Mollusca; class Bivalvia; order Cardiida; family Solecurtidae; genus Azorinus; species Azorinus chamasolen. The sequence goes on from OY755242.1 coordinate 59,827,958, forward strand.
TTACAGCTAATCCTCATTTTTGCAGATTTTTGTAAACTGCAACGGCCATAGCTCTGTAAAGACAAACTGAATGAACCTCAAAATAAACTCAGTTTCAAATTTTGTTGCTTAAAACATTTGTGTTAAGTTTCATTTATATCATTTTAATAGTTTTCCCAGAAAACAACAGACAAACTAAAAGTTGACCGACTAACAAAGCAACGAACACACGAAGTTAAAGGATCATAACTTTAGAATAAAATGACATATCAAAACCCCCGCACTATATGTGAAAATTCACATCTAGGTTTAACCATATAAAAAAATTGAAGTAAATATCATTTCAAATGAAAAAGTTATGGCCATCCTCATATTTGCAAAGATTTGCATTATTTTATTAAGTGCAAGGGTCATAACTCCGAAACAACAAATCAAATGATCCTCAGAATCGACTTAGCTTCAGGTCTTGATGCCAGAAAACAGCGGACAACATAGTTGCATATATTTGCATTTTTTTAAGTAAAAGGGCCATAACTCCGAAACGAAAAATCAAATAAACCTCAAAATCCACTCAGTATCAGATCTTGATGCATTAAACATGTTTGTGAAGTTTCATTAATATCTCTCAAATAGTTTTCCCAGAAAACAGCGGACAAACTATTTGCATTATTTTTTAAGGACAAGGGCCATAACTCTGAAATGAAAAATCAAATGAACCTCAAAATCTATTCAGTTTCAGATTTTGATGCATTAAACATTTGTGTGAAGTTTCATTAATATCTCTCAAATAGTTTTCCCAGAAAACAGCGGACAAACTATTTGCATATTTTTTAAGGACAAGGGCCATAACTCTGAATGAAAGATCAAATGAACCTCAGAATCAACTCAGCTTCAGATCTTCATGCATTAAACATTTGTGTGAAGTTTCATTAATATTTGTCAAATAGTTTTCCCAGAAAACAGCGGACAAACTATTTGCATGTATTTGCATTATTGTTTAAGTAAAAGGGCCATAACTCCAAAACGAAAAATCAAATAAACCTCAGAATTTACTCAGCTTCAGATCTTGATGCATTAAATATTTGTGTGAAGTTTCATTAATATCTCTCAAATACACGTAGTTTTCCCAGAAAACAGCGGACAAACTATTTGCATATTTTTTAAGGACAAGGGCCATAACTCTGAAACGACAAATCCAATGAACCTCAGAATCAACTCAGCTTCAGATCTTGATGCATTAAACATTTGTGTGAAGTTTCATTAATATCTCTCAAATAGTTTTCCCAGAAAACAGCGGACAAAACTATTTGCATGTATTTGCATCATTTTTTAAGTAAAAGGGCCATAACTCCGAAACAACAAATCAAATGAACCCAAGAATAAACTCAGCTTCAGATCTTGATGCATTAAACATTTGTGTGAAGTTTCATTAATATCTCTCAAATAGTTTTCCCAGAAAACAGCGGACAAACTATTTGCATATTTTTTAAAGACAAGGGCCATAACTCTGAAATGAAAAATCAAATGAACCTCAGAATCACCTCAGCTTCAGATCTTCATGCATTAAACATTTGTGTGAAGTTTCATTAATATCTCTCAAATAGTTTTCCCAGAAAACAGCGGACAAACAAAATGTTGACGGACGAACGAACGAACGAACGGACGGACAGGGCCACGACAATATACGACCACCTTTATTAGGTGGGCGTATAATAAAAAGGTCTAGTTCTGGGTCTTAACCCTTTACTCCATGAATATTCCTGTAAGAAGTAATATCATGAATATTGACTTGTTTCCTACCCAAACTATGTCTGTCCAAGATGTCGTGGGCAGGCATGTCCAATAGACAGCAAACCAGTCACACAAGCATATGTAGATGGAACTCCGCTTGATGTTGAAGCCAGCTTCTGCTATCTTGGTGACATGTTTGTGCTGGTGGTGGATGCTCACTTGCCATTATAACCAGATGTGCTACTGCCCCAGTGCTAAAGTTTTTGACACCTGTGTCCGCGCTGCACTTCTGCATGGAAGCGAAACATGGGCTCCGACAGCTCCAGACTTGCAATGGCTCCACAGAAATAACAGATCAATGATTCGATGGATCTGTGGCGTCAAGCCTCAAGATGACATATCCATTGATACGTTGTGCACAAGGTTGGGCCTGCAGGAAGTAACAGATGCTCTACGGGTCTTAGATGGTATGTACACATGGTTAGTTCCTCATCTTGCATCAAGTATGTCACCAATATGAAGGTGCCATCTTCAAGAATGCGCGATAGACCAAGACTGTGTAAACGCTGATATTAGCTTATGCAGCCTTGGTGATCTCGATCCACTCAACAGCTACATGGAGATCATGTGTTAGACAAACAGCAGATGACAAATAATATCAGGATCAAGTTGAGGCATTGATTATTATAATAGCACACCGACACAGGAAGCTTTGGCCTAGGCAGAGGGTATAGAATCAAATCTGTATTATATCAAATGCATACAGAGCAGACCCTATTGGAGCCGTATGATTTGGTTCTAATCTGTTTGCGAAGGCCTAGAAATGTGTATTTATAGAGTAAAGGGAGACGGGTGGTAAAGAGATCTATTATAATTTCATAAGCAAACAGTATAGACCTTAATCAAGACGGCTCCTACAGAAGCAATCTGATCTGGGTCTACTCTGTTTGCAAAACCCACAAATGACATGTGAGCGCAAATCCAAGAGCAGATAATTCTGCAATGCCTGGCGTTAAGCACATGAAATTTGTGTCGTGCCTATCTACTTTTTGTGGTTATTGTGTATGCTAAATATAAAATTCAAATGTTTAAATGCGTATGGACAGATGGACCGACTGCTAGACTGACGGCCTGCCAGCTAGACCGGCCATCAGGGTGACTCTAGTATAACACCCCCCCCCCCCCCAACTTTCTTTGTGGGGTTTAAACTATCGATACAATTAAGAGGAGCATGTTTGGACGTTACGAATATAATTTATAAATTCAAGCAACTAATAAATACCAAGAAGATGGGGTTTGGCTTAATAAGTCGCAGCTCTGGGTCAAAGGTCAGCAAAAAAATCACGGCTCTGGGTCAAAGGTCAGCTAAATAAATCAAAGGTTGGCTAAATAAATCGCAGCTATGGGTCAAAGGGTCAGCTATAAGAATCAAACTCAACAAAGACTACAATAAAGCACCTTTATTAGTAAAAGTTAGAATTTTATATGAGTAAAAATGTAAACAGTATAATAAGATTTCTATATTTGCTTCAATGTACAGTGATTTGAGTATTGCTAGTACAAAATCACATGATCGATCTCTCAGGAGTAAGGTGTCAGGTTGTATGTTCTGGGTACACATTGTATAAATTGCATATTCAGTAAAACCCTTCTAAACCGGACGTTAAAATTAGTATCAATGCCGGTCTTTTAGACAGGTGGAAGCTTAATGCTGGTTGAAAATCATGCAGAAACCTCCTCTAGCAGCTTTCTGCATGACTTTCAACCTGCATTAACCGTTTTTCCTGTTGAATATTTATGTATTAAGAAATAATGTGGCTTATTGTTATTGTCAATAAAGCTCTGATAATAGTAGCAAAACTTTGTGGACTATTCATGATGTCATTAAAGATCTTTTGGTATTGGTAGAAACTAGAATCAAATCTGCTGATCGCTAATGAAATAATATAGATCTGCCATCTTTAAAATATCTTGTGTAATGTCATTTTAAATAAAAAAAAATTCTCACATTAATATTCATGGATAAGAGCTAGAAGGTACCTATCCTTGAGACACTGCTCAGTCTTCATAACAAATATTAAAAATTAAAAAACTTACATGAGTTTGAGTAATGTTTTAAAGAAAACTAGATAAAAAACCCTGGTTACATTTAACAAACCTATTAATGCAGATCATTGTTTTAACCATTTCCCTGTAATGAAAAAAGGAAGGTGTACCATTGCAGCTATTTTAGAAACTAAATAAAGAGGTCTATCAAATTCCATTAGCAAACAGAGCAGACCTTGATCAGATGGCTCCTATAGGAGCCATTTGATCTGGGTCTACTCTGTTTGCAAATGCGTGAAAATGCAATTATGAGGGAAAGGGTTAAAACTAGAGGTTTTTGTCAAAAAAACGGATGTCTCCCCTCTAATAAAAACAATATGTAAAGGGAAATCACTAAAAATGTTATGGTCTTGATGAATGATACTTCCCCTCATTATGCGTTTTCCACACTACATTTTTCAAGAAGAAAATGATAACAGCTAATAACTCCAAAAATACTGATACCAGATATATGGCCCTTGTGCATGACACTTACTTTCATCATGCTCTTTCCAAAAATAAAATGTCATTCCAATAGCATCAGTCGAATAGGAGTTGTTGATCGGCCAAAAAATGTAACAAAGGGCAATAACTCCAAAAGTATTGAAGCCAGAATTATGGCCCTTGTTCATGACACTTTCTCTCATCATGCTCTTTCCATATATGAAGTTTCAATACGATGGCAAGAGCCATGTAGGAGTTATCGTCCGGACAAGAAAGAATTAAACAAATGTACAAGGGGCAATAACTCTAAATTTATTGAAGCTCGAGTTAAGGATCTTATGCATGACACTTTCTCTTATTATGATCGTTCCATGTATGAAGTTTCACTCCAATGGCATGAGTAATCATCCGGACAAAAAATTGTTGTTTTTACAAAGGGCAATAACTCCAATATTAGTGAAGCCAGAGTTATGGACCTTGTGCATGACACTTCCTCTCGTTATGATCTTTCCATATATGAAGTTTCAATCCAATGGCATGAGCCATATAGAAGTTATCGTCCGGACAAAAAAGTGTGATTTCTTTTACAAAGGGCAATAACTCCTATATTAGTGAAGCCAGAGTTATGTACCTTCTGCATGACACTTCCTCTCGTTATGATCTTTCCATATATGAAGTTTCAATCCAATGGCATCAGGCATATTGAAGTTATTGTCCAGACAAAAAATTATGATATTTTTTACAAAGGGCAACAACTCCAATATTAGTGAAGCCAGAGTTATGGACCTTGTGCATGACACTTCCTCTCATTATGCTCTTTCCATATATGAAGTTTCAATCCAATGGCATCAGGCATATTGAAGTTATTGTCCGGACAAAAAATTATGATATTTTTTACAAAGGGCGATAACTCCAATATTAGTGAGGCCAGAGTTATGGACCTTGTGCATGACACTTCCTCTCGTCATGATCTTTCCATATATGAAGTTTCAATCCAATGGCATGAGCCATATAGGAGTTATCGTCCGGACAAAAAAGTGTGATTTTTTTTTACAAAGGGCAATAACTCCAATATTAGTGAAGCCAGAGTTATGGACCTTGTGCATGACACTTCCTCTCATTATGCTCTTTCCATATATGAAGTTTCAATCAACTGGCATCAGGCATATTGAAGTTATCGTCCGGACAAAAAGTGTGACGGACAGACGGACAGACGGACATGCTAACAAATGGGTAGTTCTGTGACTTTTTCCTTTGATCTTTTCTTGTGGGACTAGTCCCACAAGAAAAACTATTTTTGGCTCTAACTTTGGAAAAGAATGATCTGGAAGCTAACCCTAACCCTAACCCTATGTCCCACAACTGGCCAGGTTAATGTCACAAGAAATGGCCAGGTTAATATCACAAGAGATGACCAGGTTAATGATTTTACTTGTGCGACTAGTTAGAAAAAGTCACACAACTACCCATTGGTGAGTGCGGACGGACGGACAGACGGACAGACAGACAACTCTCACGAAAACAATATGTCTCCCCCATATAAATATGGGGGGAGACATAAATAGCATATGGAAGTATTAGATATACACTCACACAGGTATTAAATATACTGCAAGAATATAAAACCTGGTGTTCATTGCATCAGTTATAATATTCGATGTAATTATTTACAGCAAGTACAAAAAATAAATCAACAAAGAAATACACAAATCGATGGCCTGATAATCCTTTCAACTCTTTTACCTGTTAAATGTGCCATTATGGGGTGTTGAGAAGTTTGTGTGCACGTTACTTTAATTGCATGGCGTAGGGTGTTTATGAAAAACAAACATCATTAGAAATATAAACCCTTACTCAGAGCGGGGTTGGAGGTTATATGCTAATGTAGAAAAGGGTGTATACTCTTGGACCAATCAATTGAAATTTAAAACCCCAATAAATCACACGCGACATCACATGTGACCTTTCATTTTCTGAAAAAGGTGACCTTTCATTTTTTGAAAACAGCGACAGGCATATTTATTGTTTTAACACAGCAAATTTTAATCGGATTAGGGATTTGTGACAGGCCAAGAGGCAATTAACATTTTTCTCCCTTACGCAAAATTTGACATCCTATCATCAAGTCAGTTTCGCTCGAAATTTCTTTATTTTAGGATGAGGGGGTTTATGTAAGTTTATGTAAGTACCCAGATAAATATCAGTGTGTCTAACCATTTGGATCCAGATGAGACGCCGAGCAATTCTGCATCTCATCTGTATGCAAATTGTTTGCAACAGTTAGATCTGGCTGAACAAGTAAAGTACATTTTATTTCAGATCGAATTTACACCTAACGTTATTCAAACAACTATACATGTTTTCCATTACATGGATTAAGTGTGTGATCACAACGATAATAACCTGTAATTATAGATTTAGCCTGTACCTAAAATGTCGCGGAAGCGATAATTGCTCAGTTATAGGTGGTCCCAATTCAATACAACCGTCGACGTCGGATACGCATGTGTGAAAAATGCCGCAATTATCACATTGGGACCTCCAAACAGTGTCGGATAACGGTTACGCGAGGATCCGTAAAACCAAGGTTTTAATTACATAGAACAAAGAAGGAAATGTTCGGGACCAAACATTGCTGTCGGATAGATTAGTTTGTCGGATGCAATAGGTTTCGGATAACCAAGGTTATACTGTATATTCAATAAAAGATGGATTCAAACGTAATAAAGTGAAGAATAAGTTCTGTATACTATGCCATAGAAAACTCAAGATTTCAATAAATAATATTGAATACACGCCTATTACGATGTGTATCGTACACATTTATAAGGACTATGAGGACAAACAGATGTTCACCCATGCAAACTGTTTCGTTCATGACAAGATGCTAAGAAATGATTGTCTTCAAAAATACTCCATATATACGCTTATACGCTTTTAATGTCTTTGCAGAGTAGACCCAGGTTAGATGGCTCTCCTGTTTGCTTGTGAAACAATATTGGTGATATTCTGCAATTTCTGCCACGGCCAAAAATTCCTGTGTTCATATGCCATTATAAATATTCAGCTAGCTAAGATTCAAGATGTAATTATTTCTTACATAAATATTCATGAAGTAAATGGTTTCTAAGCAACAAAGAGATTGTATTGTAATGATAAGGCACTGAATTTACTCAATCTCTCATCTAGATACAAATAATTTGCAATGGGGATCATTACTTCTTCCATAGCTTGCTAAGAGATATATACCTCTGGTGACCCAAATATAAAGAAGTTTGTACCTTAATATTTGTTGCCAGAACAATTGATAAAGGTGCATATGCAAATACTAAAATCGTCATTTCTCCACTAAACCTACTCTATCGTTCTGACCACTCTTTAGAATTTTCTTCAAGAGACGATTCTAAAGACTGGTCACAACATAGGGTTGGAGGAGAAATAAATGGGCTATTCTTGGTTTAATTTATGCATCTTATCTGGGTCTGATTGCATAGAAAGAAATATTAAATTGCAAAATGAAGATATATGACTTCAGTGTCACTCAATTACCGGTAATGCACATCAATTGTAAATATCGTAAAACCTGTCTAAAGGACAGCAAAAAATAAGTCAAATTCTGGGGGGTTTAAGACTGGTGTTAATGCAGGAAAAAAGTTATGCAGAAAGCTCCTCTAGGAGCTTTCTGTATTATTTTGATCCTGCATTAAGCAACCATCTGCTCTTATAGAGCCCAATTATTTGTTCACTTTAGGTAGGTTCTACATAAGTTTGTGAGTGATGAGTTCTTGCGAAACTACCACAATGTAAAGTTTATATCCCTATATGAAGAAAATTGTGCAATCAACATATTTCATTTACTACGAGACAAAAATATGAGGTATAGATTCACAAACTTAACAAGTCTAGAATATCAAAGATGCATTAACCTTGTACCTAAAGAATATGCATGTAAGAAATAATAACATCATGCATATCAATTGGCTGATTTAATGACATATGAAAATGGATATTTTAACCATGGCAGAAGCCGTAGAATATGCCTCTGTATCAAGTATTTTTTACCTGATAGAGATGCATTTCCAAGTACCGTAATTACAAACAGACTAGACCCAGATCAAAAGGGTCCTATTGGGGCCATCTGAGATCAGGGTCTGTTCTGTCTGCTTATGGAATAATATAGATCCGATTCTACAGTTTCTGCCACAGTCAGCATATCCTATGTTCATATACCTTAATAAAAATTCAGCCAAAAAATATTCATGATGTCATTATTTCTGACACATATCTTCATGAGGTGAAGGAGAAATAGAGGATCTGTTGCGAGTTGTCTTTTAAGATCACATGTTCCTAAACTCGCCAAGAAAATGTTATTAAGCTCGCCAAGGCTCGCTTAATGACATTTTCTCAGGCTCGTTTAGGAACATGTGATCTTAAAAGACAACTCGCAACAGATTCTTTTTCTCACATAACAAATAAGTGTATTTTTGCCGTTTAAATGACATGTAAGCATCGGTTTCCATGGTTTGACGTCATATCTGATGTATGACGTCGTATATACGTTCTAAAGTGATCTTACACGTGTTACAGATATGGGAATCTTAACCGTTGTTCTAACTCAGAGATCAGGGAAGGTATGTGAGAAAATACCTTCAAATAACCTTAGTAATAACAGAGTAGATTTAACCCTTTCCTTTATATAAAAGCCTTTTCACACATTTGCAAACAGAATAGACCCAGATCAGAGTCTGCTCTGTTTGCTTATGGAATTCGATAGTTATGTTTCTTTACTTTCTAAATTGGCTACAATGTTCCAACTTCCATATTTCATAACTATTTTGTCCATGAATATTCAGTAGGTATTGAAATTTGGAATAAACATAGAACAGGGAAAGGGTTAAAACATTACTTGCAATTTTTACATTTGCAATGAGACACAACCATGACAGGTCACACCGACTTCATAAAGCCACAACCTGTAGACAAAGTTAACAGTGTAAACCCAGTCTTGCAGCAATTAAACAGAATTTAAAACACTGTGAGCAGTATTGGATAATACACTGTAGCTATTGGCGTTTGACAAATAGTGAAGATCTAGGCTAGATGACAGTTCTACTACGGTGTTTATTTCTTACATGAATATTGAACATGTAAGAAATAATGACATTGTGAAGATCTATTAGCTGAATATTTTTTATGTAAAATTTACAATGGAATCTTTTACTTTGACAAAACTCTAGAATCATCTCTACATTATGTCAGAAGCCAACAGAGCAGACCCTGATCATACAGCTCTTACTAATCAATAAATCTGTTTGTAAATGCATGAAAAGGTGTTTAAATATGAAAGGGTTAACTATTAACTATTTTCTATATACATGTATGTTGGATTTCATAGTGGAATTCACATTTTAGTACATATTTATCTTAACTCTTTACTTGATCATTTTACCTTTCTATGCTTTGGCAAAAAGAGTAGACCAAGACAGAGATGTAACTATCTTATAATAATCTAAATCTTATACTAGCAAGATAACAAGAGGGCCAGAATGGCCCTGACATCGCTCACCAGACGATCAGGAGAGAAGATTTTCAAAGATTTCACTATATGTTTCTATAGTAAACTAGCCGGCCCTGGGGTGGGGCAAATTTTAATTCAGAAAGAATAAATTAATCTATACTTATGTTCAAAATTTCAGATATTTTCATTACATCTTCATGAGTTCATATCTTATCTTAAGATTGATGTACTTTTAACCCTTCCCCTGTTCTATGTTTATTCAAAATTTCAATACCTAGTGAATATTCATGGACAAAATAGTTGTAATGAAATATGGAAAGTGGGACAGTATAGCCATTTTAGAAAGTAAAGAAATATATTTCAAATTCCATTTGACAAACAGATCAGACCCTGATCAGACAGCTGCTATAGGAGCCATCTGATTTGGTCTGTTCTGTTTGCAATGCATGAAAAGTCATTTATATGAGGGAAAGGCTTAAGTAAACATATTATAAGTGCATGTATATTGTACACAAAATAAAAATAATTTAATGCAATTTGCACTATATTATATCATAAGCAAATACAGCAGATTGATCAGATGGCTACTACATGAGCCATCTGATCTGGGTCTACTCTGTTTGCAAAGGTGTAGAAATGCATATTTATGGAGTAAAGGGTTAATTGTTCTATTTACAGGTCGGATCTAATTTGCAACTGCCATTATCCAGAAGGGAGGCAATCCAGTTGTAATCAAAAAGTGTGAAAGGGAGATGTATGCTTAAAATAGCCAGCTAAAAATAGACACTGCTCTCCAAGATGCCATAGAACACTTGAATTTGTATTAAGCTGAACTTCACAGCAGATACAGTTATGGGATATATATTGATAGCTGGCAGCTTAATGTAGGGCATAGATATGGAAAAAAGCTTTAAGAGCTTTCTGCATTTTGAGTATTATCCACAAAGTTCTGTCAATCTAAAATGAGTGTGTGTAATTTGTCTAAACACAATTTCTACTCTACTGATCAGGCTAAGGGTGATTACCAATACACTCTGGCCAGCCAGTCCTATCAGAGCACTGGATTAGGAAAACTTTAACCTGTAGAACCTTTAGAATGTAGATGTGAAAAATTATATATACACAGGGCAGGGCCAATTTTAACCTCAAAACTATGATATTAACAAAACTCATAAAGGCATGCTAAGTTAATCTATACAACAAATATCTAAGCTCTGGGACATGTAGTTTTGACAAGAAGAGTTTCAAAGTTTTTCCTATGCATATATAGTGATCCCATGGGCTGTTTATGCAGTCAGCTAAAAAAAACTGTCAATCCCTGGGGTGGGGCCAATTTTGACCCTAGGGGCATAATTTATATAACTTTTGTAGAAGACCTGAAGTTGAAGCTATGTGCCAAATATGAAAGCTGAGAACCTTCTAGTTTGAGAGGAGAAGAATTTCAAAGTTTTCACTATATGTTTCTATTGAAAACCCCTGGGGCAGGGCCAATTTTGACCCCAGGGGCATAATTTATATAACTTTTGTAGAGGACCTACAGATGATGCTATGTACCAAAGATGAAAGCTGAGAACCCTGTAGATTCAGAGGAGAAGATTTTTAAAGGTTGAAATTGTTGACGCCCGACGACGCACGACGACAGACGACGGACATCAGGCGATCACAAAAGCTCACCCTGAGCACAAAAGTGCTCTGGTGAGCTAAAAAAGTGTGTGGCAGTAAACCAGGTTTATCATTCCAATATCATGAAACATTTCCTTTTTTAAAATAAGTCTCAGACTGCATATTTTTGACAAAATGCCCCTACGGACAGTGAAAGCTTGAAACGTTTCCTTTCATTGAAAAATATAAAGTACATGACATGGTCTTATCACAGTCCAATGACTAAACCCATTACTCCATAGATATGCTTTTGCAAACAGAGTCGATCCAGATCAGATGGCTACTATAGGAACCATCTGATCAGGTCTGCTGTGTTTTCTTTTGGAATTATATAGATCTAATTCTAAGTTTACCTGGGCTAAACCTTTTCTTGTTCGTTCAAATGCCATTATATATTATTAGTCAAGCAAATTAGTATTCATAAATGCAGTATTTCTTCCATGAATATTCATGGAGTAAAGGGTTAAATGTGATAATATATCATATCAACACAACCTGAGACTCTACAGATAGATAAGGAAACAAGATTTCATTAGACAAAACAGATTGAACGGCATTTATAAGGGAACAATGACAGACAAGAGGGCCAGAATGGCCCTGACATCGCTCACCAGACAATAAGAGGAGAAGATTTTCAAAGTTTTCACTATATGTTTCTATTGAAAACTTAACACCCCAGGGGTGGTGCCAATTTTGACCCCAGGGACACAATTTATATAACTTTTGTAGAGGACCTGAACATGATGCTAAAAGAATGTAGTGAAAGAATGGATAGAGCATTAGACCACTGGAACTTGTATTCTTTGGATGCTAGAGGCGGATTCTCCCACCACTAATGACCTATGCAAACAGTTTGGATCCAGATCAGGCCCCACATAATGTGGGGCCTGATCTGATATCCAAATTGTTTGTAAATGAGACTGAACTTCTGTGTGTAGTGGGATTCTCCCGCCACTAATGACCTATGCAAACAGTTTGGATCCAGATCAGGGCCAACATAATGTGGTGCCTGATCTGATATCCAAACTGATTGTCAATGAGACTGAACTTCTGAAAAACTTAGAAAGAAAGTGTGTAGTGGGATTCTCCCACCACTAATGACCTATGCAAACAGTTTGGATCCAGATCAGGGCCAACATAATGTGGTGCCTGATCTGATATCCGAACTGTTTGTCAATGAGACTGAACTTCTGAAAAACTCAGAAAGAAAGTGTGTAGTTAGGATAACTTGTGAATATGCTGCAGACAACAATTTAGCAGATGACAAAATTACCCAGCATGCAAAGAGTTATGCTGAAATTTACAACAGATATGCTCTATATTGATAGCTGGTAGCTTAATGCAGGGCATAGGTATGAAAAAAAGCTTTAAAAGTATTCTGCATTTTGAGAATTATCCACAGTTTTCTCAATCTTAAATGAGTGTGTGTTATTTGTCTAAACACAATTTCTACTCTACTGATCAGGCTAAGGGTGATTATATAAGATCTCCCACTGACTGGTCTCAGCTAAGAGTGATATTAAGGAGAAACCTTTAGAATGTAATTTCTGGTGCAAAGAAGTATATACACACAGGGCAGGGTAAATTTTAACCCCAGAACTATAATACTTATAAAACTCATAAAGTTATGCTAAGTAAATCTATACACCAAATATCTAAGCTCTGGGACATGTAGTTTCTGACAAGAATATTTTTAAAGTTTTTCCTATGCATAACTGGTGATCCCATAGGCTGTTTACGCAGTCAGCTATTAAAAACTGGAAATCCCTGGGGTGGGACCAATTTTGACCCTAGGGGCATAATTTATATAACTTTTGTAGAAGTCCTGAAGTTGAAGCTATGTGCCAAACATGAAAGCTGAGGACCTTCTAGTTTTAGAGGAGATGATGTTCAAAGTTTTCACTATATGTTTCTATTGAAAACTGAAAACCCCTGGGGCAGGGCCAATTTTGACCCCAGGGGTATAATTTATACAACTTTTGTAGAGGACCTACATATGATGCTATGTGCCAAAGATGAAAGCCGAGACCCCAGTAGATTCAGAGGAGAAGAACTTTAAAGGTTCAAATTGTTGACGACGAACGACGGACGACGGACGCCGACGGACGACGGACATCAGGCGATCACAAAAGCTCACCCTGAGCACTTTGTGCTCTGGTGAGCTAAAAAGTGAAACATTCCTGGATGGAAATCATTAACATACGTCTATAAATCCTGAACCCTTTACTTCATGAAAATACTCATGTAGAATATAATGACATCATGAATATTAATTAGATTAATTTTTAGCCATGGCAGAAACTGTACGATCTGAATAGCATCATTTCATAAGCAGAGCAGACCCTTATCAGACGATACCTGCAGGAGCCACCTGATCTGTGTCTACTCTAATTGCAAACGTGTCTCTATCAGATAAAGGGTTAACCGTTACCTTTATATAAACACCTATTCACACATTTGCAAACAGAGTAGACCCAGGTCAGACGGCTCCTATAGGAGCTGTCAGATCAGGGTCAGCTCTGTTTGCTTATGGTATAATAAGATCTGATTCTTCAGTTTCTGCCTAAGGCAAAATGTCCTGTGTTCAATTCCATAATAATTTTTTTTATCTCATTAATATTCATGATGTTATAATTTCTTAAATGAATACTCAAACAGGGAAAGGGTTAAAATAGCACATACAGTTTGAAAGAGTAAAAACTTAAAAGACAGTTGTAAAGTGGACGGTATAGAAAAATCACATATTAAATGCACAGCAGACAGTTGCCTGTATGTATAGTCTAGTACATGTATAATGGCTCATGGTCTATTCGTGCAGACTAGATAGTAAAACATTTTCACAACACAGAAAACATCTTACAGTAGAACCTGTCTTAAGCAGTCATGAAAAAGGGGTCTAATTATTGGTATGTAAGACAAATGGTAGTTTAACCCTTTCCTCCATAAATACGCCTTTCTATGCCTGTAAAAGTCACCTGTTGAAACCATTGTGATAAATAGAGCATTTGCTCCAATAGGAGCAAATGCTCTATTTATCACAATGGTTTCAAACTACAAAATTCTAAAAGTTTCCTTTTCTCTAGTTAATGCTCCTTTTCGGTAGATTTATTCAAAGTGGTTGGATCTGAAAATAGCCTATGAGGGAATGGGTTAATGCAGGTCAAAGGTAAAGCAGAAAGCTCCTACAGGAATTTCTGCATTACTTTTGCACTGCATTAAGAAGAAACCACAAACTTTTTAAGACTCCTATGTTCAATAAATAAATGGACACTAAGAACAGGTTCCACTGTATCACAACTGAATGAAACATAAACTCTTACAGAAGGGTGGCATGAGAATACAAGTTACTGTTTGACACTTCAACATTTTTCCCGAGACATGAAGAAAAATTAGAATTAGATGACAATTTTTGCAGACAACAAGTATTTAACAAGTACAGTTAATAGAGTAAAACCTCGCAAATCCGAACACTCGATCATGTGGCAGCTTAATGCACTGTGAAAATCATAGAAATCTCCTCTGGAAGCTTTCTGCACGACATTCAACCAGTTCTATACTTATTCCAAATTTCGATACTTACTGAATATTCATGGACAGAATAATTATAATGAATTATGGAAGGCAGAATACTGAAGCCATTTTAGAAAGTAAAGAAACGGATCTATCAAATTCAATTAGTAAACAGAGCAGACCCTGAATAGACGGCTCCTGATCTGGGTCTATTCTGTTTGCAAATGTGTGAAAACACTTTATATGAGGGAAAGGGTTAAGCAGCCACCTGCGTAAAAAGTTCTCAACTTTTTCTTTACTTTAAAGTCAGATTAGCGAGGTTTTACTGTACTTACATACTAAGTCACATAGATGAACATCAATACTGGCACTGAAATCTTAACATGTCCCCTTCTAAACTATAAAGTTACTATTGCAATACTGTAGGAAAATGTTCCTGTAATTTGTTTAGAATACTTGACATGAAATGAGGATCTCTTAATCCTGCACTCCATGAATATTCATATAAGAAATAATGAAATCATGAATATTAATTAGATATAATTGTTTTAATAGCACATGAACACAGGAATATTCGGTCATAGCAGAAACTGTAGAATCACATTTACATTATATCATAAGCAAACAGAGCAGCCCCAGATCCTATAGGAGCCATCTGATCTGGGTCTACTCTTTTTGCAAAGGCATAGAAAGGCGTATTTATGAAGTAAAGGGTTAACCCTGTACTCCGTGGATACACCTTTTTACGCTTCTGCAAATTGAGTAGATTCAGATCAGATGGCTCCTACAGGTTCTGTCTAATCAGTGTCTGCACTGTTTACTTATGGAACAATATTATATAGATCTGATTCTACCATCTGCCATCGCTAAAAATACTGTGTGTTAATCTTTTGTTATAAAAGAAAATTAATATTAATGAAGACATTATTTCTTACATGAATATTGATGGAGTAAATCCAATAAATAAGAACCACAAAATGAACAAGGCAAACTGATGACCACTGAATGAGGAATAATGAGAGCAGACCATACCCTTTTCAAGCTGATTTTGTTTTCTCATGTATTTAACCTTTTACTCCATGAATATCCATGCAAGAAATAATGAATATAATGGCATGTTAACACAGGATATTTTGGCCATAGCAGAAACTGTAGAATCAGATGTATATTATTCCATAAGCAAACAGAGGAGACCCTGATCAGACAACTCCTACAGAAGCCATCTGATCTGAGTCTACTCTGTTTGCAAAGGCATAGAAAGGCGTATTCATGGAGTAAAGGGTTAAAGGCACCCTTGCTAAAGTACAAGTAATAATGTGTTTGTATAAAGAGACTTATTGCTGACATTTATTAGAATCTACAAATCACAAATACATGTACATTGTACCTCAGAAGAAAAGGTAGTTCTGAATAGCTTGTTAATTCTTGCTCATCTTTACTCACAATTTGCTATCAGAGCTCCTGATAAAAAGGATAATCAACCCACTACTCCATGAATATTCACCTATTATGGATATAAATTAACTAATTATTCTATACGGTTATATAAAACAAGTGAGTACATAGCTAGCTACACCAAAGAGTATAAAATTAGATCTATGGACATTCTATAAGCAAACAGTGCAGAACCTGATAAGACAGCTCCTACAGGAGCTGTCTGATCTGGTTCTGGGTCCATGCTTATAAAACTTTTAGTTGAGTCTGAGAACGTTCTCAAGCTTTTGATTGGTCAGATTTGAGCCAAAGGCTCAAATCTGACCAATCAAAAGCTTGAGAACTCAAATCTGACCAATCAAAAGCTTGAGAACGAAACTCAAGACTCAACTAAAATCTTTATAAGCATGGACCCAGATCTACTTGCAAAGGTGTCCAAAGGTATCTCTATGGAGCAAAGGGTTAAGGACTCTACATGCTAGGATTTACTAAGTTTCTCCGAAAAACTCTACCTTGCTTGGACTCATTAGAACCCTTCTCTATGGCAAAAATGCCAATGAGTACCAACACAAATAGTATTTCGTTGAAACCATGGATACAAAAATATCCTCTTTATCTACAGCTGTTTCTATGGTTACAATGATACAAACAAGCGACATCATGAAATACAGTACCTTTACAACTTTTCACACAGTGTAGATCTAGACCTGCTGCTACTCTGTACTCCATCAAGATGACTTTTGGCATCTTTGCAAGAGTAGACCCAGATTAGATGACTTCTATAGGAACTGTCTGATCAGGGTCTGCTCTGTTTGCTTATGAAATATCATAGATCTATTTTTACAGTTTGATACATGATAAAAAGTCTGTGGTTGATGGTGACATTAAAAACAATCAGCTAATCAATATTAAAAGTTATTACTTCTGATGAGTAAAGGGTTCATCACAAACATGAAATCTGATCAAGGTACAGACACACACACTCCTGATTAGAGGAGCAAACTAAGCAATTCATAACGATATTATCTTAATTTCTCTACTAAACCAATAGTGATAATTTTTTTCAAGGGATTTTTTTGCTTTGTAATGCTTTGTAGAATTAGATCTACATCATGTCATAAGCAAACAGAGCAGAACCTGATCCTACATGAGCTGTCTGATTTGGGTCTACTCCATTCGCAAATGCATGAAAGGCGTGAGGGAAAGGGTTATTGGGAGCACTGTATACACTGTTTAACAATTACCATCATTTGAATGATTTTATAAACCAGACTGATAAGTATTGTAGACTCTGATCAGATATATACTGTGTGGGTGTGAGACTAGCTAGTCTGGGTATACACTGTCTGAACGTTCAAGAGGTAACTGTTCTCATTGTACTCAAGTCTACTACAGCTTAACCCTTTGAATGCTGAACTAACAAAGTGGAATGGTCCATCATTGTTTCATCATTTCCCTGTCGAAAATTCATGCAAGAAATGATGAAATAATGAATATTTATTAGCTGGATACTTATAGTAGCATATGTACACATGAATTTTTGGTATTTGTATAAACTGTAGAGTCAGATCTATTATAATTTTATACGCTAATGTAGTAGACCCTGATCAGACGGCTCTGGGTCTACTATTTGCAAATACGTTGAAGTAGAATCCATTCAGTATGAAAGAGTCAACACTGTTTGCAAATACTTGTACCTGTACACTCCTGTCTGGTATTAAAAAGGTTAAATTTAACCATTTGAATGCTGAATGTCCAATCATTATCCAACAGTAGACTTGAGAAGACTTTAATATTGCAAACGGTGCAGACTTTTCACCAGGAGCCCCTTAATCTGAGTATGCACTGTTTGTAAATGCCAGGTATCTTGTTAAATGTATTCAATGGGTTAAATGTTGCTGCATACCTATGAACAAATGTTGATCATTTCGACTAACTAATCACACTAAATGAAATAAATTATCAATGACACGTAAATGTACTTGCATGCATCATAACTGACAAAGTTTAAATAAAACTCTTGCATCTGCCACAAAAGTACACATTTAGAAGGCCATTTATCAAATGTCATGACGGTTTTACAAATCGAGACACTGAATGCAAACTCATTTGAAAAGAGTACAGTAAAAGCTCTAAAAACCGGACATTAAAATTAGTACCAGTGCTGGTTTTTCAAACAGGTGGCAGCTTAATGCAGGTTGAAAGACATGCAGAAAGAGCTTTCTGCATGACTTTCACCCTGCATTAAGCAGTCACCAGCCTAAAATGACCCAAATTGTTCTTTATTAAGGTTTTGATTATCATTTCCGGTTTAGAGAAGTTATACTGTATACCTCTTTAACCTTCAGCACTGTACTGGCAACTTTGTCGTTAGCTTTGCAAACAGTTTGGATCCAGATGAGACAAATAATTCTGCAACTTATCAGGATCCAAACTGTTTTCTAAAAAAGATATGGAAGAAAACTGAAGTTTCAAAACTGAAGCAGACAACAATATATGCTGACGACAATTGCTATAAGTGCCGCTGATTAAAAAAAAGTTACAAAAAAAAAATTGCTCTTAAGGTAGTTCTACCCCAGGTAACACATAAATTAGGCTATTCCTTTACATGTATAACAGAATAAAATCAATTCATAAATATATTGAGTAAATAAAGGCAATCAGATCTAAAATACAAACAAAATGTTGACGGGAACAACTCGAACTGTTGAGGCAATTTTACTTTCACTCAAATGCATTCTGGTTTCTGCTTCAGCACCACTTTGATCCCATAGTGTTGTCACATGATATGGAGATAGCACCCCTAACCTGCAGACCCCGAGGCTGTGGGCTCACCATCTTTAGGCTTCTTGTCCTGCTGAACTGCTGGTAAATGGGTCACATGAGACAGTGGGTGAGACCAGGTGGTCACTTGGTTTAGGTGACTGAAGAGAAACAGAAAATGTGGTTCAATGTGCAACAAGATGTAAACTTTATCAACAAAACATTCCGCGGTACACTAAAGACCATTTACTGATCAACCCTTTCCCTGTTTTATGTTTATTTGAAATTTCAATACCCACTGAATATTCATGGACAAAATAATTACAATGGAAAATGGAACATTGTAGCCGTGTTAGAAAGTAAAGAAAGATCTACCAAATTCCATTGGCAAATAGAGCAGACCCGGATCAGACGTTCCTATAGGTTACATGAAGTAAAGGATTAAATATAAGTCTCACAAACTAGCAGGTCGCTTAACCTATTTATTCTCAAATTATTTATTAAAGAAAGAACGTCCAAATCTTATTTTAGAACCCATCCATTTTTCATATTCAGGTATTTGCTGGTATAAGACATTGACATTGGTTGGTTCAGCAAACAGTGCAGACCCTGATCAGAGGGCTCCTCCAGTGTTTGCCTATGTTCTTTTTAACCTTTTCCTCCATAGGCTATTTTTAGATCCAACCACTTTGAATAAATCTACCGAAAAGGAGCATTAACTACAGAAAAGAATTATTTTTTTTAGAATTTTGTAGTTTGAAACCATTGTGATAAATAGAGCATTTGCTCAAAGTGACTTTTACAGAGTCGTCAATATGAGGGAATGGGTTAAAGAACCAATGAATTAATGCAGGTCAAAAGTCATGAGTCATGTAGAGTCAGATCTATCATAATTTCATAAGCAAACAGAGCTGACCCTGATTGGATGGTTCCTACAGGAGCTGTCTGATCTGGGTTTACTCTGTTTACAAAGGCATGAGAAGGCATTTATATGAATGAAAGGGTTAATGGACAATTTGCAAAGGTCAAAGACCCACTTATTTATTTCAACGGTAGTGTGTCTACTTACTTTATGCAGTATCTTTTCAAAAGATCAAAATATCAATATCAATATCCAAGTTCTGTATTCATGTAAGAAATAATGATAACATGAATATTTATTAGCTAAATCTTTATAAAAGCATAAGTACACAGGAAGTTTGGGTATTTGTAGAATCTGTAGTGTCAGATCTATCATAAATTCATAAGCAAACAGGAGCCATCGGGTCTGGGTCTACTCTGTTTGCAAAGGCATAAAAAGGCGTCTATATGAAGGGAAGGGTGTGTCTACTGCAAACTTACTTTATGTAGTACTTCATGCCATCTGATGTGTATGTCTCCTCCCAGCCAAATGGTAAAGCTGTAAAATAAACCAAAGCTGCTGTGACTGCAGTAAAGACTAGAAACATGGATGTTTAACACTTTACTTTAATCCTGCAATGGGAGGAATAAGATTAGTATAAAGATGACTTTTTGATAATTCTCAATGTGATTCATCCTTTCAACATGTGAAACAAGTGTACTGACATTTCCAAAGAGTGTAGACCCTGATCAGAGGCCTCCTCTCCACTGTTTGTCATTCAAAATCTTTATACTAAATGGACTCAATACAGAGCAACAGATAAATGTGCGTACTCAGATACTAAACTTGTCATTTTCTTCACCAAACCTTTTGTTGTGACCACAATATTGGGTATGTTGGAGAATAAAGGAGTTATTCTTGACAACGTTTTAATTCACACATCTTATCTGGACCTCTGTCTATATTTAAACACTAACTAGAAAACTGACTCAGTCAGAGAGGGCCCTGCAGATGATCTTTTGTTGAATATGACATTTTGATAAATCAAGGACAGATATCTCTGGACATGGTGATCTCATTCAACCCAAAAACTAAAGGTGTATTCCTCTCATAATACTAAGCACATGCCCTTAATATGAACCACATATGTGAAGTACTGTTTTAGTTATCACGTCACATCAAAAGTGTTCACAACAGTTTCTGGCATTTTGGATGAATCAAGGGCAGGTTACTCTAGACATTGTGATCTGATTCAAGCCAAAAACTATAGGCATCTTCCTCTGATGATACTAAGCATATGCCCTTAATATGAAACCAATATATGAATTACTGTTTGACTTATTGCGTCACATCAAAATTGTTGACCGCATTTTTGAAGAATCAAGAGCAGATTACTCTAGACATAGTAATCCCATTCAACCCAAAAACTATAGGCGTCTTCCCCTGATGATACTCAGCATATGCCCTTGATATGAAACCAATATGTGAAGTACTGTTTGAGTTATTGTGTCACATCAAAAGTGTTGACAAAAGTTTATGGCATTTTTGATGAATCAAGGGCAGATAACTCTAGACATAGTGATCTGATTCAACCCAAAAACTATAGGCGTCTTCCTCTGATGATACTAAGCATATGCCCTTTATATGTAACCAATATGTGAAGTACTGTTTGAGTTATCAAGTCATATCAAAGTGTTAACGGACGGATGGACAGACGGACGGACAGAAAATGTGATTCCTATAGGGCTCCTCCATTCCACTTTGAAAATATAGCTTATATTGGTAATGTGGATACAAGAATGAAGTTGGTATGAATATGCGCATTCAGGTGTCTAATAGGCATTGCAGACATACCTCCACTGGCAGTTCTATGATTTGAGAAACTGTGAGTCTGTATTATTGTGATCTGATTTAACCCTTTCCCTGTTCTATATTTATTCCAAATTTCAATATCTACTGAATATTCATGGACAAAATAGTTATAATGAAATATGCAAGGAAGAACATTGTAGCCATTTTAGAAATTAAAGGAACAGATCTTTCAAATGCTATTAGCAAACAGAGCAGACCCTGATCAGACAGCTCCTACAGGAGCTGTCTGATCTGGGTCTACTCTGTTTGCAAGTGTGTGAAATGGGATTTATATGAGGGAAAGGGTTAACTCTAAGCACACTATGTAACAGTAAGTGTTGTATGCAAAGTTTGCAGACTGTAGTCATTTTGTCTTCTATTTCTTCTGAATATCTCTGTCAGAGCCCAAAATATGTTGGACTCTGAATTAGTGGGCGTCTCATCTGCATACAAACTGTTTGCATATGTAATCACAAAGTTGTGACTAGTATTAAAGGACCTACCATGCCAGGATGTTGCATTCAGCTCACGGCATGAAGGATATGAATGAAAAAGTATTATGAACTACATATTTATTTAATCTACTTACGCTGTTGGTCTATGAGGGACCTGACCGTTTTGACAATGTCCCGGGCCTCGGTGGCTAGAACCTTGTTACTCTTGGTAGACCTCTTATGTTTACCCAGAAATCCGGCAGCCTTTGCCCCAGCTACCGCTAATGGTCTGTATGAGAATAGGAGGTGATGCAATATAAATTAAACATATAAGTGATGCAATATACATAAAACATTAAAAAAAACATCAGAGCCATTAGAGGTCCAGATAAGATGCAAACATTAAAACAAGAATAACTCCACCAGACCTTATGTTGTGACCATTCTAAAGAATGGTTACAACT
This sequence comes from Azorinus chamasolen, assembly GCA_963576725.1. Lineage (NCBI taxonomy): Eukaryota > Metazoa > Mollusca > Bivalvia > Cardiida > Solecurtidae > Azorinus > Azorinus chamasolen. The sequence continues at coordinate 59,850,674 of OY755242.1, forward strand.
AAGGGTTTGGGACCTAAAAGCATGACACACGGACAGACGGACGGACGGACGGACAGACGGACGGACATGTTCAAAACATAATGCCCCCTGACTATCGTCAACGGGGGCATAATAAAAATCTTTTGCTGCCAAGGGCGAATCTGTGATCACTTTTGTAAACAGTAGGATCTAGACGAGATTGTCAGTAAATCTGTGATCACTTTTGTAAACAGTAGCATCTAGACGAGATTGTCAGTAAATCTGTGATCACTTTTGTAAACAGTAGGATCTAGACGAGATTGTCAGTAAATCCTCGTCTCATCAGGATCAAAACTGTTTTATACTCTGATTGTTTCTTTAATGAAAATAAAAACAGTTCAAAGATGATAACTGAAGCAGATGAGTAGCCATGAAAACTGGTGTCTCATCAGAATAAAAAATGTTTGATACTTAATAGGTTTTTAAAACCCTTTACTCTATGAATATTCATGTGAGAAATAATGACATCATGAATATTCATTAAATTGTTAAAAATAGCACATAGACACTGGAAGTTTTGGCCATGGCAGAAACTGTAGACTCATACTCAGAGGAGAAGGCTGGCATAGACAGGTGTATTTATGGAATAAAGGAGTAAAGAAAAGAAAAGAAAAATCAAAGATAAAAATTGAAGCTGGCAACAAATATTGCAGAAGATAATATGTTGCAGCAAAAGAGTTAACTCATTTTGATGAAAACAGTTTTAGGATGCATCTCATCTTGGATTCCAAATATTTTACAGTAAGATCACGTTTTGAAAGAAAAGAATCAAAGCAGAGAGCAATTTCAGCAGAAAGCTTGTCATTTCAGAATATTAGAAAGTTACATGGAGAAAGATAAAGATACATGAACATGTATATATAAAGTCAATATAGCATTTTACTCCATAAATACGCCTTTCTAAGCATTTGCAAAAAGAGTAGACCCAGATCAGATCCTATAAGAGCCGTATGATCAGGATCTACTTTATATCAAAATATAGTTATCATTTTAAAGTTTCTTCTATAACGTAAAATTCCTGTAACAAAGTGTCATTATCAAAGTTAATCTAATTAATATTCATGACATCATCATTTCTTTTCACAAATATTCATGGAGTACAGGGATAGACAGTGATAATGGTGTGATGAAGTTAGCTTGGCTATATATCAACAAAACTGTTGCATATATAACATTAATTTAATAGCTATTCATGGGGTAACACAGGAAAAATGATCTAACTAGAGTAGTAAAAACCTGTCTTAAGCAGCCATCACAAAGAGGTCTAATTATGGGTCTGTAAGGCATGTAGTAGCTTAATGCAGGTCAAATGTAATGCAGTAAGCTTCTATAGGAGCTTTCTGCATTACTTTTACCTTGCATTAAAATATCCCCAATATTTAAGACTACTATGTTAAAATAGGAGAGAGCTCATACTGTACACTACCTTGATGTGGTCCCGCTTGCACCATCTGTGAGAGTCTCATTCACATTCTGCAACAACCATCACACACACATAAGTTATGTCATCAAACACATCATCATTATTAACCTCTTCGTGGATTAGACTTCCTTTCTACACAATCATAATATTTATTAAGTATCATATATCCCTTAGCCCTTTCCCTAACTGAAGCAGTATGGCTCATTATCAAACTTGGCCGCAGTATTATGGTTAACATTTTCATACAGCTTGCTGAAGAAAAAATAAAAACTCTTTGTGTTACAGAGCAAAACAAGATGTGTTTGTGAAACACTATGCCCCCTCGATATGATATTTGACCCTAAAGGATGACCTTGATCTTGACATGTCACCCCTCAAACTGTGCAGCTTCATGGGGTGCACATGCATACCACATATCAAGTCTGTATCTCTACTGGTTCAAAAGTTATGGCCAATGTTAAAGTTGGTGACCTTTGACCATGAAGGATGACCTTGACATGTTACCCCTCAAACTGTGCAGCCAAATGAGAAACACATGTATACCAACTATCAAGTCTGTATCTCTACTGGTTCAAAAGTTATGGCCAATGTTAAAGTCGGTGACCTTTGACCCTGAAAGATGACATTGACCTTGAAATGTCACCCCAAACTGTGCAGCTTCATGAGATACACATGCATACCAAATGTCAAGTCTGTATCTACAGGTTCAAAAGTTATGGCCAATGTTAAAGTCGGTGACCTTTGACCCTAAAAGATGACCTTTACCTTGACATGTTGCCCCTCAAAATGTGAAGCTTCGTGAGATACACATGCATCCCAAATATCAAGACTCTATCTCTATTGGTTCAAAAGTTATGGCCAATTTGAAGTTGGTGACCTTTGACCCTGAAACATGACCTTGACATTTCACCCCTCAAACTGTGCAGCTTCATGAGATACACAAGCATGCCACATATCAATTCTCTATCTGTACTGGTTCAAAAGTTATGGCCAATGTTAAAGTCAGTGATTTGACCCATATGTTTGACCTCTGACCTTTAAGGATGACCTTGACATGTCACCCCTCAAAATGTGCGGCTTTATGAGATACATATGCATGCCAAATATCAAGTCTCTATCTGTACTTGCTCAAAAGTTATGACCAATGTTAAAGTCGGTGATTTGACCCATGTGTTTGACCTTCGACCCTGAAGGATGACCTTGACCTTAACATTTCACCCCTCAAAATGTGCGTCTTCATGAGATACACAAGCATGCCAAATATCAAGTCTCTATCTCTACTGGTCCAAAAGTTATGGCCAATGTTAAAGTCAGTGATTTGACCCATATATTTGACCTCTGACCTTGAAGGATGACCTTAACTTTGACATGTCACCCCTCAAAATGTGCGGCTTTATGAGATACATATGCATACCAAATATCAAGTCTCTATCTGTACTGGCTCAAAAGTTATGACCAATGTTAAAGTTGCTGACAAACAAACAGACAAACAGACAGACAGACAGACAGACAGACAGGGCAAAAACAATATGCCCCCCAGATCTGATCTGGGGGGCATAAAAAAAATAGACACTGTGACGGACGGACTGACGGACAGGAAGATTAGGGCATATAGTGTGGGGCTCTAATTACTTAGCATACAGGAGTTGTTTTATATCAGAAAGAAGCAAACCTCTGCAAATTGTAGCAGTTTCTCTGTGGCCACTTTGAAGGTTTCCTTCTCTGACTCTGCCTTTCTCAACTGACAGGTAAGGACAGCTAATCTTCTCTGCATGATAGGGTCAGTCTCCTGGAGGAGAAAATCAAAATCTTTCCTAGTTAGATAGTTCCGCAGTGAAATTTTACAACAGAAATTAATTGCACTACCCTTTTATTGAAATTATTTCTTCTTCCCTATTATGGCATAATTCCCACTAGTCTATGTCTGACAGTTATTTCAATCATCTTAAAGATATTGCAATGATTTCCACTCCCCTACTATTGTAATGATTTCCTCTCCCCTACTATTGCAGTAAAGTCCACTACCCTAATATTGCAATTATTTCCATTATCCTTTTACAATGATTTCCACAACTCTTGCAACTATTTCAACTACCCTCCTATGGAAATTATTTCCTCTACTCTACTATATCAATTATTTCTATTACCCTACTATTGCAAATATTACCACTAACCTACAATGTACGTACCTGCTAATGCAGTTATTTTTATTACCCTACAATTGCAAATATTTCAGTTACCCTACTATTGCAGTTATTTCCACTAACCTACTACAATGTATTTCAGTTATCTCTACTATTCTATTTCACTTATTTTCCAACACCCTACTATTTCAATTAATTCCAATACTGACCTACTATTGCAATTTCCACTTCATACTATTGCAATTGTTTAAACTACTATTACCTACTATTTCAGTTATTTCACTATTATGCTATTGCAATTACTTCCACTACTAAATTTATTTTCATTGCTCTACTACTGCAATCATTTCCACGATAAATATTCTGGAATATTAAGACAGAGTTTGTAAGTAGTTGCACTATTGTAAGGTTTCATCCTTTGTCACAATTTGGATTCAAGTGTAAAAGGTTCAACCATATCCCTTTCAACTCTGAATTTTCAAATGGAATAGCCAATCAGTGTTTAACTATAGAGTCTACTCATTATAAAAGGCTTAACCTTGCTAGATGATTTTAAATAACAATCAGTGCAGACCCTGGTCAATGGGTTTTTCTAGGATCCCTCCGATCTGGGTCAAAACTATTTGCACATGCCAGGGCACGAATGTCCCACATCCAAACTCCAATGATAATTACATATTTGTAGTTACAAAGTCTTAACCCTTTTTCTCCATGAATATTCATGCAAGAAATAATGGCATCATGAATATCAGTTAGCTGATTATTTTTCATGATACATGAACACTGGAATGTTTGGAAATGGGAGAAATTGTGATCAAACGGCTCCAACAGAGGCTGTCTGATCTGGGTCTACTCTGTTCACAAAGGTGCCAAAAGTTGTCTCTATAAGAGTATAAGGTTAAAAATAGTGTAGAATGGAAAATGTTCAAGATAGCATCCATAAACACAAGCATTACTTCTTCAATCCTTTCAAAAACACACGCTTAGTACAGAGCAATAGATACATGTGCATACTCAATTACTAAAATCGTCATTGCTCTACCAAACCCGATATTGTGACCACTCTTTAGAATCATCACAACATAGGGTTTATTGGAGAAATATGGGAGTTATTTTTAAAAATGTTTTCATTTACGCATCTTACCGTATAACTGGTTATTTCTGCACCAACTTATTATTTGCGGAATTTTGCGGATGCCGTCCGGCCGCAAATAATATATGCGCAAAATATTCATTAGATTTGTTCTTCCTATTCACCCCATATCAACATTACTTCACTTCCCCTAATTTTTCGCACCGCTGACACGCACGCAATTATCATGTGTATCTCATACATCAGTACACAAAAGAGGCAGGCAACACATTATCGGCAAACCGACATATACATGTTTATAACAGTTTGTGACCATTGTTGCCAGATTCTAATGGACCATTTTGGGAGGCCTTGTCGCCGCGAGAGATGTATACTATTCTTTATTTAAATCCACAATTATCAAACATTATCACAAACAAACGTAACAAGTCGTCAAGTCTAGTACAAAAATTAGTGAACATAAACACAATGTCTACTTCCGGTTTTCCAAACAAGCTCGATTTTTAAAAAAAAAAAGAAGTTACTACAAGTAACAATCATTAATGTTTTACTAGCTCACTATTTGTAAAAAGAAATCGCTAAAATATGCACACGTGTTAACACAAGTCATCTAATTAAACAATTAATACTATTGATATGTACCCTCTTAGTGTGGTACACTTACAAAGTGTGAAAAACACATGGCACCGGGAGACTGACAATCTAACAGGTAGGGTACAGCTGTGTTTGCCATCCTTTTGTGTTTGAGTAATTAGATTGTGAAATGCAAATAAATAGCTTCTCAGGGCCTAAATGGTAGAACAATATAACATATAAGATTTTTGCTCGGACCGAGACAATAAATCCGCAAAAATTAAAATCGCAAAAATAAATTTAATATACCATTTTAGACCCCAGATCGCAAAAATTTGCACCCGCAAAAATAACCAGTTATACGGTATTTGGACCTTTGTTAGTATGACAAACCATCATCTGTCACACTAGGTACACCTACCCCCTGCCTACTGAGCTGAAGTTTCAGCTGAGCTATCTCCGTCTCTAGCAAGTGTACAACCTCTTCATAGTCATGCTCCATGTCCCTGGCAGCTTTCTGAGCCTCTGCTGCTAAATGCACTTTACTCTTCAATGTTCGCTGTTCATGTATGGCACCCTGAGCTTCCTACAAAGAAAAGAATACCTCACTCTGATTTCAATAACTTACTCAATATACAGTAAAAACCGCCCTAAAGTGACCACAAAGTAGAGGTATGATTCTGGGTCTTAACCCATTCCATCACCTTTTGACGCCTCTGTAAAAATCATTTTTTGAAACCTATGTAATAAATAGAGCCTTTGTTCCAAAGAAGCAAATGCTTTATTTATCACAATTCTAAAATTTTCCATTTCTCTAGTAAATGCTCCTTTTAGTTAGATTTATTCAAAGAGGTTGGATCTAAAATTAGCCTATGAGTGAATGGGTTGAACAGGTGGTAGCTTAATGGCACATTAAAGGCAATCTGTCTATAAATAGACTTTTATTTTAAATTATGTCTCATAACCATTGAAATACTACTGTTTGGACCATTATAAAATTTCCCTGAACAACTTATATCATAAAATATATTTATAAATCAACAAGATGTGTTTGTGAAACACTATGCCCCCGACCTTTGATCCTGAAGGATGACCTTGACCTTTGACCAATGGACCAGGGAGTTGAACGCGACACATCATCTTTGTGTGGTGAACATTTGTGCCAGGTTATTTTGAAATCCATTCACAGATAAAAAAGTTATAGAAGGGACATGAAATTTGGGACGGATGGATGGAAGGACAGACGGAAGGAGAGACAATGCGATTACTATATGCCCAACGTTGGGGGACATAATGAAAATGGTTTATTGCTACTCATAATTTATTGTTCTAGAACAAAATATTACAGTGATATCACCAGCACATACAGAAGCGATTGGAACACCCTGGAGAACCAATCAGAATGCTGCCTTGTAGTTATGATTGATTCAGACCTAATCACACAAATTTTGTCCAAAACGTGAGCCAATAACATTAAATCAGCGACATCAATACTTTGGTATCAAATTCACAATTTTTAGTGATTCTTGATAAGAATCTTGCAGATTTTAGTGATAATTTGTACGTAATTTCCACACCCTAATACTTTTCATTTAACAAGTTACAATTTTATTTTATTTTTACAAACTTCTAAAACACATCTTTTATAGACACATTTCCTTTATAAAGCAATCACATGCATTGTAATTGCATTCTCTTTTGCCAATGTAATATCCTTCATTTAATCCTTTAACACAAGAACTGAACTAAATTTCAGAATGGATTATGCAAATATTCATCAAGGAGCTCTCTGATCTGGGTCGACAGTGTTTGCAAATGCCAGTGCACTACTTTCCCATTTAAATGGTTAAAATACACACAACAGAAAGTAAACATGCTCCTATTAGAAGTCTAATACTGTACCTTTCTAATTCGTAATATTTCATCTTCTTTATCTTTCAACAGCACCTGCAAGCGAAAATGTATGAAATGACCACAGTAAAATGTATGTGCACATACATTCATATGAACCATATCACATTTCTAATTAAAAGATATGCTATATAATAGAAAAATTAATGAAAATTCTATCAAAGTCAATCATTCTTAACATTCGGTCCACAAATATGCCTTTTTACACTTCTGCAAGTAGATCCAGATCAGAAGATTCCAGTAAGAGCCATCTGATCAGGATCTGCTCTGTCTGCTTATGAAATATAGATATAATTCTAGAGTTTCTACAATGGTCAAACATTCCCCTGTCCATGTGCACAGTAAATCTAATTAATGATGTCATCATTTCTTACATGAATAGTCATAGAGTAAAGGGCTAAGATTAGTTTAATATTTTTTGATAAATCATGGGCACTACAAACAATAACAAAGGCATCTACTATATAAACCCATTACCTCATAGGCTATTTTTAGACCCGGCCTCTTTGAATAAATCTACCACAAAGAAACATTTACTACAAAATAGGAAAAGTTTAGAATGTGTGTTGTTCTGAAACCATTATGATAAATAGAGCATTTGCTCAATAGGAGCAATTACTCTATTTATCACAATGGTTTCAAAAAGTAACTTTAATAGAGGTGTCAAAAGGTGTCAATATCAGGGAATATGTTAAATTTCATAAACGCCATTTTCAAATGTTTAACCCTTTACTTTAAAGAGGTGCTCTCTAATACATTTGTAAATAGAGTAGACCCAGATCAGATGGCTCCTATAGGAGCCGTCTGATCTGGGTCTACTCTGTTAGCATGTGTGAAAAGGTGTTTATATGAAGGAAAGGGTTAATACCCAAAATGGGTTGAGCATGGCATGAATATTCATGCCTAACATAGCGTATTGTGTACCTGTAACCTCATATTTTCCTGACGTAGCTCTTCGTTTTCTTGTTCTAACTGGTGTTGACTCACTCCACTAGCACCACCATTTGTCTGTATAAAAGATAAAACAATGTAATGTTGATATTATTATTGATTACAGTGTAGATCAAGATCAAAGGGATCCTAAATGAATTTCTCTATATTTTGCCATCATACTAATAGTAATCACCAATTAAACTATATTACAGAATCAACCTTTTCAACATTTATGTCTGAATTTATCACTTTACAATGATTCACTAACTTAATTTTTAAAATGTAAAATTATCAAGTGAATTTTTGGCTTGGCCAAAAACTATAGGATCAGATATGTACAATTTCATAAGCAAACTGATCTTGATCAGACGGCTCCTACAAGAGCTGGCTGATCTGGGTCTATTCTGCTGCAAAGACATGGAAAGGTATTTATATGAAGGAAAAGGTTAATATTTGCACTGTAATTTTGGGGCCTGTCGGAAACTGAAAACTTTCAATTGCTCCTTAGAAGCTGTCTGATGAGATTCTGCTCTATTTGCTTATAAATATATAACAGATCGAATTCCCTATTGTCATGACCAAGTTTTAAAATGGCATATGAACATACATGACACGGTAGGAAGTGTAGAATAAGATAATATAAGAAAACAGAGCAGCTCCTATAGTGTTGTCTGATCTGGGTCTACTGTTTATATGAAATAAAGGGCTAAACAAATAAACAAGTCAACTAGGAAATACTAACCTCTGGCCTGAAAGCAGGAGGTTCAATTAAGTCTGTAATGTCGCCTGCGGCAAACATCATGGCCCCTGGAGCAATGTCCCTCTCTTCCAGCTCCAATCTAAATATGTCACGAACGACACCAACAAACTCTGAAATTAAAAAGTACTACTAGTCAACTCATTTCTAGCATCCACAAGGTTTAAAATAATCTTTGAAAATTAATTAATTTTTCATGAAGTCCTAAACAAAAGAACTTGTTTTATAGCCTTTCCCTCATATTTTTATAAGCCTTTGCAAGTAGAGTAGACCAAATAGTAGACCCAGATCATAGTGGACCCAGATCAGATGGCTCCTGTAAGAGCCATCTAATCAGCGTCTGCTCTGATTGCTTATGAAATTATAAAAGATCTGACTACAGTTTTTACCAATACCAAAATATTCTATGTACATATGCCATTATAAAAATTCAGCTAATAAATATTCATGATGTCATTATTTCTAACATGATAACTCAACAAGGAAAGGGCCTAAAATGTATAAATAATCCCTTTAACACAGACAATGGAGAAATATTTTGTACCCCTCTAAACTGGAGTTCTAGTAGAGAAGAATTTGGATACTTTTAGGCAGGTGGCTGCTTAATGCTGTGTGAAAGTCATGCAGAAAGCTCCTCTAGGAGCTTTCTGCATGACTTTCATCCTGCATTAAGTAGCCACCTGTCCAGTTTAGAAGGTTTTTACTGTATTTTGTTAACAAATGGACATTTTACCTCCGTAGTTGACTGTGCCTGAAGTATCTATGTTCAGTCTCGTTCTCATTTCTTGTTCCTGTTCTGACGTTGGCTCCAGTCCCAGGTACCTCAGAGCCTAGGGTAGAACGAAACTCAAATGATACACAGAACAATACATTCTACTTTAATACAAGAATTGTGAGAATCTGTTACAATATTGTTTGTCCAAATTGTTAGTTTTCAAAAATACCTAGGCATTCAGACAGAAAAAATTAGGCAAATAGTGTACTCAGATCACAGTACTCCTGAAGTAGCCAGACCTTTTTCTGCCCTTACATGGGTTTGTTAAAAGGACCCTTTCCAAATGCAAAATAGGTAACATTATTCCCAAATTTGGGAAAAAGAATCCCAAAACTTTTGATTAAAATGCTAAAAACATGCAAAATAAGTTAAAGAGGGACCAAACATGCTCTCCAAATCAATGAGTTTAAGTGGGAAAATATTTCTAATTATTAAAATGCATTTTTCCAAAATTGTCAGAAAAAGGTCTGGTAGCAGTTTGATCAGTATCTATACTATTGGCTGCCATGTCAAGTCTAATTTACTAAGTTATCAAAATGGTGCCAAATTGAAACAAGAGGGCCATGATGGCCCTGTATCGCTCACCTGGTTATATGATGTCATGTGACCTATCAATTTGACCCCAATTTTACAGTCTTGATGTTTCATGCTAAATATGACAGCCCTGAACACCCCCCCCCCCCCCCCACACACACACAAAGGAATGGGCCATTTGACCCCAGGGGATAAAAATGAACAATTTATGTAGGTCTACTAGATCATTCTACATAACAAATTTGGTAGCCTTACAGTTTTCAGTAAAACTTTGGACCCCATAAGGCAGAGCCAATTTTGATCCTAGGGGCTTAATTTGAACGATCTTGGTAAAGGCCTACCAAATGATACTATGTACCAAATATCACAGCTCTAAGCCTTTCAGTTTCGGACATGAAGCTTTTCTAAGTTTTTACTATATATTCAAATGTAAAACTTATGACCCCCAGGGTGAGGACAATTTTAACCCCAGGGACATAATTTGAATAATCTTGGTAAAGGTCCACCAGATGATGCTATGTACCAAATATCACAGCTCTAAGCTTTTTGGTTTCCGACAAGAAGATTTTAAAGTTTTTATTATATAATCCTATGTAAAATATGTGACACCCAGGGTGTGGCCGTGTTTGACCCCAGGGGAATAATTTGAACAATCAAGGTTCACCAGATGATGCTACACACCAAATAACACAGCTCTAAGCTTTTCGGTTTCAAACAAGAAGATCTTTAAAGTTTTTACTATATAATCCTATGTAAAACTTGTGATCCCCAAGGTTGGGCCAATTTTGACCCCAGGGGCAAAATTTGAACCATATATGTAGAGGTCCACTAGATGATTCTACATACCAAATTTGGTAGCCCTAGGCCTTACAGTTTTTGACAAGAAGATTTTTTAAAGTTTTTACTTCTTTTTGGACATTGGTTGCCATAGCAACCAGAGTTCTACATGGAATCAAATTCTTTGAACAACTTTGGAAGCGGTTGACCCAAGGAACATTTCTGCCAAGTTTGGTAAAAATCCAGCATGTAGTTTAGGAGGAGATGTCATTTTAAGAAAAAGTTGATGACGGATGACGCACGACGGTCACAGGGCGATCACAATAGCTCATCTTGGCACTTCGTGCCAGGTGAGCTAAAAAGCTTAACTAAACTGGTGAAAACAGGAGACAGGGTGTCCAAATATTTAAGGTAAATAGGTTAATCCTTTCCTTCATACCTTTGCAAACAGTAATCACAGACCAGGAGTCATCTAACCACGCTCTGCTCTCATTTTTACATGAATATTCAACCTGGAAAGGGTTTTATCACTCACAATGCATGAGATACACTGTGTTAATAAACAGTAACACAATACACAACACTCACAGCATTCAGTTTCTCCACCTTGATTCTGACATAAGGATCAAGAGACAGTTTCCGAGATGGTGACAACGTCCTGGGTTGGACTGATTTTTCAGCACCACTAGTCCCAAATACTGAGCCACTGGTAGAGTTCAGCATATTGCTTAGATGGGCCACACCCACAGGGGATGGTTCCACTTGTGGAAAGGAAGACATGTGAGAACCAGAACTGCCTGTTCGGGTTGTGTTGGTAGACCCTAAGAAGGACAAGCAAAATAACATCAGGTCGAGAAAAATTAAGACATTTTCAACTCCTTTATTACTCCACAAAAACCTATGTTGTGACATCTCTTTAGAATCGTCTTGAAGAGATGATTCTAAAAGAGTGTTCACAACAAAGGGTTTCGTGGAGAAATGACAATTTTAATATCTGAGTATGCACATTATCTGTTGCTCTGTAACAGTCTATTTCAATTGCAGTAACCTTAAAAAAAGATTAAATATGTCAATCTTTCTATCTTAACCCTTTCTCTAATGAATAATTATGTAAGAAATGTAAGAATATTAGCTGATTTTTTATACTGGTGTATGATTACAGGATGTTTTGGCACAAACATATCATTTCATATGCAAATATTCCATAAACAAACAGCAAACAAATGTACTTGATGAAGCATTGCATTATGGAAAGAATCAGAACACAGCATATATGTTATGCAATTCATTTTGATTTACATGATTTTAAAATGCCTACCAAATCTGTCACTTTTTTTCCCATATTAAAAATTCTGAAGGGAGGTGATCCCCCGAAAGCAAAAATTGCAACACAAAACGAGAAAATTGCAGACTCGGTTTTATTGAGTCTGTTCATGAGTAGTAATTGAAAGTGCAACACTGCTCACGCCCCTAGCACCGGCTTAAGCGGTATTCAATTTTCAGAACAAGATGTACTGAAATTCACGACCTTGAAGGATCAGAAGGTATAACAACACTGAGAATGAAGTATGCGGCAACGTTTTACGGCCGCCACACAAGCACTTAACACCTGCTGTTGTTAAGATTATAAATTCTGAAGGGAGGTGATCCCCCGAAAGCAAAAATTGCAACACAAAAAGAGAAAATTGCAGACTCGGTTTTATTGAGTCTGTTCATGAGCAGTAATTGAAAGTGCAACACTGCTCACGCCCCCTAGCACCGGCTTAAGCGGTATTCAATTTTCAGAACAAGATGTACTGAAATTCATAAACCACAGAAATTATTTTTTTTGCAATGGCAGAAACTGCGGAATCATGTATATTCCATAAGCAAATAGAGTAGACCCTGGTCATATGGCTCCTACAGGAACCGTCGGATTGGATCTAGGTCTACTCTATTTGCAATGGCATCAAAATATGTCTCTAACAAGTAAAAGTAACTGAAGGTCATTGACATGGAATGGAACTGTCAATATAATTACAAATATGTATGCATTGACCAGTTTCTGAAAAAGATGGCTGTGTAGTATATATTTCAAACCTTTGTTGTGTGGAGTTGAGGCTAGACTTGGCAGGATACCCCTCCATGGAAGTTTAGGGGTCACTCCTCCATTGACAACAACCGGAGCTTGTGTAGCAGTAGTGTCAGAGGTCGGTGTGACCTGTGAAGGGTGAATCTGTTATAACAAAACAAATACAGTCTAAACCTGACGTTCAAATTGCATGTAGTATCATTGCCAGTCTGCAAGACAGGTGGAAGCTTAATGCTGGATGAAAGTCATGCAGAAAGGAGCTTTCATTACAGAGCTTTCTGCATGACTTTTACCCTGCATTAAGCAGCCACCTGCCTCAAAAGATCTAAATTCTTCTTAATAGCATGATGAGGCTTGAAATAAACTTACCTGGAATTCATTTATGTTCCTCTAACCCCAAAAATTTGGTAGAGAAGAATTTAAGATACTTTTAGGCAGGTGGCTTCTTCATACAAGGTGAAAGTCCTGCAGAAAGCTCTTTAAATATTCAGAACGCATCTCTATTCAATACGGTCCACATCATGAGATGAATTGCCTACTACATGTTTACTCTGAAAGCCTATTATAAGGTTGATCAATGGACTTCACCTGTGGTTGATGAGATGGCTGACTAGTGGTGTTAGCACCCTGAGCTGCCTCACTATGGGATGGTGTTGATGATGATTTATGGCTCGGCTCCCAAACAACTGACAAAATAAAAATTGTAAAAAATATTCATGTATTGCACAACTATAAGGTTAAAAGCAGTGTACTGAATAAAGAAAAAGGTAAATCGTATTATGACTAAATTTCATGTTAGCTATAAACAGAATCTAGATGTATTTAATTTCAGGTTCAGGTTAGCTATAAACAGAATCTAGATGTATTTGTGAAACACTATGCTTCAGACATATGCGGATACAAAATAAATAACAGTTTGACCTCTGACATTCAAGTATGACCTTGACAGAAGATCTTTCATAAGTTGTAGCTTCATGAGATGAGTATGCAAAGTATGAAGTCTGTGTCCGTAAAATCCATGATCAATGTTAGGTTTTAAACATACATACAGGCAGGCTTTAACAATATGCCTCCATATCTTGATCTTTGGGGTATAAAATCATTAAATGAATCAAATAATGTTTAACTATTTCCGTCATGAATATTTATCTTAGAAATAATGACTGTATGAATATTGATTAATCTAATTCCTTAGCAACATTTATTTACCATGGCAGAAACTGAAGAATCTGAACTGTTTTATTTCATATTAAGCAAATAGAGCAGACAATGATCAGATGATTCCAACAGGAGCTGCCTGATCTGGGTCTACTCTTTTTGCAAAGGCATGAAAAGTCATTATATGAGGGAATGGGTTAAATATGACAGATTTTGAGCAACAACAATTTCCATAGAAAATTGGGCATTACTGTTTTTCTATCACATACAATATAGCAGCATGACTTACCTTTTGACAAGTGTAAACTTACATTTTTGTTGAGGCACAGAGGTACAGGAAAAAAAACATATAGCAACATGACTTATCTGACGACAAGTGTGATCTTACCTCTCTGTTGACAATCTGTAGGCACATGGGTACAGGGAAAACTACATGCAACAATGCAGCATGACTTATCTGTTGATAGGTGTAACCTTACCTTTCTGTTGAAGCTCTGTAGGCATAGGGGTATAGGGAAAACTACATACCACATAACAGCATGATTTATCTGTTGACAGGTGTAATTTTACCTTTTATGTTGAGGCTCTGTAGGCACAGGGGTACAGGGAAAAAACTACATATAATATAGCAGCACGACTTAACCATTTTCAATTAATCTGGTGTGACCTTTAAAACCTTTCTGTTGATCATCTGTAGGCTCAGGGGTATAGGGAAAACTACATACAATATAGCAGCATGATTTATAGATTGGCAGGTGTGATCTTACCTTTCTGTTGAGGGTCTGTAGGCACAGGGGTACAGGGAAAACTGTAGCCATTACTCTTCTCCAAAATTTCTGCAAACTCCTTCCTGTCATTAGAAAATTATACCAAAAAAACCTTCTTAACCTTTTCCCTGTTCCATATTCATGTTAGAACTAATGACATCATGAATATCAAATACAGGAATGTATATAATGGCTGATGTACACATGAAATTTTGGTATTGGGAGACTGTACAGTCAGATCTATATGATTTCATACACACTTTCCCTCAAACAAATGCTTTTTAAATGCTTTTGCAAATAGAGTAGACCTAGATCAGATGACTCCAACATGAGTTGACTGATTAGGGCTGCCGTTTGCTTATGAAATTATATTAGATCTGACTACAGTTTCTACCAATACCAAAACATCCTGTGTACCTATGCCATTGTAAAAATTCAGCAAATAAATATTCATACGGTAATTTTTATATTTCTTACATGAATATTCAACAAGGAAAGGATTAAACAAGGTTCTTTCATATATTAATGCTTCACTTGCTGTTCATGTCAATTTACCTACCTGTAAATAGTGAAGACCCAGATGAGACAGCTCCTGCAGGAGCTGTCTCATCAGGGTCTGCACTATTTACAAATTGATTGTGCAACCAGTGCACTCCATAGCAGTGATTGCACAGAGAAATAATTGTAGACAGTGAAGATATATGTAATTATACCACAGGGCATAGGAAAAGAAGAAGAAATGTATTTTAAAATTCAGCAAGAGAAGGGTTAAGTTGGGTGTACAATACAAAAGAAAGCAGACCAAGAAAATTGGGCATCTTGGAAACCTCCCTAATTACTCTTCACTGTTTGCAAATTCCAATCTAAAAACTGCCGACAAGACAACTTTAACCCATTTCCTCATAGGCTATTTTTGGATCCAACCACTTTAAATAAATCTACCGAAAAGGAGCATTAAATAGAGATAAGGAAAAATTTAGATTTTTGTAGTTTCAAAAACCATTGCAAATGCTCTATTTATCACAATGGTTTCAACAGGTGATCTTTACAGAGGTGTAGAAAGGTGTATTTATGGAGGAAAGGGTTAACCCATCTAATGCTGAATATTCAAAGGTGAATCCATCAACTATGAATATTAATTACCTGAAGCATTCTAAAATCTGGTTCAGCTGAAGGAGCAGTTTGATTAGGGGTTTCGCTATTAGCAACTATGTCAGTCTAGTTTAACCCTTTCCCTGTTCTATATTTATTCAAAATTTCAGTACCTACTAAATACTCAGACAAATTAGTTAATAATGAAATATGGAACATTGTAGCCATTTTAGAGACGAAAGAAACAGATCTATCAAATTCCATTAGCAAACAGAGCAGATCTTGATCAGGGTCTGCTCTGTTTGCATATGCATGAAAAAGCGTTTATATGAGGGAAAGATTAAAGTTATCAAAATGGTGTCAAACTGAATTAGTCAGCTGTACAAACAGGAGGAAAGGACAGATTGGGTTGTCGAAATATCTACTGTAATTTGGGGAACTTACACCGCCATCTCATCCCTCGCTATAACCATCTCTACACGGTTTGAGGCACAGGCTTGTCTGAGGATGGCAACAGCTCTGAAATGAAGAATTTACGGTATAAACCGACTTCAGCAACCAATAAAAATATGGCTCTTTAACTTATTACTGCATAGATAGGCCTTTTAATTCCTAAATGCAAACAGTGCATACCCAGAACAGACAGCTCCTGTAAGAGCAATCTGGCCAGAGTTGGCTTCATTTGTTTATGGCAATAATATAGATTTGGCATAATATAGACCCAATTTAAACATTTAAGCCAGGCCCAAAAATTCTCTTATTCATATGCCACTATAAAAATCAGGTTCATTCTTTATCATGTCATCTTAATATACGGTATTAATATTCATCGAGGAAAGGTTTCAACAAGGTGGTGGCTTAATGCAGGACAAAATACAGAACATTCTTGAAGGAGCTTTCTGCATCATTTTTGCCCTGCATTAAGCACCATCTGCCTTGTTTTAAAAATTAACAGCTTTACTGTATATAAATATCAGTTTATGTTTTTCCTTCTGGGCTCCAGCTCTGATATGAACATTACATATAAGTTTGCATATAGAACATTTATGTTATTTTTTTTCCACTTTCTGAAAACAAACAACAGTTAACCCTGTCCTCCATTGATACTCCTTTCTGCGCCTTTGTAAACAGAGCAGAACCAGATCAACAGGCTCCTGCACTAGCTGTCTGATCAGGGTCTGTTCTGTTTGCTTATGATATAATAAAGATCTGATTAAACACATTTTGTCATGATAATAACTCCCTTGTTTGTAATTCAGTTAATTAATATGTGGAGTAAAGGGTTAAACCGTTCCTTCAATTAAATGCCTTTACATGTCTTTGCAAATGGAGTACACCCAGATCAGGAGCCATCTGATCAGGGTCTACTTGTTTGCTTAAAATTATAATAGATATGACTTTATGGTTTCTATCAGTACCAAGGTATTCAGTGAACAAATGTCTTTCTAAATCTTCAGCTAATAAATATTCATAATGTCATTATTTCTTACATGAATATTCAACAGGGAAATGGCTAACCTATCAAACAAACTTGATTATTTTCATGGAAACATTCTACTTTGAGAGAAGCAGGGAGCATTAGAAAGATAAAAAAAGATCTGATTTCAATGATATAATCTAAAATGATATGAATTTCTCCTAACCCTTTTCTTCATATAAATGTATTTCACACACCTTTGCAAACTGAGTAGACCAAGATTAGATGGCTCCTGTAGGAGCTGTCCTGCACTATTTGCTAATGAAATAATATAGATCTGCCTACAGTTTCTACCATTCAGCCAATAAATATGCATGATGTCATAATTGTTAACATGAATATTCAACAACCAAAGGTTTAACAATGGTTTCAGAAATTGACTTCTACGTAGGCGCCAAAAGGCGGCAATATGAGGGTACAGGTTAATGTAAAAAATCAGGAGTATTAATCATATGAATCTTTATAATGCCACATTGATACAGAAAGAAACTTTTTGCCATGGCAGAAACTGTAGCCTCAGATCTATATTATTTCATAAGCAAACACGGCCAACCCTGATCAGATGACTAATCAGTCATCTAATCTTGGTCTACTCTGTTTGCAAAGGCATAAAAGTCATATTTATGAAGTAAAGTGTTAAACTGTTCCATTCATAGTTACAAAGAGGCTTATTATTGTTTTCCAGGTTTTTACCTCTCATTGGTGACCCCTTCCAGACTTTCCCCATTCACCTCAAGTATCTGGTCACCTTTCTGTAGGCCTCCTAGAGTATGAAGCAATACATACACATTACACATAGTTGTAGATATTTAACACATTTACATAACAGGCACAATGTGCTTTGTACACAAACTGCATGTCAAAGTTGTTCAAGCAATGTCCACGGAGAGTCAACAGTTCTTTGTGAAAATATTAGCTTGAGTATGGAGCAAGAGAATATCTTTTAGTATGGAACAAGAACATATCTTAAGTATGGAACAAAAGAATTCTTGAGTAAGGAGCAAGAGAATATATGATGTATTGAGCAAGAGAATATCTTGAGTATGGAGCATGAAAAGATCTTGAGTATGGAGCAAAAGAATATTGTAAGTATGGAGCAAAAGAATAGCTTATCTTTGAGCAAAAGCTGTAGGTAAGAGGATTAATTTTGTTTGTTTGTTTGTATTTGTGATTTACATGGCTTTAACAGTATTTCAGTTATATTGCTACATCCAGCTAATTACACAAGGAGGAAGACTCTAGAGGATTTTTTTTGTGTATGGAACAATTGCTTATCTTCATGCACAGAACACCAAGGTAAAGCCACCGACTATGTGCATAACAATTAAGCTAATTAATATTCATGATGTCGTTACTTCTCATTTGAATATTCATGGAGTAAAGGTTTAACTTTCTCCAGTCAACCCCTCTTTTACTTTCACAGTATTTGATTAAAATATGTGTGCATTTTGGTTCTTTATCAATCATAACCCATTGGCTGTTAAAATCGAGGGCTTGGTGCAAAACAATTGTAACTCCTTCACAAAGTGAAGGATTTACAATAGTCTTGCACCAAGCCCTCGAAATGTAATTATTAATTCATAAATGCATTTTACAATATAGTTTGTTCGGGCAATCTCCATACAATGGTCTCAGTAGTTATGAGACATTTGAAAAAACAATAACAAACAATGCATCATTTATAGACAGAAAACCTTAAACCATTCCCTTCATATAAACATGTTTTCACACATTTGCAAACAGAGTAGACCCAGATCAGACAGCAGCCTGATCAGGGTCTGCTCTGTTTGCTAATGGTATTTGAAAGATCTGTTTCATTGCTTTCTAAAATAGCTACAATGTTCCACCTTCTGTTTTTGGTTATAACAATTTTGTCCATGAATATTTAGTAGGTATAGAATTTTGGAATAAAAAATGAAAATGGAAAGGGTTATATACTTCAAAAATGTGAAATCATGTAATTAAATCTTGGATTTGTCCTCTATGATCTATGTACTGGCGGAAATCCCTTACCTTCCAGGTCTGCTAGACCTCCTGGTAAAATTCTCTTCACAAACACTCCATACAATTCCTCTCCATCTACACTGCAGCCCCCACATATCTTTATACCTACAATGAATAATAATACAAATACAACCTGTTTTAACCATTTCCTTCATATAAACACTTTCACATTGCAAACAGAATAGAACCAGATCAGATGGATCTGAAGGAGCCGTCTGATCAGTGTCTACTCTGTTTGCCTATGAAATAATATAGATATGATTCAATAATTTCTATCATTGTAAAATATATTCCCTTGTACAGAATGTCATTATAACAAGAGCCGCGTGCGGTGCCAACGCTCGTCTGATATGGTGCTTGTCAGCTAAATTAACACATTTTGAAAATAATAAAGGGCAATTACTCAAAAATTTGAAATCAAGAGTTATAGTAAGTGTTCTTATGTAGGGTTCTTCTCCTCAATGAGATCTACCAACTTATGAAGTTTCATGTTGATACTTCTTATACTTTTTGAGTAATGAGCTACATTAAAGTTTTTGCATGCCGCCACCAACGCCTACTACAACCCAGTGATCACAATAGCTCAACTTTTCTTCGAAACAGACAAACTAAATTGTTCATGCTAAAACATCATGATAGAAAAGTGCAGCCTTCACAGTAAATTTTTGGAGCACTTGTCCAGAAGATGATTTAGAAATCAAATCACTATATAGTATACAGTAAATTCCACTTGTAATGATATCTCATTTACAGCGATACTGACGCACGGTCCTAGCTCAATGCCAATATAGTTCAATGTATTCCAGTTGCATACATGTATGATTGAATTGCCTGAATATTTCAAGGATTTTGGACTGACTTTAACAAGACGAAAACCCATTTCCGGTTTCATTTTCTGCATTACTATACCAGAATATGTGCATGTAAATGTTTAATAGTGGAGCAGCATATGATCTGATTAACTTTGAGTCAACACCAAGAACAGCTTATCTTTCATATTTCATAACCCTGATTGTTAATAATTGGTTAATCCAACAGTGTTCCACACATATTGTAACCAGTTTTCAGGATAGCGTATTACAATTTACTTGATTGGTATCATCATGAAATGCCAGAAATAATTGTAAAGATATTTGGATGTAACAATATTTATTTCAAGGTCCTGTGAATATCTTTACAAGCAAAGTTTACCGTATATGAAATCTTCAGAAATTTTCACTTGCCTGAATCCAAATTTACTAGCCCTGGCTTCAGGCAAGTGGGTTATAGCGAGGACAGAAAATATGCTGTAAAGAAATTATACCTAGCCCTTTTGAACAATTGTCAAACTCATACAGCTCTGCTTCTCTTGCTGGTGGGGCCTCATCCTCTTCATCCCTGTAGAGATAATATTACAAAAAATCATATGTAATGTATTACAAACCATTTATGCATTTTGCAAACAAGAGCACATCCAGACCAGACAGCTCCTGTAGGATCTGTCTGATCAGGGTCTACTCTGTTTGCTTATGAAATTGTATAGATATGATCCTACAGTTCATGGCCAGGTGAAATTCCCATTGAAAATTTTACTTTATATAAATTATGTTAACCCTTTCCCTCATGTAAAGGTGTTTTCACGCATTTGTAAACAGAGTAGACCCAGATCAGATGGCTCCTAGAGGAGCCGTCTGATCAGGGTCTGCTCCGTTTGCTTATGGAATTTGATAGATCTGTTCCTTTACTTTCTAAAATGGCTACAACATTCCACCTTCCATATTTCATTATAACTATTTTGTTCATGAATATTCAGTAGGTATTGAAATTTGATCTTAATATAGAACAGGGAACGGGTTAATGAATGTTCATGAAGTGATCAGATCATGCATAGATGTTCATTAGGGAAAGGGTTAACTTTATACAGAACTACATGTAGCACTTTGTCTGGCACATGGTCATCCAATCTGATATACAAATCAGACCTCACCACATGAATCATAAATCAATCCATACAATCATTAATCACCTGAGAATATTTTAAGGTTGCTTGTTTCATCAGTCAGATTTTAAACTGAAAAAATTAGAAATTATTCAAACTTAAAGAGTTCTTTTGAAAATTTCAATTTTGATGAGTAACATTGAAAAAAAAATTTATTCAAACTTAAAGAGTTCTTTTGAAAAATTTCAATTTTGATGCGTAACATTGAAAAAAAAATGTATTCTGTCCAAAACTAACTTCCCATGTTTTTCAATGATTGAATCAATAAAAAAAATACTATTCTTGACTGATTTATGCCCAATTCTTTGGAAATTATTTCAATGGTTTTGGTAGAAACAGATTGATTCGCAATGCAACAATCTTGCTACTGACGAAGGTAACTGTACGAATACTTGCATCTGAGAACTGAAACAGATTTTGCAGAGGAAATGTCAATGTACTAGCACTGTAATAATGCAACACCTCCAATTGCTCAAATATACATAAAGTAATTTAAGTTAAATATTGATAACTCGAATTTTACAGCTTTTTATACAGGTGGCAACTTCATGGAAGGTGAAAGTCATGCAGAAAGCTCCTCTAGGAGCTTTCTGCATGACTTTAATCCTGCATTAAGCTGCCACCTGCAAACAAAGTTCCCAATTCTTCTCTATTAACAAATCAAGCTAACCAGATTTAACTGTATAATATAACAGGTCCTTACCTGTCCTGTGGAGCAGATAGTTCTGTCTTGGTAAGAACAAGTGTTGATGACATTTTCCATCAAAACTGTAAATGGCAAAATAGTTAACCCTTAATGAATTTCCACTGGAGAACATGATTGGTTTAAGGTTATAATATCCAACATCAAACAGACTGTGGCAACTGGTAAATTTATCATTTGCACATAATTAACGATTGAAAACATGAATTTTTGCTGTATTACAAGTGTCTGCTTGACATATTAGAATCGCCTGAAATTGAAAAAATTTGCCCTATCTTTACTTTTGATTCGGTTTGAATGTTATGAGAACTCAAACATATTCTACATGTACTTTGAAAAATCAGCATTTAAAGGGATGTAGATCTACAAGCTGAAGCTGAATGATTTCGATCAAAGGACATCATTCTGCGTACATGCTAGCACATTTATAGATAATTTTCTTTATACAATTTTATTTGAAATAATCTTATATGATGCACATGCACTTTTATATGTTCAGATATACTGTTTACATTCTCGCTGCTGATATGCACATCTCCAATTATGACAGACTATGTACATGTACGTCTGCTACTTATACTGGAACAGTATGCATGCATCAACGTAAAATTAATAATTTAATACCAATTCTTAAATTAATAAATCACATTAAACAGAAATGTAAGAAACTAGACAAAACTTTAAAGGCGGTTAACATCTCATTGTCATCACACACAAGAATGATCAAACTGAAGTCCCTACAACAGGTGAAAATGCAGCAAGCGCAATAACATGCAAATCTTCATCAAACATTCAAACCATATATAAAGTATCATTAAGTTTTGAACATCGTAACTTAACCCTTTCCCTTATAGTTATACAAATGCCTTATACACATTTGGAAACAGCATAGAACCAGATCAGACAGCTTCTGTAGGAGCCGTCTGATCAGGGTCTGCTCTGTTTATGATACGATATGATATATGGATATGATTTTACAGTTTTTGTAAAAGGTTCCCATGACAATTTTGCATTATAAAGATTCAGCTAATGAATATGCATGTGATTATTTCTGACATGAATACTGAATGGGGAAAGGGTTAACCCTTTACTCTTTGCAAACAGAGTAGAATCAGATCAGACGGCTCCAACAGGGTCTGTTCTGTTTGCTTATGATATAATATACATCATTATTATACATGTAACATGTAGAACTATATGATTCTACAGTTTCTGACATGGTAAAATATTCCAGGGTCCTTGGGCTAATAATTCAATTAATCAAATTAATATTCATGACGTCAATATTTCGGTTTACGGAGAAATCGCCTAGTGACAAAATCGCCTACAATTAGATATATAGTAAACCAATTGGAGAAATCGCCTAGAAAGAAATTATGTAGTGTTTGTATTTCGCACTTATGATACAGGACGGATAACATGACAGAACTGTAAAGAATGTTTGTAACAAGAATAAATTGTCCAGTTGTGTGTTGTTTTCCAGATCAAGATGACCAAGATTGGACGATCAGTGTAGTCCCTGATCACCACCTGGAACAAGATTACATTGAATTTGTTCTGTGGTATTATTTTCCAGATCAAGACGACCAAGATTGATCGATCAGTATTGCTCCTGATCACTACATAGAATTAATTTGACAGAAGATATTTATATATAAGGAGCAATAATTATAATAGTTATGCAGAAAGTATGAACGTCACTTTATAGGAATTGAATAATTCCACAGACCACCAACAAGATTAAATTGTTGTGTGGTATTGTTTTCCAGATCGTAATGAACAATATTGAACGATCAGTGCAGCCCCTGATCACAACATAGAATTATATACCAAAATTGCCTTATGATTAAAATGTTTGAAGCAGTTATAATATGAGTCTTACTTCATGTCAGAGGATCTGGGTTCAGTAAATATTCAAATAGCAATAATATATGGCAGTGTAATCAGGGTCTATTCTGTTTGTTTATAAAATATGACCGTAGTTCCTACCAATACCAAAATATCATGCGTACATATGCCGTTAAAGAAAGTGAGTTCATTTAAGAAACGGATCAAATTCCGTAAGCAAACAGAGCAGACTCTGGTCAGATGGCTCCTACAAAAGATGTCTGATCTGGGTCTATTCTGTATTCCAACATACATGTGTAAAGATGTCTATGTGAAATAAAGGGTTAACAATACACACTTTACAGATATTTATTGATAAAACAATTTTATTTTTTACTTTGGTAACCGACATTTTGTACTAACTAATACATTTATTGGATCCAGATAATCTAATAAGAAGGAAGACTCATATTATATCTTGTTCCGTGCGTATGACATTTTCACTTTCTGCTAATATTCGATATAATTACCAACCCCTGTAATATTCGGCTGTCAAATTCCAGGTGGTGATCAGGGACTACACTGATCATCCAATCTTGGTCATCTTGATCTGGAAAACAACACAACTGGACAATTTATTCTTGTTACAAACATTCTTTATAGTTCTGTCATGTTATCACTATCTGTACCATAGGTGCGAAATACAAGCACTATATTATTGCTTTCTAGGCGATTTCTCCAATTGACCTTACGCCAGCGGCGAGATAACCACGTCCACATAAATCAAGGGAAGCAACTCTTCCTATGTCCGACATTATGAGTAAAACCAATTTGACAGAGAGTCTACACATAATAACGATTTTTTTATCAGAATAAATATTTTGTTGATCATGTTTTAGTCCGTGTATACTGTTTGTCAGGTTTTATCAAGGTCTACACTGTCATGCTTTGATCAGGATCTACAGGTTGGTCACACAGGTATTTGTCGTGCTTAGACCCCACTACCCGCCATGCATCTGCTACCCACTCTGTAACCCACAGAAATATATTGATCAAAATAATCTCAAACAGGTCAAAGTATTGTCAAAATACCATAACATATATTAGCCTGATTGGACAATAAATCATATATTGTTTCATTGTTGGATATTGGCTGCAGACCACGAAAGCTGTGATTCGATCAGATCTCCGAAACCCCAAAGAACTTCCGATCAGATTCATTAAAATTGTTCTAAATAATGGCTATTTTTGAAATAATTGCTTAGATCTAAGTTATGTTAGTACTTTTTGTTGTTAAATAGGGATATTTGTACATATTTGACACGAGATTGTTTCCAAATCCATTGTATGTGACATTTTTTGGTTTTTAGTTTGACTTTGGTTTCGGAAAGGGATAAAACTTAATATCACCGAAAATCGTTCCTTATACGGTGAATCAGTATAACAGCAATGTTTTGTTAAGAAAGCAATATATTTCTCCTCTGTGTCTGACTCTGACAGCCCGTGTCTGACATGTATAGTTTGTCAGACAAAATGGCGGACAGCAACAGGTCAGCGTGGGCTTATCAGTTATCGCTTACTGATAATGATTGGTTGATTAGCTGTCAATCAAAAATCCTGGCGTAAGGTCAATTGGTTTACTATTTCTACTTCTACTTCTACATAAATACTCCCAACGATCAATCGCTGATCATAACAGGGAGGTCGGGGACAGTTGTTAAAAGTTAAAAAATATGACAAGAAGACTGAAAAGGTTAAAAAAGGTTAAAAACAAATGTGCATAATTATGGACTGTATGTGCTGAGGCGCGAGGTGAAGCTTTCTAAGCTGTCACTGGCCTTGATGGAATATGGCAACTGGTTCCAGAGTCTAATAGTGCGAGGGAAGAATGAATTGGCATGATACTGTGTCCTGGAAAATGGCAGAAGGTAGTTGAAGTTTCGTGATGGTGTGAGGTGTTTATGATCTGCAATGACAATGCCGTTTGCTATCTTATACAACATAATGACAGACGCTTTCATTCTCCGTTCTTCGAGAGTAGTCCAGTTTAGAAAATTCAACATAGAGGTGACGCTTGAATAATAAGAGGAGTCATTCATAACATATCGGGCTGCGGATCTTTGAACACGTTCAATTTCATATATGAGAGACTTTTGCCAGGGGTGCCATACAGTACTGCAGTATTCGAGCTGGGGACGGACATATGTTTTATATGCAGTTTCTTTGATGGATTTATTGTTAGTTCTAACATTTCTTTTGATAAATCGTAGTGTGTTGTTTGCCGTTGATGCTATTTTTTCTATATGTGTGTTGAAAGAAAAGTCGTTGCTTAGTGTGACTCCCAGGTACTTTGCATTTTTTGTTTCGTTTAGTTCCTGGTTGTGAAGAATGTATGGGAATTTGGTGACCTTTTTCTTTTTCGAAACCCTAATAACTTCACACTTGTCTGGATTAAATTCCATCGACCAAGTTCTCTCCCAAGTTTCAAGTCTAGCTAGATCTTCTTGTAATAGCTGTGAGTCAGTGTCAGAGTTGATTGTTAAGTAGACTATAGTATCGTCGGCAAACAGACGAACCCTACTTTTAATAGAATCAGGCAGATCATTGATGTAACACAGAAACAAGCACGGTCCGATAACTGAGCCTTGAGGAACACCAGAAAGGACTGGAACAGAGTCTGAATGGGATCCTTCAACAACAACTGTTTGAGATCTGTTCTTAAGAAATGAATGAATCCAGGAGATAACATGTGAATTTATACCAAGTTGACTGAGCTTATAAATGAGAAGATTGTGGTCTACTTTGTCGAAGGCTTTGCTGAAATCCATGATTATGAGATCAGATTGCTTACCGGAGTGAAGATTGTCATAAATTTCTTGGGTGAAAGAAAGAAGCTGAGATTCGCAGCTATGTTTTGATCTAAATCCATGTTGGAAGGGAGTGAGAATATTTTCAGAGTCGAGGAAAGTCATAGTGTTTGACACAAGGACATGCTCCATTAGTTTGGATGATATACAGGTTAGTGATATAGGCCTGTAATTACTAGGCTTACACTTTGGACCTTTTTTGTATGCCGGGGTAACAACAGCTGTTTTCCAGTCGTTAGGAATGATACCTGTTTGCAGAGAAGAGTTGAAAATCTTTGTAAGAAAGGGGGCAATTTCAGAGCTAAGCTCTTTTAATATCCTAGGTGAGATTTGGTCAGGCCCGGATGCTTTGTGTGGACTAAGGTTATCTAGTAGTTTCTGGACACCATTCTGAGTAATTGATACATCTGGCATATAAGGTTTATCGGAGTGACTAGCGTTTCCAGATAGTTTTAATTGACACAATTGCTTCAGACTGCAGGGCTTTGGTTTAGAGAAGACGGACTGAAATTGGCTATTTAATACCCAGGCTTTATCGATTGGCTTTGTGTAAGTGATACCCTCATATGATAAAGGAGCAACACCATGATTGTCGGACTTTCTGTGTTTAACAAATGAGTTAAAACAATTACTATATATCTAATTGTAGGCGATTTCGTCACTAGGCAATTTCTCCAGCACCCCAATATTTCTTATATGCATATCCATTGAGGAAAGGGTTAATCAGTAAGGCTGGTAAATAATTTGCTAAATGTAAATGCACATCAGATCAAGAAAAAGGCGACTGCCTGGTTAGCCTATTTGATAAAGCATGTACAGTATCATTGGCGTTTTGGAATTATTGAGATCAACTTTAAGCAGACATGTTTCTCCCTACTTTTGGTCACTTAATTTGATCTACAGAAGTCTGTAGTATTCTGCTTTGAATTTAAAAAACATGGAAAATGAAGAGGGGTGGGGATACAAAATTCTGTTTGAGTGTGTCAATTATTCACGTTAAAGAAAAACCTCGCAAGTTTTTGAGGCTATACTGCACTTTAACTCATATGAACGAAAACTTACAACGTGTGTCATTAACATGTCCGTATACAGCAAAATTCCTTCTTAATTTCATACAATTGTGTTTTGTTTCAGCAATAATTCAACGGAGTTGTCAAAACGCTTGATGCAACTATAGATCCATATAGAATGGAAATAGTCCATTCGTCTATGTGATATGGATCCCTGTTTTCGCGCATGCTCTCAGTGTAATTCCCCCACAATGCAGTTCTCTGTAATGGATGATATTTTTTCCGTGAAAACATAACCAACAATTAAAATGCGATCCAAAGTCTGTGGATGGAAATGAACCTACTTATTGACAACTTATTCAATATGGCGACAACACCTTGTTTCCAGTTTAATGTTTTAGCTGTAATATGGCAGAAGATTTTAACAAAAAACCTTATGAAGTAGAGTCACTGTACACAATTGTTGCTTCGCCGTTATAAACACTAATTCGTAGTGTAGTGATATTTTATTTACATTTATAAGCAGTTGCATTGTAGCATTATCACATTTAAAGTGCGACATGGGCTCACGGAATGTTCCAGCTGATAAGGTATTACATGATGTGTTGGTAATTTTTAGTTTGTGACATCCTTATTTATTAATGTCATTGAAGTTGTTTTTAGTGTCAACTGTATACCTAAATACGACCCCCATAAATATATGGTTTTAAGGCATTTTTAGAGTAGACCTAGATCATACAGGAACTGTCTGCATTACTTTACACCAGGATTAACTCTTTACTCTTTTCATGTCTTTGCAATAGAGTAGACCCAGATCTGACAGACAGCTTCCTGGGAACCATCAAATTATATGAGGATCTGCTCAGTTTGCTTATTTAATATAGATCTGCTTCAGATCTACAGTTTCTCCCATGATCAAAATATTCACAGGTTCCCATATAATCAGCATAATCCCAAGTCCCTTTCTACTCTTTGAGTGAGTTACAACTTGAAAGCCTCAAAGTGGCTTGTGAGTAAACAAGCTCCTTGGCAACATGAACATGTATCGAAATGGGATAAATATGTCAAAATTGACATAACTGCTGAACCTGTACACCATGAATATTCGTGTAAGAAATACTGACATCAGGAATATTTATTAAATGGGTTTTTATGAGACTGCATATAGTATGATCAAGGGATTTTTTTTTATCAAGACGAAAAATGTAGAATTTGGATCTATATTATCAGTGTTCTCAATAAGAATTGGTTGAACAGGCCATATTAAAAAAGTAACAGGATTTTCGTGAGGGTCCAGGGATTTTTCAACTTAAGTCTTTTTTTTTTACGGATTTGAACTACACTATCTTTGAAGTGGTCATTTTGGCTGCCGACCAGTTCTTATTGTGAACAATGATTACAGGGCTTTCCCCAGGATTTTGGGAAGGCATGTAGGGACCAAGGGGTGGGTTCTGGAGGGGTTTCCCCTTCCGCGAAGCGGCAATTTTTTTCACATTATGAATAGCAAATGGTGTGATTTTAGCCTATCTTGGGGTTTAACATAACAACTGCGAATGTAAATAAATTACAAATGTATACAGGTTTTATTGACTCCATCATCTAACAAGTAAACTGCTTTGACCTCCGTGCTTGACACACAGGTCACAGAAAATCAAGAAGGGAGTTCCTCTGAACACATGTGTCATCTGCTTTAAGCAAGCCTTTTTTTAATTGAAAAGGGGGAATAACTCTCACAGTATTGATCAAAGAGTTGTGAACCTTTTGCATGATACTTCCATTCAAGCTCCTTCCATAAATGACATTTCATATCAAAAGGGTCAGTTTAACTGACGCTATTTGCTGCAGAAGAAAATGTAGAAAAGTGTTTATTTGACCCTTCAAAGCACGGAAAATAAACAATTTATGAATTTCCTATTGGTGTTGGTAGTTTTGTTTTGTCTACAGGCTTTAAGTACTGCAGAATGAATAAAACCAACTATACAAAATTCACTATAGTCGATCCTGATAAGATAGCTCCTACTTGAGATGTCTCATCGGGTTCTACTATGTGTGCAAAGGCTCTTAAAGTTGATCAAATAATCTTCTTCAGTCCAGTGTAACATGCGCGAGGTCAGACAGTGCAGACAGGAATTACCGTAGAATTTAGGGACAATTGGAAGTCCGGCGATTAGGTGATTTCACAAAAAAAGCATCTTAAATGTAAACTATCATTGGTTTGGGCTCCACAATCTCAAAACTTTGTCGCTTTGTACAAAGCAAACTCACGAAAGAATTCGAAACTGGCCAAGTCACGTTTGTATCATTCACCGTTTTATCTTTAGATTACTCTGAATTTTCGGTCAAAAATTCATTTTCATTGCTTGAATATCGCTATTTATTGAAGGCTGGACTGTTTCAGGTGCTTAATAAGTAAAATAAATGCAAATATTTTGTTTAGGCATGTGAAGTTAATGTTTTTTTGCAGACGTAAATAGTGCGCGTCAGAAGCTGAATTTATTATGATAATTAGGTCCGAATAAAACATAGACGAATATATGATACCGGCGCCGCACCAATTCAGTGATATTTCTATATATCTAGTATGGTCAGAGCGGCCCGCTTTTTAGACATAGTCTAAATTAGCGAATGGTTGTTACGGACTCTATCTGAATCGCATCTAGATGTAAGTGAAAGTTTTAAAACTGTAATTACCATCAGCCAATTCATTCACCCATGAAAAGTCTGCTTTCCATTTGTCAAGGTCGATTAAACCCTATCAAACTTCAGCAATTATTACTAATTGGCATCTACCTGCAATGCTCGAATATGCAGTACACATGATTGCAATCAAAACATCGAGTCGACAAGCGGTGTCTGCTTTTCACACATTCCGATGTGCGTGTATCACAGTGCGCGTTTCGATTGGTCAATACTGGAGGTGTGTCAGTAGGGCTCAACACAGTAGCAAGCTGTCAATTATATACGCATGTGTTGTTATGGTTTTTATGGCATCTCGCACAGTAGGAATTAAAAATACACGGGTCAGCAAGGAATGTCGCTACTGAAATATCGCATGACGGGAACTGTAAAGGCATGTCGCGGAAGGGGGTCTTTGATTGAAGGCATGTCGGGCCCGACATGCGTTAACACGCTGGGGAAAGCCCTGGATTATATTTTACAAGCAGAGCAACTCCTGATCAAACAGTACCTAGGAGCTGATCTGGGTCTGTTATGTTTGTAAAGTCATTAAAAGCGCCTGATTGATGATGTTTGGCAGGGCTCAAGCAAGAGGGCGTTTTCGGAGAAAAAGTCTCCCTAGCCTAGCTGACTTCTCCCTGTTTTTAGCAAAGGGAAAAGTTTTAATATATAGGACCTAATATAATCCGACATATAGGGAGAAACAAAGTCTGGACCAATACTTCTCCCTAAATCCAACTAAGCCTATTTGTCTGTAGAATGTCAGCAATGTTTCTGATGCTGAGCTGAGAGAGGAGGGACTCAAATGAAATGTCATCCTCAGGTTTTAAACACCAGGCAAGTCCTCTTTATCATGTCATGTTTGCATTGTCATTTTACTGCAGTCCTTGAAGTGTATTGATGCAGCTCATGTCTCAAAACTGTAGCCTCATGCTTCTGACATAGGTTGAGTAAACATAACCCTAACCCGGGTAACCACTGTTAGTAATTGGCAGGTGTTTGCTGTTTGTATTGGGAGCAGTTCTCTTAACTCATTCCAGGTACATGTAGACTTGCAGCGTGCAATGATTGCAAGCTAAACCACCTCCCCTGTTCCACCATTGCAGACAAAAATGTGTTGCAGAGATAGCAAATGTCAGCTGCCACTTCAAGCCTGTCAGCAGCAAAACAGTTATTTCTGTCAAAGGTCTACCGACTATTGGCGGTGCTAGACCCTTGCAGCATAGGCATTTAAAGATGGAGTCAGGCTCAAGGGGGCCCTTGATTCCACTGCATTTCTTGTTGACTCAGCATGAGCAATGACTGCAAAAGATGGTGTTTCTGCCTGTTACTCTTAGGCATACTGCACAAGGGTGTTTTCCTGCTTCTCAGGGAGTCAAGGTGAGGGCCAGATATCATGATTTTGGTCTTCCCCATGTTGACTCTCAGGCCATTCTCCACCATGCCCATCTTCCATCTGATCATTACGTCTGTCAGTGCTTCCAACCTGGAGGTTTCAACAATTGACAAACTAGCATACAGTAACTCCCATGGGCAGCAGGTGCGTACAATGTAATTCACGGGACAATGACAAACAGCAACATGCTTGGCACCAAGCCTTTGTTGATACCCACTTTGACTTCAAATTCGTCTCTATAACCATCACCCACATGCACCAGGCTTCATACAATGGAGTACATTTATTGTTCTGACTCTGTCTGTACCAGTCATTCCTTAACACCCAATTTTCACAAAATTTCACCAAAATTGCCTATTTTAGCCCTGCCTGCTCTCTTATCAAATTTTATCTGATCTTCGCCAAACTTAATGAAACTGTATATTTATGTGGACAAATTGTCTCAAGCATGTTTGATAACAACTAAACTAGTCAAATTGCCCCAGATTGCACTGGGTCAGACAGGTGTACATTGTATTTTGTGTCAGTTTGGCACTCTTGTTTTACATTTGACTACATGTAGTGTACATCTATCTCAGTGTCTGCTGCTCATCATTCTTTCATGTCTACTTATGCAATAACGTTTTTTTTTCTGTTTTCTGTCTTCACACCTTTTCGGTAAAACTTATTGTACCCCCACAAACGAAATTTTGGGCTGGGGTATACTGGAGTCACTATGTCCGTTCGTCCGTCTGTCTGGCTTGTCCGAATCATAACTTCCGAAGTTTAAAAGCTATTCACTTCAAACTTCATATACAGATAGCAGTGCACAAGGTCCACTACTCTGTCTGCAGTATTGGAGTTATTGCCCTTTGTTATTTTTGTCAAAATCTGGCTTCTCCGGCTCATTACTTCTAAAGTATAAAAGCTATTGACTTCTAACTTCATATACAGATAGACCACATTGACCCAAGTGCAGTGCACATGGTCCATAACTCTGTCTGCAGCATTTTTGGAGTTATTGCCCTTTGTTATTTTTGTCAAAATCTGGCTTGTCCGGATCATAACTTCTAAAGTATAAAAGCTATTGACTTCAAACTTCATACACAGCTAGATATATTGGCCTCAAGTGCAGTGTACAAGGTCCATAACTCTGTCTGCAGTATTTTTGGAGTTATTGCCCTTTGTTAATTTGTCAAAATCTGTTTTGCCCGGATCATAACTTCTAAAGTACAATGTATAAAAGTTATTGACTTCAAACTTCATATACAGATAGATCACATTGACCCCAAGTGCAGTGCACAAGGTCCATAAATCTGTCTGAAGTATTTTTGGAGTTATTGCCCTTTGTTATTTTTGTCAAAATCTGGCATGTCTTTGGAGCAACCAAGGTGTTTCATTTTTCATGTGCAGAACACACATGAACTTTATCCTGACACATTTGCCTCTTGTGACAAGACCCTACTGGGGGTATGAATCACCTTTAATGATAGGTCTAGTTTATAACGAACTCTGATAATTTATCATAAAGCGAATTTCTACTTATAGCGAAATAAATTTCGTTCTCCTGCCGATATCTAAATTAATTCTATACAGACTATAATGTTTAGTACGAAGTTGGTTAGAGCGAATTTTCGCTTATGGCCAACTGATTTTCAAGTACCTTTATTCACAAAACATTTTAAAATTCCTTCGTAATAGCAAAGTTTCACCTTGCTTCTATCTTCAATCACCTGTGTATTTCGCACGATTAACACCATGTTGCATAGGTGTTAAAACACACACTAGTGTTGGGGCGAACTGTAAAGCGATCCGTAAACATGTATTGTTCACGGTGGTATGGTATAATTAACATTAGTGGTAAGGTATAATTAAACACCGCTAGCCATGGGGCATATATGCCAGGGCTCAAGCAAGAGGGCGATTTGGGAGAAAAAGTCTCCCTAACCCTGCTGACTTCTCCCTGTTTTGAGCTGAGGGAGAAGTTTTATTATTTAGAACATATAGGGAGATACAAAATCTGGGCCAAACTTCTCCCTCAATATCACAAAACTTCTCCCTAAAGGAGAGCTCCAGCTTGAGCACTTAAAGTATGTGTTATAGCTAAACATCGTTAAGATATGATGCTCGGTTTTTTTGGGTGTTTTTTTCAAAATGAATACTTAGGTCTTTTGGTTTTGCTATTCCCTCCCTGTTCGCACATTATTTCAGAATTTCCGCTAAAAATACCACTGACTCCGATGACAATACAGATAAGGAATATTTGCCCGTGCCCACAGAGTCTTTGTCCGCTATATACAATTTGCACCGGGTATTGGAGTAACAACCAAATAATCCTAATGCAAATGACTGATTTCTTCCACAAATGAGTTAGCTGTATGATGTACATTTTGGGAGTTTGATCGTTACGCATATTCGTTTGTTTGTCTGAACTACGGTTTAATAAAGTTTTGAACAGTCGTGCGCCAGAGTCATAATTTATAGCGAACTTCGTACTATCAATATACAGGGTCCGAATTTAAACTGGCATACTGGCAAAATGCAAGTAAAATTTCAAAATTGCAAGTACCAAAATTTGGTACATGCAATTTTTTGCCAGTGTAACTTTTAAGAAAAGGATTATAAATAATGCATAGTAATATTGAAAATGCGAGTTGAAATTTGATTTTGCCAGTTTATTTTTTTGCAACTGGCAAAATAATGCCAGTAAGTTTTTAGCCTAAATTCGGACCCTGAATATAGCGAATAATGTTTATAGCGAATTAAGTCCTTCAGTCCCTTGGAATTCATTATAACCGAGTTTTACTGTATAAGGATTACTGCTCAAACCTTTGTCTTTTATGCATATTTCATTTCCATTTGTCTTTAACTCTTTCCTTCATATAAACACCTTTTCAATCCTTTGCAAACAGAGTAATGCAAACAGCATTTAACTCTTTTCACTGTCGAATATTCATGTAAGAAATATGTGTAATGACATATAATGTATTAGTTCATTTGTTGGAATGGCATGTGTACACATGAATATTTGGTATTGGTAGAAATTAAAGTCAGATCTATTATGGTTTCATAAGTGAACAGGATACACTGTTCAGATAGCTCCTCCAGGAGTGATCTGAACTGGGTCTACTCTGTTTGCAAAGATGCGAAGAAGTGTATAAAGGAAAGGGTTTACCCTTCGCTTGCTATTCGCGTCAATATACCTACCTGTAAATAGTGAAGACCCAGATGAGACAGCTCGTGCAGGAGCTGTCTCATCAGGGTCTGCACTATTTACAAGTTGATTGTGCAACAAGTGCACTCCACAGCAGTGATTGCACAGCGAAATACTTGTACACAGTGAAGGTATATGTAATTATACAACAGGGCATGGGTAAATAAGGAGAAATGTATTTTAAAATTCAGCAAGAGAAGGGTTAAGATTGAACATCAAATGACAGCCCAGAAGAACAACCAAATAATTTCTTGTACATTTGTTGTACTTGTTGTTTCAGATCAACCTCAGATTGATACTTGTGAGTGGTAGAACCAAAGAGTTCCTCTTCTCCCACACTGCCTCAGCAGCAGAGATAACCGATCATGTTTACAACAATTGGCCATCAGGTAACAGTAACATACATGTAGACATGTACTGGAACATTGGTGACAAAATGCATACTTGCTATTTTGTTCAATATAGAGTTTATACATGGTGGTTTTTATTCCCCAACTTCTTAAGAAGTTGGGAGCTATATTGGAATCACACATGTCCGTGTGTCCATCCTTCCTCTGGTCCATCAGTGCGTATTTTGTCCAGAGCATTACTCCTATTTTAAGTTTTATAGGCACAATCGTGAAACTTTATATATATGGATAGAGGGTGATGAGAGGATGTGCAGTCAATAAGGGTTGTAACTCTTACTTCATTTTTTAGCTCACCAGAGCACAAAGTGCTCAGGGTGAGCTTTTGTGATCGCCTGATGTCCATGGTCGTGCGCCCTTCCGCATCAACAATTTGAACCTTTAAAAATCTTATCCTCTGAATCTACAGGGTTCTCATTTTTCATCTTTGTGAAATTTTGTATATGGATAGAGGATGTGCAGTCAACAAGGGTTGTAACTCTAAATTCATTTTTGAGGGAGTTATTCCCCTTAGTTACTTTTCAGGAGCAATTGCTTTTGTATTGAAGTCGTCAGATTTTGTGACAAAGTGGTGGGTAGGGGTATTAATCACCTTTAGTGATAGCTCTAGGTTTTTGTGTGCTTACCATTTAGAGAAAGGCCCAGATAAGATGCATTTATTAAATGTTTCTTCAAGAATACCTCAGTTATTCTCCATCAAACTGTTATAACCATTCTTTAAAATGGTCTCTTTGAGACAATTGAAAGTTATCACAACATAGATTTTAGTGGAGAAATGAACATGTAAGTATTTGAAAAATTTATTTACTTGTAGTGCTTTGCTTTACCTCATAGGTACACGTTGCAAACTGAGTAGACCCTATCTGGGTCCATGCTTATAAAACTTTTAGTTGAGTCTGAGTTCGTTCTCAAGTTTTTGATTGGTCAGATTTGAGCCTTTGGCTCAAATCTGACCAATCAAAAGCTTGAGAACTCAAATCTGACCAATCAAAAGCTTGAGAACGAAACTCAGACTCAACTAAAAGCTTTATAAGCATGGACCCAGATAGCTCATTTAGGAGTCATCTGTTAGTGTCTGCTTTGTTTTCTTGTGAAATAAAAAATAATATAGATATGATTCATTTCTGCCAAGGCCAAAAATGCATGTGCTTTTATACCATATTAAAAATCTCCCAATTTATGCTTATGATATGTTTTTTTCTTACATGAATATTCATTAGGTAATGGGTTAGGGATTAAAAGATAACATGTGCAGAGCCGATAGAAATGGTAATTGTTCCGAGTCCAAAGGATGATGTGCAAAACAGTCCCTGGAGACAATGCAAATGTTAATGTATGAAACATTTGTTAAAGCTTTTCTTTCATTGGCCTATCATTCAGTTCAAACATATTTATAGTTTGGAAAAAGTATTCTTGAATTGCTTTATATTCTGTCATGCACAGCACTGGCTCATGAATACATTTAGTATTTAATGTCTGAGTAAGAATGTTGTGATGTAGCTACTGTCATGTGTTAACTGTAACATTTATGGGTTTTATATGGGCCCAGATAAGATGTGCAAGTTGAAACATTTTCAAGAATAGCTCCTGAAGGTGTGTCTCCATCAAACCCTATGTTTTGACCACTATTTAGAATAGACTGGTCTCTTTGAGACAATTCTAAGCAAGGGTCACATGGGTTGAAACTTCTGTAATTTGTAACTCATCTTTCATAATAGATAATGAAGGCAAACCAAAAAAATCAATTGTCCTGTAATATAGACAAATAAGGGGGGAAAATATGCAGGACGAGCTGAATTTTCAACCTCTCGGTCACAACATACATGTAAGGTTTTTGGTGGAGAAATTATGATTTTAGTTCTTTATCTGTTGCTAGAGAATGATTATTAAATTATTTAACTTTTTCCCTCATATAAACACATTTTTAGTTTTTTACGCTTTTGCAAACAGAGTAGACCTAAATCAGACGGCTCCTATTATCCTATAGGAGCCACCTGATCAGGGTCTGCTCTGTTTGCTAATGGGATTTGATTGACCTGTTTCTATACTTTCTCAGGGTTTTCCCCAGAAATTTATGAAGGCATGTTGCATTCATCGCGTAAATCTGGTTTCAATATAACAACTATTTATCCATAAATAGGCATTATTTTATCAAATTGAAATGGTTTTCATACACATCTGATAATAAACAGCACAGAAATTTATAGTAATTACTAATTATGAATTTTGGCATTTAAAGTAATTTATAAAAGTGCTTTTCAAATTTAGACATGTTGCAAGATATGTTTTGACATAAAGGCATGTTGCTCTGTTTGCTTATGGTGTAATATAGATCTGATTCTACAGCTTCTGCCTTAGCCAAAATTAATGTCCTGTGTTCATATGCCATTATAAATAATAATCTTATTAATATTC
Source organism: Azorinus chamasolen (assembly GCA_963576725.1). Lineage (NCBI taxonomy): Eukaryota > Metazoa > Mollusca > Bivalvia > Cardiida > Solecurtidae > Azorinus > Azorinus chamasolen. The sequence continues at coordinate 59,888,653 of OY755242.1, forward strand.
ATGATGTCATTATTTCCTACATGATGTCATTATTTCTTAAATAAATGTTTGGCTTACAGTTTATAAAATTTCCATTGTTTACACTTAGTACTTACAGATTTTTATGCTCCCGCCTTTAAGCGACGGGGGCATTAAGTTTTACCCGTGTCAGTCCGTCTGTCTGTCCATACGTCCGAAATTTTTGTCATGGATTTCTTGGCTTGTGTAAGGTGGAATGATTTGATATTTGGTCTGAAGCATTATTATAGTGAGTTGTAATGTGTCTCACTCATGTAAGCTGCTATGATTTGATATTTGGTCTTTAGTCTGTCGTCCATCTACTTCCTGTTTGGCGACACTTTCATTGAATTCTGGTGATTGTTTAATGACAAAAAATTTCGTTAAAGATTTCTTCGCTCATGTAAGCTGCAATGATTTGATATTTGGTCTGAAGCATAATCATAGCGAGTTGTACGATGTCTCCCTTTTTCAGGTCTGTCGGTCATCCACTTCCTGTTTGCCGACACTTTGATTGAATTTTGGTGATTGTTTAATGACAAAAATTTTCGTCAAAGATTTCTTCGCTCATGTTATCTGCAATGCTTTGGTATTTGGTCTGAAGCATAATCATAGTGAGTTGTACCGTGTCTCCTCTTTTCAGGTCTGTCATTCATCTACTTCCTGTTTGCTCTCGGGGACATCCGTGTCCCATGGTCACGTTTTATTTTATTATACACAACCCCCCCCCCCCCCCCCCCCACAACGAAGTTTGGGGGGGGGGGTATACTGGAATCAGGTTGTCCGTCTGTCCGTCCGTGGACACAATTTTGTCCGGCCTTCTTCTTCTACAGTTTTGCTTCAATTTTGTTGAAAGTTCATGTATAGCCATATGACCATATAAACCTGTGCACCGCATATTTCCATTATGATCGGACCACTACTTCAGGAGTTATCTCCTCCTTTTAGTCCCCTACCAATGTTTTCCGGTTTTCTTGACATTTTATGGAAGTGACTCGAGATATCAACTCTATATTTAGTACAAAGCTAAATCTTGATAGGTTACAGCTTATGTTTCAATCTCAGCCAGGTTGAATAATTATTTCCAGAGTTATTGCCCTTGAACTTTAATTTTTTTCTTCAAATTTGGGATTTTCCAGACTTTTTTTGGAAGTGGTTGCAGATATTAACTTTATATTTGGCATAAAGCTAACTCTAGATGAATTACAGCTTAATTCCCAATCTCAGTCTGGTTGAATAATTTTTGACAGAGTTATGGCCCTTGAACTTTAATTTTTTGTCAAATTTTCAATTTTCCGGTCTTTCTTTGGAAGTGGTTAGAGATATTAACTTCATATTTGACATAGAGCTAAATCTAGATGAGGTACAGCTTAAGTTCAAATATGGGTCTGGTTGAATAATTTTTGTCAGAGTTATTGTCCTTGAACTTAATGTTTTTCTGAAAAGGTACCTAGCTTTAGAACTTTGGATTTGACAAAAACCTCATGAAAGGGTCTTGTTTCTCTGAATTATTCTTCATTTTTAGCTCCACTTTTTCATAAAGTGGAGCTATTGTCATGACCCTCTCGTCGGCGTCGGCGTTGGTTAACCTTTTTGTTAAGGTCCTTTTCTCAGAAACCATCGAAGATATTTGGTTCATATATGGTATGTATGTTTACTATCACAAGGGGAACCCATTTCACAAGGGCAGGTAACCCTAAAATTAATTTTGTCATAGTTATGCCCCTTTTTTTAACTTACAATTTTCATTGTTTGTTAAGTTTTATGTTCAGGTCCATGTCTCAGAAACTGTCAGAGATATTTGGTTCAACTTTGGTATACATGTTAACTATTACAAGGGGGACCCATTTCACAAGGGCAGGTAACCCTAAAATTAATTTTGCCATAGTTATGCCCCTTTTTTCGACTTAGAATTTTCATTGTTGGTTAAGTTTTATGTTCAGGTCCATGTCTCAGAAACTGTCAGAGATATTTGGTTCAACTTTGGTATACATGTTAACAATTACAAGGGGGACCCATGTCACAAGGACAGGTAACCCTAAAATTAATTTTGCTGTTGTTATCTCCCCTTTCTGACTTAGACTTCCACTATACTATCCAGCATTAAAGAAAGTGGAGCGCACTGTCTGCGGACAGCTCTTGTTATTACATAAATTAGGTTGGGGCATGTATTGTTTTTAAATCTCTTCATTTTTCTCTAAGTACATATGTTCAGATTGATGATAGGTGTTCTGACAAGCAGACAGGTGGGGGGGGGGGGGGGGGTATTCGTTAGCCTTTGGCTTACAGTTCTAGTTCACTTTATTTCACCATATGTATACTTCATACAAACAGTATTTGTTCAATGCTTTACTCCATGAATGCTTCTTTCTATGCCTTTCCAAACAGAGTAGATCCAGATCAGACTGCTCATGTTGGAGCCGTACAATCAGGGTCTGGTCTATTTGTTAATGATATAATATAGATACATGTATGATTGATCATTCTACAATTTATGTCATGACCAAAACTTCTTGTGCCCATGTGCTAATATAACAGTTAATCTAAATAAGTATTCTTTGAATAAATCTACTGAAAAGGAGCAATTACTAGAAAAAATTTTTTTTTTAGAATTTTGTGGTTTTGAAACCATTGTGAATGTGATTAATAGAGCATTTGCTCTTATGGAGCAAATGCTCTACATGTATTTATCACAATGGTTTCAAAAAGTGACTGAGAGGCATCAAAAGGGCCAATATGAGGGAAATGGGTAATGTTCATCAGGTAAAGGAATAGCAAGCTGCTGGGGGCCTCACGTCCTGTAGACTCATTTTATAGTTGGTACTGAATCAATAGGTCAATGATTCATTGAACTGCAGTACTTGTAAAATAATCTCACAGTCTATTCAGGAGTCAACTAACTGAAGTCATTAGCCCTGTCAGTTGAAAGGAAATTATGTTTTTGCATGCTCAGTAATTGGCATTTAGTAAAAATCTAAAAATTGCTGTCTGCTGCTATTCTTAAAGTTAATTTTGTCTCCAAATTTATCGTCCACTCTTAGTTTTTATCCTGATGAGACTCCATGTGACTCAGCGTCTCAAATGGATCCAAAAAATTTGCATAAGGGATCATGATTTTCCCATTAGCCAGTAAAGTGGTATGGTTACATTTTAGGTCAATACAACCTGTATTTTGAAAAAACATTATTTCTTTATCTCTTTACCCCATGAATGTAAGAAATAATAACATAATGAATATTGATTAGATTATTTTTAGCTCACCAGAGCACTTTTGTGCTCAGGGTGAGCTTTTGTGATCACTTGATGTCCGTCGTCGTGCGGTGTGCGTCGTCCGTCGTCGGGCGTCAACAATTTGAACCTTTAAAAATCTTCTCCTCTTAATCTACAGGGTTCTCAGCTTTCATCTTTGGTACATAGCATCATCTTTAGGTCCTCTACAAAAGTTATATAAATTTTGCCCCTGGGGTCAAAATTGGCCCTGCCCCAGGGGTGCCTTGTTTTCTATTGAAATATATAGTAAAACTTTGAAAATCTTCTCCTCTGAATCTACAGCGTTCTCAGCTTTCATATTTGGCACATAGCATCATGTTCAGGTCTTCTACAAAAGTTATATAAATTATGGCCCTGGGGTCAAAATTTGCCCCTCCCCAGTGGTAGCCAGTTTTGAATAGAAACATATAGTGACAAATTTGAAAATCTTCTCCTCTGAATCTACAGAGTTCTCAGCTTTCATATTTGGCACATAGCATCATGTTCAGGTCCTCTACAAAAGTTATATACTGTAAAACAGGTTATATTCGCGTCATGATTATTTCGCGTAAATGTGATTTTGTATTAATTCGCGTCATGATGATTTCGCTACGGCGTCCATCTCGCTAAATTAACATAACGGAAATAGAATCGTATAAAACGCTGCCGAATGCTGTAAAAAGGGCAAATAATAAATTTCTGGATGTAACTGCCTTCGGCAATTTAGGGGTTATCAATCGATAATTGTGAACAAAGTCTAGGGCTTTTATAGCATGCGTCCAGGCCTGTATTTACCAGTATTCAATTTTGTAATTGTTTTGAGAACTTTACTCAAATCTTGGGTGCATGTCACAGCGTGACACACCGGTCTACTGATGAAATGGTGGAAAACACTGGAAATGTAAGCCACAAAGTTACTACTCTTTAATAACTTCGGGGTCTTATTTGGATCAAAACTGTCTGCAAATGAAATGGTTATCACGAGTTGTCCATTATGAGGCTAAAGGTTAAATCCGTGTCCTTATTGAAACTTGGAATAGGATGATAAACGTGTGAAAACAAATTGACAAGTTTGTGTATACGTGTTGATCTGTTAAACGCGGCTTGGGATAAGCCGGTATTCAGTAGTCAAAATGAGTGAATTGTTTTTCACGAACACATAAGAGTCAAACCTGTTTCAAAAGTCCGTAATTGTACATGTAATTTATCACTTGCCGTACATGTATACATGTATGTATATAAGTTACTCCCCTTTTCACGGAGATCAATGAAGAAGAGTAAACACATGGACGACTACGTGATAAAACTTACCATATTCCGGATATACCAATTTCGGACATTACTCCATTTTATACTTGTTACTGATTTATTAGCGAAACTATTGAATTCGCGAGGCAACGCATTCGCGAATTAGCGCGAAATATATATTGTCGCTAATAAAACCTGTTCTACAGTAAATTATGGCCCTGGGGTCAAAATGGGCCCGCCCCAGTGGTAGCCAGATTTCATTAGAAACATATAGTGACAACTTTGAAAATCTTCTCCTCTGAATCTACAGTGTTCTCAGCTTTCATATTTGGCACATAGCATCCTGTTCAGGTCCTGTACAAAAGTTATATAAATTATGCCCCTGGGGTCAAAATTGGGCCCGCCCCAGGGGTAGCCAGTTTTGAATAGAAACATATAGTGACAACTTTGAAAATCTTTTCTTCTGAATCTACAGGGTTCTCAGCTTTCATATTTGGCACATAGCATCATGGTCAGGTCCTCTACAAAATTTGTATAAATCATGCCCCTGTGGTCAAAATTGGCCCCGCCCCAGGGGTGGTCAGTTTTCAATAGAAACATATAGTGAAACTTTGAAAATCTTCTCCTCTGAAACTGGAAGGTTCTTAGCTTTCATATTTGGCACATAGCATCATGTTCAGGTTCTCTACAAATTTTTTATAAATTATGCCCCTGGGGTCAAAATTGGCCCCGCCCCAGGGGTAGCCAGTTTTCAATAGAAATATATGGTAAAACTTTGTATATATTCTTCTCTGAAACTGAAAGGTTCTCAGCTTTCATATTTGGCACATAGCATCCTGTTCAGGTCCTCTACAAAAGTTATATATATTATGCCCCTGGGGTCAAAATTGACCCCGCCCCAGGGGTAGCCAGTTTTCAAAGGAAACATATTGTGACAACTTTGAAAATCTTCTCCTCTAAATCTACAGGGTTCTTAGCTTTCATATTTGGCACATAGGATCATATTCAGGTCCTCTACAAAAATTATATAAATTATGTCCCAGGGGTCAAAATTGGCCCCGCCCCAGGGGTAGCCATGTCTCAATAGAAACATATAGTGACAACTTTGAAAATCTTCTCCTCAGAAACTGGAAGGTTCTCAGCTTTCATATTTGACACATAACATCATGTTCAGGTCCTCTACAAGAGTTATATAAATTATGCCCCCGGGGTCAAAATTGGCCCCGCCCCAGGGGTAGCCAGTTTGCAATAGAAACATATAGTGTCAAATTTGAAAATATTTTCCTCAGAAACTGGAAGGTTCTCAGCTTTCATATTTGGCACATAGCATCATGTTCAGGTCCTCTACAAAAGTTGTATAAATTATGCCCCTTGGATCAAAATTGGCCCGCCCCAGGGGTGGCTAGTTTTCTCTAGAAACATATAGTGAAAACTTTGAACATCTTCTCCTCTGATTGCCTGGTGAGCGATGTCAGGGCCATTCTGGCCCTCTTGTTTATATATGTAAAGCACATGGACAAAGGAATTTTTTGCGATGGCAGACCCTGATCAGACGGCTCCTATAGGAGGTGTCTAATCTGGGTCTACTCTGTTTGCAAAGGTATAGAATTGCATATTTATCTATTTATGGAGTAAAGGATTTATATTGAATGGTTATTGTATAGGATTTTACAAAGGTCCAGATAAGATGTGTATATTCAAACATTTTCAAGAATAACTCCACCAAATCCTTGTTATAACCACTCTTTAGAATCGTCCCGAAAAGACTATTCTAAAGAGTGGTCACAACACTGGGTTTGGTGGATAATTGACTACCTTAGTGTTTGAGAGTATATCTTTTGCTCTGGTTCTAATTGTTCGTTCAACATTTCCCTTGCTCGAGCAAGTCCTTCGGACGAGACTATAAACCGAGGTCTAATGTATCAGTCAGTCAGTGCTTTACACTCGGCATCTAAAAGAACTAAAGAAACTCTGTCAATAGTAGGAGTAGGGCATCGAGACTGGGTTTTTCTGTATCCTCTCCCCTCTCTTTGGGGCATCCAATTAGCATAAAGTGAGCAAAAAAGGACATTAATCAAAACAAACAAGCATCATTCATTGTTAGATCCCGCAAGAAGTAAGGGTGTGTTCATTAGAGTAGGGATATTTATTTGGGAGAGTATGGTATACAAATGATGGTCTGATCTTGGTATAGAGTCGGACTGACTGTTTGCAAACCCAGAAAAATAACCTTTACTCTTTACTCCATATACAGTACATCTCTACAGTAACCACTGAATTGATAATCATAGTGATCTTTTAACCCTTTCCTTCATTTAAACGCCTTTTCATGCATTTTCTTTAACATAGTAGACCCAGGTCAGACGGCTCCTAAAGGAGCTGTCTGATCAGGGTCTGCTCTGTTTGCTAATGGAATTTTGAGAAATCTGTTTATTTACTTTCTAAAATGGCTACAATGTTCCATCCTCGACATTTCGTTGTAACTATTTTGCCCATGAATATTCAGTAGGTATTGAAATTTGAAATAGAAGTAGAACAGGAAAAGGGTTAAAAGCAGTTGGTTGCTTAATGCCCGATGAAAGTAATGCAAAAAGCTCCTCTATAAGCTTTTTGCATAATTTTCGTCCTGCATTAAGCTACTCAGCTGTCTTAAAAACCCAGAATTAGATCTCTTTTTCGTGATCGTTATAAAGAGGTTTTACTGTAGTACAATGCTTATTTGTATGCCTTTGCAAACAAAGTGGACCCAGATCAGACAGCTTCTTTAGGAATCTGTCTATTGGATAAACGTATGGAATATTAAATAGTTTTCCAGAACCAGAAATTTAAGTTATAAATAAATATTCATGAAGTCATCAATTCTTGCATAAATGTTTATTTTGGAAAGGGTTAACCCATTTCAGTCAGCATAATACAGTATGATTACAATGGGAAACTTCAGTACATGACACAGTATTGATTTATAGTCATGACTGTCTAACAAAACAGTAAAGATCATCAAACTTTCAGGAGCAAATCATCAAAGGCAAGGGGTGTGTTGATACCCAGTCATTGCTATTTTCCGTAAATAGACTCGTCCTTTCCATGTAAATAGACTTGCTTATTTTTCATGGGAAAATCAATTCAATTTGCAGTAGTGGAAGCAGGCAAAATCTTTTTGATGTTGTAATACACATACTCTAACAATTACTCCGTAAATGTGCCGTTTTACACCGTTGCAAACAGACTAGACCCAGATCAAATGGCTCCAGTTGATATATTTAATTATGAGTCTACAGCTTCTACCATGTCCAAATATGCCTGTGTCCAGGTGCCATTATAAAAGATAATCTAATTGATATTCATGAAGTCATTATTTCTTTCATGAATATTCATGGAGTAAAGGGCTAACAGAGCTGTAGATAACAGGCTGGCTGATCTATCAAACAGTAAAACCCCTGTAAACCGGAATTCTAGTAGAGAAAAGTTTAGATACTTTAAGGCAGGTGGCCGCTTAATGCAGGATGAAAGTCATGCAGAAAGCTCCTAGAGGACCTTTCTGCATGACTTTCATCCTGCGTTAAGCTGCCATCTGTCTCAAAAACTGATATTTATACTAAATTGAACATCTGGTTTAGAGGGGTTTGCTACATTTTTTATCTAGCCAAATCCTGTCTTGCTGGTACTCATTAGAATCACATTGGAGAGGGGATTCAAATGAGTACCAGTACCAGCAACATAGGGTTAGACAGAGAAATTTGAAAAGTAATAATAATTTGTATGAGAGCTCTTTGTGAATCGGTGTTTGTAGAGTTCCTTTATGTTCTACATCCTTTTGGCACTATGTGACCTTTTTATACCCCCGTAAACAAAGGTTGAGAGGGGGTATATAGGAGTCAGTGTGATGGTTGGTCGGTTGGTCTGGCTGTCTGTATGAGAGCTCTTTGTGAATCGGTGTTTGTAGAGTTCCTTTATGTTCAACATCCTTTTGGCACTATGTGACCTTTTCAGTGTTCCCGTTTACGTCGTAATCATATCTAAATACGCACTGAAAATCGTTGGAACGCAAAATAGTCAAGTACGTTGCGTCCATGGGACGCAAGATCAATGATCGAAATTTTACCGATTTAAATGAATCCAGGTAAATTAACAACTGATACTCGGTCTTACATCAATCCGGATCAATAAACAAAGTGAATCTCACTCCGTTTTCTTGACATTTTTCCGAAATTGCAACGCATCTATTAACCCTTCGCTTGCTGAATTTTAAAATACATTTATCCTTCTTTACCCATGCCCTGTTGTATAATTACACATATCTTCACTGTGTACATGTATTTCGCTGTGCAATCACTGCTGTGGAGTGCACTGGTTGCACACTCAACTTATAAATAGTGCAGACCCTGATGAGACAGCTCCTGCAGGAGCTGTGTCATCTGGGTCTTCACTATTTACAGGTATGTATATTGACGCGAATAGCAAGCAAAGGGTTAATATCGAGTCCTGGGTTATTCCAGGTACGTAGGAGGGCACCTGCATTGACTGGTTACGATTTCCACCCTAATGTCAGCATCTAAAATTATGATATTCTATGTGAACCGTTCTGTCGCGTAGTAATGACATTTGGGTGCTGAAAAAAGATGGCGTCTGCTAGTAAAAAGTTGAACACGCCAGGAACTTTAAAGCGTTATGGGTGCAAGATCGTGAGTTTAAAGACTTGTAAGTAAATGATGTTAGTCCTGAAACCAATAGAATTACCATGTGATGCTTTGTATGCACTGAAAATGAAGTGAAAACCGCTTTTACGTACCAGCAGATACAGTGATGCTCAGCTCAGCTCACTCAAACGATGCTCATCGTCGTGCACTTCAAATCAAAGCATCAAGAAATACCTTATTATACAGTGCTTATAATACTTATCTTTTTTATGTTAAATGATACACCTGTACATTTAATGGTGCAAAAAAGCTCCATTACAAAAGCAGAAGTGAAATTATCTGGGACTCAGTTGTATTTGCTTGGGACGCAACTTTTGTTGATGCCCTGGGTCCCAGGGACTCGGTAAAATTCAATCCTAATGAGAACACTGCCTTTTTATACCCCCACAAACAAAGTTTGAGAGGGGGTATATAGGAGTCAGTGTGATGGTTGGTCGGTCTGTCTGGTGTCTGTCTGTCTGTCTGTGGCACAACCAGGTTAATTCCACTTATTTACATAACCCTTTGAGATAAACCTTTGAAACATTACACACTTGCCTACCATCACAAGCTTTGTCTGTAGGCAAGAGTACATAACTCTGACAAGTGTTTTGACAGAATTATGGCCCTTTTTATCTTAATTTATTTGTTTTTTGTTAAAATCCACTTATCTACATAATGTAACATACATGTAACCCTTTGAGATAAAGCTTTGAAACCTTACACACTTGTTCACCATCACAAGCTTTATCTGTAAGCAAGAGTACATAACTCTGCCAAGCATTTTGACAGAATTATGGCCCTTTTTAGCTTAGAATTTTAGGTTAAGGTTTTTGTTATAGTGTACTTATTTTCATAACCCTGTGAGATAAAGTTTTGAAATTTGGAACACTTGTTCACCATCATAAGCTTTATAGACTATAGGCAAGAGTACTTAACTCTGTCAAGCATTATGGTCCTTTTTGACCCATTCCCTCATATTGACACCTTTTGACGCCTCCGTAAAATCACCGTTTGAAACCATTGTGATAAATAGAGCATTTTGCTCCTATAGGAGCAAATGCTCTATTTATCACAATGGTTTTAAAACTACACAATCCTAAAGAAGGGCTTTTTTTCGGTCAATTTTATAGCCGTTTATAGGCTATATTCCCAATGGCAAAAAGTATGTTTTTTTTCCCCAATTTGAAGGAAAAAATTCCCAATCAAAAGACTAAAATGTAATAAAGTGGCAAAAAGTATTCATATGTCATCTAATTGCCCATTTTTGAGGTCCACAAGGTATTTGTGCATTCTTTGAGTGGAACAGAACATCATTTAATGGTGTAAAATGCTAAAATATTTGTTGCAAAACTTATTTTGATATGTTCTATTTTCCCAATTTTGTTAAAACGATGCAAAAAATTCCCAATGCTAGGGGTACGGGTCATGTTCCCAAAATAGTCTGAAAAAGCCCTGTAAAGGCTTCCTTTTTCCCAGTAAATGCTCCTTTTAGATAGATTAATTCAAAGAGGTTAGGTGACAATGGGTCGAAAAATAGCCTATGAGGTAATGGGTTAAATCAGAAAATTTTGGTTACGGTTTTGTTTGATTTGCGATCAAGGCAGCTGAGTGGGTGCATTCCATCACCTTTAGTGATAGTTCTAGTTAGTGTTGCAGTGCCCTAAATGATTTTGGTGTAGAACAGGCAAGGAACAGTCTAAAGACTCTATGAAGATGGTGTGCGAGCATGCATTTCATTTGTGCTTCTGGTGTCATATGTCATTTTCAAATTTCCTGCAGGCCTGACTTCTATTCGCTATTTTTTTACCTATAAACTACCTTCATGTAGCTGTCTGCTTTATCCCTGTACCGGATGGAGACACCTTTGTAAACAGAGTAGACCCTTATCAGACGGACCCTTTAAGAACCATCTGATCAGGGTCTGCTCTGTTTGCTTATGGAATAATACGGATTTGATTCTTTAGTTTCAGTTATAGTAAAATATTGCCTTGCTCAATGCAAAATATATCAATGATGTCTTTATTTCTTACATGAATATTAATGAAGTAAAGGGTTAACCCTTCTTGGATATTCATGAAAGAAATAATGACATCATGAACACTGATAAGGATTATTTTTTTAAAAGAAGCGTGAAAAAGCTTTATTAGGGAAAGGGTCTACTCTGTCGTTGAACATTGGAAAATCAGCACTCGTAGGGATAACAAGTGTAATTTCAGTGAGGAACCAACAATGCCAGGACACAATATCAGAGAGATATGCTGGAAAAAATAATGAGTTTGCTCTCTAACTCAGTTAAAATGTCATATACTTTACACAAAGCAGGGCTACAATGAATAATTCAATGGGATTACACACTGTTCTGCCCTTGCTTTTGACAGTGCAGTAAAACCTGTCTTAACCCTTTGCCTTATAGAAATGCCTTTTCACACATTTGCAAACAGAGTAGACCCAGATCAAACGGTTCCTATAGGAGCCGTTTGATCAGGGTCTGCTCTGTTTGCTTTTGACATGATATGGATCTGATTCATCAAGTTTTTTTAAGCAAAAAATTCCCTAGAAAAGTGTACAGTATAAAAATTGATCCAATGAATATTCATGTCATTATTTAAGAAACCAGTGTCGTGTAACCTTACGTCTGTGCTAAGGAATCAGTTCACTAACACAGTTATCAAGTATTGCCTTTACAACTTGCAAACACAGTGTCGACCCATAGACTTGGTGCTCAGATCAGACAGAGTAAATCTGTAGGAGCCATCTCATCCAGGGCCTGCTGTAACAGACTCTCAACTGTTTGCCATAGCAAGAAGTAAACAAACGGTATTTTCAGTACAAGATAATTAACCCTTTCCGTGTTCTATATTTATTCCAAATTTCAATACCTACTGAATATTCATAGACAAAATAGTTAATAACAAAATATGGAATGTGGAAACTAGTAACTGTTTTTGAAAGTAAATAGATAGAAATTTTCAATTCAATTAGCAAACAGAGCAGACCCTGATCAGACAGCTCCTTTAGGTCTAAGGAGCTGTGTGATCTGTGTCTACTCTGTTTGCAAATGCCTGAAACATGTCTATATGAAGGAAAGGGTAAATATTCATATTGGGATAATCGGGTGGAGTCATGCATAATTTATCATTTCCCATTTGAATACCCATGTAAGAAATAATGACATCATGAATATTTACTAGCTGGATTTTTATAAGGGCATATGTACACAGGAGTTTTTGGTATTGGTAAAAACTATAGAGTCAGGTTTACTTTAATTGATTTATGAGCAAATAGCATACCTTGATCAGAGTCTACTATATTTGCAAACTGCAAAGGTGTGAAAAGGCGTTTATATAAAGGAAAGGGTGAACAGGACACGAGGCACGAACGGACAAGTGTGATTGTTAGTGTGTTACAGTGCTTTCCTGTTTCTGTTGTATTAATTATGTCTCCCCCCATATTTATATGGGGGAGACATATTGTTTTCGTGAGAGTTGTCTGTCTGTCCGTCTGTCCGTCCGTCCGTCTGTCTGTCTGTCTGTCTGTCCGTCTGTCACACTTTTTGTCCGGACGATAACTTCAATATGCCTGATGCCAGTTGATTGAAACTTCATATATGGAAAGAGCATAATGAGAGGAAGTGTCATGCACAAGGTCCATAACTCTGGCTTCACTAATATTGGAGTTATTGCCCTTTGTAAAAAGAAATCACACTTTTTTGTCCGGACGATAACTCCTATATGGCTCATGCCAGTGGATTGAAACTTCATATATGGAAAGATCAGGACGAGAGGAAGTGTCATGCACAAGGTCCATAACTCTGGCTTCACTAATATTGGAGTTATTGCCCTTTGTAAAAAATATCATAATTTTTTGTCCGGACAATAACTTCAATATGCCTGATGCCAGTTAATTAAAACTTCATATATGGAAAGAGCATGATGAGAGGAAGTGTCATGCAGAAGGTACATAACTCTGGCTTCACTAATATAGGAGTTATTGCCCTTTGTTAAAAAAATTCACACTTTTTTGTCCGGACGATAACTTCTATATGGCTCATGCCATTGGATTAAAACTTCATATATGGAAAGATCATAACGAGAGGAAGTGTCATGCACAAGGTCCATAACTCTGGCTTCACTAATATTGGAGTTATTGCCCTTTGTAAAAAATCACAATTTTTTGTCCGGATGATTACTCCTATGTGACACATGCCATTGGAGTGAAACTTCATACATGGAACGATCATGATAAGAGAAAGTGTCATGCATAAGATCTATAACTCGAGCTTCAATAAATTTAGAGTTATTGCCCCTTGTACATTTGTTTAATTCTTTCTTGTCCGGACGATAACTCCTACATGGCTCTTGCCATCGTATTGAAACTTCATGCATGGAAAGAGCATGATGAGAGAAAGTGTCATGAACAAGGGCCATAATTCTGGCTTCAATACTTTTGGAGTTATTGCCCTTTGTTACATTTTTTGGCCGATCAATAACTCCTGTTCGACTGATGCTATTGGAATGACATTTTATTTTTGGAAAGAGCATGTTGAAAGTAAGTGTCATGCACAAGGGCCATAAATCTGGTATCAGTATTTTTGGAGTTATTAGCTGTTATCATTTTCTTCTTGAAAAATGTAGTGTGGAAAACGCATAATGAGGGGAAGTATCATTCATCAAGACCATAACATTTTTAGTGATTTCCCTTTACATATTGTTTTTATTAGAGGGGAGACATCCGTTTTTGTGACAAAAACCTCTAGTTTAGGACTGCTTCTGTTGTATTAACTTAGGACAGAAATACAATGTAGCACCAGGAAGTTAATCGTTTTCTAGCTCAGATCTGATGAATGATAGCTGTTAAGAAGTTAAGTCATCAATAAAAGCTATTAAAGTTGAGTTTAGAAGTTAATCTAATGATAGTCTTGAAGCTACATGTATAACGCTTTCCTTGAACACTGAATAATCATGTAAGGAATAACGACATCATGAATATTTACAGAGTTTTCCCTGACCCCCTTTTAGCTCACCAGAGCACTTTTGTGCTCAGGGTGAGCTTTTGTGATTTGCCAGATGTCAGTCGTCCGTCTGTGTGCGTCGTCGGGTGCCAACAATTTTAACCTTTATAAATCTTCTCAGAATCTACAGGGTTCTTAGTTTCATCTTTAGTACATAGCACATCTGTAGGCCCTCTATAAAGGTTATATAAATTATGCCCCTGGGGTCAAAATTGGCCCCGCCCTAGGGGTGCTTTGTTTTCTATAGAAACATATAGTGAAAATCTTCTCCTGAAACTGGAAGGTTCTCAGCTTTCATATTTGGCACATAGCATCATGTTCAGGTCCTCTACAAAAGTTATGTAAAGAATGCCCCTGTGGCCAAAATTATCCCTGCCCCAGGGGTGGTCAGTTTTCAATAGAAACATTTTCAAACATATAGTGAAAACTTTGAAAATCTTCTCCTCTAAAACTGGAAGATTCTCAGCTTTCATATTTGGCACATAGCATCATGTTCAGGTCCTCTACAAAATTTGTATAAATTATGCCCCTGGGGTCAAAATTGGCCCGCCCCAGGGGTGCCTTGTTTTCTTTAGAAGCATATAGTAAAACTAATTTACTTTGAATATCTTCTCTGAAGCTAGAAGGTTCTCAGCTTTCGTATTTGGCACATAGCATCAAGTTCAGGTCCTGTACAAGAGTTACATAAATTATGCCCCTGGGGTCAAAATTGGTCCTGCCCCAGGGGTAGCCAGTTTTCAATAGAAACATATAGTGAAAACTTTGAAAAGCTTCTTTTCTGAATCTACAGGGTTCTCAGCTTTCATATTTGCACATATCATCATGTTCAGGTCCTTTACAAAAGTTATATAAATTATGCCCCGGTGGTCAAAATTGGCCCTGCCCCAGGGTTCTTCAGTTTTCAATAGAAACATATAGTGAAAACTTTGAAAATCTTCTCCTCTGAAACTGGAAGGTTCTCAGCTTTCATATTTGGCACATAGCATCATGTTCAGGTCCTCTACCAAAGTTATATAAATTATGCCACTGGGGTCAAAATTGGCCCGCCCCAGGGCCGGCTAGTTTTGTATAGAAACATATTGTGAAAACTTTGAAAATCTTCTCCTGATTGTATGGTGAGCGATATCAGGGCCATTCTGGCCATGTTATTCTATTGATAGTCCCTTAATTTTTTACAAATGACCCTCAAAAATAAGAGGGTCTGTTCATTACTTTATAGAGAGAGGGTCAAGAAGACCCTCAAATTGGTCTTTTTAAGGGGTCAAGGGAAAACCCTGTCTTTACTAGCTGAATTTTTATAATGGCATGTGTACAATGGAATTTTTGGAATTCAGCTAATAATTATTCACTGTGTCATTATTTCTTACATGAATATTGAACAGGGAATGAGTTAACCCTTTCCTCCATAAATACGCCTTTCTACGTCTCTGTAAAAGTCAGTTTTTGAAACCATTGATAAATAGAGCATTTGCTCCTTATGAGTAAATGCTCTATTTATCACAATGGTTCAAAGCTGCAAAATTCTAAAATTTTCCTTTTCTCTAGTTGATGCTCCTTTTCAGTAGGTTTATTCAAAGAGGTTGGATCTAAAAATAGCCTATGAGGGAATGGGTTAACAAGGTAAATATACTTTGTTAGTGTTCTATGTTTTGTCTTGTGTTTTCAGAATGGTCAGACGAGAAGGTGCCAGAGGTGAACATTTTACGACTGATATATCAAGGCAGATTTCTACATGGGAATGTCACCTTAGGAGGTAAGACTGACAGATACAGTTGGTGACTCTTAATCCTTACTTTCATACAAATACATTTCATGCCTGTGCAAACAGAATAGACCCAGATCACACAGCCCCTGTAGGGACCGTCTGATCAGAGTTTGCTCTGTTTGGTTATGAAATAGTGAAAATTATAAAAATCTAACTCTGCAGTTTCTACCAGTAACAAATAATATGTACAGTAAAACCCCTCTAATGTGACCACTTAATGAATAAACATTTCTGCCTTTATAAGCAGGTGGTTGCTTAATGCAGTACGAAACAGCATGAAGCTGCCACTGTGAATCATGCCCCTTTTTGCTGGTCGCATTAGAGGGGTTTTACTGTACATAAACCATTCTTAAAATTCAGTTGATGAATATTTATGATGTCTTTATCTCTACAGTAAAACCTCTCTATAACGGCCACTAAATTACATCAAGTATTTTGTGTTAAAGGCAGGTGGCTGCTTTAAGCAAGGTGGAAGTAAACCAGAACGCTCCTATAGGAGCGTTCTGTTTTACTTTCACCTTGCTTTAAGCAGCCACCTGCCCTAAATACCAACTGATTAACACAATTTAGTGGCTGTTATAGAGAGGTTTTACTGTAACATAAAATTTCAACAGGGAAAGGGGGGTGGTTTTCATCATACATGTTTAAAAATAAAAACTATTACTACAAACACAATCCAAGTGTCCTGACATATGTCAATATACTTGGTGTCTCAGTTGGATCTAAACTGTTTGTAAATTGGCTCGTTACATGTTAATACTTAATCTCAAGCTCGTTGGATCTTGGGAGAATTTAAACTCTACTTGTATTCAGAGCTCAAACTGGAGCTCTCCATCAGGGAGGTGTTAAGTGGTATTGAGGGATAAGTTTTGGTCCTGATTTTGTACCTCCGTATTATATTCTATATATAAAAACTTCTCCCTCAGATCAAAACAGGGAGAATTCAGCAGAGATAGGGAGACTTTTTCTTCCAAATCGTCCTCTTGCTAGAGCCCTGGTATTTATCCCTTTCCCAGGTCAATATTCATATACCGGTAAGAAATGAATATTTATTAGCTGAATTCTTATAATGTAAACTTTTCAAGGATCGTTTTAGCTTTGACACAAACTGAATCAGATCTGTGCCATGTCAAAAGCAAACAAGAGAGTCAGAGTCCTACAGGAGCAGTCTGATCTGGGTCTACTCTGTTTGCAAATGTGTGAAAATAGGTTTATATGAGGGAAAGGATTAAAGGAATATAAGAAACACCTATTCATTTATCATTATACAGTACTGTATTATCTACAGCTAAAGGTAGATTCTTCTCAATACTTTATTGGCGAATCGAGGTTTTTTTCTGTTGCTATGGCAATAATGATATGCATGTATACATGGTTACTAGTACTTGCCATATAGTTAATTGGCTTCAGTTCTTGAAGACTAGATATCTTAAAGTATTCATTGATTGAGAGTAGCTAAGTTATAGCCTGTCTTATATATTAGTTTGGAAGAGTAGTTATTATAAATAATAGATCTATACATGCACCATTGTTGTTTAACCCTTTCCCTTATATAAACGCCTTTTCACGCATTTGCAAACAGAGTAGACCAAGATCAGATAGCTCCAATTAGGAGCTGTCTGATCAGGGTCTGCTCCATTTGCTCATGGAATTTGACAATTTTGTTTCTTTGGTTTCTAAAATGACTATATTGTTCCACCTTCCATATTTCATTATAACTTTGAGCTAAATATAGAACAGGGAAAGGGTTAAACCTTTACTCCATAAATATTCATGTAAGAAATAATGGCATCATGATCAATAATTACTTGAATTTGAATAATGATTTGAGCAAGGGCATTTTTTTACCATGGTAGAAACTTTATAATTGGATCTGTATTATTTCTTTAGCCAATAGAGCAGACCCTGATCAGGGGGCATACAGGAGCTGATTTTGGTTGATTCTGTTTGCAAAGGTGTTTAAAGCCAGTCTTTAGAACTGTCTCTGAGAAAATTAAAGAGAGCTGTCAAAATATAGGGTTAAGTGGAGAAATAATAATGTTAGTATTTGAATATCTTTGTGGGTTTTTTTTACAAAATCCTGTTTTAACCCCTTCCCTCATAAAGAAGACTTTTGTCACCTTTCTATACAGAGTAGGCCCAGATCAGACTGGTCCTGTAGGAGCTATCTGACCAGGATCTTCTCTGTTTGTGTATGGAATAATATAGATCTTGATTCTGACACAGCAAAAACTTTACTTTTTTAGCGTGTAATGATAAAAAATTTGGTCATTCATGCAGTAATAAATTACTGTGGGATCTGTCTAATTAGGATCTGCATGGTTTTCTAATGAAATAATATAGATCTGACTCCACACTAGATCTATACTATCTTCCATGGCAGTTAATTATATTGCTTCATGGCTCACTTAACCCTTTACTTCATGAATATTCATGTAAGAAATAATGATATCATGAATATTAATTTGATTTACTGATATAACAGCACATGGAGACTAGAAATTTTGAACATGGCAGAAGAATCAGATTCATATCTATATTTTATCACAAGCAAACAGAACAGACCCTGATCAGACGGCTCCTATAGGAGCCATCTGATCAGGGTTTACCCTGTTTGCAAAGGTTTAGAAAGGCATATTTATGGAGTAACGGGTTAGTTAATGTTACATGAATACCGATCTTCATTAAGTAAAGGATTAAAGAACCAGAATTAGACCTTTTTAGTGATCTTTTACGATGATTTTACTGTATCGGTGAGCTCATGTGCCTTTGTTCAAGTGTTAAGAATTTAGCTCATATATTTTTTTGACTGTCTGTTTTGAAAATTGTTCTAGTTAACTGAAACAGGTATTTATAGCTCACAACAATTACCAAGTAAATAGCTAATTATTAACCCTTGGAACATTAATTCACACCATTTCATATGACTTATGACAGTAGTGTTGTATTTCTATAATGCAATGTCACACATTACACAAAGGCACATCTCACCGATACAGTAAAATCATCGTAAGTGATCATTAAAAAGGTCTAATTCTGGTTCTTAAATCCTTTACTTAATGTTTGCTAATGGAATTTGATAGTTGTGTTTCTTTACTTTCTTAAATGGCTACAATGTTCCACCTTCTATATTTCATTATAACTATTTTGGATATTGATTAGGTATTGAAATTTGGAATAAACATAGAACAGGAAAAGGGTTATGCATCTCTTTTTCTCCACTAGGTTGTCAAGCTGCATAACTAATACTGCCACCATTTTGAATGCTTTAAATTAGACTGACAGTAACAAATAGTGTAGACCCTGATCAAACGGCTCCTTCAGGTGCTGTTTGATCTAGGTCTGCACTATTTGCTTAAGTTTGTCTGTCCAAATACGTAGGTTAATTAGAGTGTTATACATGTATTTCAATACAAAAATTAACCCTTGCTCTGTTGCATATTGATTATTCATGTTAGACATTATGGCATCATGAATATTTATTAGCTGAATGTTTATAATAGATTATGTACACAGGATATTTTGGTATTGGTATAAACTGCTCTATTATTCAGAATGTCAGATCTATCATAATTTCATAAGCAAACAGGACAGACCCTGATCAGGAATTGTCTGATCTTGATCTACTCTATTTTCGAAGGTATGAAAAGGCATTTATATAACTGAAATGGTTAACCCTTTACTCCATAAATACGCCTTTCTATGCCTTTGCCAACATAGTAGACCCAGATCAGGCATCTCCTATAGGAGCCATCTGCTCTGTTTGATCAAAATATCCTGTTTCCTTGTATATGTACTGTTGTAACAATTAATCTAGTTAATATCCATGATGTCGTTTGAATATGAATATACATGAATATACATGGCGTAAAGGGTTAAATAAATCAATATTCATAGTGGGTGCAGTCCTGCATGAGTATACATATATTTATCACCTAAAGGGATATAAAATTTGTATGTTTGATCACCTGACTTTGTTTCTTTTGCAGCATTACAATTACCTCTAGGGAAGACAACAGTGATGCACTTAGTTGCTAGAGAAAACCTGCCAGAGCCAAACAACCAGGGTAAGGGCAGTGTATGAATGCATTGAACCCTTTCCTCCATGAATATTCATGAAAAGAAATGATGACATCATGAATGTTAATCAGATTAGTTTGTTATTGTAGCATATGGACACAGGAAGTTTTGGCCGTGGCAGATACTGTAGAATCATATCTATATTATATCATAAGCAAACCGAGTAGACCCTGATCAGACAGTTCCTATAGGAGGTGTTTGATCTGGGTCTACTCTGTTTGCAAAGGCATAGAAAGGCGTATTTATGGAGTAAAGGGTTAATATTCATATAATAATACTGACACAATAAATATTGAATACTGGTTTTAGGAGAAAAAATACAAGCTATTGTTGTAACTTAGCGTCCACGTTGTTGTCGTTGTCTTCCGGAAACTTTAACATTGACTATTACTGTACTATTCATGCAAATCTTATGAAACTTCACACACTTATTCACTGTCACTAGGGTGACAATCGAACAGATGATTGTTGGCACCCACATGAGGTGCTCTTGTTTTACCTAGTCAGAAACTGTAGAATCACATCTATATTGTTCCATAAGCAAATAGAGCAGACCTTGACCAGACAGCTCCTACAGAAGCAAAAGGCATGAAAAAGGCATTTATATGAAGGAAATCCTTTATCTGAAAGAGACAACGAAATAAAGTTAACCCAGATCTGATGGCTCCTGTTGGAGCCGCCTGATCATGGTCTGTTCTGTTTGCTTATGGAATAATATAGATATGATTCTGCAGTTTCTGCCATGGTCAAAATATTATGTGTTCATAAGACATTATAAAAGTAATCTAATAAATATTCATTATGTCATTAATTCTTTCATGAATATTCACCAGGTAATGGATCGTATGCTAAAAATAAGTTTTGCTTCTATTGCTTTTCAGAAACAGAGAGTGATCCTGAAGAAACACTGAGTTACTTCAGGGTCCATGCTTATAAAGCTTTTTAGTTGAGTCTAGAGTTTGTTCTCAAGCTTTTGATTGGTCAGATTTGAGCCTTTGGCTCAAATCTGACCAATCAAAAACTTGAGAACGAACTCAGACTCAACTAAAAACAATTATAAGCATGGACACAGGTTTTATACTTAACTCTCTGTATGCGGGAAACAGATAGGTCAGTCATTTGCAAACCGTGTAGATCCTGATCAGAGGGCTCTGCATTGTTTGTCATGAACATTCTACTCTGCCAGGAAAACTGTTGTTTTGATGGGATGCTTCATTAATATTCATAATTCAGCATGGAAAGGGTTAAATGGAAACAAAACCATAACAACTTGACAATGTATTATCAATCTTTGATAGATGTTTAATTTAGAATGTAATAGATCTTTGATGGAATTTACTCAATTATAAAGGTGACTATAGATATTTTATTATCAAAAATACCTTACCTGCTATGTTTAGCTACTATACCAGTATGCTTTTAACACCTTCCGGAATTTTTTGGTGCCACCACCTGCCTATGCCCTGATTTTGTCATGACCCGGACACATGCGGTCCGCGATTTAGACCTAATCACAATAATCCTCATTCTATTTCCGGAAGGCTTACTGTACAGACGTGTATCGACAGTGATAAGGTCAGTCAGAACAAACACCACACTCTGGAAATTCGAAGTCCAATTCGAAGACTACTTGGATACGCTCCAAATTATTGGAAATTAATCATATCGTATTCGATACTTGATATTTGATTTTACTCCTAAAAGCTCTCGTAAATTGCAATGCCCCAAATACGAGGCGCGTGCAACCACAGGAAGGGAGACTGGGATTCACACAAGACCTGTCTCTCTTGCTGTGGTTGCAGAGCATCATCTCCGTGCGACACTTCTATTAAGTGGTCACAGGAGAAATGGAAGCAAGCAGCTTCCAGACGGACGCATGCGAGCCGGGCTGCTAAAAAGCGTGCATCGACAGATGCACGCTCGCAGCGGTCCGACTCGTCTGCGTCCAGTCGCAGCGTGGCGGGGGCCCGATCAAGGGATCGCTCGCCACTGCTGAGCGACTCGGCAGCCGAATTATCGGCTGCCAACCCTCCCAAATCACTTGGGAAAGGTGCCGACCTATTCGCACGTGGCACCGGGCAGAAATTGCCCGGTGACGTCATAGGCCCGGCCATTACCTCGCCAGGCACCGGGCAACATTTGCCCGGACCCGGCGCCGGGTATAAATTGACTGGGCCCGGCTCCGGCCATGCCTCGCCGGGTCCCGGCTCCGGGCAAAATTTGCCCGGCCCGGGTTTACCTAATCCCGGCCCCGGCCAAAACTTACCGGGTGAATTACCCGGCCCGGTCTTACCTGGTCCCGGCTCCGGCCATGACTCGCCGGGTCCCGGCTCCGGGAATAATTTACCCGGCCCGGGTTTACACTCCGGTCATCCCGGGCAGATTAATTTGCCCGGCGATAATGAGACTGCGTCTTACGCAGACACTCGCCGGCCATCGGACTTTGTTTCCCCGCGATTGTACCGCACAGTGCATCAACCGAATGTAGACACTACAATGTCGGCTCTGCACAATAGCACTCGCGGATCTCCGGCTAAACCTTCAGGGCATGAAACGCCCCAGAAGCGAGAAAGCCGCGGTGATTCACGGAGACATTCAGTGAGCTCCCGAGGTTCATCCCGAACCGGAAGTAGTTCAAGCTCTTCCGGAAGTGGATCCTCCACAAGCCCTCACCATTATAGGAGAGGCCATCGGAGTAATTCTCGGCGGCGCAAACGCACTAGGAGTCCTTCCAGGCGTCGGCGCTCGCATTTGAGACACTCCCGGCGGCGCATGCGCACTCGGAGTTCTTCCAAGCGTCGGCGCTCGCATTCTAGAAGCCATTCTAGACGCCGTTCACGTTCGAGGAGCCCCTCGAGACGTCGGCGCTCACGTTCTAGAAGTGATTCTAGACGGCGTACATCTAGAAGTCGATCGCGCTCTCATAGGAGGCATCGGTCTAGGCGAGTATCTCACACGAAATCATCTCGCCGACACCGCTCTCCATCCAAGAGTAGACATGAGTCTAAACGCTCTACACGTCCTACTCCTGTGCATAAACAGAGCGGTCGCCAGGCAACTCTTCCGATGACACCGGAAAGAGAAATGCCCCCCCGGATGTACGCCCCCCCGGACATGCAATTGCCCCCCCCCCCCCCCCCGGTCAACTGCCCCCCCGGACATACAAATTTTGCCACCCCGGTCATCTGCCCCCCGGTCATTCCTATTGTATCAATAGGACAACCGCTGGCGGCCCTGCACACCGGCAATCAGTTTGCACACCCACATAGGGTAGTGGCAAACCAAATTGAGCAAAATCAGTCAACCCAATTGACTTCGGCACACGGTTTGAGGCCTCATATGACTTCTACTAGAGTCACACAGAGCCTCCCGTCAAACGCCACACCTTCAAACCCAAATACTATTTGGATAAGAAACGAATCTGGCATTCTGGAGATGGCGAACATTGAGCCGTTGATACACAATCCGGTCTCTAGTTCGAGCCTCCCTGCGTTTCTGCCTAACAGGCCACCGTCGCCCCCCCTTTCTATAAGGGCACCGGTTGACGACTCTCTTATGCTGGAAGGTGACA
This sequence comes from Azorinus chamasolen, assembly GCA_963576725.1. Classification (NCBI taxonomy): domain Eukaryota; kingdom Metazoa; phylum Mollusca; class Bivalvia; order Cardiida; family Solecurtidae; genus Azorinus; species Azorinus chamasolen. The sequence continues at coordinate 59,912,253 of OY755242.1, forward strand.
ATGTCACTGTGGTACCCAGCAATAGAGACACTATGGCCCCCCCGGAACTACATCCGGACTTGTCCATGAGTAATGGCGATCGCCCTGATCCCCCCCCCTCTGAACCAGATGGCTCAGAAGCGGGACAGGAGCTAGATCAATACTACCTGGCCCCAATCAACCAGGTGTATGAGGCCATGTTTAGTTCACTAGATGAGGAGAGTTGCCCTCGACCTCCTCAGACAGTTATCGGGGAACCGGTAACTGTCACCGAGAGGAGGGCCCGCAAGCGTGAGCCCGACAGAGTCGGCCGCTCCGCGCGGGCAGACTTACGTCTACCGATCGGTTCTGCCACCACGGCGGTTTTCCAGGCCTTGGAGCTGGCAAACAAAGTCAATGCCAATCAGGTCTGGAAAGCCCCAAAGGACTCTTCGGATCCTAAACCGGTGGAGGGTGGCAAGAGTTATAAACCTCCTGTGCCTGATCCCAAGACAGGGTTAGATCTGTCCAAGATCCCCCACCTAGACAATGACGCGGGGAAACTGAAGCAGATTTCAGTCCCCACAGCTTCATCAGTCGCTAGTATTCCATACTCCATGCTGGAGTCGTGGGAATTACGCGAGAGGAAGGCATTAGGGCTGGCCAATCAATTGGACCTGATGGCAGCCTCTGCCTTTGAGATGTCCTGTGAACTTACGGATGCAGTGCCCGAAGAACTTCGGGCACTTCTCATCCACCTGTCTCGCACGACGCAGGTGTTGTCCTACAACTCTGCGTCGTCGATGGCGGAAATGTTACGTTTCCGCCGAGACATGGTTCTCGAGACGGTCACACCCGGTTTCATGCTGGAACCGGGTATGACATCTCTCAGGACGGCCCCCTTTACAGCTGACACGCTGTTTGGGGGGCGCATCAACGCTGCGTTAGCTGCCGACAAGGACGACCAGCTGCACGCTTCGTTGGCACGGGGTAGCATTAACCAACGCTCGGGCGGAGTTTTTAAACAACCTGTTTCAAAATCCCCCGCAGCAGCCCCTCAGTCCAGGAAGGGAGGACGAAAAAGCACCTTTAATAGGCGCTCGATCATCCCCCCTCCTGGAGGCCAGAACCGGCAACCTTCAATTAAGAAGGGCCCCGGTAAAGGCCGTTTCTCGAAGGCCGAGTCTAAGGACTCCAAGCCTTCTCCCTACAAGGGCGGCCCTCCAAAGGGCCAGCCCTAGGGACTCGCCCTTTCTGCCGCCCCCGCCTCCGATGCCGGAGATACCAGTTGGAGCCAGGTTGGTGTTCTTCACCGAACGCTGGCTCCAAATAACAACAGACGCGTGGGTCCACTCCCTTGTGTCAAGCGGCCTCACCTTCCAATTCAAGGAAAGGCCGCCTCTCTCACGCGTTCCAATCGAACTGGTATCTTCGCATCCACATATCCCAGACGCCATTCTCGGTCTTCTGGGAAAACAGGCGGTGGAAAGGGTTCAAGACGCCCGGTCTCCAGGCTTTTACAGCCGTCTCTTTCTTGTACAAAAGAAAAACGGCTCATGGAGACCCGTCATAGACCTGAAAGTGCTAAACAACTTCCTAGTGAAGCCCACTTTCAAAATGGAGACTCCGGCCCTCATCCGGAAATCCATCAGACCCATGCATTGGGGTGTGTCTCTGGACCTGGAAGATGCATTCTTTCATGTCCCAATCCACACCAGCTACCGGAAGTACCTACGGTTCGCATATCGCGGCCAGGTGTACCAGTTCCGTGCTATGCCGTTTGGGTTGGCAATAGCACCTCGAGTTTTCACAAAACTCATGGCTGCTGTAGGTGCACACCTACGTCTGCGAGGTGCCCTACTCCTTCAGTACTTCGACGATTGGTTACTACACCAACTGAACCGCGAAGTACTGTTGTCCAACCTACAATTCGCATGGAACGAGCTCCTTTCTTTAGGGCTCCTCCTCAACGCGAAGAAATCGGAACTAGTTCCAACTCAAGACTTTACGTTTGTGGGAATGAATTTCCTCACACAAACGAACAGAGTCAGAGTTTCTCGGCAGAGAATCGCAGACCTTCTGACGCGGGTCAGATGGGTCCTGTCTCAACCTTTTCTCACTGCCAAACAGTTCCAATCTCTCAACGGTATCCTGAGCTCTGTCTCAGACTTCGTAGTTCTAGGGCGGCTTTACCTCCGCCCTCTACAGATCTACCTGTCAGATCGTTGGAAGTGGACAAGAGAAAATCAGCTAGCTCTGATTCCTATTCTCCCTTCCCTGGTTCCACACCTTCACTGGTGGCTCAACGAGCAAGTGTTGCTGGAGGGAGTTCCACTACTCCCTCCACAACCGTCCCTGCATCTCATCACGGATGCAAGCATGGTGGGCTGGGGAGCCCACCTGGAACCACTCAGCGTGACGGTGTCGGGCACATGGTCTCCACAGGAAACCAAGCTCCACATCAACAATCTGGAAATGAGGGCAGCTCATCTGTCTGTCCTCCACTTCCAAGAGCACATTCGAAACGAGTGCGTTTCACTGTCGACAGACAACACCTCGGTGGTGTCTTACATACAGTGCCAGGGGGGAACACACTCCCGCTCTCTGTTTCAAGAGACGAAGGTCCTCCTGGACTTGTGCAGGGCCCTCAACGTCTCAATATCAGCCAAACACATTCCGGGTCGCCTCAATGCATTGGCGGACGGTTTGTCTCGCAAACACCAGCTTCTTCCTTCGGAGTGGACACTCCATCAGGAAGTAGCGAATCTGATATTCTATCAGCTGGGAGAGCCAATGGTCTATCTGTTCGCAACAAGGAACAATCACCGCCTCCCCCTGTACGTAAGCCCAGTTTACGACCCAGCGGCTTGGGCAGTAGACGCGCTTTCGTTCGATTGGGACCGGCTGGAGGCTTACGCCTATCCCCCGCCAATTCTGATCCCTCAGATCCTAGCCAAGATCAGAGTGAGCAATTGCCAGATCCTCCTGGTGGCCCCCTGGTGGCCCAGGAGATCAAGGTTCAACGACCTCCTAGGTCTGCTCAGAGCCCTCCCCAGGAGTCTGCCCAGCAGGCCAGACCTCCTGTCACAGAGAGGCAACCGACACGCGGACCCAGACATGTTCCACCTACACGTCTGGCCGTTATCCAGCAATCTCTCCGTAAGAAACGCTTTTCTTCGAGAGCAGCAGCCCTCATTGCATCTGCAAGACGGCAATCCACCAGATCGGTATATGACTCCAGATGGAACATATTCACCGATTGGTGTGTTCGAAGGCAAATTGATCCACTCAATCCCTCTACTAGACGGATAGCGGATTTTCTTATCTACCTGTTCGATGAGAAAAAGCTGTCGCTTAGTTCCATCAAAGGTTATAGATCCATGCTTTCTCAAACCCTGGCCTTTCACAAATCTTCTAAGGTTTGTTCGGACCCTACGATTTCCGAGCTCATACGAGCAATGGAACTCAAACGTCCAGTTACCAGATCACTTGCTCCCAAGTGGGATCTAGCTTGTGTACTTTGGTCTCTGACTAAGGCCCCCTATGAGCCATTGGCTCAAGCGACCCTACAGTTGTTAACTTGGAAAACAGTGTTCCTTCTAGCCATGGCTTCAGCCAAGCGCAGAAGTGAGCTTCATGCTTTCTCTGTAGAGGATCGCCATCTTCGTTTTGATTCCTCAGACGGCTCGGTTACGTTGTTGTGTCAACCCGGCTTTTTAGCCAAAACCCAGCTTCCGTCTACGGCTCTTTTAAAGCCGATTAAGATTCCCAGTCTTTCCCGCACCTGCGGCGAAAACGACGAGGATAGACTATTGTGCCCGGTGCGGGCTCTCAAATTCTATCTGAAAAGAGTGAAACCTTTTCGCGGCACACGCAAAAGGCTTTTTCTCCCTTTGAAAAGGGGGGGGGGGGGGACGTGTCTGCGGCCTCCATCTCTCGTTGGGTTTCTTCGACAATTAAGAAAGCTTACTCATCACTCTCTTCTAGAGATCTATCTCTATTCAAGATTAGAGCGCATGAAGTCAGAGCTTTGTCGACATCCTGGGCTTTTGTTAATCACACACCCCTAGCGGATGTGTTACAAGCGGCTTTTTGGAGGAATTCCACCACCTTTTCAACGTTCTATCTGCGTTCGTTCGAAAGTCAACATGATAATCTATACATGTTAGGCCCTTTAGTGGTGGCACAAACTGTGGTGACTGCGACGGAACATACTGACTAGTACACTATTCCGTGAAAGTTCATACCATAACTAACGAAGACTAGCTGAGAACCTTGGTTAATGGGTTTTGCTGTGATGGGGAGCAACACGCTAACCTTCCCGCCTCAGCTGCAAACTCAGCTAAACATAGCAGGTAAGGTATTTTTGATAATAAAACAAATTTTTTAAGTAAAATTCATTTTAATTATAAAATACTTACCTGCTATAGGTAACACCCACCTCCCACCCCGCTCTGCGTTCTGTTATATTATTGCGGAACTAGAATGAGGATTATTGTGATTAGGTCTAAATCGCGGACCGCATGTGTCCGGGTCATGACAAAATCAGGGCATAGGCAGGTGGTGGCACCAAAAAATTCCGGAAGGTGTTAAAAGCATACTGGTATAGTAGCTAAACATAGCAGGTAAGTATTTTATAATTAAAATGAATTTTACTTAAAAAATTTGTTTTAATTATCAAGCTTTGTTGTGTTACCTGCCGAGACGCAGTGTCACTTAGGGATCACTTTTCCGTCATCTGTCTGTCTGCCTGTCTATTTGTCTGTCTGTCCATCTGTCTGTCAATCAGTCTGTCTGTCTGTCCATCACACTTTATAAAATTCTATTTTGGCTGTCATTTCTAAACTAATCAGTATTGAGCTTTCAAATTTCACATGTGTCTTCCTCTCATTGAGGACCATTGATGTAACTAAGGTTCATCACTCTGCATGCAATACTGTTTGAGTTATTATGTCTCCCCCCATATTTATATGGGGGAGACATATTGTTTTCGTGAGAGTTGTCTGTCTGTCTGTCTGTCTGTCTGTCTGTCCGTCTGTCTGTCTGTCCGTCACACTTTTTGTCCGGACGATAACTTCAATATGCCTGATGCCAGTTGATTGAAACTTCATATATGGAAAGAGCATAATGAGAGGAAGTGTCATGCACAAGGTCCATAACTCTGGCTTCACTAATATAGGAGTTATTGCCCCTTGTAAAAAAAATGCACACTTTTTTGTCCGGACGATAACTCCTATATGGCTCATGCTATTGGATTGAAACTTCATATATGGAAAGATCATGATGAGAGGAAGTGTCATACACAAGGTCCATAACTCTGGCTTCATTAATAATGGAGTTATTGCCCTTGTAATTTTTTCAACAATTTTTTTGTCCGGGCGATAACTCCTATATGGCTCATGCCATTGGATTGAAACTTCATACATGGAAAGATCATGATAAGAGAAAGTGTCATGCTCAAGGTCCATAACTCTGGCTTCACTAATACTGGAGTTATTGCCCTTTGTAAAAAAACCACAATTTTTTGTCAGGATGATAACTCCTATATGGCACATGCCATTGGAGTGAAACTTCATATATGGATTGATCATGATAAGAGAAAGTGTCATGCATAAGGTCCATAACTCTGGCTTCAATAAATTGAGTTATTGCCCCTTGTACATTTGTTTAGCGCTTTCTTGTCCGGACGATAACTCCTACATGGCTCTTGCCATTGTATTGAAACTTTATACATGGAAAGAGCATGATGAGAGAAAGTGTCATGAACAAAGGCCATAACTCTGGCTTCAATACTTTTGGAGTTATTGCCCTTTGTTACATTTTTTTGTCCAATCAATAACTCCTGTTTGACTGATGCTATTGGAATGACATTTCATTTATGGAAAGAGCATGATGAAAGTAAGTGTCATGCACAAAGGCCATAACTCTGGTATCAATATTTTTGAAGTTATTAGCTGTTATCATTTTCTTCTTGAAAAATGTGGTGTGGAAAGCGCATAATGAGGGGAAGTATCAATCATCAAGTCCATAACATTTTCAGTGATTTCCCTTTACATATTGTTTTTATTAGAGGGGAGACATCCGTTTTTGTGACAAAAACCTCTAGTTCTCCTTTGTTCTTATTTTCACACTCCGGGATATTAACGGTTTTTGTATCAGCTGTGAGCAGGTGACACATGTGTTCCTCCAAACACTCTTGTTAGGATATTTCATGACATTATTTCATAAGCTTGCGGAACAGATCCTGCTCAGATGGCGCATACTGTAGTCGCAATTTAGTCTTCTCAGTTTTGCAAAGTGTCTTACGACAAAATGTATTTATATTGGTTCTAAGCAGTTTGCAACTTGGTGCAGGTGAAAAGTAATGGAGAAAGCTTTTTGGATAGTATTACTTACCTGCATTAAGCTACCACCTGTTAAAGTGCTTGGTTGTTTAACCCTTTCTTTAATGAATATTTCTGTCTCTGCCCATTATGAATATAATTAGTCCCACACTGGAGGGGGGCTTTAGGCACTCCATCTGTCCATGAGGATCTTTCTAGTCTGGGTCTACACTGTTTGAAAATGTTAGTACAGTAAAACCCCTCTAATCCGGATGTTAATTCTAGTATAAATATCAGTCCTGGAGACAGGTGGCAGCTTAATACAAGGTGAAGGTCATACAGAAAGCTCCTAGGAGCTTTTTGTATGACTTTCACCCTGCATTAAGCAGCCACCTGCCTGAAAGTATCTAAATTGTTCTCTACTAGAAATCCGGTTTAGAGGGGGTTTACTGTATATATGTGTCTCACACTCAAAAGTTTAACATTGCTTGATGATTTTGAATGACAAACAGTGCAGATCTTGATCAGAGGGCTCCTTTAGGAACCCTCTGATCTGGCCTGGGTCAATACTGTTAACTAATATATGTGTGTCTCACACTCAAAGGTTTAACATTGCTAGATGATTTTGAATGACAAACAGTGCAGACCCTAATCAGAGGACTCCTTGAGGAACCCTCTGATCTGGGTCTACACCGTTTGCAAATATTAGTATATATGCATGTCGCACACTCAATGGGTTACCTATTTGTTCTTCCATTGCAGGCCAGTTGAAGAAAGACAAGAGCGGGGAGGAGCGGTGCAGCTTATGTTGTATAATTCTCTGATAACTTAAGTCCCATCCTCAATCCACAAATCATCTTATCAAGCAACTTACACACACATGAGAGGCTTAACACTTCTGCAGCTCAGTACAGCCATCCTGAGTGATACAACAGTGAGACAGGCTTCCTCCACTTCTTTAGGCATAATGTGCACATGCCACTCTGTTCATCAGAGTTTGCCAATAGGCAAAGGCATAACTTCAGACGTTGCCTTTGCAAAGTTACACACCATAGTGTAGTATATGAAATATTGTAACTCACTTTGTCACAAGATATAATCAGTAAAACGGAATTTTATAAATACGGTACATGTATATCCCTATAAAGCTACCATCAAAGAGATCTAACTCTAGATCATGAAGGCAGGTGGTAGCTTATTGCAGGATGGAAGTAGTAGCTTTGTGCATTACTTTCGTCTGGCATAAGCAGTCACATGCTTTTAGCCCTTTCCTTTACATAATCACCTTTTCACACATTTGCAAACAGTACACCCAGATCAGACGGCTTCTCTAGACGGCTTCTCAGGGTCTGCTCTGCTTGCTAATTTGATAGATCAGTTTCTTTAGTTTTTAAAATGGCTACAATGTTCCACTTTCCGTATTTCATTATGACTCTTTTGCCTATGAATATTCATTAGGTATTGAAATTTAGAATATGGAAAGGGTTATTGACTCCCATGTCTGTTCAGCAGGTGGTCACTTTAGAGCGGTTTCACTGTACATATTTAACCTTTAACTCCATATATATACCTTTATGCTTTTGCACACAGAGTTGACCCAGATCAGATGGCTCATTAGGGAGTTGTCTGATCAGGCACTGCTGTGTTGGCTTATGGAATGATATAGATGTGATTCTAAAGTTTCTGAAAAGGCCAAAAGATACTATGTTCATGCACTGATATAATTATTTTTATAGGAATATTCATGGCATAAAGCAGAGCTACAGATAAGGGTGCATACCCAAATACTAAAATCGTTATTCCTCGACAAAACCTTATACTGTGACCACTCTTTAGAATCGCCTCTTTAAGACGATTTTGAAGAGTGGTCACAGTAATAGGTTTATAAAGTAGAACACACAATTGGTTGTTTGATATTTCATGGGTTTTGAAATTATTACGGTTAACCTTTTATTTTGTAAGCTTTTGAAGGGGGAAAAAATGTCCATTTATTGAAAAATTGTTGGAAATAACAATGTACATTTTTAGCTCACCAGAGCACTTTTGTGCTCAGGGTGAGCTTTTGTGATCACTTGATGTCCGTCGTCGTCCGTCGTCGGGCGTCAACAATTCTCAGCTTTCATATTTGGCACATAGCATCATGTTCAGGTCCTCTACAAAAGTTATATAAATTATGCCCCTGGGGTCAAAATTGGCCCCGCCCCAGTGGTAGCCAGTTTTGAATAGAAACATATAGTGACAACTTTGAAAATCTTCTCCTCTGAATCTACAGGGTTCTCAGCTTTCATATTTGGCACATAGCATCATGTTCAGGTCCTCTACAAAAGTTATATAAATTATGGCCCTGGGGTCAAAATTGGCCCCGCCCCAGGGGTAGCCAGATCTCATTAGAAACATAGTGACAACTTTGAAAATCTTCTCCTCTGAATCTACAGTGTTCTCAGCTTTCATATTTGGCACATAGCATCATGTTCAGGTCCTCTACAAAAGTTATATAAATTATGCCCCTGGGGTCAAAATTGGCCCCGCCCCAGGGGTAGCCAGTTTTGAATAGAAACATAATAGTGACATTTTTGAAAATCTTTTCTTCTGAATCTCCTGGGTTCTCAGCTTTCATATTTGGCACATAGCATCATGTTCAGGTCCTCTACAAAATTTGTATAAATCATGCCCCTGGGGTCAAAATTGGCCCTGCCCCAGGGGTGGTCAGTTTTCAATAGAAACATATAGTGAAACTTTGAAAATCTTCTCCTCTGAAACTGGAAGGTTCTCAGCTTTCATATTTGGCACATAGCATCATGTTCAGGTTCTCTACAATTTTTTTTATAAATTATGCCCCTGGGGTCAAAATTGGCCCCGCCCCAGGGGTAGCCAGTTTTCAATAGAAATATGTGGTAAAACTTTGAATATATTCTTCTCTGAAACTGAAAGGTTCTCAGCTTTCATATTTGGCACATAGCATCATGTTCAGGTCCTCTACAAAAGTCATATATATTATGCCCCTGGGGTCAAAATTGACCCAGGGGTGGCCATTTTTCAATAGAAACATATAGTGACAACTTTGAAAATCTTTTCCTCTAAATCTACAGGGTTCTTAGCTTTCATATTTGGCACATAGGATCATATTCAGGTCCTCTACAAAAGTTATATAAATTATGCCCCAGGGGTCAAAATTGGCCCTGCCCCAGGGGTAGCCATGTCTCAATAGAAACATATAGTGACAACTTTGAAAATCTTCTCCTCAGAAACTGGAAGGTTCTCAGCTTAAATATTTGACACATAACATCATGTTCAGGTCCTCTACAAGAGTTATATAAATTATACCCCCGGGGTCAAAATTGGCCCCGCCCCAGGGGTAGCCAGTTTGCAATAGAAACATATAGTGTCAAATTTGAAAATATTTTCCTCAGAAACTGGAAGGTTCTCAGCTTTCATATTTGGCACATAGCATCATGTTCAGGTCCTCTACAAAAGTTGTATAAATTATGCCCCTTGGATCAAAGTTGGCCCGCCCCAGGGGTGGCTAGTTTTCTCTAGAAACATATAGTGAAAACTTTGAACATCTTCTCCTCTGATTGCCTGGTGAGTGATGTCAGGGCCATTCTGGCCCTCTTGTTAGAACTTTTTCTCCTAGAACTAAATTAATTTGTTGCAAGTCAAAACCCTGTGGCAATTTTTAAAGCAGAGAAGACTAATCTTGTTTTGAATGGAGAAAGTATATGATTACTTTTTTACATAGAAAAATGTTAATTTTAGGAATTATAAACTTGTTTCTGTGGATTTATATCAGATATCACAAAACAGTAAGTGACAGTGTGGCACAAGCAAGGGAAGGGAGACAACTGTGAATGTCAGAACTATGAGTTGAAAGTGGCATGTACATACTGTTCTCTTTTGTTATATGGCTGTATCTGCAGCTGAGCAGGCGTTAGCAGATAGGACAGAAAATCTCTGGCAGTTCATCCAACAGCAAGAGAAAGACTTACACAATGTTTAACTTGTTGTTATTTATTATAATAGTGCATTTTTAAAAGTCACTTTATCCCGTTGGTGTAGAATGAATGATTGTTAGGAGTTGTGAAGAGAGGAACTGAAATGTACAGTAGAATCCCTCTCAGCAGGGGTGGCGAAATCTAATTTTGGATGACTTGTCCGTTTTTGTTAAAAGCTATTTCCTACTTGTCCGTATGATGAATTAATAACAAAAATCTACAACATTTCACTTGTCCGTTATGTCTTTGGGACAACACGGACAATACGGACGTTTGATTTGGCCACCCCTGAGCCTCTAATGCAACCACTTAATGAATAAACATTTCTGCCTTTATAAGCAGGTGGTTGCTTACATGTAATGGAGGATGAAAGTTATGCAGAAAGCTCCTACAGGAGCTTTCTGCATAACTTTCATCCTGCATTAAGCTACCACCTGCCTCTGCCACCCAGAATTATGCCCAATTTTGGTTGTCTCATTAGAGGGGTTTTACTGTATATCTGTGTATATGTCACATGCATTGATGGTAGGTATTATTGTATATGTATATGTATATCTGATCGTCTGTACAGGAAACACTGTGTTCATAAATTTTACACGGTCTTTGGATTTACAGTTTGTATATTTTGAATGCAATGATTAGTACTTCACAGTTTTAATGTGGAACTATGTTACATGTACATATCTGTAGGCAGAATTTTACCCCTTTAAAAAGGTCACAGCTTGAATTAACCCTTTATTCCATAGATATGTCTTTGCAAACAGAGTAGACCCAGATCAGACGGCTCCTGAAGAAGCCATTTGATCTGGATCTGCTCTGTTTGTTTATGAAATTCTATAGATCTGATTCTACAGTTTCTTCCATGGACATAAATTCCTTTCTTCATATAAACTTATATAACAATCATGTAATTTAAATCAATATTCATGATGACATTAGTTCTTACATGGATATTTATGGGGTAAAGGGTTAACAAACTGCTCTCACCTCTCAGAGCTGTAGATAAAATGAGTACTGATATATCCTCAGCTGAACCTTATATTTCTGGTACTCATTAGAATCATCTTAGGTGGTTCTACTGTGTACCAGCATTGTACGGTTTGGCAGAGAAATACAGGTACCTCGATTTCTAAATATCTGCCAATGCCTGCCATGGCCAAAATGTCCTGTGTTCACAACTTCACATGCAATTTTAAACAATTATCCAATTTAATATTTATTATGTCATTATTTCTTACATGAATATTCATGAAGTAAAGGGCATTATCTATTTTATGTATCCGTTCAAAAACAATCCGTACTGGTAGCAGATGCTAACATGCACCTACTGTTGGTGTCATAGTGTTATACTATAATGTTCAATTTAACCCTTTACTACATGCATATTCATGTAAGAAATAATGACGTCGTGAATATTTATTAGTTGACATTTTTATAATGGTGTATGAAAACAGGATTTATTTTATTGGCAATGGCAGAAATTGTAGAATCATATCTACTTAACCCTTTCCCTGATGAATTTCATGTAGGAAATAATGACATCATGAATATTAATAAGAATATTTATTATAATGGCATATGAACACAGGACATTTTGGCTAAGGCAGAAGCTGCAGAATCAGATCTATATTACACCATAAGCAAATAGAGCAGACCCTTACCAGGCGGCTCCTATAGGTGCTGTCTGATCTGGGTCTACTCTGTTTGCAAATGCGTCAAAATGCGCTTACATAAGGGAAAGGGTTAATTTCATTTTCTTTCTTTGTGGATGGATTGGAGGCTTACTTTGATTCAGTTGTCTGTCTGTCAGATTACAGACACAGTTTATTTCTTCCACAAGGCTTTGCCAAATTGAGGCAGTGCACCTGCAATTGTCTGTTGAATCTGACCACTATAAGCTGAGTCATTTGCCACTGTTTTTTCTAGTGATTTTTTGGTAAGAAAGTGGGATGGGGGGGGGGGATTCATTAGCCTTTGGCATGCAGTCCTAGATGTATATGAAATTTTTAGAGTAGTTACCTGAAGGATTATTTACATTTATGTTATTGAAAACTTACCTATGTAATGATAATGTTGTTCAGTAAGTTCAGTCGGTGACAGTTTCTTGATTCAGTTAACCCTTTCCCTATTGAATATTCATGTAAGAATAAATCATGAATATTAAGATTAGTTTTATAATGGCATATGAACATAGGACATTTTGGCTCAGGCAGAATTTGATCTATATTATACCATAAGCAAACAGTGCAGACCCTGATCAGATGGCTCCTGTAGGTACCATCTGATCTGGGTCTACTCTGTTTGCAAAGATGTGAACAATTTTATATGAGGGAAAGGGTTAATCGTTGTTTTATTGATATGTATATATAGGGAAAAGTGCTTTAATGTTTTGTTTTCATTTCTGGACTTACTTATAAGTTATACATGTCCTACATGTTAACCCTTTAAATGCTGGACGTATGTACTGTCATTTGCAAACAGTGTAGACCCAGATCAGAGGGCTCTTAGAGGGGTCTGATCTTGGTTTGCACTGTTTGTCATTCAATCTCCTGGCAAGGTGTACCCTTTCATACTTAATGGACTTTGTCGTTTTAACCCTTTCCCTCATGTTAACATTTTTTTCCACACCTTTGCAAACAGAACAGGTGTAGATAGGACAGCTCCTGTAGGAGCTGTCTGATCATGGTCTGTTCTGTTTGTTTATGGAATTATATAGATTTGATTTGTCAGTTTCTGCCACGGAATAAATACCTCACGTTGTATGTGTGTGTATACTACCTGAGATGGGAATGCAAAAGTTGGGTCTTTGAGTAAATCTTGGGATGGCAGACCCATCACATACAGTTTTCAGGTCTCTGTGGCCTTGACCTTTATCACTGACCTAAGATATAGAAAAACCTTACTTGGAGGGTATTTCCTTGATTACTTTGGTGTGTTCAGTACATCTTAGTAAGGCAGAGTGTTGCATACCATCTTTTATGATCTTTGTGTCCTTGACCGCTGACCTGAGCTATAGAAAAACCATGTCCAGAGCATATCTCCTATATAACTTGAGGTAGGAATGCCAATTGTGGTTGGTGAGTACATCTTGGGAATTCAGGTCACACTGTGCAACACAGATTTCAATGTCGTTACTTTGCTTTGGGCTCATTTGTCACCTATTGTGACACATTTCTTGTTAAGAATGCTGTCAAAAATGGCGGCTAGTGAATATCCATACAGTCATTTTTTCTTGCATAAACCACTATTAACCTATTACCTCATAGGCTATTTTTAGATACAACCTCTTTGAATAAATCTACCGAAAAGGACCATTAACTAGAGAAAAGGAAACTTTTAGAATTTTGTAGTTTGAAACCATTGTGATGTAGGAGCAATGGTTTCACAAAGTGACTTTTACAGATTCGCCAAAAGTCGTCAATATGAGGGAAAGGGTTAAACAGGGAGAGGGTTAAACATAATAGATTATTCCAATTTGAAAATACAGCATTCAAAGGGTTGAAACACATATAAAACATGCTTGTGCAATTATCTCATTGATAGGGATCAAGCTTTTTTGAGGACATGTTTACGAAGGATATATTTGCACAAAGTTCACTGGACACATTGCCTAACTGCTCCATACACTTACATGACTTTTGCCAGATATATGTTGAGTATGTTTGTATATTTATGCCAATGTCAAAGTTTTAGTGATTGTATGGCTGCATTTTGTACCCTATTTTGTTGGGTGCATTTGTGTGAGGCCTGGATGTTAAATTCTACAATATATTGTGTATGATAATGTAAGTCATAAGTAAAGAAATAATCAGCTCAGCTGAAGATTAATGTATTAACTGTGTACTTGTTCGAGATGCCTTTTCTTGCCTTTGCAATCAGAGTAGACCCAGATCAGATGACTCCTGTAGGAGCTGTCTGATCAGGGTCTACTCTGTATGCTTATGACATAATATAGATCTGAATCAACAGTTTCTGTCATGAGCATTAAGTTCTTTCTTCCATGAAGTCATGAATTTTTGTATAGATATTGATAAGATTAACCCTTTACTCCATAAATACACCTTTCTATGCCTTTGCAAACAGAGTAGACCCAGATCAGATGGCTCTTATTTGAGCCGTCTGATCAGAGTCTGCTCTGTTTGCTTATGAAATAATAAAGTTGTGATTCTAAAATTTCTACTGTGGACAAAAATTTCCCGTGTCTATGTCATTATAAAACTATTAAAAAGTAATCCAATTTTTTGCATGAATATTCATGGAGTAAAGGGTTAAATAGTTTTAGCCCACTGGGACTAATGAGTCTTCCTGTCATAGGTTTACTCATACCATGGTCTCTGTTTGAACCCTTTCCCTATTGAATATTCATGTATTAAAGAAATACTATCATCATAAATATTTATTAGATGAATTTTATAATGGCATATGTAATGTAATTGTGGTATTGGGAGGAAATGTTGAGTCAGATCTATTATGATTTCATAAGGAAAGAGAGGAGGCCCTAGTCAGACAGCTCCTACAGAAGCACTCTAATCTGTGTTTACTGTTTGCAAAGGCATGAAAAAGGATGTGTAGGAAGGAAAGTGTTAATTATTCAACTTTATCCTTTTGAATGCCTTGAGTTAACTGGAAAAAGGTAGACCATACATGTTTATTGTCAGCCAGAATAAGAAAAAATTATTATATAACCCATTCCCTCATAGGCTATTTTTAGACCCAACCTCTTTGAATATATACTGAAAAGGAGCATTTACTAGAGAAAAAGTAAACTTTTAGATTTGTGTAGTTTTGAAACCATTGTGATAAACAGAGCATTTGCTCCATAGGGGCAAGTGCTGTATTTATCATAATTGTTTCAAAAAGTTACTGTTGCAGAGGCATCTAAAGGCATCATTATGAGGGAATGGGTTCAGGTATCTTTTTAAAATCAATCTAGAAGAATCTGGCTTTTAAGCCATTTGTGCCTAGTGTCCATAGTACATAGGCAAAAAGTGTAGGCATAGACCCAAGGGTTCCTGAAGGAGTCTGCAGACCTGGGTCTGCACTGTATGCTTCAGAAATTATTTGTGAAAGGTCACCTGCACCTCTTTCTACTTGCAGACTTGCATGAAAACTGGACTTATTTACTGTACATATTTACATATTACATACAATAACTTATATGGATAAGTATACTATTTAAAGATGTACAGATCTTTTACTCCATGAATATTTATGTAAGAAGTAATGACATCTGGAATATTAATTAGATTATTTTGTATAATTGCACACAAACACAGGCAATTTTAACTATGGTTGAAGCTGCAGAATCGGAGTTCATAAGCAAACAGAGTAGACCCTGATCAGATGGCTCCGACAGGATCTGTCTGAATTGGGTGTATTCTGTTTGCAAAGGCATTAAAAGGTGTGTGTATGGAGTAAAGGGTTAACCCTTTATTTCATATTAACAGCTTTTCACACCTTTGCGAACAGAGTAGACCAAGATGAGACTGATATCAGTTAACCTAATTAATAATCATGATGTCATTATTTCATACATGAATATTCATGGAGTAAAGGGTTAATGTGTTAAAGTCTAAGCAGATGACAAGATAGGAAGAAGGCAACTGATGTGAGTGTTGAGAGTATATCAATCTTGTGTATATTGCATTTGATTGTGAATATGCAGTTATGCAAATGAAATGGATGTAATTGTAGAGTATGTATAGCCCTTTCAACAATGAATAACTTTTGTCTGCAAAAATTGTCGTCTGCTACTGTTCTTAAAAGTATATTTTTCCTCTATTTCTTTAACCCTTTACTCCATGAATATTCACGTAAAAAATAATAGCATCATGAATATTAATTAGATTATGTTTTATAAAGACACATGACATTTTTGCAAATCCAGAAACAGTAGAATCATGTCTACATTATGTCATAAGCAAACAGAGCATACCCTGATCAGACGGCTCCTATAGAAGCTGTCTGGCCTGGGTCTACTCTGTTTGCAAAGGGGTAGAAAGGCGTATTTATGGAGTAAAGGTTTAAAAAACACACACCAAAATACAGTGTCTGGATGTTAAAGACTTTTGATCCTAGTGAGTTATCTGGCATTTGTCAGGATCAAGACTGTTTGCAAGAAAAGGTCATCACAAATAATGAAATTGGTTCGTAGTGTAGAAAGGGTGAACAGTGTTTTGCTAGGCTGGTACCAGCCGGAATACATGTACATTGCATTTTGTATGTTTGATCATAGGAAATGTGTTTAGTAGAATTGTCTGCATTACTTTGCGTCTGTGATGTCATTGATTCTCTTTTATTTTACATAATATGTAGATTTTTAATATGTTTTATAATGCTGTGCATTCATGTGTTACACATGTATTTTATCATTTACTCGATAGATATTATTGTTAGAAATGATGACTTCACGAATAGTAATTAGATCATTTTTCATGATGGCACATGAACACAGGGAATTTTTTCCATAGTAGAAACTATAGGATCAGATCTATATACAGTCAAACCTGTTTTTAGAGACATAGTTTGGGAGAAAGCCAAAAGTGTCGTATCTCACAGGGTGTCTTTGAATTCAGGTTGAAAATTTCATGGGCCAAAACCAACCGCTCCAGGGTCTATGTCGTTTTGATCAACATCCTTCGCGAAAACTGATGACATTTCAAATTTATATCTAGGTATTACTTTTTTAGGGTTTGAAATGGAATAAACTATTTTATAATGTTACTTCTTTAGTGTCCTTATCATTAGTTCTAATAATAAAAAGTAAGTTTGTGCACAAAACAAATTCATGAAAATCAGGAGGCCTCGTAGTTTTTCGAAGCGTTTCGGCCCATTGCCACAACGAGGCCAAGCACAGCTGTCTTTGACAGGGAAGCAGAGGCACATTTCTATATGTCTGTATCTTAATTATGAGAATACAATTTATGTTATAATGAAATAAACCTTTTGAAGTGGTGTGGTTAACTTCTTGTCAAGTTATGAAACAAAATTGGCAAGTAAATCACTAGAATAGCCAATTACGACATTATGACCGATTTCCGGTATAAATAAATGGATGATTAAAGCGCAGTCCATTATCAAAATTCTATGGTTGGGTGGCTAGCTATAAAAACACTAACAGTAGTGAGACTAACAGACCAACTGGACCAGATAATCCCTTATCACCTTGGGCATTAATCCTTTGACACGTTAATGAGGGCAATTAGGTACAAACACAATGATACAGTGAAAGATCATTGTCGCTAAAAACAATGTCGTTTGCCGAGTTGGGAGTACAAATTTAGTGTCGTATGTCGCATCTGCCAGTGTGTCGCTATATACAGTTGAAATATAGAGGAAAATACATCGGGAGGAAGGAAATACTGTCGCATCTGACAGGATGTCGCTAAAAACAATGTGTCGCTAGGACAGGTTTGACTGTAATTCCATAAGCAAACAGAGCAGATCCTAATTAGACAGCTGCTACAGGAGCCATCTGATCTGGATTTACTGTATTTACAAAAGCGTTAAAATGCATAGCTATGGAGGAAATGGTTAAATAAAGCTAAGTTTTACAGTGTTGTTGCATAATTTTGGATTTAAAACCTTTGCTTGTTACAATAAATTGCATGACAACAACCTCAACGTCATGCATCAGTCATCACAAGTTAACCATGTACCCTGATGAATATTCATGTAATCATGAATATTTATTAGCTGGTATTTATAATGGTATTTGAACACAGTATTATTTGGCCATGGCAGAAACTGTAGGGTCAGATCTATATACTTTAATTTGCAATTAGAACAGACCCTGATGATGCAGGAGCCATCTGATCTTGGTCTGCTCTGTTTGGTTTGGCCTCAAAAGGCATTTTCCAAAGGTTCATTACAATTCTTTTGGTCTTGTACAATTTCATAAGAACATTTATTTTACACCTTTTTGACAAAACTAATTTATATTCATGATGTCGTTATTTCTTACATGACTATTCATGGAGTACGGGGTTAAAGCAAAGAAATTTCCTTGAAAAATGTACATTATAAAAAAATCAGCTAATAGATATTTTTATATGCCCACCTAATAAAGGTGGTCGTATATTGTCGTGGCCCTGTCCGTCCGTTCGTTCGTTCGTTCTTTTGTCCGTCAACATTTTGTTTGTCCGCTGTTTTCTGGGAAAACTATTTGAGAGATATTAATGAAACTTCACACAAATGTTAAATGCATCAAGATCTGAAGCTGAGTTGATTCTGAGGTTCATTTGATTTTTCATTTCAGAGTTATGGCCCTTGTCCTTAAAAAATATGCAAATAGTTGTCCGCTGTTTTCTGGGAAAACCATTTGAGAGATATTAATGAAACTTCACACAAATGTTTAATGCATCAAGATTTGGAGCTGAGTCGATTCTGAGGTTCATTTGATTTGTTGTTTCGGAGTTATGGCCCTTTTACTTAAAAAATAATGCAAATACATGCAAATAGTTTGTCCGCTGTTTTCTGGGAAAACTATTTGAGAGATATTAATGAAACTTCACACAAATGTTTAATGCATCAAGATCTGAAGCTGAGTTGATTCTGAGGTTCATTTGATTTTTCATTTCAGAGTTATGGCCCTTGTCCTTAAAAAATATGCAAATAGTTTGTCCGCTGTTTTTTGGGAAAACTATTTGAGAGATATTAATGAAACTTCACACAAATGTTTAATGCATCAAGATCTGAAGCTCAGTCGATTCTGAGGATCATTTGATTTGTCGTTTAGGAGTTATTGCCCTTTTACTTAAAAAAAATTCAAATATATGCAAATAGTTTGTCCGCTGTTTTCTGGCAAAACTGTTTGACAGATATTAATGAAACTTCATACACATGTTTAATGCATCAAGACCTGAAGCTAAGTCGATTCTGAGGATCATTTGATTTGTTGTTTCGGAGTTATGGCCCTTGCACTTAAAACAATAATGCAAATCTATGCAAATATGAGGGTGGCCATAACTTTTTCAAAATTTTGAAATGATATTTACTTCAATTTTTTTATATGGTTAAACCTTTATGTGAATTTTCACATATATTGTGGGGGTTTTGATATGTCATTTTATTCTAAAGTTATGGTCCTTGAACTTCGTGTGTTCGTTGCTTTGTTAGTCGGTCAACTTTTAGTTTGTCTGTTGTTTTCTGGGAAAACTATTAAAATGATATAAATGAAACTTAACACAAATGTTTTAAGCAATAAAATTTGGAGCTGAGTTTATTAAATTGAGGTTCATTCAGTTTGTCTTTACAGAGTTATGGCCGTTGCACTTTACAAAAATCTGCAAAAATTAGGATTAGCTGTAACTTTTTTATTTAATTCACTTCATTTTTTTAAAAAATAGTATCATCTTAATATGGAAATCAAGATCTGAAGCACAGATTAGAAAATGTCAACACTTATAAGGCATGTTGAATCAGAGAAAGTTTGCAAGTGGGCGTATTATGTACCGTATGCGGTACTCTTGTTGATGTCATTATTTCATACATGAATATTGAACATGGAAGGGTTAAGACAGGTTCTACTGTGTATCAATCTCCTTGCATGCTATGTATTGCAGAGAGTGGTCTTGTTAGTGCCATAAAATAGTGTATTAAGCTGAACATTCAGAGTAACCTTGGAAGTTTTTTTGTTGAATTTAATTTCAATCTGTGAAATATGTTCACTGAAATAGAGTGCGGATGTCGAGCTTACAGATCCAGACACGAGTCGCTAATGTCCTTTGCAAACAGTGTAGAACCAGATGAGAGGGCTCCTAGAAGAGCCCTCTCATCAGGATCTACACTGTTTGTCATGTTACTTTTCTTTAGAAAATTCCCTTAATATTAACCGTAAGCTTGACCTGTTTGAATTTTGGAATAGTCCATTTGAAAATTCATCATTGTAAAGGTTAAAGTATGAACTAATGATGACTGTCATGGTTATTGCATGTTTTAACTGTTTCAATGCTGAATGGAATAGTTATCATTGTCTACCATTCCAGTATGAATGGGTATAATTTGGGATGTCAAAAATAGCACATATTCGACTGATTCTCTGCATAATGCTATAGGTTCTTTAAAGTTTTTCAGCAAAAGAACAATTTAAGGACTTAATGATACCCTCGCAAACGAAGTTTGAGAGGGGGTATATAGGTGTCAGTTGGTCGGTCGGTTGGTCTGTCTGTCTCTGTCTGTCTGTCTGTTCGTGGCACAACCTGTCCACTTATTTACATAATCCTTTGAGATAAAGCTTTGAAACTTTACTTACTTGCCTACCATCACAAGCTTCATCTGTAGGCAAGAGTACATAACTCATGTCAAGCATTTTGATAGAATTATGACCCTTGTTAACTTAGAATTTTTGGTTAAGGTTTTTGTTAAAGTTCACTTATTTTCATAACCCTGTGAGATACAGCTGTGAAACTTGGAACACTTGTTCACTATCCCAAGCTTCATCTGTAAGCAAGATTTCATAACTCTGTCAAGCATTTTGACAGAATGATGGCCCTTTTTAAATCGGAAAATTTTGGTTAAAGTTTTGTTTGATTTTCGATCAAGGCAGCTTTAGTGATAGTTCTAGTTTGATCTTTCACCAGTATCTTTAACTGTATGCTTTAACCCTCTACTCCATGATTTATTTTGTAAGAAAATAATGATTTCATAAATACTTATTAGCTGACTTTTCCTAATGGTATATGAATGCAGGATGTTTTGGCTATGACAGAAACTGTAGAATGAGGACGATATAATTCCAGAAGCAAACAGAAAATGCTGATCAGACAGCTCCTACAGGAGCCCTCTGTTCTGGGTGTTCTCTGTTTGTAAACCCTTGTGATCTTGGTGTTTGCAAAGGTGTCTAAAACGTGTATCTATGAGTAAAGGGTTAACCCTTTTCTTCATATAAATGCCTTTTCAAGCTTTTGAAAACAGAGAAGATCTAGATCAGATGTCTCCTACAGGAGCTGTTTCTTTACTTTCTAAAATGGCTACGATGTTCTACCTTCCATATTTCATAACTATTTTGTCTGGGAATATTCAGTAGGTACTGAAATTCGGAATAAACGTAGAACAGGGAAAGGGTTAAATGAACTAGATATAGACATACTTGTGATTCAGTAGCCATATTGATAAACAATTATTTTTTCTACAGTTTGTTTGAGTGCACAGCTACACTGCTGTACAAATTGATGTATGTTTGTATGAATTTCGTTTTGTTTAGGTAACTTGTTGAAGGCTATGATTGCTAGAAAACATATGATCAGATTTTTAATTTCCATATTCTCTGTTTATGCATCCTTAACACTTTACGCCATGAATATTCATGAAGAAATGATGACATCATAAATATTAATCAGATTGATTTTTAAAATGGCATATTAAAACAGGATATTTTTTTTTGCGAAAGTAGAAACTGTAGAATCATCTATATTATTTCATAAGCAAACAGGGCAGACCCTGATCAGACGGCTCCTATAGGAGCCATCTGATCTAAGTCTACTCTGTTTGAAAAGGCGTAGAAAGAGTATTTATGGAGTAAAGGGTAAAAGAGAGAGTACCTTCTATTGATACACCGATTCTGAGATATTCTTTTGATACTCTAACAAACTTGTAAAACTATGAAGAAAATAGTCTTTTATTTTCATACGCAATGCTCACTTTAGAAATTACGAAACACTTTGCAGCTTCAGCTTCAAACTGTATGGATTACACATGTAATTTTTGTAATTTTCTGTAAGAAAAAAGTCTTAATGCTGTTGTGAGCATTTCTGTTTGTTGTCATGCCAAAAAGTGTTAAGGAAGCATAAAACAGGGAATATGGAAATTAAAAATCTGTGACTATTCAGTAAGTATTGAAATTTTGGGGAAAAACTTAAAAGAGGGAAAGTGTTAAACAGATAGTTCTCTTTCTCTGTACAGCACACCTAATAGATCTGTATTGTATCAAGTCACAATGTTTAGGTTGGTGGCTATTGATTTTGTTTTCATTGTGTTTGTATTTTGTTAACCCTTTCACTCATATAGACTTTTGTCACCTAGGCGAACTGAGTAGACCCATATCATATGGCCCCTGTAGGAGTCCTCTGATCAGGCTCTACTCTGTTTACTTAAGGATTATAAAGATATGATTCTACAGTTTCTGAAATTGAATATTCATGAAGTCATGAATTATTTTATTAATATTCATGAGGGAAAGGGTTAAACTCATAGCCTGCAATGAGTATTATGGTCTTCTCATAATCGTATAATTTGACTGACTATTGGCAACATTGTCGAACAGCTTGCATAGTGATGAGAGGCCAAATCTAAGCTGTTTGAAATTGACAGTCATGTTGAAAGTAACAGGTTATGAATATAAAGTAAGTTGAGTTTGTTACAAATCAGAGTTTATTTATTTTCTCATGAAATATTTTTAATGTAAATAATCCTTTCCCTTGTAAATGTCAGTTTGCTTTCAAATAATGTTCTGTTTTGCAGGGTTCTTGTGGACCCGTCTAATGAAAGATTGGTTCGACCACAGTTACCATAAGTTCTTACATGTATAAAGATCACAACTGGAAAACGAGATCGTTTTATGTTAGAATTACAATAATTTCGGTTGTACGAAGTTAGTCGATAAACCATCACACAGACAGAATTTGTTATAATTTGGACTTTGCAAGTAGCAGCTATAGTCGTATATTATAACTTGTTATAATTTTGGTAATATTATCTTTTGTAAGACGGACCCATGTTCTCTATATTGAATGTGTTTGAATGTACTCGATACAATAGTTTTCAAGATGGGGCCCAGTCCAGTTTACAACCGATGGGTTTTGTGGGGGGGGCTGTGCATGTCAGGATAACAATAGTGTACATTGGATGCCAACACCTTTGGAAGTGTACAAAGTCTTTTTAAGTTCTGTAGACAGAATGTAAGTTTTTTGTAATATTGTTGTTATTGTAATGTTATATGCATTTATGAGATGCACTTTGAATAAACATAAATATGGAACTAATGTTGTCATTTGTTGCTTTAATCCTTTATTTCATATGGATGCTTTTTTCATGCTTTTACAAACACAGCAGTCTGCTCTGTTTGCTTATGAAATCATAATGGACCTGACTACAGTTTCTACCAATATAAAGCCACTTAACTAGTATTCAGTATTCAACTCTACTATAGACGCATTTTATGCAAACCCCCCTCCCCCCCCCCCACGATCAAATTGGGGAGGGGGTTTGTTTTTGCCCTGTCTGTTTGTCACCAAATTTAACTTTAACATTGGTCATAACTTTTGAACCAATACAGATAGAGACTTGATATTTGGCATGCATATGTATCTCATAAAGCCGCACATTTTGAGGGGTGACAGGTCAATGTCATCCTTCAAGGTCAGAGATCAAATATATAGGTCAAATCACTGACTTTAACATTGGCCATAACTTTTCAACCAGAGACTTGATATTTGGCATGCATGTGCATCTCATGAAGCTGCACATTTTGAGGGGTGACATGTGAAGGTCAGAGGTCAAATATATAGGTCAAATAACGACTTTAACATTGGCCTTAACTTTTCAACCAGTAGAGATAGAGACTTGATATTTGGCATAGCTGCACAATTTCCGGGGGTGGCATGTCACGGTGAAGGTCATCCTTTCAGGGTCAAATTGGGCAGGGGGCATAGTGTTTCTTCTTGTTATACCTTTGCAAACAGGCCCAGATCAGAAGGCTCCTGTTTATTTATGGAAATATGTAGATCTGATTCTATACATTCCGTCATGGCTAATCTTTTCTGTGTTCATATGTTAATATAAAAATGGTCTACGTATTATTCACGATGTCATAATTTTTTACATGAATATTCATCAGATAAAGAGTTAATACCAGCCTCATTTAATATTCAGACTACATGTATCAACAAAGCCGGTCTCTTCTAGTGGCTTACTTCTCGCCTCATTTGTAACAACAGCATGAAAACGACGTGTTATATTTTATATAAATTCACACGTATAATAAGTTATATGACATAATTGCTGAAATAAAACAAGTCGGTGTATCGCATTAATTTATTTCAAAGCTTTCACAAATCTATTTGATATTAATATTACTTGTTGTCCTAGCCTATTGTTCACATGTATACCTTTCGTTAACGGCACAGTTCAAATTTCCGTTTTACTATTCTAATGCTTAATGCTACCTGACTCGTATTATGCAAACGGCTTGGATCTAGATGAGACGCCGAGTAACTCGGCGTCTCATCAGGATTCACGCTGTTTGTAATTTGATCAGTAGTTTCACAAAGGCTTGGAAGTCGGTAAAAACTTCTGCACATATTATGTTTTCAGCATGAAGTGGGCTATGGTATATATTATTCTTTGTCGTGAAGGTTAGCATGTTTTATTCAGATATATGATTGATTTTATATAGAAAGCTGCTTTGGAGGCCGGAACAATTTCCAACCTTTCAAGGTTCTGCATATTGACTTCATGACACGGTCGATATCGAGTTAACCCTTTCCTTCATATAAATCATATAAACGCGTTTTAAAATAACGTGTTTGCAAACACAGAAGACCCAGATCAAACGGCTCCTATAGGAGCATTCTGATCATGTTCTGCTCTGCCTGCTAATAAAATTTGAAATATCTGTTTATCTACTTTCTAAAATGGCTTCAATTTTCCACTTTCCATATTTCATTAGAACTATTTTGTCCATGGATATCCAGTAAGTATTGAAATTTGGGAAAAAAATAGGATAGGGAAAGGGTTAATAATTTTCCTGCTAAGCGCGACCTTTACTAGTATTTGCAAAACGTTTGGGTTCAGATGAAACGCCGAGTAACTCGTGTCCGATCAGGATCCAATCTGTTTTACATTCGGTACATAGTGTGTCAAACTTCTATGGGAGCCGTCTGATCTGGGGCAACTCTGTTTGCAAATGCATGAGAATGCGTTTATATGAAGTAAAAAGTTCAGCAGACATGATGTTTTCCGCAGGTCAATGTTTAATTCTTTCCCTGTTCTGTGTTTATTTTAAAGTTCAATACCTACTGAATATTCACGGACAAAATAGCTATAATGGAATATGGAAAGTTGGACATTGTTGCCATTTTAGAAAGTATATACTGTAAACAGATCTGTCATATTCCATTGGCAAACAGAGCAGACCCTGATCTGGGTCTACTCTCTTTGCAAATGCGTGAAAACACGTTTATATGAGGGAAAGGGTTAACAAGAGTGCCAGTGGGCACAATATACGCCCGTCGAGGTCTTTTTCAACATAAACTGGGGTTAACATATTTACTAAACGCAAATGCTTAACACTCTAAGTCAAATTGTGCGACAAAGTTTCAAGGCTTTATCTCAAGTGGTTGTAAATAGGCGTACTTTAACAAAAAACCTTAACCAAAATTTCTAAATTAAAAAGGGCTATACTAAATGCTTGACAGACTTATTTACTCTTGTCTACAGATGAAGCTTCTGATGGTGAACAAGTGTTCCAAGTTTCAAAGCTTTATCTCAAAGGGTTATGTAAATAAATGGACTTTAACAAAAAACCTTAACAAAAAATTCGAAGTTAAAAAGGGTCATAATTATGTCAAAATTCTGGACAGAGTTATATACTTTTGCCTGCAGGTGAAGGTTGTGATGGTGAACAAGTGTTCCAAGTTTCAAAGCTTTATCTCAAAGGGTTGTGTAAATAAGTGGACTTTAACAAAAACCTTAACCAAACATTCTAAGTTAAAAAGGGGCATAATTCTGTCAAAATGCTTGACAGAGTTATGTACTTTTGCATACAGCTGAAGGTTGTGATGGTAAACAAGTGTTCCAAGTTTCAAAGCTTTATCGCAATGGGTTATGTAAATAAGTGGACTTACAAAAATGTGATCCACATAAATTGAGGTTAACATTTTTGCTTAACGCAAATGCTAAAGTCCAATTGTGCGACCTTGACCTTGGATAAACGTACCGGGAAACACCCATGCTGCTGTAGCATGTCCAGATAAACATTGTGGTGAAATTTGGGAAGGATCCACCAATCGAAACTTGAGTTAGAGATGTTACAGACAGACGGACATACACACAGACGGACAGACAGCGCCATTCCATAATACGTCCCGTTTTTTCAAACGGGCGTCTAAACACTATTTTTGCCGCTCACTCTATATATTGTCTCTGCCATACTCGTGAGATTAAAATTGCCAGTACATTCTATGGTCAATGCACTCCGAACGTTCCCAAAGGACCTGTCTGTATTATTGTTGTCATGCAATTAGAAACTATTCGCCTTTACTGTATGTAACCAGGTCTCTAGTTTCCCCTTGCTGTACCTGCATGTAACCAGGTCTCTAGTTTCCCCTTGCTGTACCTCACGGGACTACAGTAGAACCTGCTCTAAGCGGCCATTCATTTATTGAACACAGGAGTCTTAAAAAGCAGATGGTTGCTTAATGCATAGTAGGTATGAGTGTGGTGTCAGCTTTGCATGGTGAATGAATAATATTAGAAGACTCAGAAAAGTATACGTTGTATATGCAATTGTAAAATGATTGGGTTAGTGTTACACTGGGTCACATGGCATGAATTAATATGCAAAGCCCCTCTATTCCCACTCTTCACACTCACTCTTTCTTCTAAACGCGGCACTTTGGCGCTTTCTCTATCATTTTTTTAATTCAGTATATTCATGTTCCTTCAAATTATAACGACCAACTGCATGATGGTGAGTTGATGAATGAATGTTGAAATGTTTCGAGTGTCAGAAATGTTAGGTTGAATTGACATAATATACTTATTGCTATATGTGTCCCAGACATCGAATATATTTTACGTCCATAGCTGTAAGTACTCGACACCGGTAGTGTTTTATTACACCATCCAAGGGTTACATAAGTTGGAACAAGTTCAGATACACACGCAGTAAGGGCAGTCAGCAGTATTTACTTTTTTATGACTATGCTTGGTATGAATCGATGTGGTATTTCAAAAGTATGCTACATGTATATTGTGTTAACCCTTTCCCTGATGAATGTTTTTTCGTGACCTGGTAAGTTCATAAATACTCATTAAAGTTATATGGTTAAAATATTGGCTCGGACAAAAAAAGAGATCTAGATACTTTCATAAGCAAACAGAGCAGAGCCTGTTCAGACGGCTCCTACAGGAGCCATCTGATATGGGTGTATTCAGGTTGTAAAAGCATAAAAAGGTGTTTCTATGAAGAAAAGAGTTAACTGAAAACACTTTGTCTTGGATATTCTCAATTGTTCTGTCATACTTTGTACTGATTTTGTCGATATAAGTCGATGCACAGGGCTGCTGTATTGCACGCTGGTGTCAAAATAATGAACGTGGAACAAATAGTACTTTAAGTTTTGTAACTTTATACACATTGTATATGCACTGAATTTTAAAGGGACGCTGCTGTATTTCCCTCTCATCTATTACGAGGACTGGTTGATAAGTTGTGACCCTCATATGTAAGGGTTTGACTTTTGGCGTACATACTGCATTATTTTTCAACATAATCCCCTTCGATATATATACATGTTTGCCAGCGATGTTTCAGGCCCACAATGCCACTTTATGTAAAGGAATAGTAGGACTGAAAAGGGACACCCCTGCCTAACTCCATCAATACAAGGCTAACAACTTATCAATCAGGCCTCGTATATAGTTAACACATTGGTACACAGTGTCCCATTGAAAAGGACATAGGAACGCAGTGTAGACCCATATCAGTTTAGATACCAGCAAATATGTTGTTTGCATGGAACATGGACGGGTTCCAAAATAAGAGCTGGACGGGTTTCCCCCAAATAATATTGGAATATATGGGTTGAACCCTCGATTTATGTAAGTAGAGCACACAGCCGTACGATTTGTATAATTCATTGGTTAAGAAAATATAAAGACAGGTCTCTCTCGGCCATATGTTGGTTAATGTCTGAGTTAAACTCGGAAATCGTTTGGACGTTTGGCCAAGTAGATGAGAGGCTTGCATACCGTGTAGCCAGACGATCGCCGCATCCGTTTCACCTGGGCGTACATTTTCTGTACACGTATATGTCGTGGCGTTGCCTGAAAGAAAATGCACGAGATGTACGGAAATAAATTATACATTATTTTATACATATACATTAACATTATCCTCTGAGGAATATTCAGGACAGTTTCTGTTCATTATGAATAGCAATTTAACTCTTGTATCAAAATATAAAACAAGCAAGTATTGTCATGCCATCCATTAACCCTCGTCGAAGACTGCTCTAGCATTTTAAAGTCATCAATCATCACCTTGAGTTGGATGTGGACTGATAGAGAATATTATTGATATATCAAGTGTATGTGAGGGACGTTGTGCAACATTTGTTTTATTAACGGTCCATATATATAGTGTGGTTAGAGTCTGCTGTCCATATATATAGTGTGGTTAGAGTCTGCTGTCCATATCTATAGTGTGGTTAGAGTCTGCTGTCCATATCTATAGTGTGGTTAGAGTCTGCTGTCCATATATATAGTGTGGTTAGAGTCTGCTGTCCATATATATAGTGTGGTTAGAGTCTGCTGTCCATATATATAGTGTGGTTAGAGTCTGCTGTCCATATATATAGTGTGGTTAGAGTCTGCTGTCCATATATATAGTGTGGTTAGAGTCTGCTGTCCATATATATAGTGTGGTTAGAGTCTGCTGTCCATATATATAGTGTGGTTAGAGTCTGCTGTCCATATATATAGTGTGGTTAGAGTCTGCTGTCCATATATATAGTGTGGTTAGAGTCTGCTCTGTTTGCTTAAGGAATTATATAGATCTGATACTACAGTTGTTGTCTTAACTAAACCGAGGGCTTGGTGCAAAACTATTCTAACTCATTCACTTTGTGAAGGAGTTAGAATAGTTTTGCACCAAGCCCTCGAAACATACCCTTGAAATATTAACATTTTTAAAAGTTAAGTTTATGAGTATTCATCAAGCGACCAATTCACGCATAAATGATAATTAGGGAAAGGCTTAACCATTTACTGCACGAACATTCTTGTAAGAAATAATGACTGTATAACTATTTATTAGCTACGTGTTTATCATGACTTATGAATAGGGCCTACATGATGTTTTAGCCGTATACAGTAGAACCTTCCTAAGCGATCATTCAATTATATGAACAGATGCTTTTAAAAAGCGGATGGTTGCTTAATGCAGGGCAAAAATACGGTAAAAAGCCCCCATAAGCTACACCATGCCTTACTACCCATAATTAGTCCTCTTTTTGAAGGACCTCTTAAGACTGGTTCTACTGTAATCAGATATATATCATATCATAAGCAAGAACAGTAAACCTTAATCAGACAACTCATTTAGTAGTCGACGGATCTGGGTCTACTCTGTTTGCAAATGTGTTAAAAGGCGTATCTATGGAGTAAAGTATTAACACTTTCCCTGCTTAATATTCATTACTGCATGAATATTCATGGACTGATTTGTTTTGTATTAAAACATTAATACAGAAAGATATGGGTGTGACAGACACTTTAGAATCCTATCTACAGTTGAACATCGATATCTCGAACTCGGATAACTCGAACTTCGGGATAACTCGAGATAAAAGTTAGGTCCTTCAATAAACAATAAGGATTTACTCTAAAATTTATCACTACGCATATCTAGAAACACATTTGATAGCTTAACGCAGGTCTACAGTAATGCTAAAAGCTCCTACAGGAGCTTTCAGAATTACTTTAGACCTGTATTAAGTTGTGATATTGAGAAATTGTCCAGATTAGAAATTGGATAACTCGAACTTCTGTTATCTCGAAGTAATTCGCATGGTCCCTTGAAATTCGAATTATCGAAGTTTAACTCTATATCATTTCACAAGCAAACAGAGCAATCCCTTATCCGACGGCTAAAGAAGCCATCTGACCTGGGTCTACTATGTTTGCAAATGCGTTAAAAGGGGTGTCTATGAAGTAGAGTTGGGCGAACTTCTTACGACTGATTTTATCGTCAGTTCTGTCATATGACGACCAGTTGCGATTGTCGTACAACAATCTTTTGTCAGACAAATCATTGGTGTGTATCTGTTTCTTGTTGATGGTTTGTGCAAATCGAGTTGTGCCAAAAATTAATTATATGACATACGTCTAAAAAGACAAATGATCGATTATGCATATTTCAGTAACTATAAATGTAATTCTTGGTTCTTAGTTCTTCTTAGTTTGCCCTTCGTCCTGTATGTCAGGATTATAAGTAGACCCTGTCCTAAGCGGCCATTCATTTATTAAACAGATGAATCTTAAAAGCAGGTGGTTGCTTCATGCATGGCAGAGTAATGAAGAAAGCTCTTATATGAGATTTCTGCATTACTTTTGACCTGCATTAAGCTACCACATGTATTACAGACCCATAATTATACATCTTTGATGGTCGCTTAAGACAGGTTCTACTGTATAAAATATACTCATGCTCAAAAGTCTTGTCCCATAGATTTTTTTATTCAAAAATGTTATACCCGTTCCCAATAATCGATTTATGTTGTTTGTGTATCGAGATCTGACCACATTAAGCTTGGTTAGGCTGCAAGCAGTCGAACGTGACGAGCCCTAGACAACGTTATAGGTAGGTATAGCAAAATGAACGAGTTCCACGTGCAGATCATGGCGGCATGTGAAAACGGTCATGTTTCACTTATTGACACTCGTTTATTCGGAAAACAGCATAAAACTCATTTATTCATGTTGCTATCCTATTAGTGCAATACGAACGTTAACGGAAAACATGCATGAACGTGCAATATGCACATTGGATGAAGGAATGACAAAACCAGAGAATACTGGAGAATATATAATGCAAAACAATATTGATGTGATAGACTGGGCTTCTAAAAGCACTGACCTCTGCCCAAAAGGGTATTTTGTAAAACGCAGGGTACGTCAATGTGCACAACAGCCAAGTAACGTCAAAGAGCTTGACGTAGCTGTGATTGAAGAGTCCACAATATTTCATTCACAATTTGATTAATTTAATTAGAGAACGGTGTCAAGCAGTTGTGCAAGCAAATGGTGGATTTACCCGCTATTAGGTAGGAGATATTTGATTGATATGGATTTCATTTTAGGGCCGTGTCACTTGTTGTGCTTAATGCAATATTTATTTTAGGTTTATTTTTTGCTGTTCGTGACTTTTCTTATTATGAATAAGATACGTTTTAAATTGATATATCACTTTATATGTTTCATTTAACAGTAACTTATTAATACCTTACACAACTTTTGACAAGACTTTTGAGTTTGAGTGTACTCCGCTGTTGTCTCTAGCCAATGCATTCAAAACTTCTTAACTGCTTCGCTGCTAAATATTGTCACTACAAATTTTATTGGTTTTAACTTTCTCCCATCTCGGTAAATAATTTTACAACAATAACAAACAGTCTGGATCCTGATGGGACGCCTAGTTACTCAGCATCTCATCTGGATCCAAACTATTTGCTTAGGTAATCAAAGATGCGACAAAGTTATAGGCTACAGCCTTGAGGGAGGGGTATTATTAGTCGGCATGACATAACAGTACTGTAAATAAATCTGGCATTCGCATATAAATAAAGGTGTGAGAAATTGTAACACGTTTTACTTTAAAATATAAAACCGCTTTGAAGTTGTTGCAAATATAGTTTGACCCAGATCAGAGGAGGCCTGTAGAAGCCATGTGATCAAGGTCTGCTTTGTTTACTTATGGAATAAAAACATTTTCTACCATGTGTCCATTCGCCATTATAAAAAATCAGCCCATAATATTTCATAGGATCTTTATTTCTTATGTGAATATTTATCAGATAAAGGCTTAAAAAGCTTTACTAATATAGTAAAACCTCTCTATAACGGCCACTAAATTATATCCAGTATTTTGTGTTAAAGGCATATGGCTGCTTAAAGCAATGTGAAAGTAAAACAAAACGCTCCTAAAGGAGCGTTCTGTTTTACTTTCACATTGCTTTTAGCAGCCACCTGCCCTAGATACCATCTAATAAGCACGATTTAGTGGCCGTTATAGAGAGGGTTTTACTGTATGTCGGGTTTTTCAATCAAATACAGTAGAGCCTGTCTTAAGCGGTCATTTATTTATTGAACAAAGCAGTAATAAGTAGCAGGTGGTTGCTTAAAGCAGGGTAAAAGTGAAACAGAAAGCTGATATAGAAGCTTTCTGTACAAGTTTTGTACTGCATTAAGCTACCACCTGTTTTAGAAATCCTGGTTTACAGGTTTTTTTTTATAATGGTCGCTTAAGACAGGTTCTGCTGTATTTACTTCCTAAGACTAGTATTGTGCTAGTAGACATCGTTTTTTAAATATAAAAATGCGACATCCCTCAGTACTCACGTCATCTATATCTCTTGGCTGAGGTAGATTTGTTGCGCTTTTCACCCTTTTTACCGCTTCCCTCAGGGGCATGTCCCACATCTTCATTGTATTCGGCTCGTTTTGTGGCCTTCGTAACGACGTCAGTGAACCCTCATCGCTGTCTGAATTGTCTTGCTGCTCGGCGAATCGCTCCACCGCACTCTCTTCTGACAGATCTATAGTGTCCCAAAGTACATGGTCTGGTTTGCTGTGTCGATATTTATCCTTTTGACTCTGAAATGATCGGTAAAAATCGACAATTTCCGAACGTCGGCATAGCTCGGGAGCGGATCTACATGACACAGAAGACTTTGCACGTGCAGACCGGGGCGATTTCAAAAGTTTAGGCGGTAGTGCTACCAAGGTGCTCTTTGGGCGTTTTGCTTGTTTGCCTATCTTAACTCTTGGACTTGTCTGTTTCACACGTTTACGGGTCTTTGGTAAATATTCACTTTTATCAACCCTTTGTAAATCCGTATTTTCATTGTACACGTCCATCAAATTAATAGAAATCAATTTAGATCGTTGTTGTGATTTTCTGTCTATAGTTTCTCTCTTCCTCAATCTCCCCGGGGTCGTTTCTCTAACAGAATCAACTTCTAGTGTCCTTGTATTATACACACTGTTTTCACACTCTTCACTCTTCGTATATCCTTTTCGTATTGGCAAGTGTTTAGTTCTTTCACCCTCGTCTTCATTAACTCCATCTGTATTAGCAATGGCACTAACACAGTGCACTTCTATCTTTTCAGAAGAGTCAGTACTTCGACTGCGAACACAGGTCAACGATCCCCGAGAATTAACTGCTTCTGTAATCGGGTCTAGTTTAGGCTTGGTTTTCCTTTTCATTTTAGGTTTCCTCTCGTATTCCACTGGCGATAAATTCGCCATTCTTTCGTTAAGAGTCTTTATATCACTATCGCTCCCATCGTCTCCGAGATCTTCTATTTCTACACGCTTGCAAAGTTCGTCCTCGTCGCTACTAGCCATTTCGTCTTTCTCACCACTTAGGACTATAATGCACTCTCCCCTATAATTACTGTAAATATCGGGTTGTTTTGGAAGACAGTATTCCGACACACTGCTATCTTTGTCACTAAATTCACTTTCACTGTCAGCTTCGACCTCAACAATGATAACCGGTTCTACTAAAGTATGCTCATTGCCTTCGTCACAGCTGAAACTATTACTAAGAACAGATTCCAAGACTAGCTGATCAACTTTCGCCTTTTCTAACGGAATCTCATCTTCACTAGTTTCCTCATTTTCACTTGTATTTTCTGAATTATGTTCCGAGTCTTGTTCACTTACATTTTCTGAATTATGTTCAACTGATTGTTCATCACGTATATTTTTCAGTTTTGAATCACTTGTTTCATCAAATACCTCTTTAACCACGGTGTTATCAAACTTTACCCTGCCTTCATTATTTCTTATTGCTTTCTCTTTAACAAGGACAACACTGCATGGCCGTTCTTCAATGAACTCCTGTTGGTTATCACTACCATTGTCACATATATTTCCCTCTGTGTTTAAGTCATCATTGTCCTTATTTGAATCATCAGACCTTTCTTCACCTTCTTTGATTACTGTTTTACTTGCTTGCCCTTGACCAGTCGGTTCACTAGTATCGTTGCCACTATTACTCCGTTTCAACCGGCGATTTAGCTCAATCCTATCAGCTAATGATACTTCCGATTTCCTGCGTCGCCGTTTAACTCTTGTCGGCGGTGGAGCCGGATGCTCGAATCCGGGTACTTTTATGTTGCGAGCTGTTTCGAAGGATGCAATCAGGTCCTCCTGTGCCTTTCGCTCTTCGCTCACGGTACTCAGAAGTGTTTGCACGAGCCGGAACAAGCGATCCTTCCCGAAATGGCGATGCACAGCATTACGAAATGTGTTAGTCTGAAAGAAAAAATATCAGTTTTATACAAAATTTTATATTTCAAACAGAATATTAATTTTAATGTCCACAGCACTAGAAACTGGCACAGTTGGAAACCAAATATGAGCTCTTAATCCATGCAAAAAGAAAATACGTGTACAATGAAAAGCGACCATATAGATGTGCTCAAATTATAACTTAATGCAGGATAAAAGTTATGCAGAAAGCTCTCCAAGTCATTTCCCCCCTTAAGCTGACGGCAATATCTAGAGAGCAAGCAGTGTCATATTTTCAATCAACTCGTTGAGTAAAATGGTAAATGAACACTCATGTAATATTCTTTTTATCATATGGCACAACAATCCAACAAGAAGACACCTTTATACATGTATATTTAAATGACAGTTGTCAACCAGACAGACTTACGTCATCTGCGTGTGATACTACATGTGTGCAGTATAACAGTTATGAATTCGTTAATGGGTTAACCCATTCCCTTCTGGAGTATTTTAGATCCAACGTCTTTGAATGAATCTATGGAAAAGGAGCATTTCCTAGAGAAAAGGAAACTTGTAGAATTATATAGTTTTGAAATCATTTTGATAAATGTTCTATTTATCACAACGGTTTAAAAAACGTCTCAATGGGGATCAGTAGGAGGGAAAGGGTGATCTGGGATACAAACAGTGTCATGTGATAAACGGATAATACCAGATGATCCAGTGTCCGATAAACTCTATAACCCTTAAGTTTATATCCGTGAATTTTGAATTGAGGAATGGTCCACCATTGTTTAACGGTAAATTTGAGCTCACTTGAGGATTTTGAGTGGCTAACAACGAAGATCCTGACCAGATGGCTCCTAGTCGAGCCTTCTGATGCCCTGATGGCTCCTAGTCGAGCCTTCTGAGGTGCTGATGTTGGTCTACGGTGTTCGCCAATGACACTGCACTCGTTCCTCGCACTTAGTGGTTTAAATAAGACAGGATTTTGGAGTATTGGTGCTCACAGCAATAATTTACTCCGAATAAGGCATATTTATTATAGATATGAAGCCGTAAGTGACAGCGCCGGAATATATAGCCTCCTCATTTATTGCCAACGGATTATCCACGAGAACGCCAGATAAGTAGGAAGCTCAAAACGGTTGTTTGTTTAGTTTATGAATCCCAGCTTATTGTTTGAAAATAGAAACCACTTCATGTTGACCCTTTCCTTCATATAAACGCCCTTTCACGCATTTGCAAACATTGTAGGTCCAGAGTAGACGGCTCTTATAGGGTCTGCTCTGTTTGCATCTGACATGATATAGATCTGATTCTAGTTTTTGTCAAAGTAAAAACAAATTGAACAAATTATGTTATGATAAGTCAGCTAATAAATATTCATGATGTAATTGTTTTACATGAATAATTGTTTTACATGAATATTAAACAGGTAAAGGGTTAATGTCGTCACGTGTGAACTTTGTGTGATTACTTTTGAAAACAGTTTTCGAATCGAGTTGTAGTTGTACTTCGATATTTCGAACTTCCAACAAAACACTTTCTCGAATCCACATGTCTACAGTAATGCTGAAAGCTTCTGTATGAGCTTTCAGCATTACTTTAGACCTGTATTAAGCTGTCGCATGAGTTTCTAGATATCTCTAGAGATACAATTTAGAGCAATTTGGTATTGTAAGTTTTTTAAGGACTGAACTTTTTGTTCGAGTTATCCCAAAGTCCGAGTTTTCTGAGTTTGAGATATCGAAGCTCAGTTGTAGTTCTGATTGCAAACTGTTTGCATGTATAGGATGTCGACAATTCGCCGCTTGTATGTGGTGGTTAGCCCTTTTCATTTTCTTAGACACATTTGCAAACAGAGAAGACTCAGATTAGACAACGCCTGTAGGACTATCATAAATCTGATTCCATAGCTCAGTCATGGTTAAAATCGTTTGTTCATGATTCCATTATAAAAGGCAGCCAATCAATAGTCATACAATCATTATTACATAAATATTCACAAGAGATAGATCATGAACTAGACTTGAAGGAGAATGGACCAAATCACTCTAAATACATAGCTCGAATGTCTGTCCTCTAGACTCTGTGTTAGTTATTACTAGCTGGCGTAATGCAGAGTGATGAGAACTTTCTGCATTGCAGCTGAACTTCGATATTTCGAACTCGGATAGTTCGAATGATTGTGTGGTCCTTTCAAAATTTACAATACAGACTGGTTCTAAAAGATATCACTATGCATATCTAGAAACACACGTGACAGCTTAATGGAGGTCTAAAGTAATGCTTAAAGCTCCTATAGGGACTTTCAACATTACTTTAGACATGCATTAAGATGTGAACTTGAGAAAGTGTCCACATTAGAAATAGGGTGACTCGAACTTCTGCTATCTTTAAGTAATTTGTACGGTGCCTTGGGCTCAGTAGTTCGGCTTCACACCAGGTTCCCAGCTCTTTATAATTTGGACGGTCCCTTGAGCTCAGTAGCTCGGCTTCACACCAGGAACCCAGCTCTTTATAATTTGTACAGTCCCTTGAGCTCAGTACCTCGGCTTCAGACCAGGAACCCAGCTCTTTATAATTCGTACGGTCCCTTGAGCTCAGTAGCTCGGCTTCACACCAGGATCCCAGCTCTTTATTACTAGGTCAATAGTTTCTCAAACTTTAGAACCGATTAGAAGTAAGAAAATTGCTCCAGATCAGAGTATGAACAACCCATTTTCAGCGTGATGAGGATTAAACCCACCCACCCCACCAAAGGCTCAAATCTGACCAATCAAGAACTTGAGAACAAACTCAGACTCAACTAAAACGTTTTATAAGCATGGAACCAGATCTATATACAATTTCTTAAGCAAAAAGAGCAGACCCTGATCTGACCCTGAACTGGGTCTACTCTGTTTGCAATGGCGTAGAAAGGCGTATTTATTGAGTAAAGGATTAATGTTAACGCGTATTTAAGACATTTGCCAACAGTGTAGACCCTGATCAGGATCTGTACTGTTTGTCATAAAATCATTTTTCTTAGTGATAAATGTTGATACAGTCTTTGTTCAGTTAATATTGTGAAAGTGAGTTGCAAGGTTTTTAATTATTCAGCAGAATAAGGGTAAATCATTTACTCCATGAAATAATGATGATATGAACATTTATCAGCAAATCGTATATGAACTCGGGATTTTTTGGTGGTGACAAATTGGATGCACAGCCCCACAAGCAAATAGAGCAGACCATGGCCAGATAGCTTCTACAGGAGTAGTCTAATCTTGATCTACTCTGTTTGCAAAGGCGTTGAAAGGCATATCTATGGAGTAAAGAGTTCTACTAGTATTGCCGTGACCTCGACATTTTCCCCAGTAACTCTTAGTTGAGAGAGGATTTGAAAGACTTGCAATGGATTATAGTGTCACTCAAATTCCGCATTTGTCGAGTTTTGTATGGTTATCTACCTTTATCAACAACAGACATTGACATAAAGTAGTACCTTTATCTGATCTATAAAACATCAACCAGTTTGGACCACGTGGAGAGGTATGAATCGCTACTGAATATTCAGTTAACCTTCAACTACATAGACGCGCTTGTTTACGCTTTTGCAAACAGAGTAGAGTCACATCAGACGGCCCCTGTCAGGGCCTGCTCTGTTTGCATATGGAATAATATAGATCTGATTCTACAGATTCTATCATAATTAAACTTTCCAATGTCCATTGTGCAATAGACATTCATGAATTGATGTCATTATTTCTTGCATGAATATTCAGTGAGTAAAGGGTTACCTCTCGAGCTCTTGTATGTTGTATGGAGACTACGAAGACATAAATGAGTAAAATTAACAAATAATAGGAATGGGCTGGTCTCAAAATCGTATCGACGACAATTATCGGTAAACAACAGCCTCTCTGAGTCGATAAATAAATAAATGAATACAGTAAAATCTCGATTATTCGAACAGTAAAAGCTCGATTATTCGAACATTAAAATACGTGTCATTATCGATCTTTAAGACAGGTGACAGCTTAATGCATGGTGAATGTCATGTAGAAAGTTCCATTCTAAGCTTTCTGCATGACTTTCACCCCGCATTAAGCAGCCACCTGCCTAAAAGGGTCTACATTCGTCTATACAATATTTTTCGAAAAATAGAGATTAACTGTGTTTTACCTAAGTCCGAAGT
Source organism: Azorinus chamasolen (assembly GCA_963576725.1). Classification (NCBI taxonomy): domain Eukaryota; kingdom Metazoa; phylum Mollusca; class Bivalvia; order Cardiida; family Solecurtidae; genus Azorinus; species Azorinus chamasolen. The sequence goes on from OY755242.1 coordinate 59,950,952, forward strand.
CATCGCACTTTCTATGATTCAACGCTTAATGAATATTAATTAATTGATTTTCATAATAGTACTATCAACAAAGACATTGTTATCATGACAGAAACACGATCATGAAAAGACGGCTACTACAGGAGCCATCTTATCTGGGTCTACTCTATTTGTAAATTCGTAAAGCATTTAATAAAAGGCTCTGAGAGCGAGAGAGAGAGAGAGAGAGAGAGAGAGAGAGAGAGAGAGAGAGAGAGAGAGAGAAGAGAGAGAGAGAGAGAGAGAAACAGAAAAATGCAGAGACAGACAGACAGTTTGATAAAAATTGAGAGATACAGTAGAGTAATGTCGATCTTCATGCGAATAGATAAACATAAATTACACATTACCTTAAGAGAGTTTACCCTTATAAATGTATGTTTATAGTCAGCTAGAGCAAGCACACGTTTGAATGGGGTGGAGACAATATGTTACATTTGTATCCAGCTGGAATGTTTACCAAATCTATATCACTGCCAGCCCCGAGCAAACACAACCTAGCACGTTCACTGTGTCATTCCCCAGTGAACTTCTTAAAGCGTAAGTCACTGACAAAAGGCTACATTATAATAATGTCGAATTTTGAATAACATTACTTTTATACTTTTTCAATATTGGTTTTATTGGTTGTACCTATAGCATTCTTACGTAGTGTATTTTAAATGGGGTATTTACACTGTCGTTTGTGAAGCTAAGTGACACGCATAAGTTAATAACTCTTTAGCTAGTATCGTCTGCACACGTTGTCGTCTGCTACAAATGTCGTTTGTTTAATACTCTCCCATTAGCTTAAAAAACAAACAAACGACATTACCACAGTAACAAACAGTTTGGACCCTGATGAGATACCGAGTTGCTCGACGTTTCATCTGGATCCGAACTGTTTGCGTAAGTAATCACAAATACGACATTGACAGCGAAGAGTTAAGCCCTTTCATCTATAACACTTTTAGCAAGTGTCGTCTGCAAATTTTGTCGTCTGTCTCAAATCTTAGAGTACGCATTTATTTCATTTCTTTTCCAGAAAACATGTTTACATTGTTTAACAGATCGATACTTTATTAGAAACTGACTTCTTTGGCGTCACGTGTGGATCTAAATTAGGTGAAAGATGATTAAAAATGCATTCATGGTTTAATAAGGGTTATCCCATTAAAGCCCTGATTTCTTTAAAAGGTACGGAGTGATATTCGTAGCAAAAAAGATCAAAATTCAAAGCGTTCTTGCTTGATCAATATCTTCATTAAATTTACGTTTAAGTTTCCTGTTTAGGATTGGGAAGACTTTTGGAAGTAGCAGACGATATTTGAAGCAGACGACATTTGTAGTTCTACGCGCAATCGCCCAATAGCTTCAACATTTTCAAGTAATTTAACCATATACCTGATATAAACACTTTTTCATGCCGTTCCAAATAGAGTAGATCCAGATCAATCTACTCCTGTAGGAGCCGTCTGACCAGGATCTGTTCTGTTTGCTTATGAAATTATACAGATATAATTATACAGTTTCTGTCATGTTCACAAAATGCCCTTGTTCATGATGCCACACACACTTCAGCTAACTAATATTATAAGGCTACATACGCTCTGATCAGTGTAGTTCTTACATCCATGTTCTAAGCAGTGCGATAGTACAGTATTTACAAAATTCAGTATTTTACTATTGTTTTAGTGCAGTCTTTAAATTTCAGATTAACAGCGGTGGTCTTGGCTTTATGTGTAATATAAATTAATGTGATAACGAAATGAATATGTGATATGTATATGATGTCGTCTCGTATAACTCTGTAAAGAGTGGCTTTGTATATGTGCATAGTCTTTTAATATTGCTTTGTAATGCCTGTATATATACATTGATGAGACATTAATGAACAAATAAACTACATTCATTATTTCTCACATGGATATTGATGAGGGAAAGTGTCAAATTACACCTTACACCGTCATTATTTCAAATCTACACAATGAAATTAAAAGATAAAGTAAAACTTCCCTAAATCGATCACTCATTGTCGATGTCTGAGACAGACGGCAGCTTAACCCTTTCCCTGTTCTGTATTTATTACAAATTTCAATACCTACTGAATATTCATAGGCAAAATAGTTATAATGAAATGCATAAGGTAGAACATTGTAACCAATTTAGAAAGTAAAGATAAAGAACTATCAAGTTCCATTAGCAAACAGGGCAGACCCTGATCAGACGGCTATAGGAGCCGTCTGATCTGGATCTACCCTGTTTGCAAATACGTGAAAACACGTTATCAATATTCATCTATGGAATAATGACATCATGAATATTTGTAAGCTTTTTTAATGTGTACTTTTCAAGGAATTGATTTGCTTTGACAAAAGCTGTAGAATCAGATCTCTATCATGTCAAAAGCAAATAGAGCAGACCCTGATCAGACGACTCCTATAGAATTGCAGGGTAAATGTCACGCATTTTCATCTAGAAGATTCTGCTTTCAAAAGGTGAAAACGGGAATGCTGTTTAAAACAATTGCACATCTGACTTCAAAGGAAACTATTTCAATAAACTAAAATATCAAAGAGTGTTAATTGACGGAAATCTATATATCTATTTAGATACATTTAAAAGAAATATTTTCTACCCAATTATTCGTAAATGATGGTATTTACAGACGCTAAAATAACCATTGGAATGTTCCTTTGCAAAAGTCTCCCTTTTTCAGCAACGGTGTAAGATTAACCAACAGTTTGGATCCAGATTAGACGCCAGGTTATCTATTTTCTATCTAAACTGTCTACAAAGGTGGTTCCTAAATACGTAGCTTTTTAAATAAATTGGAATGTGTGACAAGGCTACAGATAAAGGTGCGTGCCCAAATTCTAAAATCGTCATTTCTCCACCACTTGAAGAGACCATTCTGATTCTGAAAGAGTGAACACATGTGCAGTATAGGGTTGGTGGAGAAATAAATACAATGTAACTATTATATTGTTGAAAATGTTGAAATTAACCCACCCTACCTGGACCTCTGTGTGATTACCCTTTTGAAAAGAGTTTGGGAATCCAAACTGATTGTGCTCTCGGCGTTAAACCCATTCCCCCATAGGCTATTTTTACTGTTTAGATCCATCCTTTTTTAATAAATCTACTGAAAAGGAGCAGTTACTTGAGAAAATGAAACTTTTAAAATTGTGCAGTTTTGAAACCATTGTGATAAATAGAGCATTTGCTCTCATAGAGCAAATGCTCTATTTATCGCAATGGTTTCAGAAAATGACTTTTACAGATGCGTCAAAAAGCCTCAATGTGAGGGAATGGGTTAACCCTTTATCTGAGGAACATACATGTAAGAAATAATGACACTATGAATATTTATTAGTTTGACTTTTATCATGCACAGGACGTTTTGGTCATGAATCAGATCAATATAATTCCATAAGCAAACAGAACAGACCCTGATCAGACGGCTTCAACTGGAGCCGCCTGATCTAGGTCTACTCTGTTTGCAAATGTGGTCCTCATCAGATAAAGAGATAAAAATGAAATTTCTAAAATTGATGTGGACCGAAATACATTATTCAAATATGTTGACTTATCTACTTATGACGTGACTAATATTTGCAAGTGCTTATGTAAAGAAAAACATAGCATGTTGAAATCTTTCAATCCATGCATGTCTGTGTTTAGCTGTGTTTGTGAGCACGTCGCCATCGAAATGAAGCAAACTATACGTATTTGCACATCAAACAAAAATGTTTGCTGAACCCAATAGTTGAACGTTTAACCTGTATCTGGTTGAAAAAAAATAATGTCCGCTCAATTTAGGATCTAGTGCAATATTGACTACTTCCGATTCGACCAACCTTTTGAGAAACTATTGACCGAGTGTCAAACAGCTTGGATCCTGATGAGACGCCGATTTACTCGGCGTCTCATCAGGATCCACGCTGTTTGCAAATGCGTATCAAGTCACGGATAGGGCTATAATGGTTAAATGGTTATAGGATTTTGATGTAAAATCAATGAATCTGTAATAAAAGTCTGGCATTGTGTTTATTCTTTGTTTAGGCAACAGTAAATCCCTTAAGCTGGCAAACACAATATACGACTTAATTAAATATAAATTAGATTGTAATTTGATTCGTGATTTTGCAATCTCTAACGAGTTCATTGACAAAATACAAATATCGTGGATGATATATGTGCGAAGAAAAGCTTGGATTCCATCAGTGTTACAAGCTTTGGATGTAATGTATGCAATAATATAAACCTTACTCTGGGTTTTCAACCTTTAACCCTTTACCCCATGAATGTTCATGTAAGGAATAATGATATCATGAATATGTATAAGCTGAATTTTTATGAAGGTATATGAACACATGCTTTTTTTGTCGTGACAGAAACTGTTGAATTTGAACTTTGAACTTTGAACTTTTATTTCGATAACTGTTTAAGGCCCATTTTAGTGGGCAACATTAACAAATTCACATACAAATCACACAAGCAATAAATTGTCACGCGGGAATAAACTTACGTACATTTTAACCAGTAATACTTTATGTATGTATACATGTAGTTCTAAAATATCAAAAGACTGAGAAATCAAAAATTAACAAAGTAGTTACTATATTATATGAGCATGCATGTAAACATATAGGTTACTCAAAACTCTCCAAAAAAGGGAATTAGGGAAAGATAAGATATTCCATAAGCAGCTAGAGCATAATATGATCAGACACCTGTAACTGGAGTCGTCTGATCTGGATCTACTCTGTTTGCCTGTTTGCAAAGGCGTTAACAAGCGTATATATCAGGTAAATGTTAAACTCGGTGAGCATAATGCACCATTGGATTCAACTTCAGTCCATGTTTGTTTCTTAACATTTTACTCCATAAATATGCCTTTCTATGCCTTTGCAAACAGAGTAGACCCACATCAGACGGCTCCTATTGGAGCCGTCTGATCAGGGTCTGTTCTTGTTGCCTCTGGAATTATAAAGGTTCTATATTCTACAGTTTCTGCTTTGACACTTTTTTATGTGTAAATATGGAAAGATACAAAAATGAATCTAATTCATATTCATGACGTCATTCTTTCTTACATGAATATTCATAGAGTAAAAAGTTGACCCTTTACTCCATGAATATTCATGGCAGATTCTACCCATTATGAACATTGAATAGCTGGTTCATACTTTTATACAAAACAAATGAATGCGGTTGAACTCCGATATCTCGAACTCGGACAACTCGAATTTCTGGATAACTAGAATTAAAAATTCGGTATTACCAAAATTTACAATACAGAAATTTTCTAAAATGTGCCACTACGCAAATCTAGAAACACATGCGACAGCTTATAGCAAGTCAAACACATGCGACAGCTTATAGCAAGTCAAACACATGCGACAGCTTATAGCAAGTCAAACACATGCGACAGCTTATAGCAAGTCAAACACATTAGACAGCTTATAGCAAGTCAAACACATGCGACAGCTTATAGCAAGTCAAACACATGCGACAGCTTATAGCAAGTCAAACACATGCGACAGCTTATAGCAAGTCAAACACATGCGACAGCTTATAGCAAGTCAAACACATGCGACAGCTTATAGCAAGTCAAACACATGCGACAGCTTATAGCAAGTCAAACACATGCGACAGCTTATAGCAAGTCGAAAGGTACGAGATCTACATTAAGCTTTGAACTATGTTTTGTATTTTTATGGTCCCTTGAATTTCGAGACGCCGAAGTTCAACTGTACATAGCTAGATTAGATGCCATACAAGCATATCTAAGATATTCTGTAAGCAAACGGAGTATACCCTGGTCAGACGGCTCCTCCAGGGACCGTCTGATGTGGGTCAATTATGCTTGCAATGACACCAAAAGGCGCCTCTATGGAGTAAAGGGTTACATGTAATAAACACAATGGCGATATCGACCATTTTTGAACACCTAAAGGGAAGTAACTCTATGCCTTGTCTGAAGCATAACTGCTTGCTACTTTTGTTACGAGTTCCACTATAGCGTGTTATCCCCCCCTCCTCTCTGTGTCTCTCTGTGTGTCTATCTGTGCCCTCTGTCTGTGTGTGTGTCTCTCTCTCTCGCTGTGTGTCTCTGTGTGTCTCTGTCTCTGGATGCCTGTTTGTCTGTCCATCTGTCTGTCTATGTGTGTGTGAGTGTCTCTCTACACCCCCCCTTCTTTCTTGGGCGTCCATTTAGCCCATAGTAGGCAGCAACGGATGTTAACCGACACAAACAAACAAATAGCGTGTTATTAAATATGACCCGGCCTCCTCAAATATTGTTGGGTAATTTGACCATGTTGCTAAAACAAATATTAGCATTATTGCGAACTCATGTTTATGAAATATTAAATAGCGCTTTAAATCCTTTGCCTGCTAGTCGTGACCTAGTTAGTAATTGCAAACAACGTAGATCCAGATGAGGTACCGAGTAACTCTGCATTTCATCAGGATCCAACCTGTTTGACACTCGATCAATAGTTGCTCAGAAGATTGAACGTGTCATAAGTAGGTGAAAAATGTTACAGTTCAGAGTTTAACTCATGCAGTGCGGGACACGAGTCACTAATATCCTTTGCAAACAGTGTAGATCCAGATGAGAGGGCTCCTAGAGGAGCCCTCTCATCAGGGTCTGCACTGTTTGTCATGTTACACTTTCTATAGAAATATCCCTAAATATTCACCATAAGTTTTGCCTGTTTGAATTTTGGAACAGTCCATTTGAAAATTCAGCATTGTAATACCATTTTCATAACAGGCTGAGGGTTAAAAACATTGATTATGTTGAGTGTCTGTTTTCATGACGGATATGTATCAGATGGATACGTTTAATATGTTGTATGTTTTATTGATGTAATCAAACGCTGTCTGATACCTTAAACAAACACAAAATAAATTAATCATACTATGATAAAGGCCATAGTAACATAACATAAACTGAAAAAGTGCTGTTAAATGTTTTCTGATATTATTCAGGAAACCTGTCTTAAGCGACCATCAGGAAGAAGTCTAATTCTGGGTATTTAAGGCAGGTAGCAGCTTAATACAGGTCGAAATTAATACAGAAAGTTTTATTGATGTAATCAAACGCTCTGATACTTTAAACAAACACAAAATAAATTAAGCATACTATGATAAAAGCCATAGTAACATAACATAGACTGCAACAGTGCTGTTAAATGTTTTCTGATATTATACAGGAAACCTGTTTTAAGCGACCATTAGAAAGAAGTCTAATTCTGGGTATTTAAGGAAGGTAGCAGCTTAATACATGTCGAAAGTAATTTCCATTTTTTCCCTGCATTAAGCAACCACCTGTTTTTGAGACTGATGCCCAACCAATCAATGGTCGCTTAAAACAGGTTCTACTGTAGTTGAAGCAATATCCATCAATGACGTCATACACTATTTATCATGATATAAGACACATGCGCCTTTGCATTTTGTAAATAAGATAACTATGTGTTAAAATGGTGACAACATGCCTATTAATGGGTATGCATTAAACTCAAATTTTAGTGTTAGATACAATAAGTTTCGATGTCTAATCTTTAAGAATTACCTTATAATCCGTTCCCTCATATAAACGCTTTTTCATAGATCAAGATAAAGCAATATTTGTCAGTACAAGCTTATTATATAGAGCAAGATTTGTCAACACAAGCTTGGAAAATAAAACAAGATTGTCAGAGCAATTTGTATATAGAACAAGATTTGTCAAAATATTCTTTGTAAATAGAGCAATATTTGTCAGAGCAAATTTGACATATAGAGCAAGATTTGTCTGAATAAACTTGGTAAATAAGGCAATATTTGTCTGAACAAATTTGGTAATAGAGCAAAATTTGTCAACAAAAACATGGTAAATAAAGGCAATATTTGTCAGAGCAAATTTGGTAATAGAGCAAAAAATTTCAACACAAACATGGTAAATATGGCAATATTTGTCAGAGCAAATTTGGTATGTAGAGCAAGATATGTCAACACAAACATGATAAATAAAAACAATATTTGTCAGAGCAAATTTGATATATAGAGCGAGATATGTCAACTCAAACTTGACTATATATAGGGAATTTGTCAACTTAAACTTAATAGTGAAGCAACATTAGTCAGCGCAAACTTAATACAATAGAACCCCTCTTAATCGGAATTCTAGTAGATAAGTTTTTGAATACTTTTAGGCAGGAGGCTGCTTAATGCAGGGTGAAGAAAGCTCCTAAAGGAGTTTTCTGCATGACTTTCACCCTGTATTAAGCCGCCACCTATCCACAAGACCGATATTTATACTATATACCGAATGCCTGGTTTATGGGTGGTGTGTGTGTGTGTGCGTGTGTGTGTGTGTGTGTGTGTGTGTGTGTGTGTGTGGGGGGGGTATACTGTTTGTAGGGGAAAGATAATGATATCAGCACATACTTGCTCTTAACCCATTGCACGCTAGAAGTAAAATTGCAATGGCCTATGCAATTATTTTGGACCAAAATGGGGCGCCAATTAACTCATTATGTCTCCCCCCATATTTATATGGGGGAGACATATTGTTTTCGTGAGAGTTGTCCGGACGATAACTTCAATATGCCTGATGCCAGTTGATTGAAACTTCATATATGGATAGAGCATAATGAGAGGAAGTGTCATGCACAAGGTCCATAACTCTGGCTTCACGAATATAGGAGTTATTGCCCCCTTGTAAAAAAACACACACTTTTTTGTCCGGACAATAACTCCTATATGGCTCATGTCATTGGATTGAAACTTCATATATGGAAAGAGCATAATGAGAAAAAGTGTCATGCACAAGGTCCATAACTCTGGCTTCACTAATATAGGAGTTATTGCCCTTTGTAAAAAAAATTCACACTTTTTGTCAGGACGATAACTCCTATATGGCTCATGCCATTGGATTGAAACTTCATATCTGGAAAGATCATGACGAGAGGAAGTGTCATGCACAAGGTCCATAACTCTGGCTTCACTAATATAGGAGTTATTGCCCATTGTAAATAAAATCACACTTTTTTGTCCGGACGATAACTCCTATATGGCTCATGCCATTGGATTGAAACTTCATATCTGGAAAGATCATGACGAGTGGAAGTCTCATGCACAAGGTCCATAACTCTGACTTCACTAATATAGGAGTTATTGCCCCTTGTAAAAAAATTCACACTTTTTTGTCCGGACTATAACTCCTATATGGCTCATGCCATTGGATTGAAACTTCATATATGGAAAGAGCATAATAAGAGAAAGTCTCATGCACAAGGTCCATAACTCTGGCTTCACTAATATAGGAGTTATTGCCCCTTGTAAAAAAATTCACACTTTTTTGTCCGGACGATAACTCCTATATGGCTCATGCCATTGGATTGAAACTTCATATCTGGAAAGATCATGATTAGAGGAAGTGTCATGCACAAGGTCCATAACTCTGGCTTCAATATAATTGGAGTTATTGCCCTTTGTAAAAAAAAAATCACATTTTTTTGTCAGGACGATAACTCCTATATGGCACATGCCATTGGAGTGAAACTTCATACATGGAAAGATAATAATACGAGAAAGTGTCATGCATAAGATCCTTAACTGGGGCTTCAATAAATTTAGAGTTATTGCCCCTTGTACATTTGTTTAACGCTTTCTTGTCCGGACGATAACTCCTACATGGCTCTTGCCATCGTATTGAAACTTCATACATGGAGAGAGCATGATGAGAGAAAGTGTCATGAACAAGGGCCATAACTCTTGCTTCAATACTTTTGGAGTTATTGCCCTTTGTTACATTTTTGGCCGATCAATAATTCCTGTTCGACTGATGCTATTGGAATGACATTTTATTTATGGAAAGGGCATGATGAAAGTAAGTGTCATGCACAAGGGCCATCACTCTGGTATCAATATTTTTGGAGTTATTAGCTGTTATCATTTTGTTTGGAAAGTGCATAATGAGCGGAAGTATCAATCATCAGGTCCATAACATTTTTAGTGATTTCCCTTTACATATTGTTTTTATTAGAAGGGAGACATCCGTTTTTGTGACATAAACCTCTAGTTGAAATTGAAACTGTTTGACACCCTGACCGCATTAACTGTTTGACACCCTGACCGTATTGTTGTACAGAAAGTTAACTTCGAGGATTGCAGCTGATGACAATTTGCAGAATACAATATGTTTTAACCATGCCATTTATAGAAATTCCGCTTCTATGTACATTGCACTTAATGTAAACTATTAAAACTGTATTAAGTACGTGTTATTTTGTTTGTGTTACCCCTTTCCCTCATATTGGCGCCTTTTGACAACTCTGTAAAAATCACATTTTGAAACCAATGCATAAATAAAACATTTTCTCCATAAGATCTTAGAACTACTTCCAATGCTTTGACTATTTTGAGAACCTACTGGTCGAGCTACACAGCGTTTCATCTTGATCCAGGCTGTTTGTAAATTGAATTGACCCTTTACCTTATATAAATGTCACCTAATTGAACGTTTTTTGAGCGGCTGTCACCCATTGAACGTTCTTTGAGTGACTATCATCCATTCAACTTCCTTTGAGTGACTGTTACCCATTGAACGTTCTTTGAGTGGATGTCGCCTATTGAAGTTCCTTGAGAGTTGTCTGTCTGTCCGTGTGTCTGTCTGTCTGTCCGTCACACTTTTTGTCCGGACGATAACTTCAATATGCCTGATGCTAGTTGATTGAAACTTCATATATGGAAAGAGCATAATGAGAGGAAGTGTCATGCACAAGGTCCATAACTCTGGCTTCACTAATATAGGAGTTATTGTCCCTTGTAAAAAAATCACACTTTTTGTCCGGACGATAACTTCAACATGTGATGCCAGTTGATTGAAACTTCATATATGGAAAGAGCATAATGAGAGGAAGTGTTAGCACAAGGACCATAACTCTGGTTTCACTAATATAGGAGTTATTGCCCCTTGTAAAAATGCATTTTTTTTGTCCGGACGATAACTCCTATATCATACACAAGGTCCATAACTATCGCTTCACTAATAATGGAGTTATTGCCCTTGTAATTTTCCCCCAATTTTTTGTCCGGACGATAACTCCTATATGGCTCATGCCATTGGATTGAAACTTCATACATGGAAAGATCATGATAAGAGAAATTGTCATGCTTAAGGTTCATAACTCTGGCTTCACTAATATTGGAGTTATTGCCCTTCGTAAGAAACCACCTTTTTTGTCAGGATGATAACTCCTATATGGCACATGCCATTGGAGTGAAACTTCATACATGGAAAGATCATGATAAGAGAAAGTGTCATACATAAGGTCCTTAACTCTGGCTTCAATAAATTGAGAGTTATTGCCCCTTGTATATTTGTTTAACGCGTTCTTGTCCGGACGATAACTCCTACATTGCTCTTGCCATTGTATTGAAACTTCATACATGGAAAGATCATTATAAGAGAAAGTGTCATGAACATGGGCCATAACTATGGCTTCAATACTTTTGGAGTTATTACCCTTTGTTACATTTTTTGTCCGATCAATAACTCCTGTTCGACGGATGCTATTGGAACGACATTTCATTTACGGAAAAAGCATGATGAAAGTAAGTGTCATGCACAAGGACCATAACTCTGGTATCAATATTTTTGGAGTTATTAGCTGTTATAATTGTCTTCTTGAAAAATGTGGTGTGGAAAGCGCATAATGAGGGGAAGTGTCAATCATCAAGTCCATAACATTTTCGGTGATTTCCCTTTACATATTGTTTTATTAGAGGGGAGACATCCGTTTTTGTGACGAAAACCTCTAGTTGAACGTTCTTTGAGTGACTTTCTTTGATTGGGTGTCATCAACTGAACGCTCTATGAGTGGATGCCTAACACAGGACTGATTGTACGTGTATATGGTTTGTAATTGCATATAACTATAATTTGTCATAGTCGATGACCGGGTTCTGTTCGGCAGCGGCGAGTTTATATCCATCACCCTAAACGTAAGAGATCACATGTAAAAGGATTGCATATACAGTCAACATCTCTAAAGCGACCAGCAAACATGTATCTACTAAGGCTTTTGTAGCTTAATACAGGACGAAAGTTATGCAGTAAGCTGATACAGAAGTTTTCTGCATTACTTTTCCCCGCTTTAAAAATCTGCTATTAAAGACATCTACATCTATCATAAAGTGGAATTTAATACTGTATAATATCGAGACAAACACAAACAAACATTTAAAAATCAATTGAGAGAATACATAGTTAGCGCAGTCCCTACAGGGGCAGTGGAAGGCTGCAGATCAGTCGAGCCCGTAGTTTTGTATTATTTGCGTAAGCAATGGATACATAGGTGGCGTTCCACCATCGAACCCATGGTAAACTGCCCACCTGACAATTGCCATCCCGCATAGCAGTCTAGCGCAATTTATTGACCTGCATTCGATGGATACCAAAGACGTTTAATCACATGCGTCCGGAAACAGAGTATAGCTTTGGTTTAGTATGTGCAACAAAATGCACAAAATATAGCAATGTGTAAGAAGGGCACACGAATATACATATACCAGTCACATGTCGAAATCACGTGATCATAATATGAATGAAAGTATTCTCCCCGAGGCAGTTACTCAAAGAATAAAGAAGTGCGCATCGGATGACCTTATGCAAGCAATTAGGTAATCGCGCCCATAAACTGCGAGTGGTTTATGCCAAAGCGCACTTATTCCATTTCAATACACTGATCCCATGCAAAGAATACTGCAGCGTCTGCAACGCTTTGATTAATACTTACCCTAGCAGGACCCGGTACAGAAGTGTCTGGTGATTTCCTTTCACATTCAATTTCCTGTGCGAATTTGACTGTCACGCCTGGCCGCCCATGTCTCAACTTTGGTGTATTGCTTGGACTGTCTTTTAAGATTTTTGTGGGCCCACTACCACTTGTCTTATCTATACTTGAAACAGTTTTATTAGCGATGGTAATGTCGGTTATATCTGTATTTAGAATGGTGCCATTTTGCTTATGAGGATCATAATGCACGGAACCATTTTGACGAAAACTACTACTTTTGTTGTATAGCAAGTCTTCCGTTCCTTTTCTCGGTCCCGTGCACTGGTTTGCTGAACCGTTCTGACCAACAAAATGAGTTTCTACTTTTACATGAACTGGTTGTGTGACCTTACTAGCTGCATGATCTACCGTGAAATGACCCGCAACGCCATTTGACCGGATGGAACCATTAACCACACCATTCTGGTGAGTGTGTCCGTCACGGTGCTTAGTGTCGCGGCCTGTCGCACGTTTTCCGGAAACCAGCCTCGCAGCCATTCATGTGTGGGTTCTAGTCAACTGTTCTCATTCGCTTTAAAGGTTACCTTGTTATCCAGGTCCAATAAGTATCCTGTGGGCGAAGGGAAACAAATATTTTGATTACACTAATATTCGTAAATCAATGCATACAAATTTTCAAATCAATGTTCATAAAAAATCATAACTTTAAGTTCACCAGTTTTCAGTAGCACTGTTCATAATAAATGAAAAATCTGAAACAATTAGAACTTTATGCTCATCAGTTTTCAGTATCAGTGTTTATAAATTAAATATATACATTTGTACGCACAATATTGTTATAAAATGTACCAATTTATATACATGTAATCAAAATGTATCAATGCATATTATAAAAATGTATACAAGTATATTATCCCGCAACACAATAAAGCAAATAAAGTGATTTGTCTCCATGTGACTGATCACGTGTTCATGCTGGAGAAATAACATATCAAACAACGAAAGTACACATTATTCATAAACGAATATGAAAGAAATGGCATTTCTTTGTGAATCCTATCGAATGCTATTGATAGATCTATTGGAGTAATTAACCCTTAGCCTGTTTGAAGACAATGTCTTCTCTCACACTGTTCTGTTCCATACGTTCGATTCGTTAAAACCATATAGAAATTACAGCAAACCCCTTTAAAACGGACATTAAATCTAGTATAATTATCGGTTTTGGAGACAGGACCTGGTGGTAGCTTAATGCATGGTGAAACTCATACAGAAAGTTCATTGAGGAACTTTCTGTATGACTTTCACCATGCATTAAGCAGCCACCTGCCTTAAAGTATCTAAATTCTTCTCTACAGGGGCCAAGCTGTTTGGCACGACACCTTCTAAATACATTAAGGAATCGGTGGTACGTGAAAAATAAAAACATAATGTATTTTATGTTAAAAAAATCATGTTTTACTGTGCATTGTTATACATCAGTTCATATTACTATTAAACCTGCCTATCTCGACCATGTACTGAACAGACAAGGGTTACAGATATAAGAGCTTTATGCAGGACGAAAGTAATACAGCTTTCTACATAACTTACCTCCTGCGTTAAGCTACCACCTGTCTAAAACTGCAGAATTAGGCTTAATTTTGTAAGCCGCTGCAGACAGGTTTTACTGTACAATATTAAACATCAGAGAATGCATATAAAACACATACAGTAGAACCCCTCTAAACCGGACGTTAAATCTAGTATAAATATCAGTCTTGGAGACAGGTGGCAGCTTAATGCAGGATGAAAGTCATGCAGAAAGTTCCTCCAGGATCTTTCTCCATGACGTTCACCCTGCATTGAGCAGCCGTCTGCCTTAACCCTTTCCCTTATATAAACGTGTTTTCACACATTTGCAAACAGAGTAGACCCAGATCAGACGGCTCCTAGAGGAGCCGTCTGATCAGGGTCTGCTCTGTTTGCTTATAGAATTTGATAGATCTGTTTCTTTGCTTTCTAAAATATCTACAATGTTCCACCTTCCATATTTCTTTGTAACTTTTTTGTCCGGGAATATTCAGTAGGTATCAAAATCTGGAATAAACATAGAACAAGGAAAGGGTTAAAGTATCTAAATTCCTCTCTACTAGAATTCCGGTTCAGAGGGTTTTGCTGTACTATCAATCTCCATTGAGTACTTTGTCCTACAATAATCAACACTAGATAATACATCTGAAGTTTTTAAGTTCCACGCCATGGCGTCGCGATAACGATATCAGTTCACGTGTCTATGAAATATAGAACATTTTCTATTAGATCTTTTGGCGCAAAAATAATTTTCCCCTGCAAACAACATCGCCTGCTTAACCCATTCCCTCACATTGACGACTTTTGACGACTCTATAAAAGTCACTTTGTGAAACCATTGTGATAAATACAGCATTTGCTCCTATAGGAGCAAATGCTCTATTTATCACAATGGTTTCAAACTACAAAATTCTAAAATTTCCCTTTTCTCTTGTTAATGCTCCTTTTCGGTAGATTTATTCAAAGAGGTTGGATCTAAAAATAGCCTATGAGGAAAAGGGTTAAAGTTTCAGAGATGACCCGCCCCCTATCTTCTTCAAAACGTAAATGATGTGTCAAATAGTTTGGACCCTGATGACATGCCAAGTTACTAGGCGTCTCATCTGGATTCAAACTGTTTGCAAAGGCAATCACAGAATTGCACATTTGCAGTTAGTCCCGTGAGTCACTTTCCGGCCTTTTGGTGACGAAAGACGTAAGCCTTTCCTTAATACAAACGCTTTTCTCGCCTTTGCAAACAGAGTAGACCCAGACCAGACGACTCCTGTAGCAACCGTCTAATCAGAATATGCTGTTTATTTATGGAATTATAATAGATCTGACTTTGCAAGTTATATCAATATCAAAACAATTACATTGTATGTGTACATAATTACCATTATAAGAAATCAACTACTGAATTTTCACAATGTCATCAGGGAAAGGGTTAACTGAATGTTCTCGCCATGCAAGTAATTAACTCTAAATGTAGGAATATGGAGAAAAATATATATGTTTAGATTAAAAGATACACATGCAAGTGCTCAATGCATCTTGTTGGTGTTAATATTTTAACAGGATGGTCCTACAGTACATACCCACGATGGGGATTCCGGAAATACCCGAGTAGTTACGATCGGTGTTAACAATACTTTTCTAATGCAACCTACCATGGGACGAATGGATTATAAACTATGGAACGCCATTCTGCCATGCCATTTGCTAAATGCTTAATGCGAAATGCTAAATGCAAAATGCAAAATGCGAAATGCTTTTTGCCAATTGTGTAAATTGCTTGGGAAAGAACCGGAATGTTCCAAATGATGGATGTAAATGACAAATGCGAAATGCGACATGCGTATTGCTAAATGCATGTTTGCACTACTAGCATTGAACAGCACCATTTTTGATTTTATAGTGCAATAAGTAATAAGCTTTAATGTAAATAAACATGCATTTAGCAAATGAACAGTTACTTTAAAAATAGCGCTGATCAATGCTAGTAATGCAAACATCCGTTTAGCAATAAGCATTTGTCATTTGTCATTTACATCCATCATTTGGAACATTCCCTAGCAACTTATACAGTTGGCAAAAAGCATTTCGCATTTTGTATTAAGCAATTAGCATGGCAGAATGGCGTTCCATAATAAAGATTTAAATGTATTTTTGATATATGGATATTATTACTGACCCTCATATCACCTTTGGGTCATTAGTTGAATATAAATCATACAATGCATGACAACATGCTTGTGTTCCCTATGTATGCTAGGCACGGTCTCACTGGCACCGGCTAACAACTTGGATCTAGATGAGACGTCGACTATCTCGTGGTACCATCATGTTCATAACCGGGCCCGAGGTTATAAAAAAATCTTAGTCTGAGTCTGAGTTCATTATCACATATCTGATTGGTCAAGATTTTGATCAGATTCTAGAGAATGAACTGAGGCATCAAGCAAAAAGTTTTATAACCTTGGGGTCAGTTTTACACTGGGTCAATAGTTTCTCAAAAGCTTGAACAAATTGGAAGTCAGTGAAAATTGTAACAGCTCGGAGTTTAACCCTTTCTCCATGAATATTCATGTACAACTAATGACGTCATGAATATTAATTAGATATTTTATAATAGCACATGGACACCGGCAATTTAGCCATGGCTAAAACTGTAGACTCATATCTATATTATATCATAAGCAAACAGAGCAGACCCTGAGCTGGGTCTACTCTGTTTGTAAAGGCGTGGAAAGGCGTATTCATGGAGTAAAGGGTTAAGCATATATAATTTTTATAACAGGCAAAGGACTAACGGGCGCATTTTAATTAGCCACGGCAATGAACGACCTGTATGGCTTTTGTATCAAGTCATTGGACCGGCATAGAATTTCATTGTCACTACGCGAAGCTCGTCATTTTCATATACAATCCCTGTTGTTAGAGACTGTTTCTAGGATTATCTCAGTGAGCGTCGTGTTTCTACAAGACTTTTAGTGATTGATTGTAGCCCATATAACCTTTACGTTTCTTCACCTGCACACCACTATTCTCGACCCGACTCCCATTTTCAAACAGCTTGTACCCAGGTTAGGCGCCCAGTAACCCGGTCTCTCATTCGGATGCAAGCTGATTGTCACGCGGTCAATAGTTCCCCAACAGCTTGATGTAATCGGAACAAATCAAAACTACACTAGCTCAAATTTGAGTAGACATGAGTTTCTTTCATAACAGTGCGAGGGTTTAAACAAATTTCAACCAAGATATAAGCTGCCAATAGCTGCAACAAAACAAAAGCAGAAATTACAAAATCAATGTTCACCAGACCAGATCACTATAGTGCGCACGCTGTTTTCTATCACATTATGACAAATGTTACGCAAACAAATTTGAAATTATTGATGAGAACATGACGACAAGTAACGGTTGACGAAAACATAACGACACGTTAACTGTTTCACTGCCAAGATTTATCGTCTGCAAATTTTGTCGTCTGCTCATATATTTTTTTCTTCAAATTTTCGTCTTGTTTTTGTTTGAAAATCTCATCATAGCACCAAGCAATTTGGATTCTGCTAAGACGCCGAGTTACTCGGCCTCTCACCCCGATCCAAACTATTTACATGCGACATTGACAAAAGTCTTCCGCTGTCACGTATTGTCGTCTGCTTCAAGTTTCGAGTTACTCGATGTCTCTTCTTCATTCAAACTGTATGCGAATGTAAACACAGATTCACTATTGCCGTATTAATAATATAAAAATACAGAACATTCTCACTTCTCAATTCATGTGGAACCTTTCATGTTAATATTTGATACCAGGAACATATTAGTCCACCTACTGAGGTTATAAATTGTTTCTGACGGAATAGAAAGAGGTGAGATACTGAACACCCCCCCCCCCCACTAACCAAAACTGTTAGTAAAGAATAACTGAGACTCTTTAGACAGGTTGTTACTTAATGCAGGGTTAAAGTCTAGTAGAACGCCTACTTTCTGCGTGACCTTTATTCCTGTATTAATCTGTCACCTGATGCTAAAGACCGATAATGATATTTACTGGAGTGCCAGATTAGTGAGGTTTTACTGTATACATAGATAATTAATATTCATTGCTTTATAAAAAAGAGGTACTTAGCGCATTCATCCAAGTTAATATACCACAGAGATCATAAAACAGATCATTTCAGCGTGATTGCACAGTGGAGTCTGTCTTAAGCGAATTTATATTGATTTGATACAGGACTATTAAAAAGCAGGTGGTTGCTTAATACGGCAAACGTAATACAGAAAGTTCCCTTTGAAGTGTTCTGCATTACCTTTGACCTACATTAAGCTACCACCTACCTTATTCTGCATTACCTTTGCCCTACATTAAGCTACCACCTACCTTAAGACATGTTTTACTGTATCAGAGCTCTTGATAAAAGGTGAACTGATTAATCAGAATATTTTGTTGTCCCAGTCAAACTATATTTCATTGGTACTTTTTTGTTATGCCTCCTAGTGCCGATTTTAAGGAGTAACAAATAGATAGACAAAGCAACAGATAACTGTGTATACTCACATAAATTGTACATTATTAAAATCGTTATTTCTCCACTAAACCCTATGTTGTGATCATCAACATAGAGTTGGTGGAAAAATAGAGGATTTTAAGTTGAAAATCTTATCTGGACCTCTGGATAGTGTTTGGTAGTGAAATACGGAGTATATTACTCAAAAATTCATTAACAAATGTAATCCCCTTATCTACAGTTTTGTCAGACTCCATAAATAATAAGATAATAGACACGTGAGATGCTGCTGCTAATATTCCATAATATGACAGACAATGGGCTCCCACTGCTGCTATTTTCCCCAACATCTGACAGAAGAGTGACTTTCCATTGTTGATAATACAGGTATTCAATAATATGGAAGACACTGACCTTCTATCGCGGATGATCGAACAGATGACAGACAGTGCTCTTCTATTGCTGATGATCTAAAATATGTCTGAAAACGACCTTCCATTACTGATAAAATTCTAAACTGTGTTAGACAATGACCTTCCATTGCTAGTAATATTCTAAAATATGACAGACAATAGCTTTTCAATGCTGGTTATATTCTAAACTAAGACAGACAATGACCTTCCATTGCTGATGTTTCAAAAATATGACATATAGTGGCCTTCCATTGCTGATGATTTACAATGTTACAGACAGTAACATTCCATTGGTTGTAATATTCCTTAATGTGACAGACAGCGACCTTCAATCACTGATGATCGAAAACAAAAATGACAGACAATGCTCTTTCGTTGCTGATGATCTAAAATATTACAGGCAATGGCCTTCATTCGCTGGTAATATTTTAAAATATGACAGACAGTAATCCTCCATTGCTGGAATATGACCAAATGTGGCTGATATTGAGTTCCTTTTGCTAAAGATAATCCAAAACATGATAGCTTTGACCTTCCAATGCTGATTACATTTAAAACATGACAAAAAGTGATCTTCCAATGTGATGTTTCAATATATGTCTCACAATGACCTTCCAATGCTGGTAAAATTCTAAACTATGTTAGACAATGACCTTCCATTGCTAGTAATATTATAAAATATGACAGATAATTACATTACATTGCTGGTTATATTATAAACTATGACAGCCAAAGACCTTCCATTGCTGATGTTTCAAGAATACAACGGTGACCTTCCATTACTGACGATCTAAATTTTAAAGACAGTAACCTTCTATCGGTTGTACTATTCCATAATATGACAGACAGTGACTTTCTATCGCTGATGATCGAAAAAGTGACTGACAATGCCCTTCCATTGCTGATGATCGAACAAATGACAGACAATGCCCATTCCATTGCTGATGAGCTAGAATATGAATGACCTTCAATCGCTGGTATTTTTCCAAAATATGCCTGACAGTGACATTTCATTGCTGATATTACATGTTTTCTAAAAATATGACTGATATTGACTTATTTTTGCTGATGATATTCCAAAATATGCTGTTTACATCTAAAACGTGATAGACTGTGACCTACCATTGTGATGTTTCAAAATATTTTCTATTATGACAGAGAATGACTTTTCATTTCTGATGGATATGACAGACATTTACCTTCCATTGCTGGAAATATTCCAACATATAACAGATCACGACCTTCCATTGCTGGAAATATTCCAACATATGACAGATCACGACCTTCCATTGCTGGAAGTATTCCAACATATGACAGATCACGACCTTCCATTGCTGGGAATATTCCAACATATGACAGATCACGACCTTCCATTGCTGGAAATATTCCAACATATGACAGATCACGACCTCCCATTGATGAAAATATTCCAACATATGACAGATCACGACCTTCCATTGATGGTAATATTCCAACATATGACAGATCACGACCTTCCATTGCTGGGAATATTCCAACATATGACAGATCACGACCTCCCATTGATGGAAATATTCCAACATATGACAGATCACGACCTTCCATTGATGGTAATTCCAACATATGACAGATCACGACCTTCCATTGCTGGTAATATTACACAATATTACAGACAGATATCTTCAAATGCTGGTAATATATTACAGACAGTTGCCTTTTATAACTGATAATATTCCAAAATATGACGGACATTGATCGTTTAAATGGAGTTTTACTGTATATATATAATGGAAAATATATAATACATTATATTTTGAGAACTGATATTAATTTCAATTTATGCGTACACCACACTTGCAAAGCGTGTATTGTTTTCTTCAAAGCATTTGCTATTATGTATTATTTTACACATGGGCCTATTAAATACATGTAGTTTCGTTTTTGAAACAAGGATAATATTTATGAATTTGTTTTGTCGAACTAATTGTCTGTTATCGGTCCGTAATTGCATTGGGTTATGTTTGTTTTTGGTCTGTAAACCTTTCTCAGATACCGGTCTACTCTGTTTGCAATGGCATTAAAAGCGTATCTGTGGAATAAATTGGGAAAATATACAACATATTTTAAATAGATATTTAAAGGTGCTGATACGAAATTAAAACCAGTGGCGATAAAGGAATAGAAGTATCGTATGTCTGAAATGTCTCGTTTCAAAACACCAATGATGATATTGCGAAGGGACGTATCATGTACAATGACTTGTAATTTGCAGTTGTACAGGCGTTTTGAGTTTAGGTCTCGAACTAAAACAATTTTTTTTATTTTCCCACCAATTGTTGTATCTAAATCTAACCAACTGACTGAATCTTAGTTTCTTGAATGTTCCTTAATCTTATAAAATAAATACAAATAATAAAATAAAATAGAAATAAAGCTTTGTATAAAACATATACTAACCAAAACTTCTGTGAGTCAATGAATGAAAAATACTCTATAGTTTTGCTATGTATGCAGACAGACAATTTCTCCTTAAAAGGTTGCTAGGTTTAAATATTCCTAAGGAGCTTTATGAATATAGGCCCCTGGTTGTTATTACCTGCTTATTCTCAAATAAGCCTGAAATAGTAGTTTAGCGATCAGTATATTGTAGAGTCTCACTAAATTCTGAAAGTAGGAAATCCTTCGAATGCAAAAGCAGCAATGCGAAAAGAGAAAATTGCAGATTCGGTTTTATTGATTCTGTTCATGTGCAGTTATTAAAAGTGCAACACTACTCACCCGCTCAAGCGGTATTCAATTTTCATAACTAATAACTAATCTAGTGATCCCATAGGACCAGGAAGCAATCACATGATTGATTGACATCAGATTCTTAAAAAGCAGTTGTTTGATTAGTGCAGGACAAACGTAATGTATGAAGCTTCTATATGACCTTTCTGTATAACTGTTTGTCCTGCATGTAGCTACCACCTGTTTTAAATATCTAGAATAAGACTTATATCGAGTGATCGTATTTATAATCCAGACTTTGTTGTACTTCTCTAATCTAAAGCTTATGTGCAACATATTATGAAATAGTGTCCAATATCAAATGTTCTCAGGAGACTCGTACATTTCCATTGCTAGTCTAACTGTTGTTGAATGAAAAGAAACAACATGATTCTAAAACATAATTATTCACAATTAAGCTTCATCTTGCTGATTAGCAATAAATAATGTGCTGAAGAGTCTAGCTAAAGAGAACGCATAATTTATAAACAAGACGTTGCTTAATGCAGGGCAAGGGTCCTATAGGAACTTTCTGCATAGTTATTGTCATGCATTAAGCTACCAATTGTGTTTAAATACCCAGAATAAGACTTATTTTGAGTGGTCGTATTTATAAGCTATATACTTCTCTTATCTAAAGCTTATGTGCAATACATTAAAGTCTCGATTATTCGAATTTTCTGTATAGTAGAATTTAGACCCTTTTAGGCAGGTGACTGCTTTTAGGAGCTTTCTGCGCGACTTTCACCATGCATTAAGCAGCCATCTGTCTTAAAGATCGATAACAATACGTATTTTAGTGTTAAAATAATCGAGATTTTATATAAAATAGTGTATATATGTATATTAGGTAGTGTCCAATATCGATTGTCCTTAGGTGATTCATACAGTGCTAATGCTATTTTTAACTGAAATGAATAGGAATAGAAACAATATGATTTTCAATACTTTCATATTCCCAATGAAGCCTTATATTGTTGTTTAGCAATAAATAATTTACAATAGAGTCACACAGCAGCGACCACGTAATTTAGTTAGACTTCTTTTGATTGATCGCGTTAATGTACTTCTCTTCTAAATCTTATATGTATTATATGCAATATTTCCATTGACGCGGCGTCTGATCAGAGTATACACTATTTGTTGATAGGAATTTCAATATAAAACAAAACGAAATGAAAATTTAGGCCAGGCATCCCTTAGATAAAGAATGGACTAATCCAACATATAAACATGGAATAATCCATTGGGCACAAATGGGTTAATAACTTATGTGGTCGCTTTAGCGCGACTCTACTGCAGAGGCTCACTTAACCCTTTCCCTGTTTTAATATTTATGTAATAAATAATGACATATGAATGTTAATTAGTTTATCTTTTATAATGGCGTATGAACACACGAACTTTTGGCTTAGGAAACTTTAGAATCAGATCCATATTATACCATAAGCAAACAGAGCAGACCCTGATCAAATGGCTCTTATAAGGCCTCTGATATGGGTCTACTATGTTTGCAAATGCGCGAAATGGCGTTTATATGAGGGAAAGGGTTAATCCTTTCCCTATTCTACATTTAGTCCAATTTGTAATACGTCTGGCTATTCATGGACAAACGAGTTATACTGAAATATGGAAGGTGGAACATTGTAGCCATTTTAGAAAGCAAAGAAACATGTCTATTAACTTCTATTGGCAAACAGAGCAGACCCTGATCAGACGGCTCCTATAGGAACCGTCTGATCCGGGTCTACTCTGTTTGCAAATGCGTGAAAAGCGTCTATATGAAGGAAAGGATTAAGCGACCAAATGATTCATATATATCGGGTTTCTTTTGAGCGGTCACATTAGCGAGACTTTACTGTGCTCGGGCAAACCATTAGCTATTTATGTTCAAAAGCACTTTCACAACATGCAAATATTTTCTCAGTCTTAGAATTCGTGTCAATAGACCTCAGAAAAATACCAGCCACAATCAATGATAGATTGAATACCAATTCAAAATGGCAAGAAACTAGTGGGCTATGGGTGAGTAAGCGGTCTGTGGACGAGTTGTTGATTTTACGTAGTCTGGCTTTCTAGCTTTGGCGTTTGGCTCTATAGACAGGAGCGTAACTGAATCAAAATGTAATTCATGCATCGTGGCTTTAGGGGTCCGGGTGCATGCTCCTCTGGGAAAATTTAGAATTGTGTATTTTTGAAACCATTGTGATAAATAGAGCATTTGCTCCTATAGGTGCAAATGCTCTATTTATCACAATGGTTTCAAAAGGTGACTTTTTCAGACGCGCCAACAGGCTTTACTATGAAGGAATGGGTTAAAGCATACATGGCAAGACGGATTTTCGTTCCATTTTGGCCATAATAAAGTTTTAAGTGCTACACCCCTGATAGAATAAGAGATTAATAGAATCAAGCATGGGTTTTGTTAAAGACCGGGGTTTCTATACCCGAGGTTGGTCTGTTCCAGTCGGAAACGAGCTTTAGCGAGTTTCCGATAGGAACAGACCAACCGAGGGTATAGAACCCCCCGGCTTCAACAAATCCCATGCTTGATTATTTTTCTCGCTGAAAAACGCCCTAAAACCAAGAAAATTAACGAATTTTGTGAAGTACTACTTTACATTGCGTAATACGACTTCCATATCTAATAGCAACAGACCGCAGCATAACTTTAGGCGTGACACCAAATTCTTGCATAAAACGTGCTGTTGTAGTCCCGCTAGACCATGTATTAACAAGGCGATTCTCGGGCTCACGCGCTGTTGTTGACCGGTTTTAATTATACCTATTACGGGCCTAAGGTAAACAATGGACGCGAATGCTACAGCGTTTTGGCCTAAGCTAGGTGAACGCCGGGGTGTGAGTATTTCCAGGAGCACAGACAATGAACTGTTTTTAGTGATAGACACTGCAGATGTTATTGCCCAAAAAAACGTGTATTAACCCTCTAATGACGTCATTTGTTATGACAACCACAAACGTTACGTTTTGGCGTAAATATAAATGACTGAGTGACTACAAAACAACGTCTTCGGTTAATTAAATAGGCTTTTAAAGTGTTTATATGATAAAAAGAATTTCATATTCGTGCTAATTACTTATATTAATTTCAATTCATAAGGTTGTTGCCTATAGAAATGTTGGTATTGTCCTGTTTTATTAACCTGTCAAATTTGAATATTCCTACGTCACTGAAAGGATATATTTAGCTTGGGTAAACCTGTGTTTCAAACGTTTTTCACGAGATTCACAATAAATATACAGGTACTTGAATAAGCCAAGTAGGAAAGCTTTTATTAGCGGAAACAATCGATATCAACCGAAGCTATATATGGCGTGGTCAGCAAGCGTATAATTTGACAGGTTAATAAAACAGGACAATATAATTCTGTAAGAAGTCCTTCCCTTGTATTGATTTTACCCAATCGTGCGTATGAATACACTAGTCACGGGGTGTTCCAGATAAGGATTTCTAGTACGGCTATTTTTAGTAACTCAGCTTATCTAGCACGACTGAGAAGCGAGAAAATAGGATGATGATATGTGTGATATGTACGTGGGTGCATACGTGCGTGGGGATGGGTAGTGGGTCAAGGGTTGAGGTGGGGTGGATGGAATGAGAGAAGAGGGAAACGAGTGAGGGATTACGTTTGAATCACATTAATACGAACATAGATGTAGAACTATAGTATCCCGTGATTTGATAACCTTTGAAAACAGAGTAAACCAAGATCAGACGGATTCTGTTTGCTGACGCTCTATTTGCTTATGGGACAATACAGATATGATGTTTAGTTTCTGTCATGATTGACCAAGACGTCTGTTGCGCTTATGCCATGTTCATATGCAGTCAAACTTTATTACGATTGCGTAGTGCATGCTTAATTGATTTAACCATTTTCCTGCAATCTTCGATCTGGATCGCATTTATAAACAGGTTGGATCCACATGAGACGCCAAGTAACTCCTCTCCTCGTCTGATCACGCTGTATGACACTCGGTCAATGGTTTCTACGAAGTTGGATCGAGTCAATTGAAGTGAGAAACTGAGAATTGGACCACAGACAAATTTGAGCAGACATTTCTTTTTCATTGCGGTGTAAAGGTTAGGTGTGTTTGCATGTGATTTGATATGATATATTATACTATTAGCAATATCCTGTAACTGCAACTGAAGGTCAAAGAGCATGAGATAAAGGTGCGTACTCAAATACTAAAAACGTCATTCCTCCACTAAACTCTATGTTGTGACCACTCTGTAGAATCGCCTCTTCGAGACGCCACGCAACTCCTCGTCACGACATAGGGTTTGGTGGAGAAATAAAGAAGTTATTTTTGAAAATGTTTTAATTTACGCATCTCGTCTGGACCTCTGAAAGGATTAATTCATTATAAATAACTGGCGGCTCCGTCGCTAACTATAGATATACAGCGGTATAAAGGTTAGACGTGTTTGCATGCAACTTTAGGCACTACCATATTAGCACTATCACGTAACTGCAACTGAAGGATTGACTGGCGGCACCGCCGCTAACTATAAATGTATGACTGTATCTAACAATACAGTGGAAATTACACCAATAGGGAAACAATGCATGTGACGCCGCCACATGTGTACACAAGTCAGCCAATGCTTATCTAATCGATTCTACTTGCCAATAATTAAAACAATTAAAAAGTGAACCCATGATAACGTGCAAATGTTTGATTTCAACGGGCACTTCGGTTATCTCGGTGCATCAGCAGAATTCAAAATGTTCCACTCAAAAATCATATTGGTATAGAGATATAAAAACAGTAGAATCTGTCTTAAGCGGCCTTCAAAATCAGGTCTGAGTATGGGTCTGTAATGCAGGTGGTAGCTTAGTGTAGGTCAAAGGTAAGACGGAAAGCTCATATAGGAGCTTTCTGCATTATTTTTCCCTTCATTAAGCAACCACCTGCCTTTTAAGACTAAAAATGAATGGCCGTTTTAAAAGACAGGTTTTGTTGTACATAGTAATCTCTTCATGAGATCACGAAATACAGTCTGAGTGGACGATTACGTTCTCTATAATTAATCTCTCTAAAGGTAAAGTGCATGTCCACGTCTGGCAATGAACATCGAGCGATCAACATGCCCTTATTAACATTAATTTTTACCTGATATTCATCTCCTATAGGAGCCGTCTGATCTAGGTCTACTCTGTTTGCAGAGGCGTAGAAATGCGTATTTATGGAGTAAAGAGTTAAGCGGTCATCCATTTACTGAACAAAGGAATCACCCAAACCAGGCGGTTGCTTAACCCTCTCCCTCATATTGACGACTTTTGACGACTCTGTAAAAGTCACTTTGTGAAACCATTATGATAAATAGAGCATTTGCTCCTATAGGAGCAAATGCTCTATTTATCACAATGGTTTCAAACTACAAAAATCTAAAATGTTTCTTTTCTTTAGTTAATCCTCCTTTTTGGTAGATTTGTTCAAAGAGGTTGTATCTAAAAATAGCCTATGAGGTAATGGGTTAAAGCAGGGAAAACGTAATGCAAAAAGGTCATATAGGAACATTTTGCATAAATGTTGACTTGCATTAAGCTGTCACCTGCCTTACAGACCCATAGTCAGACCCTTTTTGATGGCCGCTTAACTTTTAAGACAGGTTCTATTGTACTGTGAACTGAACAGCTGTACTTGTGTTTATACAAGCTTGTATAACAAGTTAATGCGTTTCTGGTTTGACTTCCAGTCAATACGATAATACACATTCTCAGCGTGATTTCCTACTCATAATATTGTCACGTTCAATGGAAATCCATTAAGAACGGTGATATTGACGTCATAGAAAAATGCAGTCACGAAAGACACAGGGAACATACAGAAGTTGTTTCAAAATTATCCGCCTCAACAAAAACTCTATTTATAGGCTGAATACACAAACATAACAAGACCAGATCCATTCTCCCTTTCGATTATTGGTTTAGCCCTTTCACTTATGTGACACCTCATAAATATTCATTGAATTTGTTTTGTAATACCACATTAGCCCATTACCTCATAGGCTATTTTTAGAACCAACCGCTTTGAATAAATATACTGAAATGTAGCATTTATTAGAGAAAAGGAAAAAATCAGAATTGTGTAGTTTAGTTTTGAAACCATTGTAATAGATAGAGCATTTGCTCCTATGGATAGGCTAGCTTGTTTTGGCAAAGTTATCATTTATAGACATAGGAGGGTAACTCAAATGTGTATAAAAACAGTTGAATCTGTCTTAAGCGGTCAGCAAAACGAGATATAACTGTGGGTATGTAAGGCCGGTGGTAGCTTAATGCAGATCAAAAGTAATGCAAAAAGCTCGTATAGGAGCTTTTTGCATTACTTTTGCCCTGAATTAAGCAACCACCTGCTATTTCGGACGACTATGTTCAATAAATGAATGGCCGCTTAAGACATGTTCTATTGTACATTAATAGCAGCTACAAATGAAAACGCAATGCTTCAATGATGTAAGAACAATATCAAGACTTTATCAGTCGACCGAGTTACTCGGTGTCTCATCAGGCGGGTGATATGAAACAGTATAAAATTAGGTGTTCTACACTATCTCATTCAAATTGTAAAGTTATACATTAAAATGAATATGTCTACACGACTTATATACGGAATATGTCTACACGACTTATATACGGAATATGTCTACACGACTTATATACGGAATATAAGGCAGATGTTGTGAATATTAATTTTATTTGACATTAAAAATAAAAGAGAAAAAATAATTTCAACACTTTGAATTTATATATAAAGTTTACATACTTTGAAAACATTAAAAATCACCAAAACGTTTTTCGTGTGAATACAGAAAACTGCGATTTTATAAGGTAAAATATTATTAATTTCTGAAAATTCATCTCTGACATAAGCTGACGTTATAATGCCACTCACCTGTGTCTGTATGAGATATATTTATGAATAGCAATTGTAACGCGTTCGTCCCACGCCTAAGTCGTCCCAACTCGCTGATGTTACTGCTTGAATCGGAGACTGCCGTGGAGAATGTGCTTAGACAATGTTACGCCTCAGTTGGGTCTGTCACCATGAACGCTCAAATATCACCGCAATAGATACGTGCTTATTGATTAGTGACTTTCGATCAACCGTTGGAACGAACTTCTCCAGGGATATGCCAATAAGGGAAGAGATTCCGATAGAAAACAATATGCTCCCAGCCCATTTAAATGTCATTAACTCCTTGATACTGCTGGTTTTCTATGCTGCATTAAATCTGCAGTTAATCTGCAAACATGCTTAACCCTTTCCCTGTTCTATGTTTATTTCAAATTTCAATACCTACTGAAAAATCATGGTCAAAACAATGTGGAAGGAGTGCGGTAACATTAGCCATTTTAGAAACTAAAGAAACGGGTCTATCAAATTCCATAAGCAAACAGATCAGACTCCTATAGGAGCCGTCTGATATGGGTCTACTATGTTTGCAGATGCGTGAAAACACGTTTATATGAGGGAAGGGTTAACCTTTTATTCATGTCAGGAATAACGGTACCATAAACAGTTGTAGCTGAAGTTACATGAAAAAAGTACCTAGTTATAGTCTACTTTCAGTCCGAATGACCGTTAAGCTGACTGTACATCATTGAGTCATTCGCCTACAATATTGAGCACTGCTAACATATGGCGCAATCATGCCGCCGCAGTACCGGTTAGTGACCCTCACAGGTACCCATTTTAACCCCTGGGTGTAGAGGAGGTGCGGGTGGGAGACACTGAAAAGCGTCTCTGAAATTTCCGACAGGGACCGGGATTTAAACCCCGGACCTCCGGACTGGTAGTCAAGCGCGTTACCACTAGACCACCGCACATCACACCAGTTGTATAACAATTATTTTTGGCCACACATACTCTGTATACGATGTCGTCATTATGCCTCCCCTACCCCTCACACAGAGTTGGGAAGGAGACATATTGATATAGTACTGCTGTCTGTCAGTTGGAATATCTGTCTCGTCTGTCAGACTGTTGCTCTATGTACCTGTCACACAGTTTGCGCAGTTTCCTCCAAACGGTTGGGAAGGTTTCAATAAAACTCCACTGCAGTAATCAGCATGAAATGAAATTGTGCACATCGTCAGGATGATCTGGTTCAAATACTTTTCACAAAGTCATGTCCCCTTGAATGATGAAAAATTGCATAAAATCCAGTTTCTCATACATGGCTGGTCAGGTTTGGAAATAGCGTCAATCCTGTGCTCATCGTGAGCTGTTATTGTGATGGGGATATAAAGATGTGCTTTGTTTGTTTAAGAGTTAAAGGGTGGGGCAGACATTTTTTTTTCAACAACCAAGTTCTAGATGTTTATTGTTCTCATACATTATTTTTTTAGTCTAATGCTGGCCCTTGTCCCTTTACTCCATGACTTTCATGTAAGAAATAATGATATCATGAATATCTATGAGCTGAATTGTTATAATAGCACATGGACACAGGAATTTTACCATGGCAGAAACTGGAGAATCATATCTAGAGTATAGCATAATCAAACAGAGCAGACTCTGATCAGATGGCTCCTACAGGAGCCGTCTGGCCTGATATACAGTGTTTGCAAAGGCGTAGAAAGGCATATTTATGGAGTAAAGGGTTAACTCTTTCCCGCATATAAACGAAATTTCACGCATTTGCAAACAGAGTAGACCCAGATCAGAGGCTCCTATAGGGTTAAAGGCAGTTAGTAGCTTAATGTAGGTAAAAAGGTACTGCATTTAACCCTTAGCCTTTTCCCTCAAGATTAGTTTTCAAAACTTCGTGACTTCATGAATATTTATTACCTAAATTTGATATTGGTTAATGAAAATAGGTTTTTTTGCCATTTCAGAACCTGTAGAATCATATCTTTATTATTTCATCTGCAAACAGAGTAGATCCTGCTCAGACGGTTCCTACAGGAGCCGTCTGATCTGGGTTTACTCTGCTTGAAAAGGCATGGAAAAGTCATTTATATCAGATAAATGTTTAAATTCCCTTTTTATCCAGTAGGCTAAACACAGTTTACTGTAAAATCCTGATCGTGTTGTAGTGCCAAGCGCTTCAATTTACAGACGAGATTAATGAGTTTCCAGATGATCAACCTAGAACCCTTCTTGTCAAGTGCCTGTATCTTCTTTGAGATCTATAGATATCGCTGACAGAGAGCACTCGAGGCAATGATAAATTGGAAATATGAAATTTTCATTAAGCACCATTAGCGTCAAATCAAAACACAGCCATGCACTAATCATCCGCTCAACACAGCTTCACGTCTTGATCCATACACCGCCGTGACAAAAATAACACCTGCTTAAAACTGGACAAAAATAACGCCTGCTTAAAATTGGATCTGGTGCAAGTTGGACTACTTCCGAATCGATCAAGAATCTGAGAAAACATTGACCGAGTGTCAAACAGCTTGGATCCAGGCTCCGATGTTATAAAACTTTTTGCTTGAGTCTGAGATCATTCTCAAGCATCTGATTGGTCAGATTCTGAGCTTGCTCAGAATCTGACCAATCAAATACTTAAGAATGATCTCAGACTCAGACTCTTAAGTTTTATAACCTTGGACCCTGATGAGACGCCGAGTTACTCGGTTTCTCATCTGTATCCAAGCTATTTGCAAATACGAGTCAAGTAGCGAATTGTAACGATAAGTGTTAAAAGTACCAATATCCCATGTAGTTTATCGATGTTATGACGTAAGAATGACTCTGAAATCATTTAAGCAGAGCGAAGTGGACTATTTGAAAGGATGAATACATGAAAATCGAATAAAATGGAATCAGTTGACAAGAATGCGCAGAAAGAGTGATTTGGGGGAATGAAATCGATAAAAATGTATACAGTAAAATAAACCTTTCTCGGACGACCACTAGCAACGATTAAGTTTTATTGTGGATACTTAAGGAAGGTGGTAGCTTATTGTATGCCGAAAGTAATGCAGAAAGCTTTGAATACCCTTTGCCCTGCATTAACCCATTAACACCCGTGATCCAATACATGGGATAAAGGCCAACAGTGTAGACATAGATAAGAGGGCTCCTAAAGGAGCGATCCAGTACATGGAACATAGGCAGACAGTGTAGGCCAAGATCTGAGGGCATCTGAAGGAGTCATCTGACGAGGGCCTGCAGTGTTTATAATACTCGGCGTCTCATCTGGATCCAATCTGTTTGCAAATGCGCTGAATATGGTATGTGTTATTTCCAGTGGAGAAAGAGGAGAAACTGTGGCTGTACTTTAACCCTTTCCCTGTTCTATGTTTATTTCAAATTTCAATACCTACTGATTATTCATGAACAAAATAGTTATAATGAAATATTGAAGGTGGAACATTGTACATAGCCATTTTGGAAATTAGAGAAAAGGGTCTATTAAAGTCCATTAGCAAACAGAGCAGACCCTGATCAGACGGCTCCTAAAGGGTCTATTAAATTCCATTAGCAAACAGAGCAGACCCTGATCAGACGGCTCTTATAGGAGCCGTCTGATCTGAGTCTACTCTGTTTGAAAATGCCTGAAAACACGTTTACATGAGGGATAGGGTTAAAAAACAACAAGGAAGTATAAATCGACTATGATAATTGAAGCAGATTACAATATTCTGCAGTCGACATGAAAATAGCCTGCCTAGACATTTCCTGTCTGGAATTGTTCGCCTGTTTCACTGCATCGGCGTTTTTAGTAATGACAGAGTGTCAAGCATTTCAGTTATATGGTAGGCTACACAAGATACAAATTTACATTGTATCTCGAATAACAGTATCTCTTTTCCTCCTACAGACGCATTTTGACGCCTCTGTAAAAGTCAGTTTTGAAACCAATGTGATAAATATTTATCACATTGGTTTCAAATCTATATAATTCTAAAAAAATCCTATTTCTAGTAAATGATCCTTTTCAGTAGATTAATCCAGAGATTGGGTCTAAAAGTAGCCTAGGAGCGAATGGGTTAAAGGTAATCTGTCCATACATAACGCGCGTTTAGCATTGAAATAATACTGTTTGGACAATTAAACCCGTTTCCCTGATGAATAATTTTGTAAAAAATAATGACACCATGAATTACTTAGCTTACTTTTCATAATGACTTTATGAGCAAGGGAATTTAAACCACAGGACGAAACAACCAGATCTATATTATTTCATAAGCAAAACAAAGTACAGTAAAACCGCATAGATATAACGGCCGCTAAATTGTGATACTTATTTGGTATTTACGGCAGGTGGCTGGTTAAAGCAAGGTGAAAGAAAAACAGAGTGCTCCTATAGGAGCGTTCTGTTTTACTTTCACCTTGCTTTAACCAGCCACCTGCCTTTAACACAAAATACTTGATGTAATTAGAGGCCGTTATAGAGAGGTTTTACTGTATTTCATAAGCAAAACACAGTAGGCCTATACCCTAATCAGACAGATCTTACAGGGGCTGTCTGATCTGGGTCTACTGCATTTGTTTATACGTTAAAAAGCGTTTACAAGTATACATGAGTTAAAAGGTTAATTAACCATTTCCTTTATATAAACGCATTTCCATGCATTTACAAACAGGGTAAACAGGATAAGACGGCCCCTATAGGAGCCGTCTGATAAAGGTTTGCTCCGATTGATTTTGACATGACATATATTTTATTTTGCATATTAGGCGTCTCGTCAGGATCCAAACTGTTTGACATTTGGCCAATAGTTTCGCAAACGTTTGCTCGATTCGGAAGTAGTCAAAATTACACCAGATCCAAGTTTGAGCTGACATTATTTTTAAATTGGGGATAAAACTTGATCCTTTCCTCCGTATAAGCGCCTTTTCACGCATCTACAAACAGAATAGACCCAGATCAGACGGCTCCTATAGGAGC
Organism: Azorinus chamasolen; assembly: GCA_963576725.1. Classification (NCBI taxonomy): domain Eukaryota; kingdom Metazoa; phylum Mollusca; class Bivalvia; order Cardiida; family Solecurtidae; genus Azorinus; species Azorinus chamasolen. Next base: position 59,984,859 of record OY755242.1, read on the forward strand.
CGTCTGATCAGGGTCTGCTCTATTTGCTAATGGCATTTCGGTTGATAGATATATTTCTTTACTTTCTAAAATAGCTACAATGTTCCACCTTCCATATTTTACTAGAACTGTTTTGTCCATGAATATTAAGAAGGTATTGGGATTTAGAATAAACATAGAACAGGGAAAGGGTTTAGATATTTGAGATGCAGCTGTCTTCATTGTAGATGGTAGTGGTCGATGATACAAGGGATATAATCCTATGCGTTTAATTCTTGATATTAATGTAGCATTAATTCCCCTACATCACTGTTATAAGCATACATCAATGTGTGTCAAGTAAATTCTGTTCTGGTCTTCGTATTATGTGCAAGTGTTTATCAATCCATGTTTTCTTGTCATGGCTAAAACCTGTTCATAGAGTAGAACATGTCTTAAGCGGCCATTAAAAACTTGTCTAATTATGGGTCTGTAAGGCAGGTAGTAGCTTAATGCAGGTCAAAAGTAATGCAGAAAGCTCCCACAGGAGCATTCTGTATTATTTTGTCCTACATTAAGCAACCTCCTGCTTTTTAAAACTCATATGTTCAATAAATGAACGGCCACTTAAGAAGGTGATACTAAATTCCCATTTACCCTATTAACATGTGGCTCAACTCTTTGCATGCCAAGTACTTCTGTTGTCCGATGCTCAACTGTTGTCTGAATCATTAAAAACAATTTTTTTCTGATAATTTATTTGCACAAGTTGAGCCTGAGTGATACAGTTTGGATCTCGGATTATGGGATAAGGTCCCATATTTTCTGGGGCCTGATCTGGATCTAAACTGTTTGCATGTTATAAAGGCAGGAGTTTTCTCCGTTAGCATGCACTGCACATGTGAACTTTCTTTGCATTAAGGCGACTTGACTAATTGCAAGACGGAAAGAAACTCAAATGTACATTTTAGCATTTTGGGTAACTAAGCCAATCTCGTTTTTGATCAGGTATGATGCAACCAGTTTTGGGTCGCCCAACATCATCTAAAGTCTGATGAAAGTTTATTTCTGCAATCTACCAAAAAAGATTTAAAGTAAATTATAGAAAACTAGAAAATAGTGTCTTCAGACACAGCGATGCCTCCGTGTTGGTGCTTGACAATGAAAGAACTGAGACAACCAACTGCACGTACAAGCGTGGCACAGAGACGGACGGACAGGTGCAAAACATAATGCCCCCACCCGACTTATCGTCAACGGGGGCATAAAATATCTATTGGATCCACATTACTGTCCATATTGTGAGTAGAAATTTTTAGGGTCCAGGGTTAACCTTTGGTGAATATGATTAAACAATTATTTGGTATAAGGAAAGAGAAGGATGATGTATCTCTAAAATCTTTGTTTAATATATCAGAAATAAATACATACAAAATCATTTCATTTTACAACAGAATAAATATACAGGGCAGTACTGTCTAGACTGTACTTTTAAATTCTATAAGACAGGAAGCAGCTTAATGCATGTCACAGACATGCAGAAAGCCACAAAGGGAACATTCCGCGTGACTTTCACCCTGTATTAAGCAGCTATCTGTCTTAAGGTCTATTATAAGCCAATGTCTTAATTATAAGACCAGTTTAGAGGACTTTTACTGTAATCTATAATAAAAAGTTCTAGTTTACATGGAAACAAATATGTTTGTCAACCCTTTACCTCATAAATACTCATGTAAGAAATAATGACATCATCAATATAAATAAGCGCTTTAATGGCATATCGACATAGGTTGTTTAGGTCACGGCAAAATCCAATTTATATAATTCCAGAAGAATAGAATTAAATTTATATAATTCCAGAAGTAAACAGCAAACCCTGATCAGACAACTCCTAAAGGCACCACCTGATCTGGGTCTACTATGTGTGTAAAGATGTGTCTATCAGGTAAAGGGTTGAAGTATACCACAGAACATGTTCTAAGCTGCCATTCATATATTGAACATAGAGTCTTAAGAAGCAGGTGGTTGCTTAATGCAGGACAAAAGTAATGCAGAAAGCTCCTATCACAGCTTTCTGCATTACTTTTTACCTGCATTAAGCTTCCATCTGTCTTACAGACCTGTAATTAAGACTTTTATGGTCGATTAAGACAGGTTCTACTATACACCATGGATGTGACCTACACAAGGAATAGTGATCGGAAGAAATTTTCTCAAGGAAATCAGTCCAAAAGTCAAGTTTGAATAATGATTATTATTTTTCATCAATACATTATACTGATATATTCAAATAAATTAATTTAGAATTTAGCAAGACTAAATAAAAACAAATGCACTGTATGCTCTTCTGTCATAATCAGTGTTTTAAAGGACTCTTTAAATATGCATTACAGAGTAATGACCTCATAACCGAATTGCAGTCCATGTGATGGTGCACAACTGCAATGGAGTTTGATAGAGATAGCTACACCGACATTGGAACTGACAAAATGCATAATGCCCATGACAACAACAATACCAAGGTTATGGAAATATCTCAATTTTTGTTTTGGAAGAAAAAGACAAGCAAAAAATATAAGTCTTTCATCTGGAAGAGTGAGAATTGCAATTTGCCTATTCAAAAATAGAGAGCAAGTCTTTACTGGTAAACAATTAATAAAGTGTGATTTTTTTATCTCATGATAACACAAAATAAATTTTCAACAATTTACCTTTAAATTAAAATCAAATTCAAGATTGTAGTAATCTATATTGGGCTATAGAGGCTGTAACAAACATATTTGCAATTTAGAGTGCCAATTGCTTCGTAAAATATATATGCACACATTTGCCAATTAAAAGCAAGTAACATGTTAAAATAACTAGGATTACATTTCAAATTTCTGAATCAAGCTAGATACCTTATACATTAAACAAACAAGGAATCATTTAAAACTGCTGAATTCAGCGCAACTTGTACAAAACAAAAGGTCCATAATGGTCCACTGTGACTCATCTGCTACCACTGGTATCATGACTAGATGGTGAAACTAGATGTTTACACTATAGCCAAATAAGGAAAATGTGCCCTGCCCTCTAGCAGCCATCTTTTACAGGATTGCAAAATTTGAAGGAATTTGGGAAAGGGTCACTTAAGAAACATTTCTATAAATTCATTTTGAAATCAGGCCAGTAGTTTCTACATGTAACAATAATTGTTTTTGAAGTTTTCGCTATAGCAAAGATAAAATTCCTGTTTAGCGGTGTATTACTGTACAATAATCAGTCTTTTTTATTCTGAATGATACCGTACATGTACCATGTCCCATAAAATTGATGGTACAGATTATAGAAAGGAAGAAAACGAATGTATATTGCACAAATCACGTTTCGACTTGTCCAAAAATGGTATGATAATTACATCTAAATTATATTTTCCTTACCAAAAGCTTTATTCCCTTACCAAAAGCTTTATCAAATATGGCAAAACAATCTCTAAAATACTAAAGTGATCTTAAATGCTATATTCTGTGAAAGGATGGACTATATTCATTATTCAGTATGTTTAGTTTCATTATTCATTATTTCTCACAAATCAAAATGAGAAATTTTAATTTATCTAGTTTACATTTATATCCTTAGACAAGGCCTGAGATTATAAAACTTTCCCCTTTGAGTCCGAGATCATTCACAAGTATCTAATTGGTCAGATCAGATACTTGAGATTATCCCAGATTTACTCAGACTTTTTATATCCTTTTGACCAGAGCTGTAGATGAGAAGTGCTTTTACAAATCAAAGTAAAACATTCCTTTATAGGCTAGTTTAAGGACCAACCTCTCTGAATAAACCTAGCGAAAGGAAGCATTTACTAGAAAAAGGATTTTTTTTAATAAGTGTGTAGTTTTGAAACCACTGTGATAAATAGAGCATTTGCTTCATAGGAGCAAATGCTCTTTTAACAAAATATTGCAGTACTTTTACAGAGGCGTCGAAAGGTGTCAATATGAGGGAATGGGTTAATGCATTTTTTCATATTTCTCCCCCTATCCTTATGGTAATGTAACTCTTTACAATTGCCTTTACAAGGTGATTCTAATCAATTGCAGCAAAATAGAATAAAGATTTTCACAAATCAGAACGCACATTACCTAAACATTGTTCTTAAATACTTCAATTACTCAAACCAAAACCAATTTGATCTACTTGAGTATAAACCTGCTATTGTAATACATGTCCTGAATCACAAAATTTTCTTCTTAAACTTCCATGGAGATGTCGATGGAAAATAAAAGGTAAACAGGTTTTCAGAAATTTTCCGAGTTCGCCTCATATAATATGGCTAACAGTTCAGGATCTTGGTGAGGTACAATACAGAATATCTGATGTTCATTTGGTGATCAATTGAAAAATCCTAGGTGGAGATGTGAAGCATCATAAATGACCCACTCTGTCTCTTGGTATCAACCGCAGTTCAGATCCATGCTTCAGAAAGACATTGCCTGAAAGAATAATTAAAACATTCTACAAAACTGAGGTTATCTTACAGAGATTTAGATAAAGGTGCACATTTTAACCCATTAGAATCAACCTCTTTGAATAAATCTGCCGAAAAGGAGCATTTACTAGAGAAAAAGAAAATTTTAAAATGTTGCAGTTTTTAAACCATTGTGATCACAATGATTTCAAAAAATAACATTTACAGAGGTGTCAAAAGGCGTCAATATGAGGGAATGGGTTAAATACTAAATTTGTCATTTCTCTACCACAAGCTATGTTTTGAGTGGTCATGAAATGGGATTTGGTGGGGAAATAAAGGAGCTATTCTTAAAATGTTTCAATCTAAACACCTCTTATTCATTCCTCTAACCTTAGCAGACAGTTTGGGTACTGATGTGATTCTGAGTTAACAACTTCTTTACATGACATCTCATTAAGATCCATACTGTATCATACTAACCTTTAACTCATTCTCTCCTACTGGTGCCTTTTTGCGCCTCTGTAAAACTCGTTTATTGAAACCATTGTGACAGAGCGAGCATTTATTCCTATGAAGCAAATGCTCTATTTATCACAATAGTTTCAAAACTACACAATTCTAAAATCTCCTTTTCTATAGTTAATGCTCCTTTTCAGTAGATTAATTCAAAGAAGTTTGGTCTAAAACTAGTCTAGGAGGGAATGACTTAACTTCATGAATACACATGTAAGAAGTTATAATTTTATGAAATTTTCAAATAAACTAGAGTTTGTTTTTGAGAAAAACACATGTCTCCCCCCGGTACCCCGCCCCCACACCCATAATAGGAATGATCGTTGTAACCAAGAGATACATAGATACATATAGATTGTTTGTGCATCACATACAGATTGGTTATCTGTAAACTTTTGTAGACATCTATAAACACTAGTTTTCCCTATAAATTTCATAATTGAAAAAAATCCAAACTTCTGTCAAAATTGTTGCAGCCCATATTCCAATCCACATGACCATCCTCACATATAGCTGGTTCATATGTAAAAGTTTGAAGTAAATCCCTCAAATAGTGTAGGAGTTAGCTGCACAAGATTTTTTCGCTATATATATTCTATACAAGGAAAATAGAGTTGGCGCACAAAATTTTTTCGCTACAAGGAAAAACTACAAAGGGCCATAACTTCTGTCAAAATTGTTGCAGCCAAAATTCCAAACTACATGACCATCCTCACATATAGCTGGTTCATATGTAAAAGTTTGAAGTAAATCCCTCAAATAGTGTAGGAGTTAGCTGCACAAGATTTTTTCACTATATATTCTATATAAGGAAAATATACAAAGGGCCATAACTTCTGTCAAAATCGTTGCAGCCAAAATTCCAAACCACATGACCATCTTCACATATAGCTGATTCATATGTAAAAGTTTGAAGGAAATCCCTCTAATGGTGTAGGAGGAGTTAGCTGCACAAGAATTTTAACAGACAGACAGACAGACAGACAGACAGAAAGCACAATATCAATATGTCTCCCTCCCCTAAAGGGGGGGGGGGGGGACGGGGGACATAATTAGCAGAACTTTTCTAATGGCATAAAGACACTGGCATTCATGGTCATGACAGAAACTACTGAACCTTATCTATTATGCCATAAGCAAACAGAGCAGACCCTTATCAGACAGCTACTTCATGGTTTCTGATCTGTGTCTACTCTAATTTGAAAAGAAACAAAAAATATTTCTTTGAGAATTGAACCTGGTGATAATTTAAACAAACAAAAGTTGTTAAGTGTTAAAATGAACACTTTTGCTTGAACATCTTGAATCCTAGTCATAATGCTATTTTGACATCTAATCTGGACCAAAGCTGTTAAGAAACTTTGGGCAAGTTTTTCTAAATCCTGAGCTTATCAGTTGAAATCTGTAAATGATGCTGATGCAAACTATAGTTTTCAATGCCTGTTAGCCCATTCCCGCATAGGCTATTTTAAGATCCAACCTCTGATTAAATCTACCAAAAAGGAGCATTTACTAGAGAAAAGGAACTTTTCAGAATTATGTAGTTTTGAAACCACTGTGATAAATAGAACATTTGCTCCTGTGGAGCAAATGCTTTATTTATCACAATGGTTTCACAAAGAGACTTTTACAGAAACATCAAAAGACATCGATATGCGGGAATGGGTTAACCTTATAAAGACATCTTTGCCCCCGTCTGATAAAGTCTGCTCTGTTTGTTTACAGAATATCTTTGATCTGATGCTATACTACATGTATTTATCATTTTTTCAAAGCCCTTGTTCAATATGAAAATACAGAAACTTCAGTTAATATATTCATACTGGGTGCAGCCTGCTATGAATATTCATCAGGTACATAATGGGTTAAAGATCAGGACTTGAACTCACCAATAAACATCATATTAGCTTAATTTTTATACTCTAAAACTTTCAAGGGAACTTTGTTTTGACATAAACTGTGTTTCGATCTATATCATGTCATAAACAAACAGAGCAGACCCTGATACATCAGATGGCTCCTACAGGAGCTGACTGATCAGTCTACTCTCTTTGAAAAGGCATGAACAGATGTTTATATGAAGGAAATGGTTAATATATTATGCGCAGTGTTATGGCCCTTTAAGATATTTATTATTGAAGTAACAGACAAGCGCTGCGGACTCTTGTGGTACTCTTGTCTAGATTTCACTTTTCCATAAGTATCTTCTATCATTTAACTTTAAGCATGCTAGACATATTATATTTCTGATAATCTACATATAATCTTGTACATAATGCTGATTATCAAAGCAAGAGACTTGTTTGTTATAGTGGAACATGAAGGTACATGTATATAATAAAAGACGTACCTGCACTTTGGGATGGGTTTATTCCTATTCCATCATTTGTTATAATGGCACTTGTCTGTGGTGGAACTTTAAACTGTAAAGCCAAAGACAAAATAAATTAAATGTAACATACAAGTATAATATTAAATAATTTTTGATAATAAATAGTCTGATATTGTATAATTGCTTTAAATATATTAACACACCAAGAAAGTTTTCCTCTGCAATAGTTGTCGTCTGCTTCAATTTTTAAGATAAAATTTCTATCATTTCTTTGCAAAAATATAATAAAAGTGCCAAACAGTTTGGATATTTATGAAATGTGGCATCTCATCTGGATCCAAACTGTTTGCATAGGCAATCCCTTTTTCGCCGCTAGCATGCAAAAAAGTTAATACATGTGTTTTACATGCATTTTTTAAAAACTTTTTCCCAAAGCTTTCAATACCGGAATATCTGTAATGATTTGATTAACCCTTTCCCTGATATAACGTCTTTTCAAGCACTTGAAAACAGAGTAGACCCAGATCTGATGGCCCCTGTAGGAGCTGTCTGATCAGGGGCTGCTCTGTTTGCTTATGGAATTATATAGATTCTGATATCAGTAAAAACTTTTTAAAAGGCCACCATGGTGAAATAAATCCATTTTCCCCACATTCCTTTTTATTTATTTTATTCATGACCATTAATGAGGTGATAAAATCTTGAATAAGTGTTGAATGTGGAAAGGGTTACCGTAAGTTAACAATTTTGTTTTCTACAGGTGATTTTTAAAGAGGCATAGAAAGGAGTATTTATGGAGGGAAGGGTTTAAACACATTTTCAGTTCACCCTTTTCATGCCTTTGCAAACAGACTATACTCAGATCAGACAGCTCCTTCTGAGTCTGCTCTGTTTGTTTATGAAATTATAATACATCCGACTTATTACGGTTTCTACCAATACCATAAATTCCTCAATACATATGCTCTTATAAAATTCAGCTAATAAATATCCCTGATGTCATTATTTCTTAATAAATATTGAAAAGGGAAAGAGGTCAATTTTAACAGTTCAGCTCAGAAAACAACTTAAGTTCAGGAAACAAGTTTTGTTAACACTGGAGACCTGTACATTTACTAACCTCCTCTGCAGCAAATTTGAGTACCGCTGTAAACGGAGTTGCTTCAGGTACTGACAATCTGAAATAAAGAGTTGTGCTACAAAGTAGGCTTAAAAGTGTAAAAGCAATTATAAGTATCAAAGTTTATTTTGTATCACAGGTGGCTTTTTTCGATATTAGTTCAATTGACAATCTTCATAAGAATGGCTTACCATAACAAATACCAAGTTTTATGAAAATATGTGAGTAATGTTGAGACTAACACTTAAATGCATAATAAATAAATGACATCAAACCATACCTGATTTTCCTAACACTTAGTATGTCCTCTGTGATATAGAAGCAGAGCAACAGATAACTACACCATTTTCAGGTGTTAAAAAGGTAAAATACCATAGACACTTAACCCTTTACTCCATGAATATTCAAGTAAGAAATAATGATATCATGAATATTAATTAGTTTATTTTTTATGACACATGAAAACAGGAATTTTTGCCCACAGCAGAAACTGTAGAATCATATCTTTATTCTCTTATAAGCAAACAGAGCGGACCCTGGTTAGACGACTCTTGGTTTACTGTTACAAAAGTGTATATATGGAATAAAGGGTTAACCCTTTCCTCCATAAATACGCCTTTCTACACCTCTGTCATAACCACTTCTTGAAACCATTGTGATGAATAGAGCATTTTCTCCTATAGGAGCAAATGCTCTATTTATCACAATGGTTTCAAACTACAAAATTCTAAAAAATTTCTTTTCTCTATTAAATGCTCCCTTTCGGTGGATTTAATTCAAAGAGGTTGGGTCTAAAAATAGCCTATGGAGGAATGGGTTAAGCGTAGTGTCAAACATTATGTAGACATTGACTCTGATCCAAAGTCAATTATGTGACATGGAAGAGCTCAAAACAATATTTCTTTTACTCATTATTGCAAATGGATCTACGTTTAACCCTTTCCTCCATAAATATGCCTTTTCTATGCCTCTGTTATAGTCACTTCTTGAAACCATTGTGATAAATAGAGCATTTGCTCCAAAGGAGTAAATGCTCAGCCTCTATTTATCACAATGGTTTCAATACTACAAAATACTAATATTTTCCTTTTCTCTAGTAAATGCTCCTTTTGGTAGATTTATTCAAAGAGGTTGGCTCATACTTTTCAGACGGGGAATGGGGCCTAATTCAGTGAAAAAAAAACCTACTGTAATCTCTGACACGTTACACTTGACATTTGGTCTATCTGTCATAATTTATGCAATTTTTTTAAAGGACGTTTTAAATATACTACTAAAGCTTTAAACGAAAACATTGGCCTCCTGGTCCATCCACCCATTAGCCTACCCTTACTTCCCTTATTCTACTTTTTCCCATAATGTTGGTGCATTATTCTTATCAACACAAAGGAAATCATTCAGTATTTTTAACATCTGGCAGAGAATAATGTACATCTGGCAACGAGTAATGTACTTTTAAAACTTTTAACATCTGGCAGAGAATAATGTACTTTATTGGTGGCATTTATTTCATTAAATACATGGCCTTGAATCTCATTATAACAACTGTTCCAGTTGAACAGGCAGAAATGGTGAGTTACATCAAAGACCTATGATAATGTGTTATCATAGGTCTTTGGTTACATTACCTGTTTGCCTAAAATCAAACCACCCAGTCCTGTCCTGTCATAGCTGTTATTTGGCTATGAAATATGTTCCCAATGACAAAAAGTATGTTTTTTCTTCTAAATTTTGACTGAAAAAATCCCATTCAGAGGAAAATGTGTTTTGCCAGAAAATTTAGTCTGGTCAAAACTTCTAAAATCAAACAGCGGAAACAAATACGACAGCTCCTACAGGGAATTTGTTGAAATCTTCTTACAGCCGAAAAATCCCCAAATCAGATGAAATTCCCAATTTCAGCGGTATGGGCTATCTTCCAAATTGATGAAAAAACCCTGCTGTCAGTCTGTAACATATGTCAACAAATGTTCATCCTACTGTAACTGTAAGTCTACTTACACTTTGTATGGCAGCTTCGGATCGGAAGTCAGGGTTATCTTAAATGTTACCTTCGACCTAGAAAAAGAAGAAACAAGCATGAAACAAATACGAATGATTAATTCATAAATCTACTAAAATTACAGAGAACTTTAGATAAATAGACTCACATTTTTACCACGTCTACGTAACCGGAAATGATCCAAAATAATGCTGTAGCCCGGCTATGCTTGTCAATGATGGTTCCCCGTGCACTCTACTCTGCTTTTCGTGAAAATTTACGAATTTCGGTACCTACCCCACAGATAATAATAATAATAATAATAATAATAATAAGAAGAAGAAGAAGAAGAAGAAGAAGAAGAAGAAGAGATAATAATAATAATAATAAGAAGAGATAATAATAATAATAATAATAATAATAATAATAATAATAATAATAATAATAATAATAATAATAATAATAATAACAATGATGATAATGATAACATAATAATAACAATAAATAATAATAATAATAATAATAATAATAATAATAATAATAATAATAATAATAATAATAATTATAATAGACGAAATTAAACTAGAGATTACATGTCTGTATGACAAAAATGCAGTTCGGACGTATTTATTAATTATATCTAGAGTGCTTGTTCAAATTCTGTTTTTCTTTTTAACCATTTACTCCACAAATACGCATTTCTACGCATTTGCGTAGAAGCCGTAGGAGCTCCTGTAGGAGCCGTCTAATCAGGGTCTGCAATGTTGCCTATGATATAATATAGATATGATTGAACAACTTCTGCCATGGTCAAATTCCATGTTTTCCTGTGGTATTATAAAATAAATGATATATTTAATATTCATGATGTTATTATTTCCCTTATTCATATATATATATATATGTAAGTATTGCTGCTTTAAAAATTTGCTATCGAAAGATCTCTTACTTTCAAAATGTTTACGGATCAAGATTAACAAAATTAAGACCCGTTTATATTTTTTATATTATTTTGCTCAGGGACTATTTCATTAATTTATCCATTCATTCATTATTCGTGTGTTCGGTCACTATTCGGTATTAAGTTCATGTTCTGTGCTTATTCTAAATTTCAACACCTACTGAATATTCATGGACAAAATAGTTATAATGAGATATGGAAGATGGAACATTGTTGCCATTTTAGAAAGTAAAGAAACAGATATTTCCAATTCCATTAGCAAATAGAGTAGACCCTGATCAGACGGCTCCCGTAGGATCTGCTCTGTTTGCAAATGCGTGAACACACTTGTTTATGAAGGGAATGATTAATAGCCTATTTATTTCGTCCATGGCCTTCTTTTATTCTGCCATTTCCCTTTTCCGTCCGTCACACATTTTTATTAATTCATTTATTTCTCGGTTATTCACATCTCGTTCATATATCCATTCCTAGTTCCGTTCATACATTCATTAACTCTTTCCCTGTTCAATATGTTTCATGTAAGAAATAATGGCATCATGCATATTTATTAGCTGAAATATTATAATGTAAACTTTTTCAAGGATCTGTTTAGCTTTGACAAAAATGTAGAATCCGATCTTTATCACAGATAATGTCAAAAGCAAACAGAGCAGGCCCTCATCTGACGGCAACTATCTGTTTGCACATGTGTGAAAATGCGTTTATATGAGGTAAAGGGTTAAAATAGCAATTCACCCATGTATGCATATCTTCGCATTGATTGTTTTGCTATTCTGTTCTTCAATTCTTTGGTTAATTCATTTATTGTTGTTGCTGCCCCATACCCCACACGACCATACACTTTATCCATCCATATGTATCAGAATTCATTATCCAGTCACTAGATTACATTTTTAATACGTATATACATAACGTAACTAACCAAGATAGCGGATCGCCGTTAGGTCAACTTGAGGAAGTGGTCGGCACACTGACACCATGTTTACATTGATGGGCCAACTTTGGACAAACGTCTACTTTCCTATGTAAATGAATATGTTCGATGTTTGTCAAAGATATGAAACATTGTTCCATCATGTATACGCCTGCACTTGGCAGTAAAAGGTTTACATGTATACCAGTTCTATGGTTAACGCTCGGCTAATGTTGACCCAGCAGATTATACATGCCAATACTGAATGCACAAAAATCAACGTAACAACTTGAAAATGAAATAAAAGCATGCCTGATACAGCTCATATCAAAATCATAGGTTTTGAAAAGAAACTACAGGAAGCAAAACTAACATAACATAACATAACATATCTTTTATTCGTCAAGTCTTCTTACAAGACACATGACAGCATGTACGGTCACGGTATAACTAACAACATGCACATGTAATTAAATGTAAATAAATGTAACTCTCTGCTCGCCATGAAGCTTCAACGAAATGTTTCCACTGGAAAAATCTCAGGGGCAAATAGATCAGGTGCCTTTGCGTTTCCGATAAGCTTGCAGAGAGTTAACATTTATAATATCAATAGCATACAAATATATCTCTGATCAACATATTATTATAGAAATGAGTATATATAAGTGTGCATAGTATCATGAATATAGTATCAGAATAGAGAGCCTATATAGGCTGTTGAGGAGGAGAGAATATTTTGTAGTTGTTGTGTGTGGTTACTGTTGTCACTGTTGTTGTCTACATGGTTTGTTCAGAGGAATTCTTTTTTTTTCTTGCTAAAGTTTGGATCCAGAAACTTGATCCAGATCACTATCGATGATGCTATCTCATAGAACATTAGGAGCTACATCAGTCTCGACAAGAGCCCACACTGAAAAAGCCATATCTTGAATTGCCTGGTAGTCCAATTTGGCGGGTCTGCTTCAACTACTTGTGTAGCTGGTTTCTGATGCGATGTATGTTTTATTGTCCCCAGGCTATGAGTATCATCAAACATTTACCCAGGCACTTGCTTAGACTGTCTACTTAATTATAGAGGGTATGTCCACTCATAGCCACTGAATATTGCACTTCTTTGTAGTCTGTCATTATTTCTTACATTAATATCCACGAGGTAGAGGGTTAATAAGATATACATGTAAATGTAGTTATCATTTCGTTTTTATTTAGACCCCTTAGGTTAACACTTATTTTTTACTTAACCCCCTTTACTTCATATACACGCATTTTCAAGCATTTGCAAACAGAGTAGACCTATAGGAGCCGTCTGATCAGGGTCTGATCTGTTTGCTAGTGGAATTTGAAATATGTTTATTTACTTTCTAAAATGGCAACAATGTTGCCCCTTTCATATTCTATTAAAACTACAATGTATTTTGCGTATGGATATTCAGTAGGTATTGAAATTTGGAATAAATGTAGAACAGAGAAAGGGTTAAACGTGATTCTTAAATCCGATTCGGAAAGGTCAAGTGTCTACTGATATGTCTGATAACATGACTACTTATACCACTGCATAGTAAATTTTACATTTAACTAAACTTAGTTTCGTTTTCTCCCATCTTCTGTAACATAACTCATATGTGATCTAATAGGCCCCCACGACTTCGCTATTTGACCATTTTCCGGATAAATCCGTGAGCTGTACCGGGTTTTTGTCTATTTCCGTGATCTCTCCCTCGCCCATCTATATAATGTTTGTCATCCATTCACGGAGCCTGCCAGTCACTTACTCTGTCTGATTGTACCATTCATGTTAGTATCTAAATTTTAGGACCTACTCATAACATAACACTTTCCCTCATAACTTTTAGATGACTTTTGGCACCTTTGCAAACAGAGTAAACCCAGTTAAGATAGACTAGGATCAACTCTATTTGCCTTATTGAATAATATAGATCTGCTTCTGTCAAAACTTTCATTGTTAATGTGAAATTATAAAAATCAGTTCATAAGCTTAAATCAATATTAATATCGAACGGGTTTAAACCGAAAATAGGAAATACGCGCGGAAATATTGAAGTTTAAAAATAAATCCACGATGTCATTGAAGCAAGTAGATGTTTACCGGAAAATATAAGCTACTAGTGAAGATGATAACAACTGATAAAAGGTAATGTTGAAATTATAAGAAATATGGAATGTTTGTATCATGATGGAGGCTTAAACACATATTTGTCCATTATCTTAAGTAATTGTTGTCAGCCATTTTCCCAGTCTTTCAGTCAACCTCTGCCTGATTGTATTCACAAATGCCAGTTTCTACAAAGTTGGATTGTGTTGATCCAGACTCGGGGCTATAGAACGAGTTCTTTATTCGCTGCAGCACCGATTGTTACCGAAATATTTCTCCGAAAGAAAAGTTGAATCTCACTAAATACAGTTTTGGATGAGCCAAACAACAATTAGCAGTCTTTTTAGCAGTCTTTGTGCGACTGTTGAGTTAACGTTACCTTTACCTGTTCAGTTTTCATTTAAGATATAATGCCGGACATTATACATACAATATAAATTAGATTATTTTTATAATGGCATATAAATACATGACAGTTTTACTGGTCGTTCTGATGTTTTAAGAAGTTGAGATAACAACTTATTTTAGCATTTTTAATTTGCTTTGTGCATGCAAGAGAAACATATCTATATACATTGTATGTACTAGGAAGAATTAATTCTATTGTCTTACATTTATAGTTATTAAACTGACATTGTTATATTCTGTGAATGGTTCATATACATGTACTCTGTGAATGGTTCATCAAGAATATTTAGGAACCCTCTAACATTACTAACCCTTTCTGTGACAAAGACGACTTCTGGCCGTTGCAAACAGAACAGATCAAGATCAGAAGCTCATGTAGGATCTGTCTGACCTGGATCTTACTCTTTTTGCCAACTGTATAATATGGATCTCTTAGGTTTCTATCATAACCAAAACTTCTTTCATTGTAAATGTGGAACTATAAACAATCAGTGCATACTTAATATTCAAGGGGGGGGGGGGGGGGGATGGGGTTAAACCGAAAATAGGAAATACGCGCGGAAATATCGATGTCTAAATACAAACACACGACGTTAGTGAAGACTGTAGATGTTTACCGGAAAATATAAGCTACTAGTGAAGATGATAATATCTAATAAAAGGTAATGTTTAAATCATACGAAATACGGAATGTTTGTGCATGTATCATGATAGAGGCTTAAACGTATATGTGCCCATTTGTATTACGTCATGGCTATTAGCCATTTTCTCAGTCTTTCAGTCAATAACTCTGATCATATTCATTCATGCCAGTGTCTTTAGCCCATTCCCTCATATTGACGACTTTTGATGATTCTGTAAAAGTCACTTATTTTTGAAACCATTGTGATAAATAGAGCATTTGCTCCTATAGGAGCAAATACTGTATTTATCACAATGGTTTCAACTACAAAATTCTAAAATTGTCATTTTCTCTAGTTAATGCTCTTTTGCGGCAGATTTATTCAAAGAGGATATATCTAAAATAGCCTATGAGGTAATGGGTTTAAGATGGATTGTGTTGATATAGACATGGGTCTATGGAACGAGTTCTTTGATAATCAGGCTTTGCATTCTGTTTGATTTTTGAAGCACTGCAGCAATGTTTGTGATCGAAATATTTATCATAAAGAAAAGTCGAATCACACTTAGTACAGTTTTGGACGAAACAAATAACAATTAGCATTCCATGTGCGAATGTTGAATGACCATTTAATTTAATGACCATAAATACGCCTTTCTACGCCTTTGCAAACAGAGAATACCCAGATCAGACGGCTCCTATAGGAGCCGTCTGATCTGGGCCTTCTCTGCTTATTCTTGTGCCCTATGCTATTATGAAAAATTAATCTAATTACTATTCATGACGCCTTTCTACGCATTTGCAAACAGGATAAGAACCAGATCAGACGAGTCCTATAGGAGCCATCTGATCTGGGTCTTCCCTGTTTGCTTATTCCTGTGCCATATGCTGTTATGAAAAAAAAAATCTAATTACTATTTATGACGTTACTATATTTACATGAATATTTATGGAGGAAAGGGTTAACATTGCAAATAGTGTTGACCCAGATGAGATACCGGGTTACTTGGCATCAGGTGAAAGTGTTGGACATTCTGAATGTTTTTAAGAAATTGAGATAAGAAGTAATTATAGAATTTTGATATGCCTTGTATATGTCAGAGAAACATATCTATGTACCAGGAAGAATTAATATTATTGTCTCACATTTGTGGTTATTGAAAAATATATTGCTATACTCTGTGAATGATTATTCAAGAATAATTAGGGACCCTCTAACAGTATTAACCCTTTCTGTTATGAAGACTTCTGACCCTTTGCAAACATAGGATACCCAGATCAGAAGCTCATGTAGGAGCTGTATGATCAGGATCTACTCTTTTTGCTAATTGAAAAATACGGATATGGTTTCTGTCACAGCCAAAATTTCGTTCAATGTAAATGTGTAACTATTAACAACTAGTACATGTATTCAAATTCTTAACTTAATATTCAAGGGGTGTTCTTAACTTAATATAGATTTTATTTTGAGGTTTCTGTCACAGCCACAGCTGCTATCATTGTAAATGTGCAACTACTCGTATAATCAAGCAGTGCATGAATTCAAATTCTCAACTGAATATTTATGGAGGAAAGGGTTAAAACGAAAATAGGAACTACGTGCGGAAATATCCAAGTTGAAAGACAAAGCCACGATGTCAGTGAAGGTAGTTAATATTTACCGGAAAAGACAAGCTACTAGTGAAGTTGTTTTATAAAAGGTAATTTTGAAATTATACGAGTTATGGAATGTTTGTAAACATATATTTTTCCATTATCTTATCTTAACCCTTTACTCCACAAATACGCAATTCTACTTCTTTGCAAACAGACAATACCCAGATCAGACGGCTCCTGTAGGAGCCGTCTGATCAGGGTCTGCTCTGTTTGCGCTTGAAACAATATAGATATGATTCTACAGTTCTTGCCATGGCCAAAAATTCCTGTATCCATGTACTGTTATAACATAGGATAATTAATCTAATTAATATGCACAATGTCTTTATTGTTTACATTAATATTCACGTTAAGTAATTGCTATAAACCATTTCTCAGTATTTCAGTCACTAATTGTGTCTGATTATATTCATTTATGCCAGTGTCATTATACAGTAGAGTCCCTCTAATGCTACCACTTAAGGAATAACCATAGCTGTCTTTATAAGCATGTGGATGCTTAATGCAGGACGAAAGTAATGCGGAAAGCTCCTATGGGAGCTTTCTGCATAACTTTCGTCCTGCATTAAGCCCTTTTGGTGGTCGCATTCGAGGGGGTTTACTGTAGTTGGATTCTGTTGATATAGATCTGAGGTTATGGAACGAGTTCTTGGATGATCAGACCTTGCATTGGCTGATTAATTTTTTAAAACCTTCCAGTAACGTTTGTGACCGAAATATTTCTCTGAAAGAAAAGTTGAATCTCACTAAGTACAATTTTGGACGAACCAAGTAACAATTAGCATTCTATGGTAAAAAATTACAAACAGTTTGTAACCAGATGAGATATCCAGTAACTCGGCATCTCATCAAGATAAAAAAAAGTTTTTGTCATTCTGAATTAAGAAATTGAGATAACAACTGATTTTAGAATTTTAGTCCATTCCCTCATATGTTATTTTTAGGCCCAACCTCTTTGAATAAATCTACCGAAAAGGAGCGTTTAATAGAGAAAGGGAAACGTTTAGAATTGTGTAATATTGAAACCATTATGGTAAATAGAGCATTTGCTCCTATGGAGCAATTGCTCTATTTATCGCAATGGTTTCGAAAAGTGACTTTTACAGAGACGTTATATGTACCAGGAAGAATTAATTCTATTGTATTACTTTTGAAATTATTAAAATGATATTGCTGTGACCTCTGTGAAGGGTTCATCAAGAATAATTTGGGACCATTCTCATTATGAACACATTCCCGAGGACGACCTTTGGCAACTTTGAACACAGATGAGAAGAGATCAGACAGTTCCTGTAGGAGCTGTCTGACCAGGATCTTCTCTGTTTGCTTATTGAATAAAATAAATCTAACTCCTAAGTTTCTTTTACAGCCAAAACAAAAACTCTTAAGTTTCTTTTACAGCCCAAACTCTCATTGTTTATGTGTATTTTGTTTTTTAAGAAGGCCATGAACTTAAATTTATTGGATGGGGTGGGGAAGGGTTATTAAACCGAAAATGGGATTTACGGGTGGAAATATCCAAGTTTAAAAACAATGTCACGATGTCAGTGAAGCTAGCAGATGTTTACCGAATATATCACCTACGTCTGCATTATCTTATCTTAACCCTTAACTCCATAAATACACCTGTCTATGCCTTTGCAAACAGAGTAGACCTAAGGAGCCGTCTGATCAGCGTATGCTCAAGGAATTTGATAGACGGTAAATATGTTTATTTAGTTTCTTAAATGGCTACAATGTCCCACCTTCCATATTTCATTATAATTATTTTGTCCGTGTATATTCAGTAGGTATTGAAATCAGTCTGATCCGGGTCTACTCCGTTTGCAAAGGCGTGAAAATGCGTTTATATGAAGGGAAAGGTTAATGCATGGCAAATTAATGCTGATAGCTCCCATGATCTTTTTTCATTACGTTTGACCTGATTTAAACTACCACCTGTCTTACAGACATATACCTCTTTTTGATGGCCGCTTGGTTAACCCTTTCTCTGTTCTATAGGTTTATTCCAAATTTCAATACCTACTGAATATCGATGGACACAATCGGTATAATGAAATATGGAAGGTGGAACATTTTAGCAATTTTAGAAAGTAAAGAAACAGACCTATCAAATTCCATTAGCAAATAGAGCAGACCCTGATCAGATGGCTCCTTTAGGGGCCGTCTGATCTGGGTCTACTCTGTTTGCAAGTGCGTGAATACACGTTTATATGAGGGACCTGTTATGACCGGTTCTACTGTAAACTTAGTCTGGCCCTGAATGGGCTTGTATTCATCTTCTCCCTGAATCTAATATGAATAAAACGTCACAGGAAATGGGCCCTATAGCAACCCATTTTCAGTACAATATAGCTATTCCGAACCTGTTCAGGGGTAAAGGGAAATTGGAAACGTTTGAGGCAGGTGAGCTGTTTCACGCAGGACTGATAGTCAAGCAGTTTTCTGAGTGACATTCAACCTGGATTATGATATAACTTCAACAGGGAAAAGGTTAAAGACCGATACTTATCTTAGTGTTCGAATTAGCAAAGTTTTACTGTTTTCCCAGATCAGTGTCAGATCAGGGTTTACTCTGTATACATATCTCTGATCGACAGATACAATAATATATATTGCAAAAATACATAATCAATACAATAGTTCTAATTAATACATAATTCTGAGATACAGTAAATTCGATAATTCGAAATTTCAGTATATTTTTTAGACCTTTTTAGGTAGGTAGTTGCTGGACGTCATGCAGAAAATTCCGTTAGGAGATTTGTGCGCGACTTTCACTCCGCATTAAGCTGCTACCTATATTTTAAAGATCGAGAAAATGACGTGTTTGAGTGTCCGGCAAATCGAGGTTTTACTGTACTTATGAGTTTTAGTTTTGTATAACTACCATTAACTATGCAGTATTACATTTATTGTTACCCTTCTGTGTTATCTCAAATGATTGTCCCCTGTACGCCATTCTACCCATCCATCTCTTTTAACCCCCCCCCCCCCCTCTCTCTCCAAAACATTATCTCTGCACTCTGTATCGCCCACTCTTAATCCTTACAGTGCGGGACACAAGTTACTAAGATCCTTTGCAAACAGTGTGGACCCAGGTGAGAGGGTTACTGGAGGACCCCTCTCATCAGGGTCTACACTGGTTGTCATGTTACACTTTTCTTTAGAAAAATCCCTCAATATTCACCATAAACTTGGCCTATTTGAAGTTTGGAAGAGTCCATTTGAAAATTCAGCATTGAAAAAGTAAACATTTATAAGATGCTCACCAGTCCAAGCTAACAGCAGGTTACAAAAAATAATCATGCATTCATTGCATTGTTAACGTGGCCAATATGTCACGATATCCCGTGGTATTCTGATACAAAACCTGAATCAGAAGCTCGTCTGCTGTCCAACAATAAATATTTGGCAAACGCAAGTATTTAAAACCTCATCTTAGCAACCATTTAACTATTTCGCTGCCAAATAGTGTCGTCTGCAACCATTGTCGACTGCTACAAATGTTCTCCCCATTTCTCTAACCCCCAATCCCCCCAATAACACAACCCTTTCCCCAATAACAAACAAACAAATATTACCACAGTAACAAACCGTTTAAACCCTGATGTATAGGCCTATCAATATCAACTGGATCCAAATTATTTGCATAGGTAATCACAGATGCGATATTGGGAGCGAAATAGTTAAATAAAAAGTTTTAAAGTCAATTTTTAACCCTTTCCTTCATATTATAAACGCATTTTCTCGCATTTGCAAACAGTGAAGATCCAGCTAAGACGGCTCCTATAGGAGCCCTGATCAGGGTCTGCTTCGTTTGCTCTGTTTCTTTAGATTCTAAAAGGACTACAATGCTCCACCTTCTATATTGTAACTATTTTGCTCATGAATATTCGGTAGGTAGTGAAAGTTGGATTTAATATAGAACAGGGGAAGACAAGAGCTACACAAGTCATAATGCAGGATAAAATACATAATAAGGAAAATTCGCAAAAGAGCTTTCTTCCTTACTATGCAACCACATCCTGCCTTTTCAGTTCTCCTGGTGGACGTATTAAAATGATTCCGAAATCTATGCGAAAAATTAACTCTTTACTCTATGAAAATTCATGTAAAGAGTAACGATATAATGACTATTAATTAGATTGATTTGTTAATAACAAATATAACTTATAATAGCGCACGGACACAATAAACTTTTGCAACGGTAGAAACAGTAGAATAATATCTATGGGTATTTTATATCATAAGCAAACAGAGCAGATTCTGATCAGACGGCTCCTGTAGGATCCGTCTGATCTGGATCTACTCTATTTGCAAAGGCACAACAAGGCGTATTTAAACACATAATTAGGCCTACAGCAAAGGTCAAAAGCGACACTGTACATTAGAATCGTACATGACAGAGTGTAATCTATGCTTGGGAATTCCCGACAGGTTTTTCCGAAGTGACTTTCCAGCTATTGAATTTATCAATGGAGAAACATTCCCGAATGACAAAAAATGCAGTCAGAATTAGCAGGTATGATTTTATTTGCTGATTTATTTGTATCAACTGATGCGGGACAAGTTTCATTGGGGGTAACCCTTTAAATGGTGACATTTTAATGTGAAATGGTTCATCTGTGTTAAGCTATAGAGGCACTGAGTGGGAACATCTTAAAATTGCTACATGATTTTAAATGACACTCATTGCAGACCCTGATCAGGAGGAGTTTCTGGGAACCCTTTGGATGTGGGTCTACACTCTTTGCAAATACCATTACACTCATTTTCCACATTTGAAGTGTTAACCATTGTAATATATCAGTCTGCGAAAATGGCCACCTGCTTCAGATCTTAGGAAAGATCTTACATTCTTTTCACCACGGGTCCAGTGTGTCAGTTAACATCTTGATGCAGAGTCCATTTACTGGGAGTCTGATATGGATACTAAATGTTTTCGCTAGTTAACCCTTTCCTTCATACAAACGTGTTTTCACGCATTTGCAAACAGAGTAAACCCTGATCAGACGGCTCCCAGAGTCCGCTCTGTTTACTAATGGAATTTGGTAGTTCTGTTTCTTTACTTTTTACAAGGGCTACATTATTTCAACTTCCACATTTCATTATTACTTTTTTGTCCATGAATATCTGGTAGGTATTGAAATTTGGAATAAATACAGAACAGGGAACAAGGGTTAACCCTTAGCCTGCTCAAACTCTGATCTGCTACAGTGCTACAGTTGTTGCTGACTTTCGATTTGATCAAGCTTTTGAGAAACTATTGATCAAGTGTTAAACAGCTTGGATCCTGATGAGACGCCGAGTTACTCGGCGTTTCATATGGGTCCAAGCTGTTTGTAAATGCCTCACGTCAGGTCGCACTTAGCAGGCAAAGGGTTAATAGTGAAGTACTTATACTTACAGAATGCCCATTCAATGACCCCGTAGTTTGCCCACAGGTTTGAAATAGGTTTATACAATAGCATATGTATGCATTAACCCTTAGTCCATAAATATGCCTATCTACGCCTTTGTAAACAGAGTAGACCCATATCAGATGGTTCCTTTAGCCATTAGTCGTCTGATCAGTGTCTGCCCTGTTTGCTTATGACATTATAATAGATCTGACTCTACAATACCAAAACATCTTGTGTACATTATGTCATTATAAAACAAAACAGCTAATACATACTCACGATGTCATTATTTCTTACATTGATGGTCACGGAGTAGAGGGTTATGCCTTTGTATTCCTCAACGTATGCAAACAGTTTGGATCCAGATGCGATTAGAATCCAGTCAAAATTGCAACAGAGTCAGTTTGATTAGACAAGTAAAACCAATTCAGTTATTCAAACGTATACATACAGTAAAACCTCTTTATAACGACCACTAAATTACATCAAGTATTTTGTGTAAAAGGCATGTGGCTGCTTAAAGCGAGGTGAAAGTAAAATAGAACGCTCCTATAGGAGCGTTCTGTTTTACTGTCACCTTGCTTTAAGCAGCCACCTGTCCTAATATACCTACTAAATAAAACAATTTAGTGGCCGTTATAGAGAGGTTTTACTGTACATGTATATGTCTCTGATTTATTGAACATAAAAGTCTTAATAAGCAGGTAGTTGCTTAATCCAGGGCAAAAATAATGCAGAAAGCTCCTGTAGGGGCGAACAGTTTGCATCCCGGGTATGATGCCGAATAACTCGACAGTTTTATACATTTAACGTTTCTGATACTATGATCGCATCAACTGATAAGAAAATGAAGAATCAACACTATTTTTCAATTTGAATACAGGAGAAATATTTGAACACATATATTCTAAGCATGTTAAGAGATAATCCAATTATTCATATAATTAATACATTGGTACGTACAGCAATGCAGATCCCGACCAAACAGCTCACAGCGGAGCATCTGATCAAAGTACAGTAGAGCCTGTCATAAGCGGCCATTCATTTACTGAATATTTGGGTGATTGCTTAATACAGGACAAAAGCAATGCAGAATGCTTATACAGGAGCTTCCTGCATTAATTTTGACCTGCATTAAGCTACCACCCGCATTACAGTCCCATAATATGACCCCTTTTTCATGGCAGCTTAAGACATGCTCTACTGTATTATATACTCATTAACCCTTTCGGCGCCAAATTTCTAATTGTCGTCTGCAATCCAAGTTTGTTAAATCATTCATTAAAATTAGGAAATGAGATAAATAAATGCAAATTTCAAAGGAATAAAGCACATACATGTATATAGAAATAGAAATTGAGACAAATAGTGAAGTCCCTTATCAGATTCCGCCATGAAAGGCGGCGTCTGATATGGGACTGGACTATTTGTCGTAGTGCATTTATGCAGTGAAAGGGTTAACCGTGAAGTGTTCCCAAGATTTACCCATTCTATATCAGGCACTATCTTCTACAGTAGAACCTTTCTTAAGCGGCCATCAAAAAGAGGTCTAATTATGGATCTGTAAGGCAGGTGGTAGCTCATTTCGTTTCAATAATGCATTTAGATATATGAAGTCCTCTTGCACAATGCATTTTGATATATTAAACTGCCAGGGGCGTAAAATCGCCTTGTATAATGCGTATCGATATATCAGATTGCTAGGGACGTGAAGTCCTCTTGTATAATGCGTATCGATATATCAGATTCCTAGGGACGTGAAGTCCTCTTGTATAATGCGTATCGATATATCAGATTATTAGGGACATGAACTCCTCTTGTATAATGTATATCGATATTTCAGATTGCTTGGGGCGTGAAGTCCTCTTGTATAATGTACAATGTATATCGAAATAGCAGATTGCTAGGGGCGTAACGTCCTCTTGTACAATGTATATCGATATTGCAAATTTCTACGGCATGAAGTGCTCTTGTATACTGTACATGTATATCGATATATCAGATTGCTAGGGACGTGAAGTCCTCTTGTATAATGTCTATCGATAGTTCAGATTGCTTGGGACGTGAAGTCCTCTTGTATCTAAAATGTATATCGATTTATCAGATTGCTAGGGGCATGACGTCCTCTTATAAAATGCATATCGATATATCAGACTGCTAGGGGCGTGAACTCCCTCGTATAATGCATATACATATATCAGTCTGCTAGGGACATGATGTCCTCTTGTATTATGCATTTATCAGACTGTTCAGTATGCAATCTATTCTGTTCAGGACATGTTGCTATTAACAGAAGTGACAGCTGGGTCCACTATTCCCCCAAATCAAAAGCAGATTCATCAAAATACATGTACATGTATATATTTGTCAAGTTTTCTTTATTATTTCGCCGACAAATAATAAATAGTTGGTATTTTCATCGTTACCTCAACTTTCGTTTAAAGCACATAATCACATCATTAAACAATTGAGACCCTGATGAGGTGCCGAGAAAATCTGTGTCAAAATTGTTTGAAAATCTTTCCAGACTAAATATTTAAGTACATGTGGGTTATAAAGAGAAACAAGAGTACATTCGTTGGTTTAAACTTTACAGATACACTAGCTTGTATAATTAGGTTGTATAATTATGCCTAAGCATGTGACACCTCATCGTGAATTATATTTTGAACTAGAAAGCGTAGTGCATACCGTGGTATCGTACTGTACTTCCTGTTTTTAACCCTTTACTCCATGAATATTCATGTAAGAAACAACGACATCATGAATATTAATTACGCACCTTTATTTGTTGCTCTGATAGCTCAGCGCTCAACTCTCGAAATGATCGCGAAGAATTTGACTTGTAGCAGAAATTAACAGCATGCTTAGTAGAAATGCTGACCTCTTTAATCATTTCCCTGTTGAATATTGACGAAAGAGAAAAAAAGACCCCTAATATTAATTAGATTAATTTCTATAATGACATATGACGTCATATGCACACGTGATAATTTGGATCAATCAGAAACTGCAGACTCTATATTATACTTTAAGCAAAAAGAGCAGACCCTGAGTGAGTGAGTGAGTGAGTGAGTGAGTGAATGAGTGAGTGAGTGAGTGAGTGAGTCAGTGAGTCAGTCAGTCAGTCAGACAGACAGACCAGAGACATATACATACATGTTTATGTTTCTGGTCAAACGAGACTCCGAATTGCTCTAAGGTATCTAAGCTGGATGTTATCTGTTGGTATATACGAGCGTATTATTACATTGCACAAGGCTACTGTTCGTCTCCAGTGTGGTTATATAATTTCCATGTGAAAATGATTGTTCTTGACCTTTGTAAACACTAACATTTTGTCATACTTTGAAATTATCGTCCGCAAAGTAAGCAAGCAAGCAAGAAAGCTTGTCTGACACAGCTTGCTTGAAGCAAGCAAGTTGACAAGCAAATCAAAAGTCTGCATAAAATCTAAAAGCATGCTCTACTTTATTCAAACTCAGGTCAAATACCTGTAGTTGATATTCTGATTTGCACTTATGGAGATAAAATACGACCATTAATAGTGCAGAAAGTATTTTCTACCTGTGGAAATTGGTATATTCTAAAGGGTTTGAAGACATGTCTCGCAATTTCAATACAGACGAATTGTTGCCGTGTACTTCTACGAATGTGTAGTACATGTATTCTTTTATGAATGTGTAGTATTTTTCTATAAATGTGTAGTATTCTTCTATAGATATGTAGTATTTTTCTATAAATGTGTAGTAGTGTTCTTCTATAGATGTGTTATATAATTATATGAGTGTGCAGACTTCTTCTATAAATGTGTAGTATATTTCTATGAATATGAAGTATACTATTATGAATGTGTAATATACTTGTATAAATGTGTAGTAAAGTTGTATGGATATATTGTATACTTCGTGGAATGTGTAGTAGCCTACAGTTGTATGAATATGTAGCATGCTTCTGTGAATGTGTAGTGTACTTCAATGAATGTGTAGTTAACTTCTATGAAGCGCATGGACTACGAGTAAATTTCTGCATTTCTTTTTCCAGTAAGCAGCAAACTGCTGCTTTATAAACTCATATATATATATAACCCTTTCAGCGACAAATTTCTAATTGTCGTCTGCAATACAAATTGTGTTAACTCATTCGATACAATAGGGAAATGAGATAAATAAATGCGAATTTCAAAAGAATAAAGCACATATATAGAAATAGAGACTGAGACAAAAAGTGAAATCCCTGATCAGACGCCGCCTTGAAAAGGCGGCGTCTGATCTGTGACTGCACTATTTGTCGTGGTGCATTTATGCGACTTCGGCGGTGAAAGGGTTAGCTGAGCGATCACTATAGAGCGTTTATTTTTGAGAGTTTATTTTTGTCACTAATCATCTAGCCATTCTTGAAAAATGCGAGAGGAAAACTAACAAATGTTATATTTAGAAACACGACAGACCAATGAAAATAGTTATAGCCTCGCTACCATCCCTGTTTTTCTGACCACAACCTGGTATACCTACTAAGTTTTATTTATACCTCGATACCATATATGACTATGCTTGTTTACTTTCTGCTTTCTATTTCTCGCATATTCCAACTTTTGTTTTGAGCCAATGTCATACAAAAACTACAACTTTGTAACAAACCATTTAATAGTGGTAATTTATTTGATTCGTTCATTCGTTTTGTTGAATTTCCGCAGTTCTACTAGTCATTTTCCCACGGAGAAACAGGTTAGATTTGCCTATTACAAGTCAATTTTCCAGTTTTTTCCAGTTTAAACAGTTGAACTTCGATATCTCGAACAAGGATAATATTGTATCGAATTCGGATAACTCGTATAGCAGGATAACCAGAAACCAAATAATACCGGTTGATTTTTTTTTTACTGAAATCTCCTATAGGAGCTTTACTTTAGATCTGCATTAAGATGTGGACTTGAGAAATTGTCCAGATTAGAATTCGGATGACTCGAACTTCTGTTATTTCGAAATAATTTGTAAATTCCCTTGAAGTTCGAGATATTGAAGTTCATCTGTAGTGTATATGTTCAGAATAGAAAACAACAACAACATAATTTGTTTGTATGTTTGTTTGTATGTTTGTTTGGACTAGCTATAACTTTTTCGCTGCTTATGTACCATTTACAATTACCATTGCAAACGGGTTGGATTCAGATGAGACGCCGACAATTTCAACGTCTTACCAGGATCCAAACTGTTTGTTACTGTGATAATGTGTTTGAGAGACAAATGTAGCAGGTGACAAAATACCGGTATACAGACGACAACATTTGGCGGCGAAAGAGTTAACGGTAGTCATAAAGGGACAATCTACGCATGTAGACAGGTAGCTGCTTAATGCAGGATGAAAGTCATACAGAAAGCTCCTTTAGGCACTGTATCGCCTTCAGTCTGCATTAAGCTGCCACCTATCTGAAAGACTGGCCCTGATACCAGTTTTAAGGCCGGTTTAACCCTTTTCTCCATAAATACGCCTTTTTACGCATCTGTAAAATTTACCTGTTGAAACCATTGTGATAAATAGAGCATTTGCTCCTATAGGAGCAAATGTTCTATTTATCACAATAGTTTCAAACTACACAATTCTAAAATTTTCATTTAAAGAGGTTGAGTCTAAAAATAGCCTATGATGAAATGGGTTAAATGCGTTCTACTGCACTAAGTCTTATCGCAACGTCCAGCTAAATAACAAGTGGGGAAAGACGGAAGAGGGGATTCATTCCGTGCATGGAACAAATTGCCTTGTTCCGTGCATAGAAGAACACTCGGATAAAACCACCGACCTACAACACGCCAGCGGTTATAAAACATTACCGTATGATACGTAATTTTTATAATGACACATGAACACAGTGTTTGGTATTGGCAGAAGCCATAGACTCAAATATATATTATTCCGTAAGTAAACAGAGTTGACCCTTATCAGACGGCTACTACACGAAGCCGAGTTACTCGTCTTCTAATCTGGATCCAAGTCGTTGAAAAATACGCTTATTGCATCAAAATAATTTGAATACATGCAGACTGCATGAATTTATCCAGTTATATTCATCACCCTGTGTACATCCTCGGATAAAGTGCACTCAAATGCATCTTTGAATCATGTCTAAAGTTTTATTCATGCATAGAATCAAGAAATACTATCTAAGGCCTGAAATGAAGTCGAGTAGTTCGCTGTCTCAACGGGATCCATGAGGTTTGGTACTCTACCTAACTGTGTCGAGTAAACTCTCTGTCTAAACGGAATCCATGCTATTTGTTACTCTGAATGTGTCGAGACAGCATGGTACTCTGATTGTGTCGAGTAACTCGCTGTCACAACGGGATCAATATTGAATGGTACTCTGAATGTGTCTATAGACAGTATGATACTCTGAATGTATCTAGACAGCATGGTACTCTGATTGTGTGGAGTAACTCGCTGTCACAACGGGATTAATATTGAATGGTACTCTGAATGTGTCTAGACAACATGGTACTCTGATTGTTTCGAGACAGCATGGTACTCTGGATGTCTCGAGTAACACGCCGTCACAACGGAATCAATTTTGAATGGTTCTCTGAATATGTCTAGACATGGTACTCTGATTGTGTCGAGCTACTCGCTGTCTCAAGGGGACCCACGCTGTTTGTTACTCTGATTGTGTCGAGTCAGCATGGTACTTTGATTGTGCCGAGTAACTCGCTTTCACAACGGGATCCATACTGCTTGGTACTCTGAATGTGTCGGGTAACTCGCTCTCTCAACGGAATCTATGCTGATTGGTACTCTGAATGTGTCGACAAATCATAGTACTCTGATTGTGTCAAGTGTCTCGATGTCACAACGGGATCAGTGCTGCTTGGTACTCTGATTGTATCGATACAGCATGGTACTCTGATTGTGTAACGTGTCTCGCTGTCTCAACAGAATCCATGTTGTTTGGTACTCTGATTGTGTAGAGTAACTCGATGTCTCAGCGGGGTCCATTGTGTTTGGTTCGCTGAATTGAGTCTTACATGTACAGTAAAAGTCCTCTAAACCGGGATTCTAGTAGAGGAAAATTTAGATACCTTTAGGCTGGTGTCCGCTTAATGCAGGGTGAAAGACATACAGAAAGCTCCTTTCACCCTGCATCAAGCATCCACCTGTCCCCAAGACATGTATTGATTCTAAATTGAACTTCCAGTTTAGAGGGGTTTTACTGTTTATGAGGGGTTTTACTGTTTATGAATTGGAAGAAATGAATCAACAGTTTTCCGAAATTGAATTGGTAATTAACCTCTTGATTACTGAATAATTAATTAACACTTACTCCTCATTTTTGGAGTATTAAGTAAGCAAAAATTGTATGAAAAAAACATCAATGAAGAAAATGACCTTTTTATAACATACGGTGCAGGCCCTGAGCAAATACCTCCTTTTGGAGCCATTTGATCTGAGTCTGTACTGTTTGCAACGATCTTACACACTCGAACCCCCCCCCCCCCCCGCACATCAAAGGTTAAATTCGCTGAGCTTGGTTATGTTGTCAGATCTATCAAGTTCGTTTAGTGCAACTAAGTCACTGAAGTAACAGTCAAACAAGTGGCAGCCGGAAGTTTTAATTAAATATCGTGATAGTATTACTTTAATAAAGGCACGTACACGATTTAGTTTAACCGTAAAAGTACCTAGATGAAACAGAAAGTAGAATTAACTGAGGTGTGACTCGATAAGCCAATCAACTTTGTGCTGGACCGGGAACTATTTTTGTTTCTAAATATAGCGCGACAGTATTCTTCAGGAATCGTTAACAGACTATTAACAAGAACTACGATTTGTTTTAAGAACAAGTTTGACTAGTTGGAATATGCGGAAAAGGGAGTAAAAACCCTCTAAACCGGAGGTTCAAATTAGCATCAATGCCGTTCAGTAAGAAAGAGATTTCTTGGTGACTCTCACCGTGCATTCAGAATCCATTCCCTCCTAAACTGCTTTTAGACCCAACCTCTTTCAATAAATCTAATTAACCCCTTCCGTGCCACAATGACGGGTTTATATCACATGCAAACAGTTTGGATCCAGATGAGACGCCGAGTAACTCGGCGTCTCATCAGGATCCAAACTGTTTGACACTCTGTTAACTTTTTCATAAAGAAAATGGAAGAAGTGCACACACTTACACTAAAAATAAACGAAACTATGCCCAGCAGACGACAATGCTGGTACCGAAAGGGTTAAAAAGGAGGATTTACTCGACAAAAGGAACTTTCTAGAACTAT
The DNA here is from genome assembly GCA_963576725.1 of Azorinus chamasolen. Lineage (NCBI taxonomy): Eukaryota > Metazoa > Mollusca > Bivalvia > Cardiida > Solecurtidae > Azorinus > Azorinus chamasolen. The sequence goes on from OY755242.1 coordinate 60,015,564, forward strand.
ATAGGTTTGAAATCAATGTGATAAATAGAGCATTTGCTCCTATGGAGAAAATGCTCTATTTGCCACAATGGTTTAAAAACAATGACTTTTATAAAGGTGTCAAAAGCCACCCATAGGAGGACATGTGTCAAGCATCTAACTGTACCTAAATGACCTTAAACACTTTTTATTAAAATTCAGGTTTAGTATAATTATACTGTAATTCGACTTATTTTGTTTAAAATTATATTTGAACCATTTCCTAAACTAAGAGATGAACTTGCTGACAAATATTGTACACGTAGTAAAAAATTTACATATTCATTTTCACATTTGCCAATATTTTGTGACCACTTTTTTCTGAGAAACCCATGAATATTATTAAAATTATAGCCAATGTGCTCCAAATGTCATGTCTAAAGAACATTAGCACTTGTTGAACTTTATTAAGACAGGTTTTTCCGATTTGAAGCAGCATACAGCAACTAGTTCAGTATACATGTATTTACTTTCTGTTTCGTTTTGATATGTATACATTGTACAACACAGGGTACTTAAGTACCTGATGAATATTCATTTACTCCATGAATAATCATGTAAGAAATAATGACGTCATGAATATTAATCTTATTAATTGTTATAAAAGCACATGGACACAAGAATTTTCGGCCATGACAGAAACTGTAGAATTTTATATATATTATATCATAAGAGCAGATCCTGATCTGGGTCTACTTTGTTCGCAAAGGCGTAGAAAAACGCATTTATGGAGTTAAAATGTTAAATAAATAACTACTGTTTGAATATTTTGTCATAAGAACAAGGAAGTTTTGGTCATAGCAGAAGTTAAAGAAATGTACAAAATAAATATCTGTGTCATTTCATAAGCAAACAGAATATACCCAGATGAGAGGCTTCTACAGGAGCCGTCTCATGTGGGCCTGTTCTGTTTGTAAAGTTAATAGATGTTTCTATACAAAAGTAATGGGGATAAATAGTTTATTTACTGTAATGTTATTTGGGTGTATGTTAACGGTCACGGGAATTTCAGAGAACTACATGTAATTTAATAAATAATGTACGACATATCAGAACGTCTAACTCTGGATGCCATGAATTTTCATGTTAGAAATTAGACACAAGAAGCTTTTGCCATGACAACATCTTTAGAATCACATCTAAATTATAATCATAAGCAAACAGAGTAGACCCTGCTCAGACGGCTCCTGTAGGAGCCGTCTGATCTAGGTCTACTCTGTTTGTAAAGGCATAGAAAAGCATATTTATGGAGTAAAGGTTTAAGGTTAAGGAAGTTGTTATTTGTCATTTTGAAGTATATATACTAGCGTACTGTAGATGATTATAAAGTCACTGTGTACAGTTAACCCCTCTTTAACCACCACTGTATACCACAACTATGTCTGTAAATGCTGCATAGTTTATCACCTGCATTAAACACGTCTTCCAAGTGACCGTTGCATATAGGTTTTACTGTATATATATATATATGTATTGCTTGCTAGCGTAAGATTATTTTTTGTAGTTACATGTATATCGAGAAACGGAGAGGTTACTTTAACTATTCACTCCATAAATACGCATTTCTACGTCTTTTCAAACTGAGTAGACCCAGATCAGACGGTCCCTGTAGGAGTGGTCTGATCAGGGTCTGCCCTGTTTGCTTATGCTATAATATAGATATGATTGCACAGTTTCTGCTATGACTAAAATTCCTTTGTCCATGTGCTATCGTAACAATCAATCTAATTAATATTCATGATATCCTTGTTTCTTACATAATTATTCATGGAGTAAATGATTAACCCTTTCAATGCGTGAAACCAGTTACTTATGTCATTTGCAAGCAGTATAAATCCAGATGGGAGGCCTCCTGAGTCTATCCTGTTTGCAAAGACATAGAAAAGCGTATAAATATATGGAGTAAAGGGTTAAGGAAGTTGTTATTTGTCACTCTGATGTATGCTGTAGATGATGATGGAATCGCTGTATAGATTCTACTCTTAAAACCTTCTCTGGCCACCAATGTACAGAGATACCTGTAAGAGTTTCATAAGGTACCACCTGCATCAAAGACGTCTTACAAGTGACCTTTATAAAGAGATTTTGGTATACAGTAGAACCCCTCTAAACCGGACGTTATATTCAATATAAATATCGGTCTTGCAGACAGGTGGCGGCTTAATGCAGGGTAAAAGTCATATTTTTACCCTGCATTAAGCAGCCACCTGCCTAAAAGTATCTTAATTCTTCTCTACTAGAAGTCCGGTTTAGAGAGGTTTTGCTTTACATATGTATTGCCTGCCATCATAAGATTGTTTCTAGTTTATTTTTTAAAAAAATGAGAAATTACTTTAACCCTTTACTCCATAAATACGCCTTTCTACACCTTTACAAAAAGAGTAGACTCTGACCAGATGGCTCCTGAAGGGTCTGCTCTGTTTGCTTATGATATAATATAGATATGATTTTACACTTTCTGCCATGGCCAAATTTTCCCATGTCCGTTTGCTGTTATAACAATTAATATAATTAATACTCATGCTATCATTGTTTCTTACATAAATATTCATGGAGTAAAGGGTCCGGTGATACCCTGTGCAAATGGCAAACAGATGACATGCCGAGAAGTGACTTAGCGCTCATCTGGATATCACCTGTGTGACGCTCTTTAATATTTATTAGAATAAATCTGCTTTTAGAACCGAAGAGAAGGCGACTCGTGTGCGTTTATAAAGCTTTAAGAAGAGGCTACATCAGCTGTATGCTTGAAATATAGACGTCTAAGGTACATATACCCCCACATCTTACACTGCATTATAATTCTTGATGAAATATTTGGAGCCACATTTACCATTATATTATTGGGCACATTTCACATTAACTACAAAGTCAATAATCAATCATCCATCACCATGAATTGATAAATTCCATCACCATAATCATAATCATCATAATCACCATCATCATCATCATCATCATCATCATCATCATCATCATCATCATCATCATCATCATCATCATCACCATCGGCGGCGGCAGCGTCATCGTCGTGGTGGTCGTGATAGTCATTATCATCAGCGACAAAATAATTCGACATCGTCATTACGTTTTATACAGCAACGTGAACCTGCTGCTGTAGTAGCAACACTGCACCGGGAAAGTACCCCAGCGCATTTAACATCCGGGTTATTTTAGTGTTTTACTTATCAATTAAAATCCGTTGAAAAGAAAGTCATGTTATGTTTACGCACGCATCTTTTAATTCTTGGTGGCGTTTCTATAGTTATGGGTTTCCATCATAGGTTTCTCTTTCGTGTTTTAATTTATTAATTTTTCACAAACGCTCACAGGTCGGTATTTCAGTAATGACGACTTGATAAAGGTTAACACATTCTCTCATATTCACGACTTTTGACAACTCTGTAATAGTCACTTTTTGAAACCATTGTGATAAATAGAGCATTTGCTCCTATGGGAGCAAGTGCTCTATTTATCACAATGGTTTCCAACTACAAAATTCTGAATCTTTCCTTTTCTCTAGTTAATGCTCCTTTTCGGTAGATTTATTCAAAGAGACTGTATCTAAAAATAGCCTATGAGGGAATGGGTTAACTCATTGGCTGTAGTTACTCTAGTGAACAGATTGGATCAAGGGGTTACTCGACGTCTCATGGACGCCCTAGTGTTTTTGGGAGAAATAGAACGTTAACTCATCTCACACTCGAGCGACTTTTCAGTATGTCAAACGTGAAACTAAAAGAGGAAATCACAAAAAGCAGACAACAGTAGCCGGAAGTGATAACATACGATCTAGGTGCAGTAAATCTACCGATAATTGGAAAATTTAGTATAGAAACAATTAGAAACTTTTAGGCAGGCGCCTGCTTTATGCAGGGTGAAAGGCATGACGTTCACCCTGCATTAAGCTGCCACTTGTGAGTGTACATATAACCGAGTTAAAGTTTAACTGTATACATAAGCGCATACTTTAATTTGATATTTGCCCGCCGCAGGAGATTCAATGATTGCCTTTCGTGACAAACGGTTTGGATCCAGGTGAGACACCGAGGCATTCAATCTGTTATCAGTAGCCACGCTGTATGACACTGGGGTTTTTATGCTTGAAGAAACAAGGCAATACAACTCGTGTTTTTTACCCTTTACTCCATGAATATTCATGTCAGAAATAATGACATAATGAATATTAGATTATTTTTAAAATGGCACACGAACACAGGAATTGTAAAATCAGACTTTAATTAATTCACTTTAATTAATTAATTCACATGCAAACACAGCAGACCCTGATCAGACGCCTCCTATAGGAGCCGTCTGATCTGGGTCTTCTCTGTTTGCAAAGGCGTATTTATGGAGTAATGTATGAAGCAAGTCAGGGATTGGACGGACAAATATATTACTCAAAACCCTGAATATGTAATCTATAGATACAGTAAACCCTCATTACAACGGAGGTGTTTGTTACCAGACATTTTGCTGGTATAGCGAGGTTTCCGTTATAACGAGTTTGGATATGAAAGGAACCATATGGCCAATTTAAACAAGTACCAACCGGTGAACGCGTAATGCAGAACACAAGAAGTGCAAAAAGCTCTTATTGTTATACCAGCAAAATGTCTGGAAACGAACACCTCCGTTGTAATGATAGTTCGCTGTATTAATTAGAAAATTAAACGAGACTTACCTGTAAATTGAAGTTTGATCGAGATTACATCTACAAACTGGGGACTCAGTTATAAATAAAAAGTAATCCAGGATTCAAAGTGCTTAACACTCGAATTGCATATTTGAAGAAAAGGATATTATTGTTTATGTTTTGAAATAAAAAAGCCTGTTTGTTTTGAGCTAACGTTTACTGAACACTCTAAAGGTTAACGATAATTGCATTTCAAAATGGTATACACAATTTATTGACAGTACGACTATACGTGTACAGTAACATCCCTCTGAACCGGAAGATAAAATAAGCTTAATGGTGCCTGCAGCTTAGTGCATGTTGAAAGTCATGCAAACAGTTCTTTTGGGACATTTCTGCACGAATTTCACTTCGCATTAAGCAGTCACCTGACTTGTTCTTTATAAAAAAACCCATTCCTATTCAACCCATTCAAAATGTTTTAGCTTTAGCGGATATGTATAAAATAAAATGAATTGTTAATTCGAAGAAGAACTGGAAAGGTAATTTATACTCGGAAAGTCATACTCACACAGGGGCCTCCGTTGCCGAGAAGTTATGGTCTTCGACTGACCATCGTTTAGCCTCTCATCGTTGTGGTTCGAATCCCGGCCTTGGTATTTGGAGTTTTCATGTGTGGTGCTATGCTGTTGTTCTGTGCACGAATTTTTTTCCATGCATTGAAAAAACCTCTGGTGGCCACTTGTAATTAGCTGGACGGGGCGATATTGCTTAAATAATGTTAACCTTTCCCTCTTATAAACGCATTTTCACGCATTTGCAAACAGAGTAGACCCAGATCAGATGGCTCCTTAAGGAGCCATCTGATCAAGATCTGCTCTGTTTGCTAATATAATTTGATAAGTCTGTTTCTTTAGTTTCTTAAATGGCTTCAATGTTCTAACTTCCATATTTCATTACAACTACATTTATTTTGTTAATGAATTTTCAGTAGGTATTGAAAACTGGAATAAATATAGAACAGTGAAAGGGTTAAAGCATATTTTTTAAGTCGTGATGTGACTGAAATATTGTTAAAGTGACGTAAAGCCCCGATAAAAAAAACCCTCTCACATGACCGCCTGATTTAACCATAGGCTTTTCCTACGTGTGTATATCATATCGATATCAGCGGGCTATGCCATTATTGACACAACTGCATATAAACTTCTTGATCCTCTATTTACTTGATTAAACTCAATGGAATGTTAATTTGTCTGAATATTAATGAGTATTTTTAGATCTAGTACGTTACCTTTTGTATCCGGATTTAAATTTCTTTGAAAGAATATAATATTTTGATGTTTCATAACCACGTGCCTATGGCAATTCCGGGTGTTGAAAGGACGTAGGTCGTGAGAAAACTAGGGCATTTGTGTTATTCATAAATATACCGCTATATACGCGATGGTCTAAATTTAGATTCACCCAGAGATACCCGCAGTGATTATACATATAAATACGCGTAATACTGTCAGCCTACAGACATATCTTAAACTGAAGACTCCTCTCCACACGCTACGGTCATAACTAGGTCGAAATACAATACAACAAGTAAGGCTATTCAACAAATTCGTTTTATTAATAATAATAATGCATTATTATTATTATTAATATTATTATTAACAGTAATATTAATTATACTAATAATTATTAATATTATTTATCATTATATTATTATTAATAATAATGATAATAATAACAATAATAATAGTAGTAGTAATAATAATAATAATAATAATAATAATTATAATAATTATAATAATAAGATAATTAACGATACCAATATATATATGTAATTAATGATAAGCACAAAACACGCTGATTAATGTTTGTCTTTGTTTGTGTCGCCCTTTTGTAGAGGCCACCTTTAGGATCTCAAACGATTTCAATATAAAAATACATGAGAAATAGATAAAAGACAACATGAAATTACAAAAGAGCAGCACAAATAGCAATACAGATATGTAAACAGTATAAGAAATAAGACTTACGAAAAAAGTGTCTCTAACTATGAAAGTCATAATAAATCATTACGAATGCATATAATATTATAGACTAAACCATGGGGGAAAATGGCCGAGGGTCTGCAGTTTCTTGGGTATTTATTTATTTATAGCATTAGACGTTTCTAAACGGTACACACCAGCGGTTACAGTATTTAGGACAATTGCTACCATTCGCAAGGTCGAAATTGTCACACATTCTAGCTAAATTCGTACGACATTCTAACATATGATGATCTCAACATGCTCATATAGGAGCTTTCTGTAGTACTTTTTGCCTGTACCTAGCCACCACCTGCCTTACAGACCCATGATTAGACCTCGTTTTGATGGCTGCTTAAGACCTGTTCTACTGTATAGTTGTTCTAAAATACAGCTGGAGTCTTAGTGCAGATCGAAAATGAGATGTAAATTCATATAGGGTGCCATATGTTTGGTATTGCGTCTATCTAATAATATCAGGGTTAGACTTTTTTAGTGGCCATTGTTGAGAGACTTAACCGTTATCACTCACCCCGGTTACTCAAAATTGACAATTGCAAAATACCCGAAACAATGATAATTAATTCAAATGACTGTTATTTACTATACACAATGAATGATCAGTAATGTTCAATCATTTGACAGAACTGTACATCAGGGTCGCATTTTTGCTCTACTATGCTCTATAATATCGAAATTAGCGATCATTCATTTTGGTTATACGTGAAATATGCATCTTAAGCATAAAACATGTTTTATCAATGTTATAGTTTATGATACATTATATAGGTATTACTGTATAGAAAATTCCATACAATGCCATTAACTTTATTCAGTTTATATCATTCATGTTAAATAGTTTATGACTAATTGTGTACATTTATCTGTTTTAGGTTCGAAGATGAAACAATTATCCGCTCGCTGTTTGCTAGACCAGGAATTTGTTATTTCTGGTCCGGACTTCTATAATTCAACTGTCCTTTGCGATACACAAGATTCATACATGGCGAGTCATACCAGTCGCAGTATTTGGAGTAGAATGATCTATCCAGATGAAATCCAAGTCGAAGGCGAACTACAAGACGGCATTACAGGTAGAAGAACACCTTTAGAAAAAATGGACAGCATTTGTACTCAGTTTAGTTCATTCAGTATAGAAGAAATGCAAGATGAACCCGAAACGGACAATGACGATATAAGTATTGATGGACCTGAGGGTATTTTGGCCAACGATGCAAAACGTGTCTATAGGCAGGACACAGACGGAGATACATTTCTGCACGTCGCTATTATTCTTCAAAATATGCAAGACGCTATGGCATGTATAGACATTGCACCCAGTTCTGACTATCTAGTCATTCAGAACAAATTGTTCCAATCTCCATTACACCTGTCCGTCTTGACAAATCTACCCAAAGTAGCAAGGAGGCTGGTCGTGGGTGGGGCAGATATCAAATCACGTGACAAAGACGGAAACACGCCCCTTCACGTGGCGTGTCGTGAAGGATATTCAGACATTGTAGATGCTATTTTGGAGATTGTAAGAGATGAAGAAAAAAGTTTAAACAAGTATAATGTACAATACCAAGACGTGCGTCAAGCAATTGAAATACCTAACTATGAAGGACTACCATGCGTGCATTTAGCAGCTCTTAAATGTCATTTTAATTTGGTTTCAAAACTAATAGGGAAAGGTGCGGATGTCAATTCCTTCGACCGAAAGTCTGGACACACCTTGTTACACAAAGCCGCCGCCAATGGTGACGTGGACTTTGTAAAAATGTTGTTGAGTGTACCGAGCTGCGACGTTAATGCTAGGGCGTTTGATGATAAGACTCCCTTTGATATTGCACGAGACAGGGGTTATCATGAAATAACATATCTGCTTGCATCTGAGTGTACTCGACGAGCGGCGTCGGGAGAGACATACGATCATTAACCCCGTGCCTGTCCAATATGCATGCCAGAAATAATGACATCATGAATATTTGATAGCGGAATCTTTATAAGCTAAACTTTTCAAGGAAATTTGTTGTTTGACAATAATCTGTAAAATCAGATCCATATCTTGTTAACAGAGTTAACAGAGCAGACCCTGATCAGACAGCTCCTATAGGAGCCGTCTGATCTGGGTCTACTCTGTTTGCAAATGCGTGCAAATGCCTTTATATGACGGAAAGGGTTAAGTTGTCAGTTTTATTAGACTACTGTTCATATATAACGTTTACCTGATGAATGTCTATGTAAAAACAATGATATCATGCATATTTATCAGCTGAAGTTTTATAATGGTATATGGATTTTGACGTTTTTGTGATGGTAGATATTGTAGATTCAGATCTATATAATTCAAAACGCAAACAGAGCAGACCCTGGTCAAACAGTATTATCTGGGTCTACCTTGTTAGCAAATGTATCAAAGACGTAAAAATGTACAGGATTAATATACAGTAAAACCTCTCAAGTATTTTGTGTTAAAGGCAGGTGACTGTTTAAAGCAAGCTGAAGGTCCTATAGGAGCGTTCTGTTTTACTTTCACCTTGCTTTGAGCAGCCACCTGCCCTAAACATCAACTAATTAACACAATTTAGTGGCCGTTATAGAGAGGTTTTCCTGTAACATATAGCCAGAAGTGTATGTCAATTATACTAGTACAGTGGAACCTGTCTAAGGCGGCTATCAAAAAGTGTCTAGGTATGGGTATGTAAGACAGGTAGTAGCATAATGCAGTTAAAACTTAATACATTAAGCTCTTATAGGAGAGTGTGCCCTGCATTAAGCAACAACCTTCTTTTTAAGATTCCTGTATCAAATAAATATAAGGTTGTTTATGCCAGGTTCTACTGTATTGCGTAGGGAATTAAAACTTTTCAAAAGGGCATAGCATATAAGCATTTGTTATTGAAGTTATGGGAATAACTGTGCATCAAGCTGCAGATATATGTAAAACAAATGCTGTTTAGGAAAAACAACAAGAATTTTGCAAGGACATTCCAAGGACGGGGAAATCTGGCGGGAAACTAGCTTATGACATATACAGTAAATTGCGAGTTTCCGCCAGATTCTCCACACTTTTAGATCAATTGACGAGACATAACATTGAAAAGCAAACTATTGATATGTATATTATCATACAGTCTTACGTAATAGCTAGTATTTATTGCGAGAAAGAAAAAAACAACAACCAAGAAGCAATATTAAGCGTAGCCCTTTTCTCTGTAAATTCGCCTTTTTACACATTTTCAAACCAAGTAGACCCGGACCAGACGGTTCCTGTATGAGCCTTCTAGGCAGGCTTTGCTCTGTCTGCTCGTAGACTAATATAAATATGTTTCTTTATCTTTATGCCATGATACAAAATTGTATAAAATTCAGTTACTAATATTCCTGATATCATCATTTATAGCATGGTTATTTATGGAGAAAAGGGTGAACATTATTGGGACTTGCTGTATTTTGTTTCGGAAAACGGACCCTATATATGCATCAAACTTACCTAAATGTGCTACGCATTTAACCGTATAAGCTAATAAATATTCATGAGCGGTCAGTATGGTATAATAATAGACTATGTGTTTTCCACGATCAATATCCATATGATTGATGGAAGTAGGATTGCATCTCATCAAATTAAATAGTAAGAATAATCTGGGTTATTGAGTCCTGCAATCAGGTAGTCATAATGAGTTATTATGTATTTAATATTATTTATATATTAGTTACCTGTGTTGTTGAAATTAATAAAGGTATATAAAACATACCATAACATGACTTCTCATTAACCCATTACATCATAGGCTATTTTTAGATACAACCTCTTTGAACAGATCTACCAAAAAGGAGCATTAACTAGAGAAAAGGAAACTTTTAGACTTTTGTAGTTTGAAACCATTGTGATAAATAGAGCATTTGCTCCTGAGATCTGAAAGATACAGTAGAACCGGTATTAAGCGGCCATCAAACAGAGCTCTAAATATTGGTCTGTATGGCAGGTGGTAGCTTAATGCAGGGCAAATATAATACAAAAAGCTCCTATAGGAGCTTTCTGTGTTGATTTTGCCCTGCATTAAACAACCACCTGCTATTAAGACTCATGTGTTCATTAGAAAAAAATGAACGCTTAAGACAAATTATTATGTAAGCTAACACAGCAACATGACTGTTTGCATCTAGTCAGTCGTGATCTGGGTCTACTCTACTCTGCAATGGCGCAAAACGTGGAATTATCAAGCAGTAGAAAGTCTCTAAAGCGACCACTTGATGCATAAGTATAGATTTTTTTCAACAGTTGGTTGCTCAAGCCTTTACTTCATGAATATTAATGTAAGAAATGATGACGCCATGGATATTAATTAGATTACTTGTTAAAATAGCCCATGGACAAATGAATGTTTTGCCATGGCAGAACTGTAGACTCTTATCTATATTATATCATCAGCAATCACGGCAGATCTTGATCTGGGTCTACTCTATTTGCAAAGGCGTATTTACGGAGTAAAGGGTAAATGCTATATTATATCATAAGCAAACAGTGCAGATCCTGAACAGACGGCTCCTATAGGAGCTGTTTGATCTGGGTCTACTCGGTTTGCAAAGGCGTAGAAAATCGTGTTTATATGGGGTAAACGGTTAAATATTGTATACTATGGTTAGATGTCGCACTCATGAACTGGACGCACACTGCTTGTATAGTTCAAACACCTGTTCTCGTAATGTTAGTAAATCATACATTTTTAAAAAATGAATCGCAGTCTGAAGTCTGATATGAGGACTAGATGCATGTAAGATGCGTATTTAGTAAAGGTTCGATTCCTCCAAAATTTATAATACAGAACTGTTCTAAAATATATCACCTCGCATATCTAGAATCGATGCAGATCAAAAGGGATGATGAAAGTTCCTACGGGAGCTTTCAGCATCATGTTGGACCTGCATTAAGCTGTGAACTTGAGAAATTGTCCAGATTAGAAATAGGATAACTCGAACCTCTGTTATCTCGAATGAATTAATGAAGTTCGAGATATTGAATTTCATCTGTATCTCATTTTCCAGCCAAACCCTCTCCTCGTTGTACTCTTTAAAGATCAGAAAATAAAGAACAGACACAAAGAAATACACTGTAAATGTTTTTGTTTTGTTTATTATGTTTTTATTTCTATTTCATATCTTATATTTTCTTTAATTTCTGCTTTAGTATGTATAAATGTTTTAATTGTAAAGCACTTTTGAACGTATTTAGATATGAAAAGAGTGCTATATAAATATGGTATAATAATAATAATAATAATAATAATAATAATAAAGAAATATACAGATTATATGATTTTAATACGGTAATTGAAATATGAATAACATATTCAAAAATCTGTTAACAATAATCTTATGAACAAAATGACAATGTTTAACGTATACAACAGTACACGTATATGTAGAACGTTGTTTTCTCTGTGATATTGACTAATACGTATATGTAGAACGTTGTTTTCTCTGTGATATTGACTAATACGTATATGTAGAACGTTGTTTTCTCTGTGATAATGACTAACATGTATATGTTGAACGTAGTTTTCTATGTGATAAGACTAACATGTAACACATAAAGAAACTTACATTGTCATTGAGAAACAGTTTGCATACATTATAAATGAGAAAGTAAATTACAGTAAAAATCCTTTAACCCTTTACTTGTTCTATGTTTATTCCAAATTTCAATATCGACTGAATATTCATGGACAAAATAGTTATAATGAAATATGGAAGGTGTAGCATTTTAGTGATTTTAGAAAGCAAAGAAACAACTATTCTAAATTCCATTAGCAAACAGCAGACCCTGATCAGACGGCTCATATAGGACCCGTCTGATCTGGGTCTACTCTGTTTGCAAATACGTGAATACACGTTTGTATGAAGGAAATAGTTAATGCGATCTCCAAATGAGCCAGTGAAATCACAGTAAACAGTAAAACAGGTCCAATCCCGGGTCCTAGAGACATGTGGTAGCTTAATGCAGGATGAAAGTTATGCAGAGCGCTCATACAGGATCTTTCTGCAAAACTTTCGCCCTACATTAAGCAGTCACCTACTTTTATAACATCTACTTCAAATGGTCGCTTTTGACGGACTCTATTGTACAACTGGCTTGGAGAAAGGGTCATTCAGACGGTGCACCCAATGGTCATAAATAAATATATTCGAAAACAATAGCATAAAAAGGAAATAACAATATAAAATATGCATAATCACAAATTATCCAGTACATGTATAATATCACATACCCGTTTAATCATATTATACCCGTATACAGATGCTGTTAGTTATATTTCAGAAACCAATGGCATTTGTTCCTATTGTTTCTAAACATGTATACTTCACAACAGAACTTTTAAAACATGTATAACATAAAATTTGTAAAGCATGGTGAATAAAGAGGTAGATTAGAGTAAATCTGGTTAAATACGAAAGACTTAGAAATCTGAAACTCAGATAACTCGAACTTCGAAAAAATCGAAGTAAATGTCCGGACATTCTAAAACTGACAATACAAAACTGTTTTAAAATGTATAACTATGCATCTGGTAAAATACAGTTTGACTTAGAAATCTGAAAAACTCAGATAACTCGAACTTCGAAATAACTCGAAGTAAAACTCCGGACCTTCTAAAATTGACAATACAAAACTGTTCTAAAATGTATAACTATTCATATCTAGAAACACGTGTGACAGCTTAATGCAGGTCGAAAGTAATGCGGTGCATTTAGTTTTCACCGATGATAAAATATTTCTACATGACTTTCACCCTGCATAAGCAGCCGCCAGTATAAAAAGTTCTTAATTCTTCATATCTTAAACTTTAAACTATCGAGTTTTCACTGTATGCCCTTTCATTCACAAAATTGCAATATCTGTAATTCTATTATACCGAACATATGGCTATCTTAATTGAGTAAAATTCTCATCATTAGTCATTATTAACTACTATCCCTGACCAAAACACCGCCGATGAATACGATTCAGACAGACTTTCAACATAAATACTCTCGGGAAAGTGTTCTTCTCCTACTTTATTTATTCGGTTATTTATTTATTATTTGGTTAATATTCGTGTAGGTCGTAGGCTCAATTTGTAGTAATAGTATCGACATTTATATCCATGCTCTGTTCCGATCTTGTTGGATAGATGTGATATAGTTATGATTGGATTTGGTCATTTTGCGTGGTTTTATGATTTTCCATGAATTCAAAAATATGAGAGCGGTAGCTCATCCAGTCAAATCGCTGTTAGTTCTTTGGTATATCCGCAGTGTAACTACTTCTCTCTGGCGACAGTGTGGTCAATAGTTTATGATGCCACTCTTATCAAGTAGACTCGTGGCACAGTTCAAGTGGTTTTACTACATATTGCATAGAGAAACACGCAAGTGAGTTATATTATTTTCCTGGTAATTAAGGACGGAAACATCTCGAATCAGGTCATAGTGCATTGTCGCGTCATAAAAACGAACATCAAATGTAATGTCTCCACGGGAAGTTGCTTCTGAATCAAAGGTCTGAATAAGATGCGTAACTTAAAACATTTAAAAAATAACTTTTTTTTATTGATCCATCAAACCCTACACTGTGACCACTCTGTCTTCGAGACGATTCTAAAGAGTGGTCTTAGTGTCAGACTATATCAGACCCAATATGAGCCGTCTGGTCTGTGTCTACTCTGTTTGCAAATGCGTGAAATGGCGTTTATATGACGGGATGGATTAAATACCCTCCATATCTATTTCATCTGCAGCTATCGCTCCAGCCGCTGCTAGTTCAAATGTAATCCTCGCATGACCTCGATCCCGTGCCAGGTCAAATGGCGTCAAGTTATTATAAGTCTGCGCATTGATGTTGCATGTCTTATACGTCAATAAGAGTTTAACGAGTGCTATATTGCCGTCAACACACGCATGATGAAGAAGAGTTCTTCCTGATTTTAAATCCCTGAGATTGATGTTAGCAAACTTTTCCAACAGAACTTTCACAATATCTAGATGTCTGTTTGAAGCTGCTAGGTGCAGACAGCTAAACCCGTCAAAATTCATTTTTCCTAGATCTTGTGGAATTCTTTGATATGGTATATCGTACACGTTCTGTTTTGTTTCAAGATATCGTACAGGTTCTAGTAAAGTACGCACGATCTCTGTGTATCCTTCCCGGCATGCAATGTGCAATGACGTATTCCCTTCCCTGTCATATGACATAATATCTGCACCACCAACAGCTAGACGTCTGACAACACGGGCTTGTTTTGTAAGAACAGCAAGATGTAACGGTGTCTGTCTTAAGTGGTTCCTAATATTCAGAGAAGTCGGTGACGGACTTAAGTTTATAAATTCCTTAGCCATGTTTTCATTGAGAATCAAAATGGCGGTATGTAGAAGTGTGTCACCCTCCTGGTCTTGAGTGTACACATATTTAGAAACTAACAAGTGTTCTTGAAGTTCAACAAAACATTGGTTCTGTTGTGAATCATTTTGTTCACATGTTCTGTCCACATTTTGTAAACGTTCGCACTGATGACCATCGGCATTAGATGTGGGGTATTCACTGAAATAACTGCATCGAGGCATCTCCTTCTTCCGGGCAAGTTGTGGATTACTAACTATTGGAAAACGTTCATGATCAGGCAATGGTTGCACATCAAACCCCATCATGTTCAGTTACCCCTTGTTCACGATGAATCACTCCTGTTGTCTCTAGATCTTGTTAACGATGGAGATACCTTGATAGTGTTCCGGCTCGTTGTTCTTTTCTTCTAACTGAAGAAAACAAAATGGAGAATCATTCATTGAAAATAGAATTGTTCTGAGATCTATAAGAGACTGTCTAAATAATGACCCCATCAGCGAGTATCATATCCACAAAACACGTCTATTTTGTTTTCATACCCATGGACAGAAAAAAACGTTTTCACATATGTGCAAACATAGCAGATCTAGACCAGACGGAGCATGTGGGAGCCGTCTGATCTGGGTCTGTTCTGTTTACGAATAGGATCTTAAGAGATCTTACTCTACACTTTCTATCTACCAATACCAATAATTCATATGTACATATGCCGTTATAAAACATAATTTAATAAATAGTCATGATGTCATTTTTTCTTAAATGAATGTTCAACAAGGAAAGGGTTAACCCTTTACTCCATGTATATTTATGAAAAAGAAATAATGACGTCATGAATACTAGTTAGATTAGTTATTATATATAGCACATTGGCACAGAAATATTTGTCTAAGAAAGAAACTGTAGAATCATATCTATATCATATCATAAGCAAACAGAGCAGATCCTGATCAGACGGCTCTTATAGGAGCCGTCTGATCTGGATCTACTCTGTTTGCAAAGGGGTAGAAAGACGTATCTATGGAGTAAAGGGTTAAGATAATGCAATAGCGTTCGTCGTCTCATATAGATCCAAACAGTTTGTAAAGATCATTACATATTTGCCAGTGTTGAATATATTAACCCTTTGCCTGCTAAACACGACCAGGCTTGTATTTTCAAACAGCATGGATCCAGATGAGATGCCGAGAAACTCGGCGTCTCATCTTGATCCAAGCTGTTTGACATTCGGTCAATGGTTTCTCAAAAGCTTGAGCGAGTCGAAGGCACGTGAAAATTTGTAACAGATCGGTATTGAAGCAGAGCTCATTTCATAGCAGGCTAAGAATTAGGACTTGTTTGTACCACCCTTGAACCCTTAACTCCATGAATATTCATGAGAGAAATAATGACATCATGAATATTAATAAGATTATTTCTTCTAAAGGTACATAAATACATGGGACTTATAGGTAGAAACAGTAGTATCATATTTATATAATTCCGTAAACAAACAGAGCAGACCGTGGTCAGACGGCTCTTCCAGGAGCCGTCTTACCTGGGTCTACTCTCTTTGCAAAGGCGTAGAAA
Organism: Azorinus chamasolen; assembly: GCA_963576725.1. Classification (NCBI taxonomy): domain Eukaryota; kingdom Metazoa; phylum Mollusca; class Bivalvia; order Cardiida; family Solecurtidae; genus Azorinus; species Azorinus chamasolen. The sequence goes on from OY755242.1 coordinate 60,032,197, forward strand.
GGCGTATTAAAGGAGTAAAGGGTAAAATCAATCTAGAGGTGGCGCCAAGTCCTAAGCTGTATTTTTAAGCTGCAATATCATCTTTTCTTCTTCCACTTCAAATTTTAAATAAAATTACTCAACCAGAGTGCCACTCAGCATCTCAGCTCGGTGAAAACTGTTTACAAAGGGTTAAACGGATGTGCCCACAGAAGGTAAAACACAATAGTTGCACTTAGCGCTTTGAATAGTCATGTAAGACATATTTACATCATGTATACATGTATACATTAGCTGATTTTCCTTTTTATAATAACATAATTGTAATACACATGAATGTTTGGTATTGGTAAAAACTATACAATTAGCTCTATTATAATTTCACAAGCAAACAGAGTAGACCCTGATCAGACGGCTCCTGATCCGGGTCTACTCTGTTTGCAAAGGCACGGATATGCGAAGGAAATGGTTAACCGCGAACTAGGATTACTGTATCACAATATCAAGCTGTTTGTATATACACGGTTATTTCCCTTTCATTATAAATTATCTAGTACGTACATGTAATTAAGACCCATCTATGGAGTCTTGGAAATATTTATGCGTGAAATTCAACGAAACCTCCACTTCGTATTCAAAAGGCTCGATGATTTCCAGTCACAGCTCTATCTAGGTTACAATCAAAGTGTTTTGATTTCTCACATATGATTGGATTTTAAGTCGACGGTTCAAAACCTGCTTAAAATAAATGTACATTAATTTTGATAACGAAAATAGTCTTCCGCTTAATCATCGCCCTCTGGTTTTTAAATATGTTCCGATTTGCTTTGATTTTGTTGTTTTTCTAATCTGTATTCCTGTTAGGGAAAGTCTGAATTCTGATGAAATTCCGATTTATTCGGGGTCTTATTAAAAGTCATGCTGTTTCAAAATAAAGTTCAAGGTTTAACCCTTTCCGCGCCAACTTTCTAATTGTCGTCTCCAATCCAAGATTGTAAAATCATTCAGTAAAGTTAGGAAATTAGACAGATAAATGCAAAATTCAAAGGAATAAAACACAGATATAGAAATAGAGATTAAGACAAAAAGTGAAGTCCCAAATCAGACGCCGCCTTTTCTGTATGCTTATAATATGATGTAGATATGATTTTACAAGTTCTGTGTCCATGTGCTGTTATAGCAAATTAATCTAATTAATATTCATGGCGTCATTATGTTTTACACGAATATTCATGGGAAAGGGTTAAGAAAAAGTTAAAAAAGGTTTAAGAAATAGACGAAATAATACGACTATAGTTGAACCTGTCTTAAGCGACTATCTAGAAGAGGTCTAATTATGGGTCTGTAAGACAAGTGGTAGCTTAATGCAGGGCAAAAGTAATACAGGAAGCTCCTATAGGAGCTTGCTGCAGTACTATTGTCCTGAATTAAGCAGCCGCTTGCTTTTTAAAGACTCCTATGTTCAATAAATGAATGTTCACTTAACACTTTCAACAGTATCTTTTTGACAAATGTCATCTTTGAAAAGATGTCAAACCATTAAAACTAATATAAATCTCACACAGGATTTCAACATTCAAATATACATGCATATATTTGTTCGCTCAACTGAAAAATAAATAATTTATATTTCTTGTTATTTTCGAATTATCAACAGTGCTTGAAATTCACATACCGGTAGTAGGCATATTACCAATCGTCTAAAATTCGATGTTAAAGTTTAAGACAGCTCTAGATTTAAATGATAATGTGTCTACATTCAAAACCAACTGTCCGTTTTGAATAGATGTGTAGTCAATATATACTCCACCCTCTAGCTGTAGTCTGTCTATATAATTATACTACCTTGCAGTCTGTTTTTAAAATATGTAGGTAATGATCTAAATATAGAAACCCGTGACATAGTTTTTCCCCATTGGAAGTTTTTTTCTTCTTCAAAGTAAGCTGTGGGTTATGTGATGAATATTGCACGGTCTGTATAACCGGACGCGGTAACGTCCGGGCATGGCCGCGCGATGTCACCCTTGTCGCCAATCGACCTTATTGACAGGTAAATCCTCACAACTCTACATCATTGACATAGAGGATAAAATAGCGGAATACAGACAAGACGACTCAGTCACATCATGTAGCTCTCATATTAAATCTGTAACCACAATGGATTTTCTGTTTTCAGTTGTAATTTCCCGGGGAAACTGATTACCATGTGTTTTCTACTCTTATCAATTTTATCATTGTTTCCAAAGGTTCGGGCTCAAATTACGTGTTCGGCAAGAGTTTTTGGTGAACAGCAACTAAGATATATTTCATATATCGTATATTGACGACAAGTTCCGCCATATAATTATTGCCTTATTACATTTACTCTTTTCCTTCATATTTATAAACGCATTTGCAAACAGAGTAGATCCAGATCAGACGGCTCCTATAAGAGTCTTCTGATCAGGGTCTGCTCTGTTTGCTTTGACATGCTATAGATCCGTTTCTACATTTTTTGTCAAAGAAAGAAAATCCCTTGAAAAGTGTACATTATAAAACTACAGCTAAAATATATATGATGTCATTATTTCTTGCATGAATTAATAATTTGAAGAAAAAAAAGCCAATTGCTTGACGCTATTGGTCTGACTAGTTTTATAGGACAAGTACTAAAATATTGGATCGGCACGTTTCTTTTTTACATTTAATTGTTTAACCTTTTCCTTCGTATAAACACAGAAATTTTATTTTTTTATTTTTTTTTAAATTTTATCAGTAATTCAAAAAAAATATCTGTATATGTGAAAAATAGTCCTCGTATGATATATACATGTATAAACATGTTATATATTTTTTACATGTACAGTAGAACCTGTCTTAAGCGACCATCAAAATGAGGTCTAAATATGGGTATGTAGGGCAGGTGGTAGCTTAATGCGGGTCCAATGTAATGCAGACAGCTACAATAGGAGTTTTCTGCATTACCTTTTTCCTGCATTAAACCACCACCTGCTTTATAAGATTTCTGCGTTCAGTCAATTCAAAGTCGCTTAATCCATTCCCTCATAGGCTATTTTTAGATCCAACCACTTTGAATAAATCTACCGAAAAGGAGCATTAACTAGAGAACTTGAAAAATTTAGAATGTCGTGGTTTGAAACCATTGTGATAAATAGAGCAGTTGCTCCTACAAGAGCGAATGCTGTATTTATCACAATAGTTTCAAGAGGTGGCTTTTATGCGTATTTATGGAGGAAAGGGTTAAGAAGGTTCTACTGTACTTGTATACTATGTTTTGGATTAATTGATAAAATTTAAAAATCCTGTGGTTAAACGCTTTTTCACGCCTTTGCACGCCTGTGTACATATGCCATTATATAAAAAAATATCAGCTAATAAATAGTCATGATGTCATTAGTTCTTACATGAATATCTAACAGCGGGAAGGTTAATACTTTTCCTCTTATAGAACAGTTTCTGCTACTACCACTTAGATATGTTTTACTTGCATCGCTTTCCTTTAAACTTTTGAGGAACTAATGACCGACTTTCAATCAGTTTGGATCCAGATGAGACGACACGATACTCGTCATCCTATCTGCGTCTACGCTGTATACAAATCTTAACCATTTCCTTCAAAAACTTGAGAACGAACTCAGACTCAACTAAACGTTTTAAAAGCATGGACCCAGATTCTACAGTTTCGGTCTGAGTCAATATGTCCCGAATTCATGTCATTTAAAACATAATCTGATTAATATCAATGATGTCATATACTCAACAGGGAAGGTTTTTTAGGTCACACGTACCAGGACAATCATAATTATAGTTAGAATTATAGTTTTTTTTCACAGTCATATTGTAGGCATACATTATATCTTCCTTCTTAAGTTTTACTATGTGCTGTGAGTCAATCCGGGTCGGTTAAAGAGAAGACACCGGGAAAATCAGTCTCAACTGGATCCAAACTGTTTGATAACTTGTACTTTGTAAATAAATGGAGGAAACATTAGATTGAATGTTAATTTCGGGGATATTTTCTGCCCACAAACGCTTCCTCAACATGTTAGTCTTTATTTAAAAAGAAAAGGTACCGCGGAAGTAGTGTAGTCTGCTTTAAATTCCATAGTATGTTTTTCTTTTTAACCCATTACAACCAAAGGCTATTTTTAGGCACAACCTCTTTGTGAAATAAATTTGCTGAAAAGGAGCATTTACTAGAGAAAAGGAAAATTTTAAAATCGTTTAATTTTGAAACCATTGTGATAAATAGAGCATTTGCTCCTATGGAGTAACTGCTCTATTTATCACAATGGTTTCAAAAAGAGACTTATAGAGGCATAAGAAGGAGACGTATGAGGGAATGGGCTAGAGCGCAAACTGAGCATTGAATCGTAAATCGGGTTGGTTTGTTTGATGTTCGTGTTTTTCCTATGTTCAACCGCCTTAACTCTTTTCTCCATGAATATTCATGTGAGAAATAATGACACCATGAATATTAATAAGAGTAATGTTAAATATAGCACATGGACAAATGAGGAGTTTTGGCTATGGAAGAAACTGTAGAATCATATCTTTATTATATCATAAGCAAACAGAGCAGACACTGATCAGACGGCTCATACAGAATCTGATATGGGTCTACTCTGTTTGTAAAGGCATAAAAAAGGCGTATTTAAGGAATAAAGGGTTAACCCTTTCATATCCTATAAGCTCCTGTAGGAGCCATCTGATCAGGTTCTGTTCTGTTTGCTATATGGAATCGTACGGAATTATTCTATAGCATCTGCAACGGCTGAAAGAAAAGAAAAAACGTGCGCAAATACCATTATAAAAATCAGCTAATAAATATTCATGACGTCATTATATTTGTTACAGGAATATTCAACAGATAATGGATTTAACCAAATCATTTATAATTCCTTCACGTACCTTCAACTGCTCTATCAATTGTCTTATGATATTCCATTAGCCAAGCTGTCGTTTTAATACGGATGTAAGTAGGTAAACCACGTGATTCATGGAAAATGTAGCGTTTCCGAGAAGCGGAACTGATAAAAGGTTTGTGTGTTTACGGCGGATTGTGGTAACCCAGCCTGGAAGGTAATCAACTCTGTGCCTAGTAACTCGGCGTCTCATTGGGATCCAATCTAGTTGATTCTGTGATTATGTTTTTAAATTAAACAAAAAGAAGAACATTATTTCTTTTTAAAAAGAATGAGCAGACGACAATATTTAGCAGTGAAAGAGTTACAGTAACTGTGGCGCCCGTTCAGTAGTGGTATCCGTATTTAGTGAATGCAATTATATTTTATCCAATGGCGTTGCAGTATTATTTTTTAATTCTCTGGGTAAATTATTTAAGCAAACAAACATAAACCGGCCACTTATTATCTGACAAATGGCTATTTATCCCATTAAGTCGGTCGATTTACATAAAAGCCCTCGAATTTTTGTAACAAAAACATAATGTCGTCAGCATTTTCAAAATAATTCGGCCGCGTTAAACCGATTTATTTTTGTAAACTAACTCTACCCTATATTTAACCGGATTTAATACTAGTTTTATCACAGACCAAGGGTATGGAAAGCTCTGTAACCTTATGTGATTTCTTGTAATCCTCGTAGCTAGTCTACAAATCGTTTTAATCACGACCTCATTATTGATCGGATGGCTGGTCGATACACCGAAAATTGACCGATCATTTCCCATTGGTTCGTTCGTGAACTGGCGTAACATACAGGGGTTCCCTATTTTTTTATATACACGTGGGGGAGGATTAGTAAACAATAGGGCAAACAAGTCAACGCCTGGTCATCATCAATGTTTAGTATGTTTTGGTGATAGGTCACATTTTTTTCTTGATGATCCATTATTTCTCTTCCTCCTTTTATTCGGTTTTCATTTGTGTGTTGGCATTGCTTCTCCCCCTGCCTTAGGTCGTTATTACTGAGGCCATTATTTTCATTGCTACTGTTAAGCCTTTCCTTCACATTAACGTGTTTTCACGCATTTGCAAACATAGTAGATCCAGATCAGACGGCTCCTGTAGGGTCTACTCTGGTTGCTTTCGACATGATATGGATCTGATTTTACAGTTTTTTTTTCTCGAAGCAAAACGTTTCCATGATAAAATCACGTTATGAAAAATTTAGCTCATAGATCTTCATGATGTCATTACTTCTGACATGGAAATTGAGCAGGATTATACAGAAACCCCTCTCTAAAGCGACCACCAAAGGAGTTTTAATTATAGGTATTCAAAGAAGATGAAAGCTGAATGCAGGAAGAACGTTATTGGAAAAAATACCATTGGAGCTTTCTGCATTACTTCCGTTTTATTATTATTATTATATAAATATTATTGTAATTGTTGTATTATTATTATTAATAATATGTATACATGTACTATAATAATTATCATTCTTCTCCTTCTTATGAACTATCATTCTTCTTCTTCTTATGAATATTGTTATTATTATTATCATGTTGATATTATAATTTATTATTATAAATTATTATTATTGTTATTAGTGTAATTATTATTATTATTAATTTATTATCATCATTATACCGCCGGACGTTGTCGTGGTGGTAATGCACTCGACTACAATACCAGGTGTCCCGGGTTCGACCCCCCCACCAGACCAAATCCTGCGGACGAGACAATAAACTAAGGTCCGATGTATCAGTGCCTGGTTGTATCCGTGGTACCACAAGGTCTGACCGGAACTATTTTCGTATAGCCTAGTCAAACCTGGTTGTATCAGGTACCACCAGGTCTGACCTGAACTATTATGGTAAAGCCTGGTCAGACCTGGTTGTTTCCGTTGTACCACAAGATCTGACCGGAACTATTATAGTAAAGCCTGGTCAGACCTGGTTGTATTCGTTGTACCATCAGGTCTGACCAGAACCATTATGGTATAGCCTAGTCAGACCTGGTTGCATCTGTGGTACCACCAGGTCTGACCTGTACTATTATAGTAAAGCCTGGTCAGACCTGGTTGTATTCGTTGTACCATCAGGTCTGACCAGAACCATTATGGTATAGCCTAGTCATACTTGGTTGTATCTGTGGTACCACAAAGATGACCCGAACCATTATGGTATAGCCTGGTCAGACCCGATTGAATCCATAGTACACAAGGTATGACGCGAAGTATTATGGTATAGCCTTGCCAGACTTGCTTTTGTTACTTTTTGTACATGTCAGATAGTACTTTTGTTAAACTAGTTGTTCCTGTCAGATGATTGTTTTTACTATTTGTTCCTGTCAAATATTGCTTTTGTTACTATTTGTTCCTGTCAGGTGATGGTTTTGTTACTACATATACTATTATGGTATAGCCTTGCCAGACCTGCTTTTCTTTCTTTTTGTTCCTCTCAGATAGTACTTTTGTTAATTTAGTTGTTCCTGTCAGATGGTGTTTTTGTTACTAGTTGTTCCTGTCAGTGCTTTTTAACTATTTGTTCCTGTCAGATAGTGCTTTTGTTACTATTTGTTCCTGTCAGATAGTGCTTTCGTTACTATTTGTTCCTGTCAGATAGTGTTTTTGTTACTACATTGTATTTGTTCCTGTCAGATGGTGGTTTTGTTACTAAATGCATTTGTTCCTGTCAGATAATGCTTTTTATGCTCCACAACAACGGTGTTTGGGGAATGTAGTTGCCGCTTTGTCCGTCCGTCCTTCCGTTTGTTCGTCAGTCCGTCATAACTTTGTCCGGAGCATACCACAAAGACTGTAATAGATATCAGCATGAATCTTCATAAGTAGATTGATCTCGATGAGGAGAAGTGCAGTGCACAAGAACCATCACTCTTTTATTTACATAATTCAGGAGTTATTGCCCTTTGTTATTTTTCATACTTAAATATTGTCCGGAGCATAACATATAACTATAATAGGTATTAATATGAAACTTCATAGGTAGATAGATCTCGATAAGGAGAAGTGCAATGCACAAGAATCATCACTCGCTTTGGCATAATTTAGGAATTGTTGTCCTTTGTTATTTTTCATACTTAAAATTTGTCCGGAGCATAACACAAAAACAAAATAGGTATCAACATGAAACGTCATAAGTAGATAAATCTCGATGAGGAGAAGTGCAGTGCACAAGAATCATCACTCTATTTCGCATAATTTAGGAGTTATTGTCCTTTGTTATTTTTCATACTTAGGGTTTATGATGCCCTTTACCATACATATTTTTTTCCTTTGTAATATTGTATTATGATTCTTTTTAAACAGACATATTAGAAATATATAAATGTATATAAAAAGCCCTTTTGGAACTAGCATTTATTTTGAGAGCAGCCATCGGTTCTACCGATGCTCTTGCTTACTGTTTATTCCTCTCAGATAGTGCTTTTGTTGCTATTTGTTCCTCTGAGATAGTTCTTTTGTTATTATTTGTTCCTATCAGATAGTGTTTAAACTAATTGTTTCACTCAGATTATGGTTTTGTTACTAATTGTTCCACTCAGATTATGTTTTTGTTACTAATTGTAACTCTCAGAAAGTGCTTTTGTTATTCATCGTTCCTCTCATGCCAACCTCATTTATTACATTATAACGATTGTCGGTTGAACTTAAATATCGAAAAATGCCCTAGTGATACAAAACAAATCGGTCGTTGTCGAACAGGTAACCCTTTCTTTTATATAAACGTGTTTTCACGCATTTGCAATCAGAGTACAACCAGATAAGACGGCTCCTATAGGAGTCGTCTGATCTGGGTCTGCTCTGTTGGCTAAGATCTGCTTCTTTATTTTCTAAACTGGCTACCATCTTTCACCCTCTATATTTCATTGAAACTATTTTTCCATAAATATCCAGTAGGTATTGAAATTTGGAATAAACAGAGAACAGGAAAAGGATTAAAGGAACTAAAACGGAACGCAACCCAAATAAATACTAATTCATTGCCTAATAACATCGGGTTTTCGATATCAAACACATGGAAGTTTTGTCTTCTTCAGCATTTTTCCGGTTGCTTTTCTTGCGAAATACATTAATTTGTACCTATTTTCAGCATATAAACAAATGTTTTTGCATTTGATGGGCATTTTTGAAACACATTGCAAGTAGAGACAATCTTGAGTAGTATTGTATAAGAACCACGAAGATGCATTGACCATTACTCCGTTGTGATAAAAATGATGTCAGCTGCAATTTTGACTGCTTCCGTTTGGATAACGGCCAAAATGTATTGATCTTGGTAACACGTATCAAAGGGATTCAAACCATTTTCAAATTGTCTCAACTGGTTGTTACACAGAGGTCTAGATAAGATGCGTAAATCTAAACATTTTCAAGAATGTCTCTTTTATTTCTCTTTTATTTCTCCACCAAACCGTATACTGTGACGACTCTTCGAGACGATTCTAAAGAGTGGTCACAGTATAGGGTTTGATGGAGAAATGACGAGTTTTCTTTTTGGTACGCACCTTTATCTGTAGCTCTACATAGAGTTTGGTGGAGAAATGATGGTGATTTTAGTATTTGGGTACGCACCTTTATCTGTAGCTCTGATTGTAGTTACAACAGGTAAATGCACGAAGTTCCTAACAATTGATATACATGTAACGAACACAAAACACAGAAATAACGAGTATTATGAAAAGTGTATACACAATAACAACGATCAATCCGTTATTACATTTATTTTAACAACAGTTATAAATTGCAACATAAATATAAGGAACTATTGTATAATTTCAGTGTATATTGAACAACATTGGAGGTAGAATTAATTGTTGAGATTGTATCACATATATAAACAGATGCACATATTATGCAAGCAAAATATACAGTAGAACCTGTCTTAAGCGGTCATTCTTTTTATTGAAGATGGTAGTCTTAAAAAGCAGATGGGTGTTTCATACAGGGCAAAATTAATTCAGAAAGATCCTATAGCAGAACGATCCTATAGGATCTTTCTGCAGTACTTTGACCTGCATTAGGCTATCATCTGCCTTACATACCCATAACTAGACTTCTTTTTAATGGTCACTTAAGACAGGTTATACAGTAAAAACATTTACCTTTACAACCCTTTATCTCATGAAAATGTATTAAGAAAATATGACATCATGGTTATTAACCCATTTATACCCACATTATTTAAAGTTATAGTCCCCACAATAAACATATATTTTCATAAAAGATATAATAAAACTTGGTATTTGTTATGTTCAATCATTATTATGAAGATTGTCAATTTGTAGTTATATGCAATAATGTCCCTGTGATACAAAACAAACTGTTTTCGTCGATACTTATATAGTGTTGTACTAATACAATGGCGAATAACACCTGTGCATTTAGATACCAAACACTTAAACATTTTGTCTTCTTAAGCTTTTATCGATTGGTTTCTTTTCAGCGTATAAACAAATGATTTATGTAATTTTAGGAATTTTCAAAACGCGTTGCAATCACATTAAGGAAAACCCACTAAAATCTCATTCTGGAACTCACTCATATTTGCATAGCAGACACACTATTTGCTGGTATAAGCAATTGCCATCGATAGGTCCAACATACAGTGCAGACCCTGACCAGAGGACTCCGTCGGTAGCCCTCTGATACGGGTCTACACTGCTTGTCCTTTCTAAGGGATACTGGACCCAAATTGATTAATTTGTCTATTTGTTTTATAATGACGCATACACACAGTAATGTTTTGCCATGGCAGAGAATGTAGAGTCATATCTATTTTATTCCATAAGCAAACAAAGTAGGCCCTGGTCAGACGACTTCTATAGGTACCGTCTGATCTAGGTCTACTCTGTTTTCAAAGGTATAGAAATGTGTATTTATGTAGTAACTTATGTTAAACAGGAAATATGTATGCTGTACATATATAGGAGGTCTTGCACGAGTATTTCTTTTGTTTTTTTAAACAAATGATGAAACTGACATGATGAAAGCCTTGTCGAGCAGTCGTTCAGATAGCTGCTTTGGGGGCGTTCTGTATATCTTCCATCGTGCATTGAGCGGACGACACTACATATAATATGAACGTCGGGTTAAGAGGCATATACTGCATACAAATCACATAACAGAGGGAACCCGAAATGAAAACCCTTACCCACAATAAGTATATTAGACAACTGACAAAAGTGCAAATGTAGATACGTCTTTAAATAGTTCAACTATAGAAAGCAATGCACATTGTCTAAAAGTACAGTCTAATGAAAGTCCTGGTTCTTGCCCTATATATTGTTTAATTGTTCATGTGCACAGAAGTTTAGACAATGTACACAGAGCTACAGATAACTCTGTGTGCTCAAATACTAACATCGTCATCTGTCCACCAAACCATATGTTGTGCCCACTCTTTAGACTCGTCTCTTCTTTGGTGGAGACATAAAGACATTTTTCTTGATCTCTGATGTACATGTATTACATAAGCATCACGAAAAATTGCTACTCGTATCATACAGGTTCTCACTCACACACACATTGATGAGATTCTGCTGTACAGAGTATCAAGTTCATTCAAGATGCCTGACATGTGTAACGGAAGTAACCCTCACAACGTTGAATTTGCAAATGGACTGCTCCAAAAATCAAACAGGCCGAACTTGCCTTGAATATTGAAAGTGTTTCTAAAAGAAAAGTGTAACATGACAAATAGTACAGACTCTGGTGAGAGGACTCCTCCAGGAGCTCTCTCATTTGGGTATATACTGTTTGCAAAGAGCATCAATGGCTAGTTTTCTGCATTGAAAGGGCTAATTAATTTTCGCTGAACAAATAGAATCCAGTAAAGCTGGAGAATATTCATATCAGTAGTCGTCCATCTCCAGCTCATTTGCGGCCATTGCTCCCGCGGCTGCCAGTTCAAATGTTATCCTCAAATATCCACGATCTCTCGCGAGTTCTAACGGTGTAAGGTTATTGTAAGTGCGGGCATTTATATTGCAGTCTCTGTACTGCATTATAAGTTTCACTAGCTCTAGATTTCCCTCGTTACAGGCATTGTGAAGAATAGTTCTTCCAGATTTGATATCACGACAGTTTATGTCGGCATGTTTGTCCAACAATAACTTAACGATGTTTCTATGCCCTCCCGACGCTGCCAAATGTAAGCAGCCTATTCCATCATAATTCGTTATGTTCGTGTCTTGTGGAATTCGTTGGTATGGTATGTCGTATCTGGTATGTTTTATTTCAGGATACCTCACAGGTTCCAACAATGTACGCACAATTTCAATAAACCCCTCCCTACATGCAACGTGCAATGGCGTATTTCCGTCTCTGTCACGTGACAAAATGTCTGCGCCGCCAACAACTAGTGCTCGGACAACACGCACTTGTTTTGTGAGAACAGCAAGATGAAGTGGTGTCTGTTTCAAATTATTTCTTATATTGAGCTGGTCACATGACGGTGCAATATTGATGAACTGTTCCACAAGCTGTTCTTTGAGCGCTATAATGGCCGAATGCAGAAGTGTGTCACCGTCTGTATCTTGTGAATAAACAATTTGATAAATACAGTCGGCATCAAATGTAGGAATGCAAAGAGGCACAGAGTCACTTTGGGTCATGTCAACAGATTCCAATGCCTCGCACAAAGTGTCCATGTACTGGCAATGGTCTGTGGTTTGTCCATCCAGTACGACACTGTTAACATAACAAGATGTGTCTATCTGCAAGTCATCCTCCAAATCTGCCCCCGGCGGTCCCCCATTGGCACACAATCGCACAAGCTCAATTTCAGGATCGTTCGCTGGAAACATTACCTCACATGTATTTCCTCTCTGATCTATATCTCTGAATCCCACCAAGTTCATCTTTGAATGTTTTCTTGCTGAAATAGTAAATACACGTTAACACTTGTAGCACTATTTAAAATACTTTGTAGAGCAATATCAGATAACGATGCGTACTCAGATACTAAAATCGTCATTTCTCCACCAAACACTATGCTGTGACCACTCTTTAGAATCGTCTCGAAGGAACATAGGTTTTGGTGGAGGAATAAAGAACTTATTATTGAAAATGTTTTAATTTACGCATCTCATCTGGACCTTTGACTTTAGTCTGCAAAAAGTTATCGTCTGCTACAGTTATCATAATAAGACGTCAAACTGTGTCTATGTGTCCTGCCGAGCTATTTGGCGTTTCATCTGGATCCAAACTGCTTGCACGTTTGTCCATAGTGTTGAAAGAAAATAAGATACCGCGTAAAAGCTTAAATATTATGGAACAACATACTTCTCCTGAAACGTCATAGCGTTAATAATTAACCCTTTACGCCATGAATATTTATGTTAGAAATAATGCATACATGCATGTTAATTAGCGTAATATTAGCGTAACACTACAATTGCATGAACATTGCAAGTATTGGTCTTGGTAAAAATTGTAAATTCAGATCTTTAAAATTCTAAAAGCATGCAGAGCAGACCCTGGTCAGACGACTGATCTGGGTCTACTCTGTTTGCAAAGACGTAGAGAATAAAGGGTTAAAAAGCAAACCATTCAAAGCAGTTTGTGTAAAATGCTTACTGTATTCAAAATCACTAGATGAATAACATCCACATAAATTACGTATGTTATCAATAAATTTCCGTGTTCAACTGTTGTTGTATGCAGTGACGTGTTTACTTATATACTACTTAAGTCTATTTATAACTTATCTAGAACGGACTGGTGAGATTGAGTTTACTGTCAATATCATAACGTGACAACAGACAACAATTTGTTTACGCTGCATATCTAGTTTTGTCCAAAATCTGGTACATCAACAATTGGGTGGACAGATCCAGTTACAACTTGTTATATCATCTATGACTAAGGTTATTAAGCAGGCACATATGCAAACAGTCTAGACCCTGGCCAGTCATCTTATGTACGACTGCCTAAATCTAAGCACTCTATGAAAGTGTCGTCTGCTACTACATTCATTCTTTGACAGAGCTACAGATAAAAGTGCGTACACAAATACTAAAATCGCCATTTATCCACAAAACCCTATACTGTGACGATTCTAAAGGATGGTCACAGCATAGGGTTTTGTGGAGAAAAAAGAGCTATTCTTGAAAATATTTAAACTTACGAATCAAATACTAAATTAGCCATTTATCCACCAAACCCTTTACTGTATAGGGTTTGATGGAGAAATAAAGGAACCCTTTACTGTATAGGGTTTGGTGGAGAAATAAAGGAACCCTTTACTGTATAGGGTTTGATGGAGAAGTAAAGGAACCATTCTTGAATATGTTTAAATTTACTCGTATTATCTGGACCTCTGTGAACGACTTTCTGAATTACGCTCGCGCCTGTTATGAAGACCGACATTGAAAGATATTTGAGTTTTCGGTTTAGTGAGATTTTACTGTAGAGTAAAACCCCTCTATAGCGGTCGTTACAATCAGTAGCAGTGTCGGTCTGTCAGAGAGGCGGCAGCTTAACCCTTCTCTTGCTGAATTTTAAAATACATTTCTTCTTCTTTACCCATGCCCTGTTGTATAATTATATATATCTTCACTCTGTACACGTATTTCGCTGTACAATCACTGCTGTGGAGTGCACTGGTTGCACAATCAACTTGTAAATAGTGCAGACCCTGATGAGACAGCTCCTGCAGGAGCTGTCTCATCTGGGTCTTCACTATTTACAGGTAGGTATATTGACGTGAATAGCAAGCGAAGGGTTAAAGCAGGTTGAAAGTTGACTTTTACAGCCACCTCCCCCCCCCTCCCCCCCAAATACCTTAAATACTCTTTATTACAAGTCCGGTTTATAATGGTTTTACTGGAAATTTATAAAAGAACAATCCATTTCATACTTTTGACCGGCCTTAAACGATCTAGACTCATAATTAGACTTATTTGATGGCCGCTTAAGAAGGTTCTTCTGTTGTAACTGGTGCTTCAAGGAGGATTTCAAGACTCGGCTGTCAAACATCTTCATCTAAATACCAGCCTTTCTGTTTTAGCCCGCCTGTTCGTAGAACGGTAGAGCTTAATATGCTTTACCCCCGTCGTGAGCATGCGCGTGAGCGTGGCCAAGGTTAAAGTGTTTTGGACGGGTTGTTTTAAAGATTAATATTTCTACATGTACATTGTGTATGGAAGTTCATTTAGGGTAAAACATTACTGGTATGTAGTTAAACATTTCAAATATTTTTAAATTTTAATTTTTTTTGACATGTTTTGGCGACAAATCACCAGGTTACAGGTTTTTGGAGGGGTTGTTTTAAAACTTAATATTTGTGCTAGAATGCTGAAATAGTGTATGGCAGTTCATTTGGGGTCAAATATTTTTGTTATGAAGTTACACATTAAAAATGTTTTTAAATTTTATTCAATTTTGGACATCTTTTTGACTTTTTGGCCAAACATCATCAGGTTAAAGTTTTTGGGACGGGTTGGTATAAAGCTTAATGTTTGTGCTATGATGCTGAAAATTGGTGAGAATGTTCATATTGTCGAAACTTTTCCGACTATGCCAACATTTTTGCCCTTCTGACCTTGACCTATGACATACTTTTGCAAAAATCTTTAAATGCCTATATTGTTGGAACCAATATGCCTAGGGCTTCCATACTTGGTATGACCATGCCAACATTTTTGCCCTTCTGACATTGACCTTGACCTTTAACTTACTTTTGCAAAAAGCTTTAAATGCCTATAACATTTGAATCAATGGACCTAGGGCTTCCATACTTGGTATGCAACTTTTTTTGTGTTAAGACCTTAGGGCCACATGGACGATTAGTATTCACTAAATGTGTTACCCTCTGTAAATAAAGTCTACTATTATTATTATTATTAACCATTTCATTGTTTTTGCCATGTTACTTTGACCTTTGTCCTACCTTTGCAAAATTCTTTAAATGCCTATAACATTTGAACCAGTACGCCAAGGGCTTCCATACTTGGTATGCAACTTTCTTGTCTTAATTTTTTTCCAACCGTACCATTGGTTTTACCACGTGACCTTGACCTGACCTTTGACACTTTTGCAAATATCTTTAAATGCCTATAGCATTGCAACCAATAGGCACAGGGATTCTATACTTGGTATGACCATGCAAACATGTTTGACTTTCTGACCATGACCTCTACCTTTGACCTACTTTTGCAAAAGTCTTTAAATACATATATTTCTTACTTGGTATGTATCTTCTCTGTTTTAAGACTTGTTCAAACATACCAATGTTTTTACCATGTGACCTTGACCTTTGACCTACCTTTTGCAAAAACCTTTAAGTGCCTATAACATTGGAACCAATAGACCTAGGGCTTCCATACTTGGTATGACCATGCAAATATATTTGCCCTTCTGACATTGACCTTAACATTTGGCCTGCTTTTTCAAAAGTCTTTAAATGCATATAACATTGGAGCCAATAGGCATAGGCTACCAAATGTTATCTACAGCAATGATCTGACCTGGACTCCACTAACAAACAAATGTCAGCTACACAAATGATCTGACTTGGACTCCACTAACAAACAAATGCTAGCTATACCGATGATCTGACCCGGACCCCACTAACAAACATATGTCAGCAACACCAGTTATCTGACCCGGACTCCACTAACAAACAAATGTCAGTTACACAAATGATCTGATCTAGACTCCACTTACAAACAAATTTCAGCCACACCAATGATCTGACTCGGACTCCACTAAAACCAAATGTCAGCTACACAAATGATCTGACCCGGACTCCACTAAAAACAAATGTTAGCTACACCAATGATCTGACCCGGACCCCACTAACAAACAAATGTCAGCCACGCCAATGATCTGACCCGGACTCCAGTAACAAACAATTGCTAGCTATACCAATGATTTGACCCGGACCGCGCTAACAAACAAATGCCAGCTACACCAATGATCTGACCTGGACTCCACCAACAAACAATTGCTAGCTTTACCAATGATCTGACTCGTACTCCACTAGCAAGCAAATGCTAGCTATACCGATGATCTGACCCGGACCCCACTAACAAACAAATGTCAGCACCACCAATGATCCAACCCGCACCCTCCTTACAAACAAATGTCAGCTTTATGCCTTTAGGTCTGACATGTCGTTTTTATTAATAGATGACCCGTAAATTAGGATTGTACCACTATTGTATTAGGTGAGCTCAGCACAACCGTTTCTATAGATACCATTCAGTTTAATTACAATAGGCAATTAAAGTCACCTCGTGCGCAGTAGTTCATTTCAAATTCAGCAAAACTCTATTGTATAGAATGGATTAGTCTTGAAAAACCAAATGTATAAATGGAAACGACAGATCACTCCTATGTGTTAGTACACCAGTTACCTATCCCAGACTTCCTAACAAATAGGTATCAACTACACCGATGACCTACTACACAACAATCCGAGATAAAAATACAGTAAGGGCAACAGATAAAGGTGCATACTCAAATAATAAAATCATCATTTAATTACCAACCCCTATGTTGTGACCACTCTTTAGAATTCTTGAAGTTATTCTTGAAAATGTTTGAATTAACACATTTTATCTGGACCTCTGTTCTGTGACAACATACAATCGTGTACTAACAAGCAGGTTGCATGTAGCTCTGTACAATATGATCAGGTTCAAAACACAATGTTTCCTCGTTAACCCATTTATTCATCAATTACAAGCATGTCATATTTTGAAGTACAACAGCCTTCAATTTTTATGTACATAGAGTGTTCATTCCTTATCTGGTGCGGAGCATTTAGGCCGAAGTTAGTATAATAAATAATAATACAGGCTTCGTGTTTTCTTTGTATTCAGTGTTTAATTTAATTTAAGTTGATTTGTTAATTTAATCGTCTACCCCATAAACACCTATCAACGCCTTAGAAAACAGAATTGACCTATATCAGACGGCTCCTGTTGGAGCCGTCTGGTCAGGGTCTCCTCTGTTTGCTTATGAAATAAAATAAATATGATTTATCAGTTTTATTACGGCCAAAAGTCCCCGTGTTGATTTGCCACTGTTCAAACCCATCTAATTAATGTCCGTCATTATTCATGGAGTAAAGGATTAACAAAACTATGTTTGGATAAGTTGAATGAGTAAAATGATTAGCCGCTTACAATTTTAGAAAATGAGATCAGGTTTTAAAGTTTAAATACTATTGTTATAAATATTGGTTTTAATAAATATGCATTGCGCCTGACTAAACTAACTTAAGTAAAAACAAGTACATCTAACATCTGAGAAACCACATTCCATTTCACACCAAAACCAGAAATCACACAAAACAACAAATAAACAAACCAATAAAACAACATAGAGTTGCCGGTGCATAATTAACACACTCATTTACAGCAATGTATTCTAGACATTGTCCACAAATCGAAAATAGCCTGAAAGCCATGTGTCTATATTGCAAAACATATTCCCCGGTGTGAATTGTAATGGAACTGAGAACAAAATACCGGGCATCACATGTCATTTGATAGTAAATTAAACAAATCAAACGGACTCCAATTTGTTCAATATATATATGTAAGACATAATATCAAGCTGATTTTTTTTATTCTGTATACTTTTTAAGTGGTTTCTTTTTTCTTTTTTATTTGGCAAAATTGTAGAATCAGATCTATAATAATTTCGTCAGCAAACAGATTAGGCTCTGACCCGGGTCTATTCGTTTGCAAAGGCGTGAAAAGGCGTTTATATGAAGGAAAGAGTTTATAGGATAATCGCTAATTGGTCAAAATGTTTAAAACAACACTTACAAAAAACTTTGTATAGCCAGACCAGACCCTATTTAATTTTTAACGTATGACACGAAACCATATAATTTACCACTGGCCAACATATTCGAATCGGTGTGGTGTTAGATCTTTTTTAAATATCCAGTTGGTACTGGGGCATAAAATACATTTTATGCATTCTAATTCATGTTTAAACTACTTACAAAGTCACAGAAATGGTCCACACACGCTGCACAGCTACTTCAATACCAGTTGCCACTCTCATGCTTTCTGTGTGAGCTATGTTCCTATAAACAGATTGCCCGGGTTTCTCCATGGTGTTGACATGTTTTACGGAAAGTATAGAGCTGTTCAGAGAACTCAAAGTGAAACTATTTCGGTACAAGAACCATGATAATCTGTATGAAGTGTGTCACGGATAAACCTATACAGTGGAACCTGTCTTAAGCGGTCATATGGGTCTGTAAGGCATGTGGTAGATTAATACAGATCAAACGTAATGCAGAAAGCTCCTATAGGAGCTTTCTGCGTTACTTTCGCCCTACATTAAGCAACCACCTATCCTGTTAGACTAATATGTTCAATAAATGAATGGCCTTTTTAGAACAGGCTCTGCTAGATCTCTAAGCGAAGACACCTAATACAATGTATATACTTTGGAGAGCATTCTCTAATGTTCATGTCATGTTTGTTTAAACTTTAGAGGATCAGTTTGAGAAGCAACTACGGTGGATCTTTGACAAACGAGTTTCTCTTGAGTGTACTCATGCTGTCCTATGTTCTTTTCTGATCTTTGAGACTGGTAGAATATAGTTTATGTGAATTAATTTCTGTGCTCAGTTAGCTCTCAAATGGGTACATATGAAGTTTTGTATATAGCATTGCATAGGCTTACGTTTTGTATGCTCTAAAAAGATACAGAAGCATAACGAGGAACACGCAGAAAAATCTAAATTTTGCGCGTATGATTTTTTTGTGAATCACGTGACCATGTACTGTTATTTATATAGAACTTCTGTTCCATTTTTAAATCTACCGATAAGTTTCAAAAGAGAAACTAGGACTGAAAAAGGTGCAAGCTGTTCCATATTCCCCGCGTTTCTTGGTTTAAGTAGACCATGTGTCTCGGCTGGGACCACAGTCTCTAAACTTATGTTCTGTTCTCAGACTCCGTCGTTAGTCGCCATTTCTGTTTACTTTCTGTGACAGTAGACGCCACGTGACGACCATGTTACACTGGCTCATTTGCATTCAGTGGACGATCTGGTCAACTAGGGATTCCCAGGGTAACCCCCGTTAATTCTTTTGAAACAAATTTAATAAGGAAACGTGATGCTAACATATAATTGGACTTAAGTGGATGACAAGAGTAATACATTTATGCATTACTTTTCACCTACATTAAGCAGCAACCTGCTGTTTAGCTCTTTATGCAAGATGCGTCTTTATGCATACTATTTGGCTAAAATTTTATACGAGGGGCATTTTAGAAGTAATGTAACTGAGGTAATACAAAGCGCGCTTTTGATAAGTTTTAATTTATTTTCGTATCATACCTTCAAAGTAATCGTCCTTGCTACGTACACAAAGTACCAAACGTTTAGTCGAATTTAAACGCATTTTCATCCTCATTTTCAGGTATACCCAGAATACACTGATAAACAGCGAATCCAAGTGTTTGTCTAGACCTATAGCGTCTATCATCTAAATGTTTTTTGTTTTTTTTCAGTCTAACAATAACAAATAGTGACATGGGGCTAGGTCTGGGGAATAGTGTGCATGTGGAAGAACCCAACACTTTCCTTCTTCAAAAACAAGGTCACATCAGCAGACTTGTACACAGGGGCATTGTCATGCAGCAGGAATAGGTGCTTAAACACGATGTGCGGACGCCGTTTAAAATATTGTAAAACACTTTCTCTTTATAAAATAACTCAGTCACAGACATTCTAGTTGGTACAGCAAGTTGCATAACTGGACCACGGATATCAAAGAAAGTAACAAACATTGCTTTCTTGGCACTTATAATTCTTTTGGCAACAAATTGGCAGTGACAACGTTTTTGCATATACACACGCAAATGTGCCATGCCTGTGTAGAGAATGGATGTCTCGTTAAACTGACCCCAGCCCACTTCTTTACGTGAATCCCGCGCACAGCGAGGCGCCACGGTCATCAGTTGCATTACTTAAGAAATGCCCCTCGTGTAATGGCATATGCTCGCAAGCCAAGTCAGGAAATACAGAATCAGCTTTATTATTCTATAAGCAAACACAGCAGTTCCTGATAAGACAACTCCCGTAGACACTAACTGAAAATGCAGGTATTACCAGATAAAGGGATAATGTTCCCATGTTTATTAACTAATTTGCTGCTTAAATCTCGAACCTTTCAACTTAAAATGATGACGTCATGAATATTAATTAGGTTAATTTTTAAATTGACATTTTAACACGTGATTTTTTAACCAACTCAGAAACTGTGGAATCATATTTATATTATTCAATAAGCAAATGGAGCAGACCATGATCAGGCGGCTCCTATAGGAGTCGTCTGATCTGGATCTACTCTGTTTGCAAAAGACGTATTTATGGAGTAAAGGGTTAAAACATGTTTTATGGTACTTGAGTGAACCAATCTGATGTCGAAAGACTAGATCTAATTTTGTTCTACCTGCATTGACCTTTGGTTTTAAAAATTGACCTGACCTATTTAAGGCACAAGAGCGTCAGCGTACACTGACTCATGATATTTTTGTTCTAATTTCAATTTGCTTACACGTCATTGATAATTCCATCGGTTTTGAACTGTATATGTTCAATTTGATTGGCCTGTATTCGGTTTGATTGCAGATAATCTAAGTCTGTCCGGTCGGCGATTGATTTGCACCTGTGCTTTGTTCTTGCACTCTAAGATAAATACTGGTTGATCAGACATTGAAAACAAACGGGTTTTTATGACTGGAATTTGGAATTGGCACAGTAGAACATGTCTTAAGCGACTATTAAAACAGTTCTTAATATGTGTCTTTAAGATAGGTGGTAGCTTGATGCAGGTCGAAAGTACTTTTGCCCTGCATTAAGCAACCACTTACGTTTTAAGACTCATATATCAGTAAATGAATTATCGATTATTACAGGTTCAAGGGTTTTGTCGAAAGGTTCAGCAAACGCACACTATTACAGTCTTCTCGCTGAGTGCGAATTGACAATTTCCTTTGCATTTGTTTGGATCATGATGCGACGCCGACCCAACCTGTTTAATTCCGCAATTGCATGTTTAACCATTTACTCCATATATACACATTTATATGCATTTGCAAACAGAGTAGACCACGATCAGAGGCTCCTGTAGGAGCCGTCAGATCAGGATATGTTCTATTTGTTTTATGAAATAATATTGATATCAGTCTAGAGTTTATGTCATGGCCAACTTTTATGTGTTTATAAGAAACCATGAAAGTGTATCCAGTTGATAATCGTGCTGTTATTGGGAGATTTGAGGACCTCAGCTGCCCGGCAAGGGACCACGAGTGAATGCTATCCCAAATACATATGTGATGCTCTTCAGACTTTGTACTAACATATTCTTAAAGTCAGTCTGCAATGCCTGCCTGCTATGACAATAACTCTGCATTCACCCATGCTACCTTGCCGCATAACATCCAGCGACCTAACAACAACTGACAACAATCTTCTATCATAACATTGACTTATTTACGCATTATGTACAACTAAGGTTCAGGTTTGGCTCCGTTGGGCATGGTTCCCGATCCCACCGTGCTAGGTCAATTAGCTAGCAGGTACACCGGACAACTTGTCGTGAAAGGGTGACATTTGACAGTCATCCGCAGTGGTATCCAACATTCATAATTATTAGGTCCAATAGCCACAAAATATGCCCCAATAGGCTTCAACGTATGCCCCGATAGGCTTCAAAGTATGCCCCAATAGTCTCTTTTCACAGTGCTCCTTTTGATTTCGAAGGTTCTCCTATTTTCAGAATTTAGTCATTATCATGATTATTATGAAGATTGTACATCACAACAGCAGGTGTTCGTGTGGCGGCGGTAAACAGTCGCCCCGTACTTCATCCTCATTGTTGTTATATTTTCTGGCAATGAATTTAGTTATGGAAAATGAATACCGCTTAAATCGGTGCTAGGGGCATGAGTAGTGTAACACTTTTAATTACTGCTCATGAACATACTCAGTAAAACCAAGTCTGGAATTATCTCTTTTTACGTTGTTACTTTTGCTTTCGAATGATCTGCTTTCAGAATTGATATACTTCGCAATAGCATGTGTTAAGCCGTAAAAAGTCGCCCTGTACTTCATTTTCAGTGTTTCCTTTTCTGGTCCTTCAGGATCACCAGCTTCAATGCTTTTGGTTTTGTAAATTTAATGCCGCTAAAGCCGGTGCTAGGGGTGTGAGTAGTGTTACATTTTAATGACCGCTCTTGTATAAACTCAATCAAACCGAGTTTGCAATTTTCTTTTTTCACATTGCTACTTTTATTTTCGAAGAATTCTCAACTTTCAGAATTTAATCGTTATTATGAAGTTTGTCAATTTGAACTTATATCGAAAAATGCAACTATGACACAAAATAAACCGTTTTGATAGTTATGATTTTTCTTGTACAGCAAAATAGTTTCAGTATTCGGATGAATACTAATACATTTGGCGAATAACATCAGATCTTTGATATAAAACACATCAAAGTTTTGTCTTGTTCAGCGTTTATTCGATAAGTTTTCCGGCGATTTTTTCAGAATGATTTTTGTAAATTTTAAGCATTTTTAAAACACGTTCTAAGTAACCTTTTGCTCCACGACTATTCAGTTTTGTAGATAATACATGTATGGACATTAAGTAGCTGACCTTTTTTTTTTATAATGACATTATGAAAACGGAACTTTTGAACATGGCACATACTTTTGAATCATATGTTTATTTTTTTTATAAGCAAACAAAGCAGGTTCTGGTCAGAGAGCTCCTACAGGAGCATATAAGGAGGCTGATACATGTATGGATAATACTAAAATATAAACAGCATTTTATTCCTTATACATGTACAGTAACAACCCCCCCCCCCCCCACACACACACACTAAATCGGAATTCTAGAGCAGAGAAGAATTTCGATACTTTTAGACATGTGAACTCCAGTAAGTAAAGAAGATACTTTTAGACAAATGTCTGCCTAATTCAGGGCAAAAGTCATGCAGAAAGCTCCTCTAGGAGTAATAGTCATCCTGTAGTAAGCGGACACCTGTCCCCAGGACCGATAATACTACTAAATATAACGTCTGGTTTTAGAGGGGGTTCTACTGTATAGATAATACTAAAACACAACCAGCATTATCCCTTTTACATTTATAGTTAATACTAAATTACAAATAGTTATATTCCTTACATAGGTCATACTAAAGATACAAACAGCATTATTCCTTATACAGATAATACTAAAAACATAAACAATATTATTCCTTATGCAATGCGTATCGTACTAATGATACAAATAGCATTATTCCTTATACAGATAATGCTAAAGATACGAAAATCATTAGTTCTTACATAGGTCATATTAAAGATACAACGGCGCAAATCCTCATAAATGTATAGATGATATATAGGTAATACTCATATGCAAACAGCATTATTCTCTACACAAGTAATTCTAAAGATATAAATAAATTAGTTCCTTTTAAATGTATAGCTAATGTATAGATAATACATGTACTAATATACAGACAGCAACATTCCGTACATAGATAATACTAAAGATACAAAAAATGACTAATTTCTTAGCATATCATTTTCTACCGTTTCTAAAAGGTTAGGTCAAAATGTTTGAAATATCGGTCAATTACATGTGCAGTGGGCGTTTGGTGTTTTTTTGTTTTTTTTATCAAGATCTCAAATTAGAAAAAAAAACTGACGACAAGAGTTCACCGGTAATTGTTTTACTGCCGGGGAGTGGTGCTTTAAACAATACGTTGATTGCCATAGGAAGATATGATACATTAAATAACATGACTAGCTCTGTATCAGAGAGTATAAACAGTGACGATTGGCCACTGGCGACTTAGTAAAAGTGCCACTTATTAAAGCCATCCAATACTATCTGTAACGGGAAATGGGCGCTTGCTACAGGCGATTGTGTTGCTGTTTGGTGTACGACGTGTACAATGATAAATATACCTCACGAAATGTATTGTAGCATTAATTTTAGGGAGAAACGAGGGATTTCGTTGATTCTGATATGGTGTCTGAATTACCCCTTTATTTCATGAATACCCATGTAAGAAATACTGACGTCATTAACCTTTAGCCTACTGAGCAAAATAGTTTTACAGAATATTTCACCTATTACATGTTTAAAATTCAAGCTATAAATAATTTTTGTACCAAAATGCAATCAGGGTGTCAAACAGATTGGATCCTGATGAGACGCCGAGTTACTCGGCGTCTCATCGGGATCCAAACTGTTTACAATGGTAATCACTCATCCGCCCATAGCAGGTTAAAGGTTAATATGAATTTGGCTAACATCTAGTATGGCACATGAACACAAGTCATGGGCATTTGACCGTGGCAGAAACTGTATAATTATATCTATATTATTCCATAAGCAAAAAACAACAACAACAGGGCAGACCCTGATCAGAGCGCTCCTACATGTGCCGTCGGGTCAGGGTCTTCTCTGTTTGCAAAGGCGTAAAAAGGCGTATTTATGGAGTAAGTGGTTAAGAAAGAAAACGATGATATTATGAATCAAAGTAACAGTATTTAGTTATTTGCACTCGGCTAAATTGTCATATCACATCCATGTGTCATTTCATTTAGTTATGATCATTGTAAATTCGTTTGTTGCAATTTTACATTCAGTTGTCGTCAACCATTTAATTTTGTTAAGTAAAACGGTGACAAAAGTTACGTTTAGTTGAATATTCTTAGATACACAGACCGGATAAACATATTAAGTTAGGTATTTAAAAATGCTGTATATTTCTTTCTCAAAATACTGTGTAAAGAGAAATGGGTATTTCGGACCACGCAGTGTAGACCTGGCCACGCTTTACTCTGTCAAGTCACAAAATAAAACACAGATTTTTTCTCGATTCGTCTTACCTTGGTCTGCTCATTTTGACTATACATCCCTTAAAGTCTTACACTACAAATACAGTAAAACCTCTCTATAACGGACATTAAATTATGTTAATTAGTTGGTATTTAGGGCAGGTGTCTGCTTAAAGCAAAGTTGAAAGTATAGGAGCGCTCTGATTTACTTTCACTTTGCTTTAAGCAGCCACCGGAGCGTTCTGTTTTACTTTCACCTTGCTTTAAGCAGCAACCTGCCTTTAACACAAACTATTTGATGTAATTTAGTGGCCGTTATAGAGAGGTTTTTACTGTATTATTGTTTGCAAATGTTTTCGTCTGCTAAAAGTTTCGTTTGTTTCATTTCCGCATACCTTTCAAAACAGTTTGGATCCTGATGTGACTTCGAGTTACTCGGCATTTCATCTAGATCCAAACTGATTGCACCACAGATGCGACATTTAACTCTTGGCACTATAAGTAATTACAAATAAAATCGATGTCGTCTACTATTTTTTTCAAAGTTGACGCTTTCTTCACTTTCCTGTAAAATGCAGTCTAGGCCAGAGTGGTATATAGTTTGCATCCTAGTGTCTTGTCAGGTTCGAAACTATAATCGTGTGCAAAAAGTTAAGGAAGTTGTACAAAACAAACAATCTAGGGGGGAGGGGGGGGGGGAGAGATCATACGAAGACAGCGATTTGAAAGTTAACCTTGTTTTAAATAGTGAACATCGCAAATTTATTTTACGTCCTTCAAACTGTCAGTTCTACGAAAAGGTACACGGACTTATTATGAACAAAAAACTCGTATCATCTCTAATACATGCTCCCGGGGAGTTACACGTTTCAAAAGGAGCTCCCTGCATGTTGTACGCAGGTGGTTGTCCTAATGCAGAATGTAAGCAATGCAGAAATCTCCTAGGGGAACTTTCTGTATTGCTTTAAGCCTGCATTAAGATACTACCGTTATTTTGAAGAAAAAAAACAACCCAAACCAACCCTACATGTATATTCTTTATTTATGCCATAATGGTTATATTCTAGGATTTTAGTTGTTTAAATAATCGTTAGTTTCTCCCGGATGTAAGGGAGCGTTTATAAGAATTCTGTGTTTATAAGCAAGAATACGGTAAACTAAATTTAGTCGATTTCCATGAAATCCAGTACAAATTACCAATAGTAGTTGTTAGTTGGCAACTGAAATCTACATTTTAGGAACCTCTCTTAACCGGGCCCTCAAAGCAGTACCAATACCTGTCTTTAAAACAGGTGGCAGCTTAATGCAGGGTGATAGTCATGCAAAAAGCTCCTATAGGAGCTCAACCTGTATTTGACTGCCACCTGCCTAAAAGGACCTTAACTATTCGTTATTAAAATACCGGTTTAGAGGAGTTTTACTGTACCAGTTTTAAAATACTCGATTGGTTGATTAACTTTGGTTTCAGAAATCAAGACAGGTGGGCTTAATCAAGAAATACAGAATATAGCATTAATTTCTTAAAGAGAAGATCTAAAAGATTTATTTGTGATAGCTTATCTACAGAGATGTCGTGTGCCAGTTACTGGAAACTTACATTGGAAAGGATTAGACGATCTGCTAATGCAATGTATAAACATTGTATGAAATAAAGCTGAACCAATCAGTTGTGTCCATACAAACCTAAAACCGAGGGTTCCCCATCAAAACTAACGCTATATTTAATCAGTCAAGGATTCCCCATAGGGTTTTCCCATTGTTGGGCTTTGGTAAAGTCATTTTCTGAAAACACAACAGGTGAGTAAAAATCGGTTACAAGGTGAAAAGAACATCGAACCAGTTACATGTATCTATCACTTTCGACAACTTCTATCGACTGTCCGCCATAACTCCCACTAGTTTATATGTTTCTAAGATGCATTTTGACCCTGCTGGTCACTCGTTTGAAATTACATGTAATCATATTTTAGCTTTAAATCTTAGTCTAGTAAATGATCTGTAAGTAATAAATAATCTCCATTTTGGTTCTGAGGGAGGCATTGTATATTTAGCAACCCTAATAAACCTGAAAATAGCTCGTATGTTATGAATAATGCCTTTAATTCATACACCATAAATACGCATTTCTGTGTCTTTGCAAACAGAGTAGTCCTAGGCCCAGATCAGACAGGTTCCCTAGGAGCCGTCTGATCATGGTCTGCTCTATTTGCTGGTCATTCTGCAGGTCTGATCATGGTCTGTTCTGTTTGCTGGTCATTTTACAGGTCTGAGCATGGTCTGCTCTATTTGCTCTTCATTCTACAGGTCTGAGCATGGTCTGTTCTATTTGCTGGTCATTCTACATGTCTAATCATGGTCTGCTCTATTTGTAGTCCTAGGCCCAGATCAGACAGTTCTCCTAGGAGCCGTCTGATCATGGTCTGCTCTGTTTGCTGGTCATTCTTAAGGTCTGATCATGGTTTGCTCTATTTGCTGGTCATTCTACAGGTCTGATCATAGTCTGCTCTATTTGCTAGTCATTCTACAGGTCTGATCATGGTCTGCTCTATTTGCTGGTCATTTTACAGGTCTGGTCATGGTTGGCTCGGTTTGCGGGTCATTTTACAGGTCTGAACATGGTCTGCTCTGTTTGATGGTCATTCTACAGGTCTGATCATGGTCGGCTCTGTTTTCTGGTCATTCTACAGGTCTAATCATGGTCTGCTCTATTTGCTGGTCATTCTACAGGTCTGATCATGGTCTGCTCTATTTGCTGGTCATTCTACAGGTCTTATCATGGTCTGCTCTATTTACTGGTCATTCTACAGGTCTGATCATGGTCTGCTCTGTTTGCTGGTCATTCTACAGGTCTGATCATGGTCTGTTCTATTTGCTGGTCATTCTACAGGTCTGATCATGGTCTGCTCTATTTGCTGGTCATTCTACAGGCCTGACCATGGTCTGCTCTATTTGCTGGTCATTCTACAGGTCTGATCATGGTCTGCTCTATTTGCTGGTTATTCTACAGGTCTGAACATGGTCTGCTCTATTTGCTGGTCATTCTACAGTTACTGCCAGGACCATTTCATACATGAATATTCATGGAGTAAAGGGTTACAACTGGACGTTTGATTTTACCTGGATATATTCTGTTTGCAAAGACGTATTTATGAAGTAAGTGGTTAACCTATTTAGTGACTAGAGCATAATACCGGTACTATAGAACATGAACGGTCCATTGTATTCACTTCGTAATTGGTATAAATATATTTCCAACTTTTATAACGGATTTGCAATAAATATTTAGCCCTTTCCTTCATAAAGACGCATTTTCACGCATTTGCAAACAGAGTAACTTTTTTTGAGTCGTCTGATCAGGGTCTGCTCTGTTTACTTACAGTTTAATATAGATCTGGTTCTACAGTTTCTGCCTGAGCCAAAACATCATGTGTACATATTCCATTGTAAAAATTCAGCTAATAACTATTCATGATGTCATTTTTTCCTTACATGAATATTGAACAGGAAAAGGTTTAAAAAAGGATTAACAATTATGATTGGTCTTCACATGAGTTTGCAAAAGAGCAATTATTATGATCCTTGCCTATATATTATTATATGCGAAGCTTACTATTCCGGCAATACTATCACCTACTTTCTTGAAAATGACACATACATAGATTTATTCATTGTATAAGTGTACACAATCAAGCATTGTCCTGAAATGAGTGGTATATCAACTGTATTATTCATCATAACAAATGTGATGTATACATTATCCCGCTTAAAAAGAAACCCCACTTGTACATTGTAATATAATTATGTTTTAAATTATAAGCCTAGTTTGTAAGATTATCATATGGTTAAAAAAACACGTGTATTACACTTCCTTCCTTTGTATTTTAAACACTAATCCTATATTTCATGATTCTAAAACAGCGACTTTAACATAATGTTTAATGTGGCGTCTCATCAGGGTCCAAACTGTTTGATACCTTGACAATAATTTTAGACAGCAATGAGAGAAACTTGAATTTTTAAGAATTGAAGCAGACGACAATTGTTGCAGACGAAAAAATGCCAAGCTTTAAAATATTTGTATAAAACAACTTTGACAGATAACAATATGCAGTAAACCATGTTTTAAACCATTACTTGTACCCCATGAATATTCAAGTAAGAAATAATGACATCGTGAATACTTATTTGAATAGCTGTTATGGTAGCACTAGGACACAGGAACGTTGGCCATGGCAGACACTGTAGAATCATATGTATAGTATAGTGTATAGAGCAGACCCTGATCAGACGAATCCAACATACGCCATCTGGTCTGGTTCTTCTCTGTTTGCAAAGGTGTAGAAAGACGTATTTAGTAAGTGAATGGTTAAGCGACCATGGGATGTTCGAACACAGGAGTGTTAAGCATTAGTGGTTGTTTAATGTAGGACAAAGGTAGAGCAGAACGCTCCTTTTGGAGCTTCTGCATTACGTTTGTCCTGCATTAAGCTAACATTGTCCTTACAGATCCAGAATTGGATTTCGTTTTATGGTCGCTTAATTAACCATTACATATTACTCCATTAATGCGCAGTTCTACGCTTTTGCAAACAGAGAAGACCCTGATCAGATGACTCCCATGACTCCTATATGAGCCGTCTGATCAGGATGTGCTCTGTTTGCTAACGGAATTTGATAGATCTGATTCTTTACTTTCTGAAATGGCTACAATGTTCCACCTTTCATATTTCATTACAACTAATTTGCCTATGAATATTCAGTAGGTATTGAATTTTGAAATAAATATAGAACAGGTAGAAGGTTAACAGAATGCAACATTTCTCATGTAACTTTGTAGATTTGAAATGGTTTGTATAAAATATCGATTTAAAGTTTTCGATAGATTGGGCAAACATGGCTAGTAATAGAATGTTTTAAAACACGTATTAGAGAAAAAGATGAGGTTTATGATATTTATAAAAAAATATGTTTAGCTGGAAAAGAATTTCCGCAGCTCTAATTAATATTTCGATTCAGACCACCGTCTATATAATAGAACAAAATGTTAAGTGCAATGATAAACAAAGATTCTGATTAATAGTTGCGTCTCTGTTTCTGCGGTTGGTCTAGGTTTATATTTGTTAAGGTATACACTGTCTTCATCTACACTGTCTACATCTGTCTAGATATACACTGTCTAGATCTACCTTATCTACACCGTTTAGATCTAAACCGTCTAAAAAGTTATGTTAATTATCTAGATTTACACTATTAAGATATACATCGTCTAGGTCTACACTGTATATATTTCTACATTAAAAGACCTACACTATCTATATCTACATTATTTACACTATCTAGATCTACACTGTCTAGATCTAAATTATCTACACTGCCTAGATCTAAATTATCTACACTGCCTAGATCTACACTGTCTAGATCTACATTATTTACGTTGTATAGATCTACATTGTCTAGACTGTCAAGATCTACATTATATTCTTTGTATAGATCTACATTATACACTGTCTAGATCTACACTGTCTAGATCTACATTATCTATACTGTCTAGATCTACAGTCTATATTTACACTGAATTGATCTATACTCTCTAGATTGACACTGTCTAGACCCACATGGTCTAGATCAACACTATCTGAATCTACACTATCTTGATATGCAGTTTGGACGTTTTACATTGTATATATGTTCCTGCTTATCCCTACCTTGTTTAGACATACATTGTCTAGATCTGCACTTCTTAGAGTTACGCTGTCTAGATCTATACTACTAGGTGTGCACCGTTTAGACATACAATGTCTAGATATGCACTATCTATGTGTGTCCTGCCTAGATATCATCTATACTATCCAGTTCTACACTGTCTATATAAGTCAACATCGTCTAGATCTACATTATCTAGATCTACATATTCACTGTCTAAATTTACACTGCCTAAGTATACACTGTCTAGATATACACTGTCTAGATCTACTCGTCTAGACATACTACACCGTCTAGATCAGTAATATTGGTCTGAATCTACAGTGTCTGTCTGAGCCAAAATGTTCTGTGTTCATATGACATTATATTAATTTCTAAATAATATAGTGATGTCATTAATTCAACAGGGTGGGGGGTTAAAAAAGGTTTACTCTACATGTAAGTCGCGTTCCGAGGGTATCGTATCCAAGCGCGGGATTTTACCTAATTACCATCATGCATTTGCATACTGGTCGCTTTCTAAAAGGCCTTTGAACCTCATTTTAGGCAATTTATATCGTTATCCTCATATGGTTTGTTCTTGCAATTTACGAGACATCTCCAGGGCTTTTAATCAAACACAGCTTGTCTACATAGTTTTGCATCCACTAGCATCACACGAGTATTACTATACAGTAAATCCTCTCTATAACGGCCACTAAAATAAATGTTCATTATTTGGTATTCAGGGCAGGTAGCCGCTTAAAGAAAGGTGAAAGTAAAACAGAACGCTCCTATTGGAGCGTTCTGTTTTACTTTCACCTTGCTTTAAGCAGCCACCTGCCTTTAACACAAAATACTTACTGTAACTTAGTGGCCGTTATAGAGAGGTTTTACTGTATAATCATTGATATACACAGTAGTCTGGCAAGCACTGTATACTCTGCCAAACACTGTAAAGGCATTTGCATCTGGCCAGAGTATGTATTGTTTGGTATCCATCGACATTTGATATGGCAATTTAATTTAATAACTTCATTAGATAATTGTCTTTTACATGACATCTTTGGGAGGCTTTCTGCAAGACTTTCAACCTGCATTAAGCTACCAACTGTCTTAAAGACTGGTATTGATACTAAATTGAATGTCCGGTTTATAGGGATTTACTGTATACGATTTCTTCAACGCCTAGCCCATAAAACGTAGCACAAGTTATCGCATGTGACAGCACACGATACAAGGGAAATAACTCGTACCGACGAGATGGTAAACAACAGAAGCGGTTACTTACCTTGTATTACGTTTCAATCAATATACAGTTTGGAGATATATATTTTGTTTTTAGTCTGAGGTCTCAAGTCGATCTTCAGCATTAGAGATGGGGGTCTTAGGTTTGTTCCGCTATCCGGTTACACTAAAGACTTTAACGCAATAATCATTCTCCTTCTTTCTTGAAAACGGTTTGGTTCAAGACTACCTTGATCGCAAGATCTAAACTATTTGACATCTAGACAAAGCTACAGATAAAAGTGCATACCAGTATACTAAAATCGCTATTTCTCCCCTGAAGCCTATACTGTGACTACTCTTTTCATGGTCACTTATGACAGGTTTCACTGTACTATTATTGGGTATATAAACACAAACAAGTCACAGAGTCATCTCAAAACAGAGTTCTTTATTAATATATTAAATCATATAAAAATCGTAGGTTTCATATCTAATTAAATTATAGTAATTATAATTAACTTAATTTAAGTATAGTAAAACCCTTCTAAACCGGAATTCTTGAAGAGAAGAATTTAGATACTTTCAGGCAGGTGGCTGCATTAAGCTGTCACCTGTCTCAAAGACCTATATTTATTTAGAGGCGTTTCACTGCATCGTTATATTAAACGACTTTGGTAAAGCATGAAAGTCTTTGATAAAATCAAATAGCTATACACCTTTTACTTGATAAAGATCCATGTTTAAGCATTTGGAAATAGAATAGATCCAGATCAGACAACTGTAAGGACCGTTTGATCAGGGTTTGCTTATGGAATAACATACAAGTAGATACATTCATATGCCATTGTAAATATTGAGTTAACTAATATTCATAAAGTACTCATTTCTTACATGAATTTTCATCAAGTAAAGGGCTTACAACACCTCGTCACAGAATGAACTAGTCCTGGCATCACTCAGGTGTGATGGGCACTAAGCACCAGTGTTTCCTTATATACCCATGTATATGACACACTGTCATTGACAATGATGGGTTTCAGAACAAGAACTTATCCAATTACATGTAACAGCATTTTACAGGTCCAATTATGTGATTATAAACTTATTGTGATTATAAACTCATTATAAATTCAAAGGCTTAGCTCCATTGGAAGATCCAATGTGTACTCTTGCAGTGATCTTATGGTAATCAATACAAACATTTTGCATCCAGAAAGACAGCAAGTTCTGTAGTGTCTCAAAAGAATCCAACTAATGCTCTGAGTGTATATTGGGAACGGGAAAAAAATAAAAGAATTTACTTAACCCTTTCCTCCATAATGATCCCTTACAAATAGAGTACAGTGCTCCCTCCCTACAACGGCCCTCTCAATAACGATTCCCTCCTTACAACAACGCATGTCACTGTTTCCGAAACAACAAGGCTCCATTAAACCCTATGTTGTGACCACTCTTTAGAATCGTCACTTTGTGACGATTCTAAAGAGTGGTCACAACATAGGGTTTGATAGAGGCATAACGGTTTTAGATCTCCAAATACACCTTATCTGGGAATCTGCAAATAAGCTAATTATGTTTGATTTTCCCTCCCTATAACAACTCCCTCTGAACAACACATACAATCTTCGTATCCCAAAGGGTGTCGTTGTACAGAGGAAGCACTGTAGACTCATCTCAGACAGCAGCTCCTGTAGGAGTTGTCTGATCAGTGTCTGCTCTGTATGCTTATAGCTAACAGATCTATTTCTCTACTGTCATGGAAATAGGTTTCCTTATTTTCAATTTAATACAATGATTATTATATAATTTATAATTAACACATTCTCTCTACGTGACGCATTTTGGCGCCTCTGTAAAAGTCACATTTTGAAACCATTGTGATAAATAGAGCATTTGCTTCATAGGAGCAAATGCTTTATTCATCACAAGTTTCAAAACTACACAATTCTAAAAATTCTCCTTTTCTATAGTTAATGCTCCTTTTCGATAGATTTATTCAAAGAGGTTGGGTCTAAAATAGTATAGGTGGGAATGAGTTAATATCCATGATGTTCTTGTATGACTATGAACATTCATGAGGTAAAAAGATAAGAAGATAAAAGTAATTCATCTTGATGAGAGTAACTATAGAGTAATTATATATTTAAATTGAATAATGGGTTCCATTTTATAAATATTTGCATGGGTATAATTTATTCATTTCAACTTTAAACTCTCAGGAGCATTTGTGTAGCAAAAGCATGGCTTTTTTTAACCATTTTGGGAAGATGACCTATACCCCTGAAATTGGGAATGTTGTTTGATTTGGGAATTTTTAAGCAGTAAGAAGATTTCAACAGATTCCTTCCTTCAAATGTCCATTGCAAACACAATACATATATACCCACTCAGACCAAAACCTCTGAAAATTCGTAAACAAACAGCAGACCCAGATCAGATTTCTCCTGCATGTCTGCTGTTTGTTTATGAATTTTAGAAGTTTGGTCTGACTGAAATTTCTGGCTAAACACTTTACCTCTGAATTGGGAATTTTTTAAACAAAATTGGAGAAAAAAAAATCCACACACTTTTTGCCATTGAGAACATAGTCCAATAACCGCTATAAAATCACCTGCAAAAAGGCCATAAAAAGCGTTGTCCTCCTTTATAGCTTTCTAAGTTCATTCCCTTTCATTTCTTTATAAATAAATAATAATTATTATAATAAATTAATAGAATCAGCTGTGTATGAGGTGATTAATGAAAAAAGGCAACTTGTAAGTTCTGGTACAGTAAACCACTCTAAGGTTTCTAAAACGAAAGTTCAAACTAGTATTACTGTCGATTTATAGGAGCAAATACACTGTTCATCACACAATTTTAAAATTAGTAAATGCTCCTTTTTCAGTAGACTTATTCAAAGAGGATGGGTCTACAAATAGCCTTTGAGCGAATGGGTTTACCCTTTCCTCCATGAATACGCCTTTCTACACTTCTGTAATAGTCACTTCTTGAAACCATTGTGATAAATAAAGCATTTGTTCCATAGGAGCAAATGCTCTATTTATCACAATGGTTTCAAAACTACACAATTCAAAACTTTTCGATTTCTCTAGTTAATGCTCTTTTTCGGTAGATTTATTCAAAGAGGATCTAAAAATAGCCTATGAGGTAATGGGGGTTAAGAGTAATAATGCTTAACCTATTTATCTTGGCACAATTAGAGTGTATACAACCCAAGTTTTACATTATTTTTAAAGAAATGTGAACCATAAGTAAATTCTTAACAAAGCTGGCGAGTCATATAAAACAAACAAAAAATCAGGAAAATTCAAGAAAGAAAAAGAAATTGTCCTTAACCCTTTCCCTCATATTGACGCCTCTGCAAAAGTCACCTGTTGAAACCATTGTGATAAATAGAGCATTTGCTCCTACAGGAGCAAATGCTCTATTTATCACAATGGTTTTAAACTATAAAATTCTAAAATTTTCCTTTTCTCTAGTTAATGCTCCTTTTTGGTAGATTTATTCAGAAGTTGGATCTAAAAATAGCATATGTGGAAATGTTTTGGTAGATATATTCAGAAGTTGGATCTAAAAATAGCATATGTGGAAATGGGTTAACCCATACTCTATAAATATGTCTGTAACCCTTCACTCCATAAATACGACTTTATACACCTTTGCAAACAGAGTATACCCAGATCAGATGACTCCTATAGAAGCTCTCTGATCAGGGTCTGATCTGTTTACTTAATATGGAATTTTATAGATTTGATTTTACAGTTTCCACCATAGTGGAAAAAGTCCCTTTTCCATGTTCCTTTTTACAGATGAAAAATAATGTGATAAAATCTTGAATAAATGTTAAACAGGGAAAGGGTTCAATACCCAGATTATGGATATAAATCATAAAAAGAAAAATCTACAATTTTTGATTTCCTTGAAAGTTAATGAAAATGTAATGTTAAACTCTAACACATCTAAATACCTGCACACATAACATTATATCAAACTGTTTCAATCACGTGACCCTGTTTTCATATATGACTGTACTTGCCGGATGCTGTTTCAACCTGAACATGACATGTGCATATTAATTAAATGTAGGCCGCAACAAAGGCCAAGTTCAAAGATGGTAAAAACTTGTAAAAACTGCTGGACTGTGTAAAATAAATTGTCTTAATTATTAGGCATAACTTCTTGATTCATACTTAATCTTCAGCAACATTTCATATGTTTAATTCATTCTCTCCTACTGACACCTTTTGACGCCTCTGTAAAAGTCATTATTTGAAACCATTGTGATAAACAGAGCATTTGTTCCATAAGAGCAAATGCTCTATCACAATGGTTTCAAAATTACACAATTCTAAAAAAAATTCTTTTCTCTAGTAAATGCATCTTTTCGGTAGATTTATTCAAAGAGAGTGGCTGTAAAATGAGTGGGCTAAATTGTGTTCTGTTTAAAATCATTTTAAGCCTTTACTCCAGAATGAATTTTTGCCATAGCCGAAATTGTAGAATCATATCTATATTATCCCATAAGCAAACAGAGCAGACTCTGATCAGACGGCTCCTATAGGAGCTGTCTGCTCTATGTCTACTCTGTTTGCAAAGGCATAGAAAGGCATACTTATGGAGTAAAGGGTTAAAATCTCGAAATTACACTAAATTAATGGCCATTGTAGAATAATTTTACTCAAGATTGATCAGTGAGTGCTATCTCATTCACTTTCAAAAATCCCTTCATTCTTACAGGTATTGGCAATTTTTCTATATTCTCATCAGTGCTAACTGCTATGTTCTGTCTTATTGATATCCTACAAAGCTCTCGCAATGACCTCATTGGGTACAACATACTCTGTAACCATGGTGATATTTTGTCATAGCTACTGCAAATACTAAGTTGGTGAACTTTGTAATACAGCTCTGTTCCTGTAACTACTGGGAAGAAACCATGGGCCATCAGTAATCGCCAGGACAACAACTCCTTGCTATTTGGCCCAATTAC
Source organism: Azorinus chamasolen (assembly GCA_963576725.1). NCBI lineage: Eukaryota > Metazoa > Mollusca > Bivalvia > Cardiida > Solecurtidae > Azorinus > Azorinus chamasolen. Next base: position 60,069,854 of record OY755242.1, read on the forward strand.
TTCCGGGTTTTCTAAAATTGTCTTTGAAAGTGTTAGAGAAACTAACTCCGTCATTTCATGCGGAGACATTTTAGCACCATAGGACAAAAGAAGTTTGATTTTGTCAACAGCATTATGTACATAGGCAAATATTAAAGGCTTTTGTTTCTTCCATCCTCCCCCTTTATTCACATCAGCACCCCTGACTAACAGAAGCTTGACTAATTGAGGACCAACATGGGTGTACGAGCAAGCAATACCTAGGGGTGTACACATATTGTCATCTAACATATTTATATCCATTCCTAAATCCAACAACTCTTCTACAAGCTGAGAGTCTCCAAGTTGAACAGCAGTTGGTAACAGTGTGGCCTCTGACAGGTCAGCTCTGGCTTGTAGCAATAGTTTTGTGATTTGCACAGGTGGAAAATTGAATGATTTCTGACCTGAAGCATTAGTATCTTTTCCATGCCAGTATGACCAGTACTTGGCATTACGACATGACACTTTCATGGGTGAATCCCCGCAGACCGTCTGGATATTAACATCACAACCACTCTGCACCAATAACGTTACTGCCTCCACATCATCAGCTTCACATGCTAGGAACAAAGGGGTCCTACCCATATTGTCCACCACATTCACTTCACATTTTGCTTCTATAAGGGCCTGTAAAGCCTGGACACACTGTACCTTCCTATCCTCTGATCGTTCGTCGCTATCACAGGTAAAATGTATAGGAAGCTTGCCATCAGAGCCTGCAATGTTTGTCTCTATTCCAACTTCAAGAAAAAAGTGTAGTGTCTCTACACTACCAGAGGCACAGGCATAACTAATAGGAAGGATTGATGATCCATCAGAAATGTCAGTATTTATTATGGGCTTGTTAAAATCATAGTTACTTTCGTATAGAGCCTTAATCAGTTCAGTTGAATCCTGTGCAATGGCTTTAAGAATGTTGGAAGTAGATATCTGTTCTGCCATCTTCTCATCTAACAGCATTTCTCATCTGAAAGCATAAAACATTTGCATAAGAATTTAAACTGATTTACCTGAGTTCATGTGGAGGATGTTACATGGTAAGACTTCCAAGACTAACTCAATTTTTAGCAACACCCTCCATACAAGTCATGCCATTACTGAAATCTGGTTAAACGTCATAATAAATTGACATCAATTATACCTCAATGACATCATATGTTACCATATATCACACTACAAGCAATTTAACCCTTCGCTTGCTGAATTCTAAAATACATTTCCCCTTCTTTACCTATGTCCTGTTGTATTATTACATATATCTTCACTGTGTTCACGTATTTCGCTGTGCAATCACTGCTGTGGAGTGCACTGGTTGCACAATCAATTTGTAAATAGTCCAGACCCTGATGAGACAGCTCCTGCAGGAGCTGTCTCATCTGGGTCTTCACTATTTACAGGAAGGTATATTGACGTGAATAGCAAGCGAAGGGTTAAGACTAGAGCCATCAATTTAGTGGCCCTTTTATACAGTAAAGCCTCTCTAAAATGCAATTCTAGTAGAGAAGAATTTAGATACTTTTAGGCAGGTGGCTGCTTAATGTGGGATGAAAGTCATGTAGCAAGCTCCTATAGGAGTTTTCTGCATGACTTTCAACCTGCATTAAGCTGCCACTTTTCTCCATGACCGATATTTATGCTAAATTGCATGTCGGGTTAAGAAAGGTTTTACTGTGCAATCAAATTTCCTAAAATATACTTATCCTACTATGATTCGCACAACGAGTGACAGATGAGATGATTGTGTTATTGCAAAAACTGCAAACTCAGCATCTGTCTGATTGGTAATATATTTAGTTATTTACACTTTACTCCTTAAGTATCCCTTAATTTTATGCACCTTTGCATACCGAGTAGACCCAGATCAGATGGTTCCTGCAGGAGACATCTGATCTGGGTTTGTTCTGTTTGCTTAGGACATGATATAAAAATTAAATATGACTATAAATATTCTGTCATTATAACAATTCATCTAATTCATATTCATGATTTAGTAATTTCTTACATGGATATTCATGGAGGGTTAATGTATCAGAAATAATGACGTCAATGATCATGGATATTAATTATATTATTTTTATATTATCATATGAACACAAGAGATTTTGGCTCAGTTAGAAACTGCAGAATCAAATCTATATTAATCCATAAGCAAACAGATCAGAGCCTGATCACACAGGGAGGCATCCGATCTGGGTCTTCTCTGTATGCAAATGTGTGAAAATGCGATTAAATAAAGGAAATAATTTACGAAAACAGATGCTAATACATTTATAGTATTGATGAACATGTACAATCACTTCCAATCTATTTGGGGTACTGTTTGATGCCTAAATTTACATACAGAGAAGACCTGTACATGTAGATATCTGATCAGGGAAACAACACAGAAAATGGCTGTTAATTAACCCTTCCATATAAAAGCTTTTTCACCCATTGGCAAATAGGGTATACCCAGATCAGAGGGCTCCTGTAGGAACTCTCTGATCAGGGTTTGCTCTGTTTGCATATGACATGATATAATCTGATTCTACTTTTTTGTCAAGAGCAATAAATTATTGTAACAACGAGATTTTCAGATTCCAACATGACATTCAAATTGGCTGACAGAAGTGTAACAGGACAAGTGGTGAAAAGTTTTTGGCCCTACCAGGCCTTGAACCCAGAGCCTCTGGTCGCTTACCATGCCAGCATGAGCTACCTAGTCACAATATGGCACTTAATGATTTATCATGCATACTCAACCCCGTTACACTACTCCTTTTTGCCTGAGGAACTTCCATTACTGTCAAGAAAACAGGCATGCACACAGTATAAATTTACGTTGGGTACCAAATTGTAACAGGACACCTGGAAATATCGTGACTAGATCGGAGCTCAAACCCAAAGTCTCTGGCTTATCACGCAAAATTTACTAGCCACCAAGCTACCGAGCCACAGATTATAAAAAGAATAATATAAGAGAATATTAAAATGATAAATTAATAAAATTTATTATTAAATAGCCTGATATAAAGCAAACGCTTTTCCCATATTAGCAAACGGAGTAGACCAAGATCAGCCATCTAATTTGGGTCTGCTTTGTTTTCTTAAATAAATTTAATAGGCATTACTTTACACTCTCTATCAATAACGAACACTCCTATGTACATTTGCCATTATAAAAGAAAGCTAAAATATAAATTTATATTCATTATGTCATTATTTCTTGCATGAATATCCAACAGAGACAAGGTTAATTTGTTATTTTTGCAATCTGAGATTAGTACCAGCTTTATCATAGTCTAGATACAATTACCTCTGCATTGATTCCAAATCTGAACACTTTGCCAGTTAAGTTACAGGTAGAATCCTCTTGTAAATTTGAATATCCCCAGATATCTGTCTATGCATTGAATCGTACATTATTGCAGGTCTATGTTCAGACCTTGAACTGAAAATCAGCTGATTATTTGCCCTAGTTGTAAAATCGGTGGTTGACAAATCTTAACGTTACGCACTCGACCGATAATCTTACACACGATTGCAGAAAAACAAACCAGGCAGTCTAAAATTAGAGTGCACTAATTTTAGTCCAATAAAATGCACCAATAAAAATAGACCATTGACAAAAAAAGGCTGTACATGCGAATATGAGTTTAATGCCGATACATGGCTTTTACTCCTACTTACTGATATAGTGTGTCTCCTTCCCTTTCGAAATCAAGGTCGAAAATTACAGACAAAACGAACAGCTAGTATGCTACTTTCTTTCATCTTCTGTACATGCATGGAGCACGTGCCCTACTTTTGCTATCAACCACCAATCAAAATTGAGCTTGGTGTAAATTGATGGCATTGATGCGGAATTTGTTTACAATATCTGATTTCGTGGCAATGCACCAGAAACAATCATAAAGGAGTAAAAATGTATGAGAAATCATCATTTGTGTATACCTGTCCATGATCATGTGCAATGGTAGCATTTGTTGTCACTTTAGTCATGCATTTTCGTCCATTTCACTCATTTCGCTCAGCAAAGCTGCCTCTTGTTGAAATCTATCTTGGTCGGTGTTTTATCTCTGCCCTATTCCAATCGCAACATTTGGTGGTTACCGACAAGCGGGGAAAATCTCCGAGGTGTACAGATTGACTTTACTCAAGAGCAAAGGGACGTCACTCTAGCAACTGAGAGAAGCAAAATAAACAATTCTTGACTTCGCCGTGTCGGACAGACTGGAAAGAAATGGGTATTCCAGTGGGTAAAAAGCCTAAGATTCCGAACGGAACTATTGCAGCTGTAAGCGTAGTCGGTGCGATATTTGTTGCCTGTTGGTACGGCATCGTCAAGCCTTTGGTGTTCGAGCAACAAAAATATGGTGAGAGCATTCGATATCGTCATCTTTCATAACCGCCAAGGACATGTCAGCATCAGGCGTGCTTTAAGTACAACCTGTTTTAGGCTAGCTACTAGGCCTAGAAAGTATGACACATTCGTTCAGTGTGGTACATAATCTTGGTGTGTGTAAAACATAACACACAGACTAGTGGCAAGTCTGCTGTTCCTTCAGTAACGAAACCGTATGCAATACGGTTTGTAGATAGCGGTGGTTTCTGGACGACTCGGCACCAAACCAATTCGGCCCCTAGACAATTCGGCCCTAAGACGATTCGGCACCATGGCCAACTCGGCCCCTCCCAATATTTTACCCTAGACGATTCGGCACCTATTTATTTTTATTAATTTTTGTTATCAAATTTACATTTTCCCTGTCAATCAATCAATAAAATGAACTTATAAGGTGGATCCAGATCATTTTTATAAATGGTTAACTATTACCACAAAGTAAATACAGATTCTGTATTTACTTCGTGCTATTACTGAACATTGATTTGGATTAAATACACCCGGTAAATTTAGGTTTCATGAAGAGATGCTAAATACTTTGGATCCCGATCAATCAATTTCAAACTGAAGTTATTTTCAGATCATACAATGAATTATTGGTACAGAACGTTGATTTGGATCCCTTTTGCTGTACGTTCACATTTATGTTATGTTCGGTAGGATTTACGGACGTTTCGGTAAATGACCAGTTCGGTAAATTGATTTTATATAGTGAATGTTCCGGACGTTTCGGTAAAAAGGTAAATTATAGTAATTAAAGGTTTATGTACCGGTATATCACACCTTTTGCTGGCGGATAGGGTTTGATCTGTAGTCACTTTTATCATTATAAATGGGTTGGGTCTTAACTATACGATGTAGTTATAGAAGGGTAAATTTCTATGCCGAATCGGAATAATCGTTATGAATGTGGGAAATCGAAAAAAAGAAGAAAAAGTGAAAATTGAGTGCCATTTGAATGTATTTGCAACCCAAAATTAAAATTAGTCCTCTGATCAGGATCTACCATGCAGACAGGGGATGTAATAAAAACACGAAAACCCCTATTTGAGTTGAAAAAAATTAGAATCTACTTTAATTTAAGCGAGTTTAAAATTTTGTGTTCCTTAAATATAGAAATAAGTTTATTACAATATTTATGATTATATCATTATTCTTATAATTATTAATATTACGATTATTAATATCAATCATTTCACCTTTAGAATTAATACCAGTTTTGCTTTATATTAGAATTATTAAAAATAGGACTGGATCATGTTATCCTGTCACGCATATTTATATAAAAAAAAATATTTGAGACCCTGAAGCGTGGTCTGTAAATGCGACACGTCTTTAATTATTGTTTGCCATTAATTGTGCCGTCGCCTGTAACCAATTAATTAATTAACTAATTAACAACCTCGCTACACCCAACACTTTAATAAGATGAGAATACTTCATTGTCAAAAAGTTTGAATCCTGACACCGCATAACTAGACGACTCATCAGAATCCAAAGTTTTTAACACACAAAAAGGGTATAACAACGACTACTTCTCTGTCTGGTAAAACAGTGTAGACCCAGATCATCAGTTGGTTTAATCCTTTCACTGCCTTGGGTATTTGCTAACAGTTTGGATCCGTAAAGCTATGAATGATCAGAATTCAAAGTCTTTCACACACAAAACGAATATATAACAGTTGATTTGACTCATTGGGCAATAGTTTTTTGCAAACAGTTTGGATCATTTATATGTATTATTGAAATAGTGTATATAAGTATTATCTTATTGCAAAACTATGTACATATTTTATGGTGAATATTAAATATATATCCAGTACACTTTTCGTTATCAATTGTTTTGCCAATATATTACTATATTTAAAAACTCCAGTTATTTTCAACACCCTTCGCATGTCCATCAGATTCATTGTTAGATCAGGATCCATACATTATACAACTAAAACACAGCTGCAAACGTGGCACAAACATCGTCGAACAGTTCCATTGTTACTGGGAGAGGTGCGATATAAATCTACTTAATCCTTTAATTACTATAATTTACCTTTTTACCGAAACGTCCGGACCATTCACTATATAAAATCAATTTACCGAACTGGTCATTTACCGAAACGTCCAGCACCCTTCGGTAGCGCGTAATATTTAACATTATTTAACTATTTGCTTGCTATGGGTGGATTTACTCACTAAGGGTGATCTTACCTTTGCTAACAGTTTGGATTCTGATGAGACTCCGAGTAACTTGGCATATCATTGATCAGAATCCAAGCTGTTTGTCACTGAGATTATATTTTCGCAAAGAAATGGCAGAATAAAATAAAGTTTTAAAATTTCAGCAGATAATATAGCAGACGCCAAAATATAATGTACCAGACAAAAAATTACTTAGCACGCTAAGAGTAAATAACGAGAAGGTAAACGTTTGGGGTCCCGACCAATCAATTGCTAAATGGATTATGTGAAAACAAACTCACGGTATAACATCAAAGTAGGTGTACATGTGCTAAATAACCTTCCAGTAGAACAATTATACCAGAATTATCACAAAAAAATATTTATAATGGAGGCTAAAGTAAATGTGAAAACGGTAAGTAACAGAATTAGCAATTAATTTAATAAATTATCTTTCAAGATGACATCATTTCTTATATGAATATTCAGGGAATAAATGACTAAGCGATGTTGGCTCTGAGATAGTTAGAACACAGCATGATTAAGAATAATGTGACTTTGGTCTGTGATGTTTAGTTCTATATGCCTGTGATAATAATGTGTGATAATTTATTAAACTGTGATATATATGGCTTAAGCCTGAGCTGTATTGGATTGGAAATGCATACTTTTAATAATCCCATTCTAAACCAAAATCTTGCTACTTTATTTCAAGTTATATTTATTTATATTTTACTAACCTCTAACAAATGGACCCCATTGGAATTAATAAGCTTTTAGCTTAATTGGGTTATCCATAGGTCGTAACCATTTAGTACTTAGCACATGCACAATATTAAATTGTTAAAGGTATGTATGCATAAGCATAAAATATATACATAAACAATAATATATATAGGAAAAATAGCTTAAAGCTTCTCTTAAATTCTTAGTCTTATTTATAATTCTTCATTACTGTGATATTTTATGATTTGTGATTTTCATGTGTTTGTATATATGCTGATTGACCTTAAATGTCAATAAATAAATAAATAAATAAATCTGTCTTTCAAAAATGTCGGTCTGTTCAAAAGCGTTGGCAGGATCCACATCCCGAGCCCTAGCTGTATCTGTTAAATACCTGCTTAGTACGGTAAACGTTATTCTGGGTCTAAACAGTGATACATTTATGTCAATGCAGTTGAAATCTATATCTATCATTTCAACAGCCTGTAAGCACAAAAAAATGGTTTAAACAGGTTGAAATTACCTATGCAATTCTAATGTAATATAGGTGCCGAATCGTCTAGGGACGAGTTGTCCACGGGCCGAGTTGTCTAGGGGCCGAATTGTCTAGGGGCCGAGTTGGTTTGGTGCCGAGTTGTCTAGAAATCTACGGTTTGTAGATAGCGGTCCGGGGTCAACTCGGCTTCGGGTCAACTCGGCCCCTGAGTCAAGTCGCCCTCGGGTGAACTCGGTCGGGTCAACTCGGCCTGGGTCAAGTCTGCCGCAATTCTGCAAATATTATTTCAGAATCACGTTTTTGGCGTATATATTCTTTATTTTGTATTACTTTAATATTTTGTTTCATAGAGATACCCGATACTACAGATACTAATGAACATATATGGGAATTTCAGAGTAGCAGATAAGAATGTGTACCATGACCATTTTCATATGTACATTTTTTATGTATCTCCACCAAACCCTATTTTATTTTTCTAATAAATGTTCACAACATAGGGTTTGGTGATAGTTTAGTGTACTCTAAATGGTGATATCGATTTCGGTTTTAACAATATCCCAGCAGAGTACACAGGCATTAACCCTTTCCCTCATTTTCATGCATTTGCAAACAGAGTAGACCCAGATCAGACGACTCCTTTAGGAGCTGTCTGATCAGGGTCTGCCCTGTTTGCTAATGGAATTTGATAGATCTGTGTCTTTACTTTCTAAAATGGCTACAATGTTCAACCTTCCATATTTCATCATAAACTATTTTGTCCATGAATATTCAGTAGGTATTGAAATTGGTAGTAAAGATAGAACCAGGAAAGGGTTAAGACTGATTTAGGTTAGAACACACCTAATGATTTCTGTCTGGTTGGATTTTCTTCCAAGATACGACATAATTCTAAAGACATGCAGTAGTAAATATATGTATCTGACAAGAGAACCTCCGAAGAGAGTTATTTTGTGGTTGCTTTTAATCCACTTAATCTCTTTTCTCGTAGCGCTTACAGTAATCGCTATATTGCACTTGTGTGTATACACTCGCATCACATGACAACAACAGTGGGTTGCAGTGTGGATTTATGAGCGTATCTGATGTCAGTTGTTGTTTGAATGACATAATTGCCACAAAAGTGCAGATTTACATTGAAAATTAGGTCCAATATGACCAGATTGTAAATTAGAAAATTAATGATTTCCACCCCGTATTTGACAACATATTCATTCTACGCACACTCATACAACTATTACACAACAGCAAACAGAAACTATTTTGTGCTTTTATAGACTTAAAACAAGCATTTGATACCGTTTGGCGATCAGGCCTCTGGCAAAAACTACTCTCATACAATATTGACAGTAAATTCTTTACACTGGTTAAAAATATATACCACGACATTAAGTCATGTGTTTCAGTTAACGGCACGTGCTCGAATTTCTTCACATGCAATATTGGAGTCAGACGGAGAAAATTTATCACCTCTAATATTTTCTCTTGACCAGAATGATCTACATGAGTATCTTGAAAGCAATTACGGTATAAACGGAGTTACACTTGAGAGCATACATGTACACGACAATGAAAATCTCCATTGACCACTGCATATGAGACCAGAGAGCAAATAGCCCGGTCAAACCTTCATTTAATCTGCTAATACTAGTCGTAATTAAGAGGTTTTATTGTATAACTGTATATAAGATCATATTTGTATGTGCTGACACTTTTTAACAATTTACTCCATAACTACGCATTTCTATGCCTTTGAAAACTGCGAAGACCCAGATCAGACAGCTGTTATAGGAGCCTTCTGATCAGGATCTGCTATGTTTGCTTATGATACAATATAGATGACTCTTCTGTTTCTAGCAAACAATTTAGATGTCCATTTGATATTTAATATTTAATATTCATGACGTCAATGTTTCTTGAAAATCCATGGAAGAATGTGTGTCCCTTTAAGAAAAACTGCATATCTCTGACACGTGCCGCCGGTTATCAGCGATACATTAATCGGATTAGTGCCTGCTGATTAGGTACTCTCCTATAAAGGGAGTGTTAATCTTTAACTGTCACCTGCCACGTGTCGCAACCTATCAGTACTTAAAAAATCGGTTATCAAATAATTTAACAATAATCTGCTTTTATCTTTTAACTAAATTACTAACACTCTTTGCATCACCATTCACATGTACAGATTCATTATATTTTGGTTGTTTTAAGTCTGGACTAGATTTACACATTGCCACGTTCTGTACAGGTGGATTAATGAGTAAGTTGGGAGTAATGGTATTGTAACGTGCACCATCGGCAATCCCTGGCGGTCACCCATCCAGCCAGGAGCCGCACAGACTGTTGCTTAACTTCGCAACCTTTCCAATCACATAAACCACGTCGCCAAAGAGCTAGCTCCCTGGCAAGGAGAGTTTATAGTGCTTATATACCTAACAGCATCGCTGTTACATTACTTTCCCCTCCGAGAAATCTCGACTCGAGATTTGGCCTGGGAAATAACCGTGGGTAAGGCAATTCCAGTCCGGCAATTGTCTTCATCCCACCGCTGCCACCAATTGTAACGTGCACCATCGGCAATCCCTGGCAGTCACCCATCCAGCCAGGAGCCGCACAGACTGTTGCTTAACTTCGCAACCTTTCCAATCACATAAACCACGTCGCCAAAGAGCTAGCTCCCTGGCAAGGAGAGTTTATAGTGCTTATATACCTAACAGCATCGCTGTTACAGTATCTATCTCTTTTCTAACCCCAACTCAGGACATCATAATCAATGTGATTGCTTGCAATTATTTTAAAACTAGAGGTTTTTGTCACAAAAACGGATGTCTCCCCTCTAATAAAAACAATATGTAAAGGGAAATCACTAAAAATGTTATGGACCTGATGATTGATACTTCCCCTCATTATGCACTTTCCAAACAAAATGATAACAGCTAATAACTCCAAAAATATGCTCTCTGGTTTCATATGCAGTGGTCAATGGAGATTTTCATTGTCGTGTACCAGAGTTATGGCCCTTGTGCATGACACTTACTTTCATCATGCCCTTTCCATAGATAAAATGTCATTCCAATAGCATCAGTCGAACAGGAATTATTGATCGGCCAAAAATGTAACAAAGGGCAATAACTCCAAAAGTATTGAAGCAAGAGTTATGGCCCTTGTTCATGACACTTTCTCTCATCATGCTCTCTCCATGTATGAAGTTTCAATACGATGGCAAGAGCCATATAGGAGTTATCGTCCAGACAAGAAAGCGTTAAACAAATGTACAAGGGGAAATAACTCTTAAATTTATTCAAGCCCCAGTTAAGGATCTTATGCATGACACTTTCTCGTATTATGATCTTTCCATGTATGAAGTTTCACTCCAATGGCATGTGCCATATAGGAGTTACCGTCCTGACAAAAAATTGTGATTTTTTTACAAAGGGCAATAACTCCAATATTAGTGAAGCCAGAGTTATGGACCTTGTGCATGACACTTCCTCTCATCATGATCTTTCCATATATGAAGTTTCAATCCAATGGCATGAGCCATATAGGAGTTATCGTCCGGACAAAAAAGTGTGAATATTTTTACAAGGGGCAACAACTCCTATATCAGTGAAGCCAGAGTTATGGACCTTGTGCATGACACTTCCTCTCATCATGATCTTTCCATATATGAAGTTTCAATCCAATGGCATGAGCCATATAGGAGTTATCGTCCGGACAAAAAGTGTGACGGACAGACGGATGGCCGGACGGACAGACGGCCGGACGGACAGACAGACAGACAACTCTCACGAAAACAATATGTCTCCCCCATATAAATATGGGGGGAGACATAATAATAAAGAAAAAGAGTGATATGAGCTATGATACGATTGATTCAATTGATCATTAATGAACCTCTTCAACCCATTCCCTCATATATATAAACGTGTTTTCATGCATCTGCAAACAAAGTAGACGGCTCCTATATCCAAACTAAAAACCAAATCTCGACTATGATTAGCACAATCATTAGATCTAGTGCAAAAAAATTATCTACGATAAATCTAGGTTAACATAGCAGACTGTTCGGGCATCTCACACCCGACCTGTTGAATCTGGGTCTACTCAGTGTACAAAGGTGTTGCGCGGATTTAGGCTTAGCATCGTACTAAACAAATGCAAGGGATTTACATCATATATTTGCTGTAAATGATAGGGAAAATGTTTTAAACTATCATACCATACTTTTAACACATAAAAACCCCTCTTGCACCCATTTGTCTGGTCCGCGCGAGTCCGGAGGATTTTTCCGTGGTCCGCGCGGACTTTGACTGGTATAAAACGTTGTAATAACAAAAATCTATATAACTTCGTCTTTATTTAAACATGCAAAATACAACTACTATTACTAGTTTTACTTCTACTACTAATTTAGAAATATATAGATAATAAATAAATAATATTTTAAAGGTGGTGCGACCAAGGTAAAACTTTATATGGTACCGAATCGTCCGAGGTACCGAATCGTCTAGGTACCGAGTCGTCTAGGTACCAAATTGGTTTGGTACCGAGTCGATTTAAACTATATACACTGGTTGCTGTTTATACTGAAGAGATTATTGACGTGACAGCAGGCACAGTGACAATTGTTTTGAAATTGTTGACTGTACCTGCTTCATGGGCAGTGCGGGGCAATTTAACATGGTCACCTGACAGATAATTCTTGGATAGAATGAGTACTTATAGTTGCAAACAATGGCAGAAAGACATGTGTTTCAAGTTTGAAAATGTTGTGACATTTCTTGTGCACAGAAACATATCAATATTTGCACCCAGGTAATTATAAATGAGAATGTACCGATACATTATAAACGGTCCTTCTCATTGCTTTTTCATATACCTGGTACATTGATAAATGCAGTTGCAAACAAGGCAGTTAGTACAAAGATTTACGGTGTACCCCAGTTTGAATGATTGTGTGACAGAGCTCTGTTTAGCTGGTTATTTGTGGCATTACCCCAGACAGTGATGAAGGAGGCCGTTCTATGTAGGTCCTCCAATGTTTCATATATCTTTGTCAGTACTGAAGTCTATTCTGGCCACACATTCTTCCAGTGTTGATCCACATGTGTAGGATGTGCTCAGCAGCTTGATGTTTGAGGCCACAGGGGCACAGTTTGAACTTTGCAAACATGTTGGCATTCAGTTTTTTGTGTCCCCTGCAAAGCCTGAGGATAATGACCTGTTCCCATCTGTTTCCATCTGTCATCCTTGGTTGTCTTCGGATTAAGCAACAATTGCTTTCATCTCAATGTGTGATGGCATGTGTAGGCTGGTCTCCTTTGGCTCTGAGCTTGGCTAGTCTGTCTGCAGTCTCATTGCCAGGAACACTGCAGTGTGCAGGTATCCACTGCCAGGACACCGCCTTCTCTGTTGAGATTGTCTAGTAGATATTTGTTAGCATACCATACTATTTCGTACCCATATCGTATTATACCCATTATTCAATTGCCATTACTTACCATTGTCATTATGTACCCTTTGCCGTTTTGTACCATACCTATTGTCATTTTGTATTATTACATCTCAATTTCATTTACGATGTTAATCTCCCATAGGCCACTGTGACATAGAAATACTGTCAGACCCAGCGGGAAAAAATACTGTCTCCCGCTACCATAGGCACAGAACATCTAGATCAGTGAGCGCTTATTAAATTGTGTGTGGGACGTCATCCGATTAACGTCATAGACTGACGTCATCTGACGCTTGCAATTTGATCAACACACCTCATTTTGACAATTGCTTTTGTTTAAATATTTGAGAAATGTTGCATTGAGCGACTATTTCGGAGGAGGATCTGTCAAGATTGGGCAGTGAAAAGGACTCCGCCAGTCCTTATAATGTGTAATGAATAGAAATGTGAAGCTGTCTCCCGATTTTTTAGGCACCGAGTAGCTCTATAATTTTTGTTTCAAACTATTTATTGTTGTCAATGAATAAATCTTTTTGCTGACGAAATTGATTGTGCTGTTCGATATAATACAGTAAATATCACATCCTATGGAGAGCGACAGCACGTATTGTCAACCCTCGGTATGGTAATGTCCACCGAGGCGTAAGCCTCGGTAGACATAACCAACCTCAGGTTGACAATACATGCTGTCGCTATCCATAAGATGTGATATTTATAAACTATACCCATTACAGATTGCCATTTCATACTATAACCAATGCCATTTCATACCATACCCATTGTTCATATCCATTTTTATAATATAACCATTGCCTTTTCTTACCGTACCCATTGCCAATATTGTACCATACCCATTATGCAATTGCCATTTCTAACCATTGTCATTTAGTACAATTGCTATTTTGTTACATACCCATTGTCATTTCTTACCATACCCATTGCCATCTCATACCATACCCATTATCATTTCATTTCATAACCATTGCCCTTTTGTATTATAGCCATACTTTTGAATGGCATTCATTCTACATTAAGCAACAGTGCAAGAAGCACATTTTTAAAAAATGTTATTCTCCAAGGAGACAATACTGTAATTGATTTGTTTTTTTTCCATAAATTGATGTAATTCTGACTCCATGCATGTACAGAAGATGAAAGAAAGTAGCTGTTCGTTTTGTCTCTAATTTCCATTGATGTGTATACTTTTAAAAAAACACTATTGCAGAAATGATATACAGTGTAGTTAATTATGATAGTCCAGATTTGTTGGTGAAAAATGTTTTGATACCATAATCATTGCAAACAGAATAGGACCCAGATCAGACAGCCCCATAGAATTCATATGGGCAGGATCTGCTCCAGTTTCTTATGGAATCAAATACATGTATATCTGAATCTGCAGTTTCTGCCTTGACCAATATTCTGGTGTTCTAATGCCATTATAAAACTGCATTTAATTAACTTTTGAGTCAGTACAGATAGAGACTTGATATTGGGCATGCATATTGATCTCATTAATATGCACATTTTGAGGGGTGACATGTCAAGGTCAAGGTCATTAATCAAAGTCAGAGGTCAAATATATAGGTCCATTCACCTACTTTAACATTGGCCATAACATTTGAACTAAAAGAGATAGAGACTTGATATTTGGCATACATGTGTATCTCATGAAGCTGCACATTTTAAGGGGTGACATGTCAAGGTCAAGGTCATCCTTCAGGGTCAAATTGGGCGGGGCATAGTGATAGTGTTTTGCAAACACATCTTGTTTATTATTTGAATATTCAGCAGGTAGAGGGTTAACTCGATCATTCTCTCGTAGACTATTTTTAGACCCAACCTCTTTGAATAAATCTACCGAAAGGAGCACTAACTATAGAAAAGGAGAGTTTTAGAATTGTGTAGTCTTGAAACCATTGTGATAAATAGAGCATTTGCTCCTATGGAGCAAATGTTCTATTTATCACAATGGTTTCAAAATGAGAATTTTATAGAGGCGCAAAAATGTATCACTAGGGGGTAATGTGTTACAGTGTTAACGCAATAAAACTGCACTGAGTTATTAGACAAAGTCAGCTATTTCCTTGTTTATTTATCATTACTGTAATCAAATATAAAGAACAAAAAAAAAAACACAACAAAAAAGCCTGATCATAAAAACAGAATATGGAAATCTGAAACAGATATAATTACTTCATTAGGCGAGCATAAGTAGTTAAAATGACAAAACCTGAATTTAACCCTTACAATGCTGAATTTTCAAGAAGACTCTTCCAAAATTCAAACAGGTCAAGCTGGGAGGGATTTTTCTAAAGAAAAGTTTAACATGACAAACAATGCTGACCCTGATGAATGGGCTCCTCTCTGAGACCTCTCATTGGGTCTACACTGTGTTTCAAAGGACATTAGCGACTCTTTTCCCGCATTGTGAGGGTTAACAAGTTAGTCCATGAATATTAATAGAAATAATGATGTCATGAATATAAATTAGGTTCATTTTTATAGTCATTAATGGCATATGAACACAGGAAGTTTTATCCATGGCAGAACTGTTGAGTCATATCTATGTTATTTAATAAGCAAACCGAGCAGGACTTATCAGAAGGCTCCTATAGGAGTCATCTGATCTGGATCTGCTCTGTTTGCAAAGGCATAGAAAGGCATATTTATCCCATTCCCTCATATTGATGCCTTTTGACGCCTCTGTAAAAGTCTATTTTTGAAACCATTGTGATAAAAAGAGCATTTGCTCCATAGGAGCAAATGCTCTATTATCACAATGGTTTCAATACTATACAATTCTTAACATTTTCTTTTCTGTAGTAAAGTCTCCTTTTCGGTGAATTTACTCAAAGTGGTTGGATCTAAAAATAACCTATGAGGTAATGGGTTATGGAGTAAAAGGGTTAAAGTTTGATATCATATATTGTATCCTTTTGAATTATGCTGAAGTTTGATATCATATATTGTATCCTTTTGAATTATGCTGAAGTTTGATATCATATATTGTATCCTTTTGAATTATGCTGAAGTTTGATATCATATATTGTATCCTTTTGAATTATGCTGAAGTTTGATATCATATATTGTATCCTTTTGAATTATGCTGAAGTTTGATATCATATATTGTATCCTTCTGAATTATGCTGAAGTTTAACTAATTGTTTGTATACATTTCAGTGCAAATGCAGAAAGAAGGCAGGGCCGGAATGGATCAGAAGAAAATTCAACCAGGAGGTAAAATAGAGTACAGCTGATTTATGTCAATTATGAAGAAATATGAAGAACTCAGTGATTTTAATGAATAGAATAAATTAGAAGCAAAGCATTTGCGGGTATCTGGAGGGATCAAGGTACTAAAATTTGAAAAATGGTTTCTGTGTGATAACTGTGGTTAGAATGAAATGTAAGGGCCAAACATTGTGTATACATATACATAGAATCAAAGATCATGATTGCATTTGGGAGGTTTGGGGTTATGGCCATTGTTGCTAAAAAGTCTTTGATGAAGGTTAAATTCAGTGTTGAAGCAAGAGTACCGCATACGGTACATGATACGCCCACTTGCAAAACTGCATTAGAATTACTTTATTTTAAATATCCTCCTGTTTCCCTGATTCAATATACCTTATAAGTGTTGACAATTTCTCATTTGTGCTTCAGATCTTGATATCCATATTAATGTGATATTATATAAAAAATTGAAGTGAATATCTTATTAAATAAAAAAGATACGGTCATCCTCATATTTGCAGATTTTTGTAAAGTGCAAGGGCCATAACTCTGTAAAGACAAATTGAACGAACCTCAAAATGAAAACAACTCAGCTTCAGATTTTGTTGCATAAATCATTTGTGTGAAATTTTATTAATATCCTTTTAATATATAGTTTTCCCAGAAAACAAGACAAACCAAAAGTTGTCCAACGAACAAAGCAACAAACACACAACTGTAGTTAAAGGGCCATAACTTTAAAATAGAATGACATATCAAAAACCCCGCAATATATCAAGGATTCCATTATTAAAATGCAGATACAATAAAACCCCTCTAAACTCGACATTTGGTATAAATACGGGAAAACCAGAATTTTGGTTTAAATATCGGGTCTTGGATACAGGTGGCAACTTCATGCAGGGTGAAAGTCATGCAGAAAGCATCCTCTAGGAGCTTTCCGCATGTCCTTCACCCTGCATTAATCAGCCATCTGCCTTAAAGTATCTAAATTCTTTCCTATTAGAATTCTGGTTCAGAGGGGTTTTACAGTTTCTAGTTTTGTAGTATTGCTAAATTTCTTGTTACTTTAGTATATCATGTATGTTAAGCATAACTGTAACAGACTTTCAGGAGTGGATACTTTGCATAGTGATCTATTAACATATTCCCTCATAGTGACACATTTTGGCGCCACTGTTAATTAGTGTCACATTCTTAAACCATTGTGATGATAGAGCATTTGCTCGATTGGAGCAATAATTACTCTATTTATTACAATGCATGGTTTCAAATCAATATTATATAAAAAAAATGAAGTGAATATCTTATTAAATAAAAAAGATACGGTCATCCTCATATTTGCAGATTTTTGTAAAGTGCAAGGGCCATAACTCTGTAAAGACAAATTGAACGAACCTCAAAATGAAAACAACTCAGCTTCAGATTTTGTTGCATAAATCATTTGTGTGAAGTTTTATTAATATCCTTTTAATGTATAGTTTTCCCAGAAAACAACAGACAAACCAAAAGTTGTCCAACGAACAAAGCAACAAACACACAACTGTAGTTAAAGGGCCATAACTTTAAAATAGAATGACATATCAAAAACCCCGCAATATATCAAGGATTCCATTATTAAAATGCAGATACAATAAAACCCCTCTAAACTCGACATTTGGTATAAATACGGGAAAACCAGAATTTTGGTTTAAATATCGGGTCTTGGATACAGGTGGCAACTTCATGCAGGGTGAAAGTCATGCAGAAAGCATCCTCTAGGAGCTTTCCGCATGTCCTTCACCCTGCATTAATCAGCCATCTGCCTTAAAGTATCTAAATTCTTTCCTATTAGAATTCTGGTTCAGAGGGGTTTTACAGTTTCTAGTTTTGTAGTATTGCTAAATTTCTTGTTACTTTAGTATATCATGTATGTTAAGCATAACTGTAACAGACTTTCAGGAGTGGATACTTTGCATAGTGATCTATTAACATATTCCCTCATAGTGACACATTTTGGCGCCACTGTTAATTAGTGTCACATTCTTAAACCATTGTGATGATAGAGCATTTGCTCGATTGGAGCAATAATTACTCTATTTATTACAATGCATGGTTTCAAATCAACACAATTCTAAAATTCTCCTTTCGTTAGTTAATGCTCTCAGTAGAGTTATTCAAAGAGATTGGGTCTAAAAGCAGTCTAGGAGGGAATGAGTTAACATCTGTTATTTCACTGCCAAACCCTATCTTGTTGCTACTCATAAGAGGCCTTGCTCTAAATAGTGATTCCATTGGATTGCAGCCATTAGAGTCCTTGCTCATTAGTGATACTAATGGATTGCAGCCATTAAAGTCCTAGCCCAATGGTGATTCCATTGGATTGCAGCCATTAGAATCATTGCTCAATAGTGATACTAATGGATTGCAGCCATTAGAGTTATTCCTCATTACTGATTCCAATGGATTGCAGCTCTAAGGGTCATTGCTCAACAGTGGTTCTAATGGATTGCAGTCATTAGATTAATTGCTCATTAGTGATTTTAATGAATTCCAGCCATTAGAGTAATTGCTCAATAGTGATTCCAATGGATTCCAGCCATTAGAGTCATTGCTCAATAGTGATTCCAATGGATTGCAGCCATTAGAGTCATTGCTCAATAGTGCTTTTAATGGATTCCAGCCATTAGAGTTATTGCTCAATAGTGATTCTAATGGATTGCAGCAAAGTAGAGTTTGGTGGAAATATGTACTAACCCTTTACCCATGAATATTCATTTAAGAAGTAATAACATACTGAATATTAATTATGTCTCCACCATTTATAATGGGGAGACATATTGTTTTCGGTTGAGTTGTCCGTCTTTCCGTCTGTCACATTCATGTCCGCTCCATATCTCTCACAAATATGGAAGGATTTCAAAATGCTTTGGCACAAATGTTCGACTCAACAAGACAATGTGCAAAGCGTTTGATTCAGGCATGTGGGTCAAAGGTCAAGGTCACAATTCAAGGTCAAATGTTTTAGCCACACCCGTCGTATCTGCTCCATATCTCTTAAACCCTTGGAATGATTTCAAAATGCCGTGGCACAAATGTTCTCTGTAACAAGGCGATGTGCAGACAGCAGAATTTAGGCTCAAGGTCACAATTCAAGGTCATGGTCACAATTCAAGGTCAATTATTCACACTTTCTTGTCTGGCCAATAACTCCTACTTGACTAATGCCATTTGATTGAAACTTCATGAATTGTCAGGTATAAGGGCCATAACACTGACTGCAATACCTTTGGAGTTATTGCCCTTTGTTATATTTTCTTGTCCGATCAATAACTCTTGCTCTACTGATGCTATTAGAATGACGTTTCATGTATGGAAAGAGCATGATGGAAGGAAGTGTTATGCACAAGGATCATAACACTGGCTTCAATAATATTGGAGTTATTGCCTCCCATTTTCTGCAGAGTTATGGGACTTTGAATTTTTTTACATGGAAATTTGGTCTATAGGGTTTCTCAAAAACCTTTAAATGGATATTCATTAAATTTCATAGGATTGATTAGAATCATGCCTAGTTGTGCATATCTTATTCCTGTTAGGTTTGATGATTTTCTGCAGAGTTATGGGACTTTGAAATGTTTACATGGAAAATTTTGTCCGCTGGGTTTCCCCAAAAATCTTTTATCAGATTTTCATGAAACTTCATAGGATTGATCAGCACCATGCCTAGTTGTTCATAGTTTATTCCTTTTCTGGTTAGATGATTTTCTACAGAGTTATGGGACTTTGGGAAATTTTGTCCACGTGCTGGAGGGGACATGAGTTTTTGTATAAAAAACAATTCTAGTTAGGTTTTAAATGACCTAGGAACACAGGAAGTTTTGGCCACGGCATAAACTGTAGAATCGGATCTAAATTATTTCTTAAGCAAGTGGAGCAGACCCTGATGAGATAGAGCTGTCTGATCTGTGGCTACTCTGTTTGCACAAGTGAAGAAATACTTATTTATGGTGTTAAGGGTTAAATATGCTGAATTCTGAATGTACTGTCCCAGTAAAGCCTTGAACTTAACACATCAATTGTGATGTTTTTGTTGGTTAGAGTTTAACCCTTTACTCCAAAATTAACCCATTCCAGTCATAGGCTATTTTTAGACCCAGCCTCTTTGAATAAATCTACTGAAAAGGAGCATAAACTATAGAAAAGGAGAATTTTAGAATTGTAGTTTTGAAACCATTGTGATAAATAGAGCATTTGCTCCTTAGGAGCAAATGCTCTATTTATCGCAATGGTTTCAAAAAGTGATGTTTACAGGGGCGTGGAAAGGCGTATCTATGGAGGGAAGGGTTAAACAAAATTAGTGCAAGATAATTTTTATTGCATGGAATAGAAAATGACGAAGCAGTTTCATTTTTGTTTCAGACATGCGGGTATGGTCAAATCCATTCAAGCCACTCAAGAACGAAGACTAAAGTATATGACTTACAAACTCTAGATTGCTCATGATGTTTGTTGCAGGGATGTGTATTCAGTGGGTATTTGGGACATATGCCAAGATACTGGAAACAGATGTGATATACTGAATAGTTTCAGCTAACATGATAGCAAAATGCAACATTGCTGTGTCTTTTCTAAAAGGCAATTTTACATTTACCCCTTTCGGTGCCAAATTTCTAACTGTTGTCGGCGAACCAATTTTGTTAAATCATTTGGTAAAATAAGGAATTGAGATAAATAAATTTCAAATGAATAAAACACAGATATAGAAATAGAGTTTGAGACAAAAAGTGAAATGCCTGATCAGATACCACCTTGAAAAGGCGTTGTCTGATCTGGGACTGCACTATTTGTCATGGTGCATTTGTTTTGCAACATTTGTGGTGAATGGGTTCAGTAAGGCTTAAGTGTTTTGAAGGAATAATAATAAAATTTAAGGAATAATCAATAATTATTCTCAATTGCAACTTCATCAAAGTTCACAGCTGCTCTAAGTGGTATGATATATTAAGCCTTTCAGTCAGGCTGGTACATGTTGAATTGCATGAAGTCATTTTCTCAGTATACAGTAAACCCCCTCCTAGCCGGAATTCTGGTAGAGAATAATTTTGGCAGGTGATTGCCTAATGCAGGGTGAAAGTCATGCAGAAAGCTTTTTGCCCTGCATTAAGCTGCTACCTGTTTCCAAGATGATATATATGCTAAATTTAATGTCCGGTTAAGATGGCTTTTACTGTACATGTATATAGAAATAAATAAAAATTAATGCTCCCTCCCCCATATGTGGGTGGGGAGGGGTATATATGGTGTTGCATATGTTTGTTCATTCATTGTATATGCATGTAACGAAATTTTGTGTTGAGATCCTCCGACACTTTTTGTTTAGGATTTGTATCAAACTTTCACAAGTGAACATGAATGAAGGAACAGCTTCGATCATGTTTGACAGAATTATGCCCTAATTTATTTTAAATCATCATTATGCAGGGCTAGTTTCCTTGTATGACTATAGAATAATATGGAAAAATAGTCAAATAGGGAGAGCCTTATACGAAAAGACAACACACCAAACACAGTAGACACAAGAGATTCTTGTTGAACATGCTAAATGTAGGGAACATTATTGTAGGAAATTGTATGATCGATGAAAAATAGAATTATATTTGGAAATTGTTTGTCTTTGTAAGCCCATAGTGTACAATTTCAAAGAAATTTGAACCTTTATTTAATTTGATACAAAGATTTACGGAGCTCCAGATAAGATGTGTAAATATAAACAGTTTCAACAATAGCTCCTTTATTTCTCCACCAAACCCTATACTGTGACCACTCTTGAGAATCATCTCTTTGAGACGATTCTAAAGAGTGGTCATAGTATAGAGTTTGGTAGAGAAATGATGATTTTAAAAATTGGGTATGCATCGTTATCTGTAGCTCTAGATTTACACCACTGTAGTCAAGTGGTTGGGCATATATAGAATTGTCCCTAGATGTCATTATAAGGTATTCTAAATTGAGAGGGTGAAGACTACTAATCATAATGTTAGGACAATCAAACTGAAGGACATCACTAGTTAATGTCCTTAACCCATTACCTCATAAGCTATTTTTAGATGTTACCTCTTTTAATAAATCTACCGAAATGGAGCATGTACTTGAGAAAAGGGAAATTTTAGAATTGTGTAGTTTTGAAGCCATTGTGATATATATAGAGCATTTGCTCCTATGGAGCAAATGCTCTATTTATCACAGTGTTTTCAGAAGTGGCTTTTACAGATGCATCAATTTTAGAATTGTGTAGTATTGAAACCATTATGATAAATAGAGCATTTGCTCTATTTATCACAATGGTTTCAAAAAATGAGCTTTCCAGAGATATCAAACTGTGTCAGTAGGAGAGAATGGGCTATTAGTTTACGAAAGTTATTTAGAGAGCACCAAAATCTGTATTTATATTTCTTCTGCATTATAGACATAGCTGACATCGGAGTGTTTGATGTTGCAAAATCACTAATTATGTATATTTATGTAAGCCATATATTACAGGCGCAGGTTTAGAGGTGGGGGTAGGGTGGGGTGCCAGTGTACAAAAAATTGCCCAAGCTAACTTTTTTGAGTAATTTTATTAGATCTAGATGTAATGAAAATCAATAAAACAATGATTGAATCTGAGTTTTGCAAACTTACTTAGACACTAGTGATAAATCTGAAATCCTTGATCCACACCTGATATATGTAATGTTTTAGAATACTTAGATGTTTCATGAATGTAATTATAATGTCTATACTTAAGCAGTTGTTTGTTCTTAAAGTTATTATTGTGTATTTAGTAAATAGCTGCTTCAGAGCAACAGATAACAGTGTGTACTCGAATACTCTAGCAGAGGAACCAATAACAGTGTGTACTCGAATACTCTAGCAGAGCAACAGATAACGGTGTGTACTCGAATACTCTAGCAGAGGAACCGATAACAGTGTGTACTCGAATACTCTAGCAGAGCAACAGATAATGGTGTGTACTCGAATACTCTAGCAGAGGAACCGATAACAGTGTGTACTCGAATACTCTAGCAGAGCAACAGATAACGGTGTGTACTCAAATACTCTAGCAGAGGAACAGATAATGGTGTGTACTTGAATACTCTAGCAGAGGAACAGATAACGGTGTGTACTTGAATACTCTAGCAGAGCAACATATAATGGTGTGTACTCAAATACTCTAGCAGAGGAACAGATAACGATGTGTACTCGAATACTAAAATTGTCTTTTCGGTGGAGAAATAAAGGAGTTATTCTTAAAAATGTTTTGATTTATGCATCTTATTGGGAACTCTGTCTGCTGTATATTTTTGTGTGGATCATGTCTACATGTAACAATTCTGTTAACCCTTCGCTTGCTGAATTTTAAAATAATTTCCCCTTCTTTACCCATGCCCTGTTGTATAATTACATATATCTTCACTGTGTACAAGTATTTCACTGTGCAATCACTGCTGTGGAGTGCACTGGTTGCACAATCAACTTGTAAATAGTGCAGACCCTGATGAGACAGCTCCTGCAGGAGCTGTCTCATCTGGGTCTTCACTATTTACAGGTAGGTATATTGACGTGAATAGCAAGCGAAGGGTTAAAATTTATGTCAAAGATATTAATTGATAAGTGAATGATGTTTTGAATTAAAATTTATGGATGAAACAACTTCGCTTTTTAATAGATGCTACTTGCCCTTGACTTGTTGTAAATCCAAAACCACATCATCACAGTGATCAGTGACCTTACTAAAAGGAAATAGTGTTAGGGTTGTTTCCCTTAGACCACAAGTATTATTATAACCATTATTATTATTATTATTATTATTATCATTATTATTGCCGTTTTTACTTTTATTGATAATTAGTAGTAATAATAATAATGATAATACAAATACTTTCATAAATTCAATTTACCCGTGTTGTGATCTGAGGGAAGCAACTCTTACAATATTTCCTTATAGTAATGTATGAATGCTCTCCCTTTGACCATACTATCAGTTTCAAAATATATCTGATTTATTATTATTCTAATCAAATGATAAAACTATTGAGACTATTATTGTAATTATTATACCCCCCACAACGAAGTTTGGGGGGGGGGGTATACTGGAATCAGGTTGTCCGTCTGTCCGTCCGTCCGTCCGTCTGTCTGTCCGTGGACACAATTTTGTCCGGCCTTCTTCTTCTACAGTTTTGCTTCAATTTTGTTGAAACTTCATGTATAGCCATATGACCATATAAACCTGTGCACCGCATATTTTCATTATGATTGGACCATTACTTCAGGAGTTATCTCCCCCTTTTAGTCCCCTACCAATGTTTTTCGGTTTTCTGGACTTTTAATGGAAGTGACTGGAGATATCAACTCTATATTTAGTACAAAGCTAAATCTAGATAAGTTACAGCTTATGTTCCAATCTCAGTCCGGTTGAATAATTATTTCCAGAGTTGTTGCCCTTGAACTTCAATTTTTTTCTTCAAATTTTGAATTTTCAGACTTTTTTGGAAGTGGTTGGAGATTTTAACTTTATTTTTGGCATAAAGCTAAATATAGATGATTTACAGCTTAATTCCCAATCTCAGTTATGTCCCTTGAACTTAATTTTTTTATCAAATTTTCAATTTTCCGACCTGTTTCTTTGGAAGTGCTTGAAGATAGTAACTTTATATTTGACATAAATCTAAATCTAGATGAGTTGCAGCTTAAGGTTGAATATCGGTCTGGTTGAATAATTTTTCCCAGAGTTATGGTCCTTGAACTTAAGGTTTTTCTGAAAAGGTACCTATTTGTTTAGAACTTTGGAGTTGACACTTCACAAAAATAAACAAAGCTGCTTGAACTTATTGGATGACATTGTCTGGCAGCAGCCATAACACTTCTTTGAATTTTAACAACAGACTTATCTCCCTTTTTGGACTTGACAATATTTGGTAAAAGTTGCTTTATTTATGTTTGTGATTGATCTTTGATTGAATATTACATTTTCCTTTATTGCTGAACATCTTGTCATTTTTATACGCCCGAAGGGTCGTATTATGTTATGGTCTCCATCGTCTGGCCGTCTGGCTGGGTGTCCGTCTGTCCGTCTGTCTGTCCGTCCGCACTCACCAATGGGTAGTTGTGTGACTTTTTCTAACTAGTCGCACAAGTAAAATCATTAACCTGGCCATCTCTTGTGACATTAACCTGGCCATTTCTTGTGACATTAACCTGGCCAGTTGTGGGACATAGGGTTAGGGTTAGGGTTAGCTTCCAGATCATTCTTTTCCAAAGTTAGAGCCAAAAATAGTTTTTCTTGTGGGACTAGTCCCACAAGAAAAGATCAAAGGAAAAAGTCACACAACTACCCATTTGTTAGTATGTCCGTCCGTCCGTCCGTTAGCAAATTCGTGTCCTGGCTATAACTTACTCATTTTTTCTCCGATTTTCAAAATTCTTTCACACAAATGTTCAGTATCACTTGAAGGTGTGTCGCGTACAAAACCCAATTGTGAACTTTCAAGGTCAAGGTCACAAATAGGGCGTTAGCAATTTTCGTGTCCTTGCTAAAACTTACTCATCTTTTCACCAATTTTCAAAATTCTTTCACACGTATGTTCAGTATCACTTGAAGGTGTGTCGCGTACAAAACCCAATGGTGAACTTTCAAGGTCAAGGTCACAAATAGGGCGTTAGCAATTCTGTCCGTCCGTCCGTTAGCAAATTCGTGTCCTGGCTATAACTTACTCATTTTTTCTCCGATTTTCAAAATTCTTTCACACAAATGTTCAGTATCACTTGAAGGTGTGTCGCGTACAAAACCCAATTGTGAACTTTCAAGGTCAAGGTCACAAATAGGGCGTTAGCAATTTTCGTGTCCTTGCTAAAACTTACTCATCTTTTCACCAATTTTCAAAATTCTTTCACACGTATGTTCAGTATCACTTGAAGGTGTGTCGCGTACAAAACCCAATGGTGAACTTTCAAGGTCAAGGTCACAAATAGGGCGTTAGCAATTCTGTCCGTCCGTCCGTTAGCAAATTCGTGTCCTGGCTATAACTTACTCATTTTTTCTCCGATTTTCAAAATTCTTTCACACAAATGTTCAGTATCACTTGAAGGTGTGTCGCGTACAAAACCCAATTGTGAACTTTCAAGGTCAAGGTCACAAATAGGGCGTTAGCAATTTTCGTGTCCTTGGTAAAACTTACTCATCTTTTCACCAATTTTCAAAATTCTTTCACACATATGTTCAGTATCACTTGAAGGTGTGTCGCGTACAAAACCCAATGGTGAACTTTCAAGGTCAAGGTCACAAATAGGGCGTTAGCAATTCTGTCCGTCCGTTAGCAAATTCGTGTCCTGGCTATAACTTACTCATTTTTTCTCCGATTTTCAAAATTCTTTCACACATATGTTCAGTATCACTTGAAGGTGTGTCGCGTACAAAACCCAATTGTGAACTTTCAAGGTCAAGGTCACAAATAGGGCTTCAGTATCACTTGAAGGTGTGTTGCATACAAAACCCAATTGTGAACTTTCAAGGTCAAGGTCACAAATAGAGCGTTAGCAAATTTTGTGTCCTGGCTGTAGCTAACTAGACCTACATCATTACCTTTAAGGTCAGTCATATTTGAAGGTGAAAGGTTAAACGCACTTATGTCACGTTCGGTTTAAACTTTCTCGACTTTTTTTCCAAAGTTCAAAAAAGTCTGAAAGTCTGAAAATGATTGCTATGTACACTGTTCTTACCATGCTCATATCTTGGATATTTTTCATTCTGGAGTTATTGCCCTTTGATAGTTTCGGGTAGCAATTTCTTGTGCAACTAACTGCTCCTTTATTTTTCAACATAATTTTATAGAACAGCATTCGGGCGTATATTGCCCCGTCTTGCGGTGCTCTTGTTATTACATAAATTGGGTTTTATAAATCTCTTCATGTTTCTGTATGTACATATGTTCAACGATTGATGATAGGTGTTCTGACAAGCAGCCAGGTGGGGGGTATTCTTTAGCCTGTGGCTTACAGTTCTAGTTATTATTATTTTTACTTTTGATATGTTAATGATAACAATAATAATAGTGATAATAATGTAAATATGTCTTTTTCTTAAAATAGATCGTTTTTCAGTAGAATTATTCCGTTTCCAGATGATAACTTTAGTTGTGTATGTCAGATCTTCTCTAAACTCAATATATGCATTGATATCAGTAGGGCAAGAAACTGATTGAATATGGGCTAGGGTCAAGGTCGTTTTTATCTACAAATAGATTGTCTTTCTAAAGGATTTTCCTGTTTCCGGACGATAACTTTAGTTCCGTAAGTCAGATATTCATGAAACTTCGCATGTGCATTGATATCAATTAGAGCAAGAACCTTATTGAATGTGGACTTTGCCCAAACAAGATCAATGTCACCTGTTAAAAAAAAAGATTGGTTTTTAGTAGAAATTTTCCTGTTTTCGGACGATAACTTTCGTTCTGTATGCCCGATCTTCATGAAACTCCACACGTGCATTGATATCAGTTAGGGCAGGAATCCTATTGAATATGGGCTTTGCCCAAACAAGGTCAAGGTCATTTTTTGTAAAAATAAATTGTCTTTCTGAAGGATTTTCCTGTTTTTGGATGATAATTTTAGTTCTGTACGTCCGATCTTCATGAAACTTCACGTGTGCGTCGGCGTTGGCTTTTGCTTTTAGTTAAAGTTTTGGGGTAAGTGTTGAAATATACTAATACTACATGAAATATTTGCCGTAGGAAGCTGATACTTGAAATGGAGGTTCCCGGTATGTTGAACATTGATGTAGTGTAGTTAAAATTTAAAATAAAACTGAAATTTAGTCAAAATTTCACCTGTTTTGGACTTAGCTTTTTGGGCTGAAATAGGAAGGTTAAAGTTTTGGGCTGAAATAGGAAGGTTAAAGTTTTGGGGTAAGTGTTGAAAAGCACTAATACTACATGAACTATTTGCCCTAGAAAGCTGATATTTGGAATGGAGGTTTCCTGTGTGTTGAACATTGATGTAGTGTAGTTAAAATTAAAAATAAAATTGAATTTTAGTCAAATTTTTACCTGTTTTGGACTTAGCTTTTTGGGATGAAATCTCAAAGTTAAAGTTTTGGGGTGAGTGTTGAAATGCACTAATACTATATGTAATATTTGCCATAGGAAGCTGATACTTGAAATGGAGGTTCCCGGTATGTTGAACATTGATGAAGTGTAGTTAAAATTTAAAATAAAACTGAAATTTAGTCAAAATTTCACCTGTTTTGGACTTAGCTTTTTGGGCTGAAATAGGAAGGTTACAGTTTTGGGGTAAGTGTTGAAATGCACTAATACTACATGAAATATTTGCCCTAGAAAGCTGATATTTGGAATGTAGGTTCCGTGCGTGTTAAACATTGATGTAGTGTAGTTAAAATTTAAAATAAAATTGAATTTTAGTCCAAATTTTATCTGTTTTGGACTTAGCTTTTTGGGCTGAAATCTCAAAGTTAAAGTTTTGGGGTAAGTGTTAAGATGCACTAATACAACATGAAATACTTGCCATAGGTAGCTGGTATTTGGAATAGAGTTTGCCAGTTTAACATTGATGTAATTCAGTTAAAATAGAAAAATATTTTGGACTTCATCTTTGTAGACAAGGTC
Source organism: Azorinus chamasolen (assembly GCA_963576725.1). NCBI lineage: Eukaryota > Metazoa > Mollusca > Bivalvia > Cardiida > Solecurtidae > Azorinus > Azorinus chamasolen. The sequence continues at coordinate 60,098,992 of OY755242.1, forward strand.
TACAATAGGCGAGCTTTGCTGTCCCGCGACAGTCTAGTTTCTTAATAAAATCGGGACGATAACTTTAGTTCTGTATTACTGATCTTCATGAAACTTCACATGTGCATTGATATCAATGAGAGCAGGAACCCTATCGAATATGGGCTTTTTCAGACCAATGTCAAGGTCACTTTTTCTAAATATAGATTGTTTTTTAGTAGATTGTTTTCATTTCCGGACGATAACTTTAGTTCAGTATATCTGATCTTCACAAAACTTTACATGTGCATTGATATTGATGAGGGCAGGAAACGGATTGAATATGGACTATGCCCAACCAAGGTCAAGGTAACATTTTCTAAAAAAAATGTTTTTCCGTAAGATTTCGTTTTGTTTTAGTTTCGTTTACCTGATATGGAGTAATGACCTTTCAACTAAAGACATTTGACGGGCGTATTTTGTGACATTTTGGCACTCTTGTTGTGCTTTGACAAAACATTAGAATCAAATCTATATTATGAACTAAGCAAACAGAGCAGACCCTGATCAAATGGCTCCCACGTGAGCCATCTGATTAGGGTTTACTTTGTTTGCAAATGGGTGAAAATGAGTTTTATATAAAGCAATTGGTTAAGTAATATTCATGGTGTCGTGACTTCTTGTATAGATAGTTTTGTACAATAAAACCTCTCTATAACGACCACTAAATTGTGTTAATTAGTTGGTATTTAGGGCAGGTGGCTGCTTAAAGCAAGGTGAAAGTAAAACAGAACGCTCCTATAGGAGCGTTCTGTTTTACTTTCACCTTGCTTTAAGCAGCCACCTGCCTTTAACACAAAATACTTACTGTCATTTAGTGGTCGTTATATAGAGGTTTGACTTTTGACCTGAATAATGCTACCACCTTCCTCACAAACACATAACTTGACTTACCAATTCAACACTTGTTTCCCTCTACATTATGTCGAAATGCAGTTAGGAATAATATATCTTACAAATGTCTTAAGATTCCATTCTTCACCATTAATATTGGATGATCTATATATTTCCCGTGAAAGTCGTACATCATTTGTAGTTCACCAGAGCACTTTTGTGCTCAGGGTGAGCTTTTGTGATCACCTGATGTCCGTCGTCCGTCGGCGTGCTTCGTCGGGCGTCAATAATTTCAACCTTTAAAAATCTCCTTTGAATCTATATACAAGGTTCTCAGCTTTCATCTTTGGTACACAGCATCATCTGTAGGTCCTCTACAAAAGTTATATAAATTATGCCCCTGGGGTCAAAATTGGCCCCGCGCCAGGGGTGTTCAGTTCTCAACAGAAACATATAGTGAAAACTTTGAAATTCTTCTCCTCTCAAACTAGAAGGTTCTCAGCTTTCATATTTGGCACATAGCTTCAACTTCAGGTCTTCTACAAAAGTTATATAAATTATGCCCCTAGGGCAAAATTGGTCCCACCCAGGGATTGCCATTTTTTTGTAGCTGACTGCTTAAACAGCCCTTGGGATCACTAGTTATGCATAGGAAAAACTTTAAAAACCTTCTTGTTAAAAACTACATGTCCCAGAGTTTAGATATTTGTTGTATATATTTACTTAGCATACTTTTATGAGTTTTGTTAATAGCATAGTTCTGAGGTTAAAATTCGCCCTGCCCTGTGTCTATAGACTTCTTCACATCAGAAACTACATTTTAAAGGTTCCCCCCTAAAATCAGACTGAGACTAGCCAGTGTGAGTGTTTATGTAATCACCCTTAGCCTGATCAGCAAAGTAGAAATTGTGTTTAGACAAATAACACCACTCATTTTAGATTGAGAAAACTATTTGGATAATTCTCAAAATGCAGAAAGCCCTTAAAGCTTTTTTTATACCTATGTCTTGCATTAAGCTGCCTGCTATCAATATAGAGCCTATCAGTGTATCTGTTGTGAAGTTCAGCTTAATACAAGTTCCACAGTGTTCTATGCACTACCCATTCTTTCAGTACTGTGATGTTATCTGCTTCAGAATTGTTGTCTGCTTGTTTAAGTTTGTTCACACTGTTTTTAATACATATCAATCTTACAATTAACTCTCTTGTACAAACCACATATGAAGTTACATACATGTATGTGTCAGATCAGAATCCAAACTATGTGCTAAATTCAGTCAATTCATACTCAGCAGTCACAGATAGGGTTATAACACTGAGTTTCCGTCATCTGTTAGAAATGTGTGAAAACTTTGAAAATCTTCCCTGAATCTACAGGGTTCCCAGCTTTCATATTTGGCACATAGCACCATGTTTCTGTCCTCTACAAAAGTTATATAAATTATGCCCCTGAAGTCAAAATTGGCCCCGCCCCAGGGGTGGTCAGTTTTCAATAGAAACATATAGTGAAAACTTTGAAAATCTTCTCCTGAAGCTGGAATGTTCTCAGATTTCATATTTGGCACATAGCATCATGTTCAGGTCCTCTACAAAAGTTATATAAATTATGCCCCTGGGGTCAAAATTGGCATCGCCCCAGTGGTGGTCATAAGTGAAAACTTTGAAAATTTTCCCCTCTGGTTGTCTGGTGAGCGATGTCAGGGCCATTCTAGCCCTCTTAATTCCTTAATTAGGCGGTTTAATCTTTTTTGTTTTGCACAGGTATATATATAATTTTACTTCCAAAAGTAAAACGTATAACTTGAGATTCATTTGACATGATCCCAATAATATACATATGCTATCAATGTTAAGTCATGATGATATTGCAACACTTTGTTTGAAATGATGTTTAACAATGGTTTAATCTCAAAACATTCCCAGAATAGGTGTACTAGGGGTTCTTCTTGAGATCCACAAAAGTTACACAAATTACTTTCTACACTTTTTCATTTTAAATAAAAGCGACTTTGTCGAATATATTCTATGCATTATTCTAATTTGTAACAATTGAATAGATTTATCCCTTGTGCATTTAAATACATAGCTGTATACAGATTTCCAGTTAATACCTTTATTTTCAAATATAGATATCCACTTTATTTTACTTGTAGGAACCTCATCAATTTTAGATAGTGTTGTATACAAACGTATTCACATCCTTTCTAGTTAATATTGGATAGATGTAACAAATTATAGTTGGAAAATGACAATAGAACCATGATCTTCTTTTATAGTGTAACAGTATTTATCAATAAATAACTTTGTTACATAGCATTCTTCAATCTATCATAATGAAGAAAATTCATTTTTCTTCCAGTAATATTTTCTAAGTATGTTAAACTTAAGAATTTTCCTTCATCTTCTATAATATCTTTTACATATCTAATCATACAATGCTGGAAAAATATTGGTTTTTATCTATTAAGAAAATGTTCATTATAAAATATTGAATATATTGGCATATTATAAAGCGAAACGTTTTCGTATACAGTATATATGTTTTTAATACATCAATTCAAAATTCATTTCTTTTCTTTTTTTAAAACTAGTTCACAGAACATTTTCCATGTATTTAAAAAGTTTATTCATATCAAACAGGTTTCTTAATAACTTGTAACATTTGCCATTATTATGCAAAATGAGGTTTCTTAACCATTTGATTTTTAGACTACCTATATAAGTATTTACTATGCGTGTAAGTGGGTGTATACAGCTTGTTCGGGAACATTTTTATTATTCCATATAAAATATGTGTATTTGTAAAGCAGGGTCAGGAAATAGTGAACACCCGAGCAAGTTCGTATGTTTATTCAAGGCTGTAATAGAAAAGCCTGTAATATGAATGAGAAACTATATACTAAACTAATTATTGGTGTCTACAACACATTCAGAGATTTCATCAATACATAGCGGCGAGATACACAAACAGAGTAAATTTACTAAATACAATTCAACACAGACTTCGCTCAATACTTACCAGGCACATGGGGTATAGTTGACTTATTAGGTATTCAAGTTGCTGTCGTAAGACATCAAAGTATAAGTAAACTATCAAGTATCTATATAATTATCTAGATGTTACCATCAAGATGGACTGGAGCGCACTGAGCTTAGACGGCGGGGAATGCATAGGAAGAAAATAGAGAGAAAGTCCGTGCAAAGCATGCGTGAATGTAATTCCGTGCATATCAACTATCTCTCTGTCAATCATGCTCTCATACACTGATGTCCTTGTATACATGATATAATAAGATATACATAGAAGCAGATGACATTCCAATCATTCTGATTACATGAATTCCTGGTTCCTAAAAGCTAAAACAGACTACACTTTAGAAATATGAAAACCTGATTACATATATGTATGTGTGTGGTGGGAGAGGATACGGATGAAGGGCCTTTAGGGTTGTATTTGTTCGCCCGTCCGTAATCATTACTCATAATTCTTGTGGAAAGAGCTCTCCTGGCAACTTCAACCGAAATTGTTTCAAACGTTCGAACATGCTCAATTTTGATGAACCAAATACAGCTGCAATTATTTTAATGAATTTATGGCGATTTGTTTTTATACCTCCCCCTTTGGAGCATACAACTTTTGCTTTGTCTGTCTGTTTGTTTGTTTGTTTGTGTGTTGGTTGGTTGATTTGTTACCAACTTTAACGTTGGTGAAAATTGTGTAGCCACTGAACATGCATAATCCAAACTTGGCATGCATGTGCAACTTATGCCTGGCGTCCATTACAGCGCCGAATTCTTGCCGAAGGGTTGCAGAATAAATTTTGCTCGATTCGGGAACCATTCGGGATCAGCTTTGTATTCGTTGTCATTCGGTATGCATTCCGCATGTATTCGGGAAGTGGCTTACGAAGCGTTGCGGAATAGACGCCGAAGTGATGCAGAATCATGCCGAAACCTTGAGAATTACCTCACGAATGCTTCCCGAATGGTTTCCGATCGTGCGGAAAGGTTGCGGAACCATTGCAGAACATACCGAAGGGATGCAGAATCGTTGCAGAAATAAGGCCGACGGGTTGCCGAATTGAGAGTCTGGGTATATAACGATGTCGCATTTTTGTGTTTTGGAGTGGAAAAGATGTCTCGTTGGAGTGGAAAAGATGCTTGCCCTATATCTAGACTAGATTCATTCGGATTGAGCGGGGTTACCTCCGGCTCCCAACACCTAATGGGTAGTGGGTCGGAGTACATGGAACCATTATCATGTAATAAATACTGACAGTTCCTTTACGCCCTGATGTGCCGTCTTATGCTTGCTTTATACCCTTTTTTAAACTGTATGTATTACCTTATCCTCCTCTCCATGCATGTTGTAATATTTCAATAAATGTGACTGGGGATTGCTTAAAAACATCTCATATTTAAATGAGAAATATTCATGTCTATGTCAGTTCTTAATTACTATTACTCATGTATGTCTTATTTTCATTTCATATCTTAATTTGCATCCAAAGATAGTTCTTCGACTTCTATAGTACAAGCATATATCCACTTACACATATCCATACTATATGCACACAGCCTTATACTACAAAATAAGTAAGTATGTACATGAGAATTAATGTAAATAAATATTGACATATATCTATTATAGCTATAGATGTGTTATAAAATAACAAACTCTAAGGACCCTGTTTGGGTGGGTCAAACACGAACCCCTTTTTCAGAATATCCAGTGTTTGCAAAAGACAAGCACACTCTTTACAAGTATACTACTTGTAAAGGATACACACACATCTATATATTAATATTAATACAAATTCTGTAGACCCTATTTTGGGTGGGGTTCAAATACACTCTTAGCAAGTACTTGGGAAGAGCACACACACACGTACGCACACACATACATCTACATATAAATGCTTCCCTCTCATGTGTTTTATTTCGTTTTCGTTAAAAAAAAAATACGAGTATAAGGAATTGATAATATGCATGCTATTTTAAGGTTCTTTATACATGCATTAATCAATAGGTAGTTAGTAATGGAATGTATTTTGTTAAGAAGCTATTGTTTTAGTCGGTAAATAACTTCTAGCTCATGTTAAATAAGATCTTTTGTAACATCCGACTATAAGTAAAGTTTCTTGTATATTGTATTTTATATCTCAAAATCCTTTCGGCAATCCGATGACCGTCCTTTTTCAGATATTCATGTATATAAGTTTTGCTGACATCAGCGTCTTCTGAGACTATTCAGGCCCCAGTTTCACGAACATTCTTGAGTACATGTAATAACTTAGCTAAGTGTGTTACTTAAAAATATACCAGAACATAAACTTTCATAACTTAGTGTTTATTTTGTAAAATCAAAATTGTAAGACGTTTGCACAATTGTCATTTTAAGAATACATATTGTATTTGATAATAACTGAGGGTGATCTAAATCAAAGACAACATTCAAGAATTTGTAACAAACTTTTTTTTTTTTACCAAATTCATTTTGGGTTTTATTAGATATTTCATGCACAAATTGTTATTTTCTGTTTGTCTAAGTATTCTGCTTAGATAAAACTTATATTCTCTATATGTAAGTATTAAGTATATGAATCGTTCATAATACATTCGGCATGTCTTCCGCGTGGATTCGGGAACCCTTCCGCGTCTTCGGGAAGCATTCGGGAAGCCTTCGGGAAGCATTCCGCATCGATTCGGCTTCAATTTGGAAACGCTCGGGGTGGATAGGAGATCCCGAAGCCTTGCAGAATGACCCGAATCTTCCCCGAAGACACCGCGAAGGGTTCCCGAACGTCCCGAAGTGTTCCAGAAGGGTTCCAGAAGGCCCGAAGCCTTCCCGAATAAAAGATTCGGCGTCCAAATTTTAAAACTTTTAAAACTTGGATGCGAAATCGTTTTCGATCCCGATCAGTCCCCGAATCACCCAGAATGGTTCCCGAAGGGTTCAAGAATGACGCGGAAGGGTTCCCGAACATCCCGAAGGCATGCCGAATCATCCAGAATCTGCGATATCCACATTCGGGAACCCTTCGGGAACCATTCGGCGTCCTAGTGGACGCCTGGTCTTATGGAGGCGAACATATTTAGGGGAAACGTATTAAGGTTAAAGTCATCAATCAAGGCCAAGATCATGTCGGCGGCATTGTGTTTTACAAACACCTCTTGTTTTAGTATGAGATGTCGTTTGGCTTCATATTCCATCACGCAATATATCAAAGAAACAGTAAATTACTAATAGTCCCCAAACTCCACCATGAATTCCACTGATCATAAACGTATATGAATCCCAACTTTTATATTGCAATTTATTCCTGAAAGTTTGACTGACAGTATTTTGTTATTAACAATTACAAAATCAATTCTATCAGTGTTCTATCCTTACTAGGTCTATTTAAAATAGCTAAACGGAGATTACCCCTGAAAATATACATGATCGGAGTAGACACTAGTTTACACCTTTTTCAAAACAAACTTTATTTCCATCAGGATGTTGATGGCCAGGAATGCCCTCATCTCTGGCTATTTCACATCAAATTTGTTGTCAAATGTAGTTTGCTGTGACATCTTCCAGGGGTTTTCTCTGATTTTGGGGAAGGGGCATGGCCTTTTCGGAGGAGAAAAATAAGCGCGAAATGAATGCTTTAGGGGAAAAGTCAGAAAATATCAACATAACATTTAACATGTTCATATTTTCTCTATCAAGTGACAGTACATTTCAATTACGAGTATTTCATGCCGTTCTGAGTCTAATGGTGTTTTCTTGTGTGTTTTTGTCTACAACTCCATAGCTCTTGACTAGGCTTGTACTAAAATTGTAAACATGTCATCTATGACAAAAACTCATTATCAATCAGAAATCAAAGTAAATTTCACCATATTATCTATTACTGTTATTTCAAACCCGAATAAATGATGTCATAGATATATCCCTTTTACTAGCCTTTTTTGCATGACTAAAGATTCCTGTTAATGGAATACACTGTTTGTCAGACAAAATTATTCGATAGGTATTGAACTTTAGAGTAAACATAGAACATGAGAAGGGTTAATGACAATACATATACATGTACGGTTCTTTTCTAACACCTTGAACGGGCTACGTGTTTAACCAATTCCCTCCTAGCTATTATTAGACCCAACCTCTTTGAATAAATCTAACAAAAAGGAGAATTAACTATAGAAAAGGCGATTTTTAGAATTAGTAGTTGTAGCAGAAAAGTCTGCAACATAGTTTAGAACCCATTGTGATAAATAGAGCATTTGCTCCTATTGAACAAATGCTCTATTTATCACAATAGTTTCAAAATATGACTATTACAGGGGCGACAGAATGCGTCACAAGGATGGAATGTGTTAAAACACAATAATACTATCGCATATTGTTATAGAAAACATGGTTTATATATGGATTAGACCTACAAAAAACGATTTTGCACCAAATACCCCATCATGCACTATGTGTCACGAGCAACACTCCGATATTTAATTTTCCACATATACAATGTACAATTATTCAAAACTGCATATAATTTGCCCTTCAAACTGTAGTTTCTGCGACAATGCCATGTTTTAAATATTGTGGCATCGATTAAAGGCTCTAAAGATTTTCAGTACTACGAAAAATACTTGTTTGATCTTTGTCGTTTCGCCTCTCTCTCTCTCACATACACTCTCTCTCTCACACTCCCTCTCTCTCTCCCCTCTCTCTCCCTCTCTCTCTCTCTCCTCTCTCTCTCTCTCTCTCTCTCTCTCTCTCCCACACTGTCTCTCTTTCATACTCTGTCTCCCATCCGATAAGTGTCAAACCCTCAACATCAATATCTAGATGTTACGGATAATAATTTCACATAGTTATTGGCGTATGAACTTAATACTCCATTTAATGGGAACATTAAAGGATCTTTTGATGTTGAGTGATGGAACTTTATAGACATGTACATTTATTAGCTGAACTTTTTATGGAAATTATTTGCTTTGACAAAATGTGTAGAACAGATCTATATCATGTGTAAAGCAAACATAGCAGGCACTCCTATAGGAGCCGGCTGATCTTGGTCTACTCTGTCTAAGCACGGTGTCTGGTTGTTGAAACTACACATAAATAAATATAAATCGAAAAGTAGTAAGGTCAAGCAGGCAAAGCCACATACAAGACGCAACCACCACCAAAACACCGATAGACTGCATGACAAACATACACACACAACCACACACACAACCACACACCCAAACGCACACTCACACACGAGATGAACACAGAAAACACCAAAAGACACACAAGAACCAGAGACAAACGTTCAACACATGAACAAAATCACAAGCACAAAGATGCAAGGCATACAAAAGGAAGGGTGACAAAGAGAGTACCGCCTTGGCACGGTCAGTAGCAAAAACACCACTGGGGTTTAAACCGGTTTGCGGACGTCCTAACCTCACACTTCTCTCAAAGTCACCCTAGCTTTACAAATAGTGTAAATAAAGGTATCCCCGCTGGACTTACCCACAACATAGACGACGGCGAACACAGGACAACATGTAAAACATAGCATAATAACTGTGACAATCCGTCAAATATGTACTCAATGACTTTGCTGAAGTCAGAGCACCTGCAGGTAAGCCGTTAAGGGCACGACAGGGAAAAAGTAATACATGAGTCTGGTAGGCTCATCATGTATCCAAGTTTAAGAGTATACCATCATAGAGTACTACCCTCGGCTTGTCATCGCGCAAGCAAAGAGGGAAGCGTAGCTACCGATCTAAAGATGAGATCTAATATTGGTGTTGGAGAAAGTTGGTATTTAATTATCATTAAACAATGATATCAACTAACACTAACAAAAGAGAACGAAATAAAGAAAATGTCTACTTGAATCGAATATGAACATATTAAAAATTAACTTGTTTATTCACGTTATATTTTTTGCGTTAAAGTAAAGTACCTAGTTATAGTCTACTTTCAGTCCGAATGACCGCTCAGCCGACTGTACATTTACTCCCCTGGTCATTGAGTCATTGGCCTACAATATTGAGCACTGCTAACATATGGCGCAATTATGCAGCCGCAGTACCGGCGAGTGACCCTCACAGGTACCCATTTTAACCCCTGTGTGGAGAGGATGTGCGGGTGGGAGACACGGAAAAGCGTCTCTGAAATTTTCCGGGAGTTTACATACAAATTCGATGTGTTCGAAATAGCTGAGTCGAGTGCGTGGAAGACTGTCAACACTTTCTTTCTACCTTGCGTGAATTTGATCCCCGCTGCCGATACAATATTCTGTTTGTGGTTTCTTTCTGCTTATATTTGTTTTATATTGAGAAAATAATTGAATATTAATGCAGATGTGGGTTTGTCTCAAAAGAAATGAACGGAGTTAGTTATTTTAACCTCTATTTATCTCAATGGTTTCAAAACTAGACAATCCCCAAAGTTTCCCTTTCTCTAGTGAATAGAGGATATGTCCCGAGTTCTGTCGCGAGATCACATGTTCCTAAACGAGCCTTAGAAATTGTCATTAAGCGAGCCTTGGCGAGCTTAATAACATTTTCTTGGTGAGTTTAGGAACATGTGATCTTAAAAGACAACGAGAATCAGATTCTTTTTCTCACATAACAAAAAGGTGTATTTTCGCCGTTTAAATGACATGTAAACATCGGTTTCCATGGTTTGACATGACGGCATATATGTTCTAAAGTGATCTTACACGTGTTACAGATCTTAACCCGTTGTTCTAACTCGGAGATAAGGGAAGGTATGTGAGAAATGCTTATATTCGGTAGTTTTATCTGATTTATTCAAAGAGTTTGGGTCTAAAAATAGCCTATGAGAGAATGGTTAATAACATTGAACGCCGGTTATATCTAATTCCAACTTGTATCTTCATGTAAACTATCTGTATTACATCGGTAAATTCATACACTTCATTAATTCATATTTAGTTGTTCTCCAGATCGTTTATCTAGCGTAATAACTGTCAACACATACCGCCGGTCCGGCACGGTGATAGCTATTACGCAAGATTTAATCCATTAAGACGCGATAAGCGTTGTGTACAAATTACCTGTCAAAGTCACGTGATGTACTAAATCCCTTCGGCCCCCTTTCTGCAAGAGTTACAGTGTAGAGTTAGACAAAGAAACACGTGTTTAGGTCATGTTAGATTTCTAGTACTAGGAATATCCTGACTAAATTATTTTACTTTCATATAGTTACTTTTTACATTTGGACTTGTTATTTTACTGTCTGTGGATTACCACTGTTATATATTACGAACTGGAATTCCAGGATACATAATAAACATATAAAATACTATCGGAACAGTTATCCATCTACCAACTCCACATTCTACAGTTCTTCAACTATTCTACAAACGTTCTCTACAGCTTAACAACTGAGCTGTACTACATCTGTAAACCAAATCTGATCGCACTATGTCTTTCCTACCAAGCGCTATCTTCCCAAACTAATTCCCAAACTAATTCTATGTTTTTAGCATACATGTTATTGTCTTTCCGTCAATATTCGTCATATGCATTTCTAACCTTTGGCTATCTGTACACCAAGTTTTGTTCCAACTTTGTCTTTCCTTACTAAATCATATTTCCATAAATTGATTTTTGGTGTTTTCAATAGCAATGGCCTTAGGTTTCCAAGAAATTGCCAACCTTTGTTTCTATGCTAGGATTCTGTACATACGGTTTAGGTAGAATATGCCCATTTTTCTTATACCTTCTGATCCTTCGAGATCATGAATTTCAGTACATCTTGTTCTGAAAAATGAATACTGCTTAAGCCGGTGCTAGGGGGCGTGAGCAGTGTTGCACTTTCAATTACTACTCATGAACAGACTCAATAAAACCGAGTCTGCAATTTTCTCTTTTTGTGTTGCAATTTTTGCTTTCGGGGGATCACCTCCCTTCAGAATTTACCCAAAATATTGCCCAAATACCGTTTTAGTAACAGTGGCCTTCATTTTTGTTTAAAGATCTCTACAATGCAAAACAAATCTTGGTCTTCATGCACACTATCATGTGCACTAGAGCCAGTTTCATATAGTGCCTTACAAAAGTTATTATGGCAGGAGACTGTACGAGTATGCTCATTATAGTATATGACTTCTCTGAACTCAGTATGTCCAAGACTAACTGCATGTCGTTCATTGTGGATCATACAGAGGATAACAGCGTCAGTCTACTCGTTGTGGTCGACTGCTGGGTGGAGATCTTGTACCGATAGCAGCCGTTGTGTTTTACATGGTACAACCGTGTTGTTGGTCTTATAGAATGTTTGATAAAAGTTACAATTAGTCTTTTAAAAAGCTCTAGTCATTCTTCTTTGTCTGATTCTATTTTATTGCAATGAATAGAAACAGTAAGAGTTTAAGAGTGGATGCGTTTATTACGTAGAATCTGTAGGGTGATAAACACGGTAGGCTTTGAACATGCGGGCAGTTACTAATATAGTCTAATTTAATTAATCATTTTCCTGTTCAATGTTCATGTAAAATAATGACTTGCGCAATTCAAGTATTTATATATTTATGTATTGTATTAATTCCCTATTTTGGAATATTTTCTTCATTGTAAAATAATGACGTCATGAATATTTATGGGCTGAACTTTAAACGTGTTAACTTTTCAAGAAAATATTTTGCTTTCCCAAAACTGTTGAATTAGATCTATAACATAGTAAAAGCAAGCAGCTAGACCCTGATCAAACGGATCCTATAGGAACTGGGTCTACGCTATTTCTAAATACGTGAAAAGATGTTTAAATGAGCCACACTTAACGTTTGTGCATATTGTATATCGCATAAAACTTATATTCGTATCTGGCTCGTTACACATTGCCCCATAAACTTACTCCATGAATATTCATATGAGAAATAATAACACCATAACTATTAGTTATATTTAATGTTATAATATCACATAGACACCGGAAGCTTTTACCATGGCAGAATCATATTTATATTTATTTTATAAATTTATATTTTGATCAGGCGAAGAGCTATGTACAGATAAAGGTGCGTACTCAAATACTAAAATCGTCATTTCTCCACCAAACCCTATACATGTATTGTGGCCACTGTTTAAAGAGTAGTGACACCATAGCGTTTGGTGGAGAAATAAAGAAGTTATTTTTTACTTTGCATAATATATAGGCACATTGAAGCTAAACCTTCATTGGAATATCTTTTTGAAACCAATATAGAACAAGAAACCGCCAATGTCGGTATGGCCGGATTGCCGATTAAAGTGATATAGATGAACAGTCAATCATTATACATTTCTGCATCAGCAGATGCTGAAGGCATAATAAATAGTTAAACATATTCCAGTTGCATGTAATGAGGTCCTCATCATGACTCCACATGTTCAAAAGGTCAATCTAGAAATTCATTGAAGCATAAAAAACAAGAGATATTTGTAAAGCATGTATACCCCCAGACCCCCTGACCTTTGATCTAGTGACCTCAACTATAGAGGTCATCTACTGGTCATGACTAATCACCACAGCAACTTTGACGATCCTAAGCCAAACCACTAATCATTTATTGATCTGAAAACATTTCACAAGTTAAGGTAATGGTGACCTTGACCTTTGACCTAGTGACCTCAACAACTATAGGGGTCATCTAGTACCAACCACCACAGCAAGTTTGAAGATCCCCAACCAAACCATTGAGCAGTTATTAATCGGAAACCATTTCATCAATTAAGGTCATGGTGACCTTAATCTTTGACCTAGTGACCTCAAAAACAAGAGGGTTCATCTAGTTGTCATGACCAACCACCACAGTAAGTTTGAAGATCCTAAGCCAAACGCTTGAGCAGTTATTGATTGGAAACCATTTCACCTGTTAATGTCATGATGACCTTGACCTTTGACCTAGTGACCTAAAAAATTAGAGGTCATCTAGTGGTCATGACAAACCACCACAGCAAGTTTGAAGATCCTAAGCCAAACCCTTGAGCAGTTATTGACTGGAAACCATTTCACCAGTTAAGGTCATGGTGACCTTGACCTTAGACATAGTGACCTCAAAAACAAGAGGGCTCATCTAGTTGTCATGACCAACCACCACAGCAAATTGGAAGGTCCTAAGCCAAACCCTTGAGCAGTTATTGATCAGAAACAATTTTACCAGTTACGGTAATGGTGACCTAGACCTTTGACCTAGTGACCTCAAAAACAATAGGAGTCATCCAGTGGTCATGACCAACTACCACAGCAAGTTTGAAGATTCTAAGCCAAACCCTTGAGCAGTTATTGATCGGAAACCATTTCACCAGTTAAGGTCATGGTGACCTTGACCTTTGACCTAGTGACCTCAAAAACAGTAGGGGTCATCTAGTGGCCATGACCAACCACCACAGCAAGTTTGAAGATCCCAAGCCAAACCCTTGAGCAGTTATTGATCGGAAACCATTTCACTAGTTAAGGTCATGGTGACCTTGACCTTTGACCTAGTGACCTCAAAAACAAGAGGGTTCATCTAGTTGTCATGACCAACCACCACAGCAAATTTGAAGATCCTAAGCCAAACCCTTGAGCAGTTATTGATCAAAAATCATTTTACTAGTTAAGGTCATGGTGACCTTGACCTTTGACCTAAAAAACTATAGGGGTCATCTAGTGGTCATGACGAACCATCACAGCTAGTTTGAAGATCCCAAGCCAAACCCTTGAGCAGTTATTGATCAGAAACTATTTCACCAGTTAAGGTCATTGTGACCTTGACCTTTGACCTAGTGACCTCAAAAACAATAGGGGTCATTCAGTTGTCATGACCAACCACCACAGCAAGTTTGAAGATTCTAGGCAAAGTCGTTTATTAGTTATCGATCGGAAACAAAAAGGTCAACCTGGAAATTCTCTAAGTCAATAAAGCGTAAAAACTAGGTCAAAAAAGGGTCACAATAACCTACTAACTTATGACATTTAATGCGACCCTCATTATTAACCCACATGCCAAGTTTGGTTACTGTAGGTGTTATACTTTGGCTATAACTAACACAAACAAAAAGGTCAACCTGGAAATTCTCTAAGTCAATGAAGCGTAAAAACTAGGTCAAAAAGGGGTCATAGTAACCTGCTAACCTATGACATGTAATGGGACTCTCATTCTGAACCCACATGCCAAGTTTGGTTACTGTAGGTATTATACTTTGGCTATAACTAACTCAAACAAAAAGGTCAACCGGACGGACGGCCGGACAGACGGACGGACGGACGGACGGCATTCGCAAATCTATAAGCCTGGATTGCGAGCAATCCGGCCAAAAAGGTTTAAGTTGAAGAAAAGGAGACAGAAAGAAAACTGCTGTAATTCCGTAAAAAAACCCCAGGTTAAACCAAATTTATGAATAATATATAAACAGGTTTGGTACATTTTTGAAATGTCTGACAGAGATAATAAACGATAAACTAGTTTAAGATCATCATGCCACAGCCAAAAATAGAACAATTTAAAGAAAGCATATCTTATTCGGGACCTTCCATATGGAATAGAATACCAAACTCAATACGATGTATGAACATTATTGGTAGTTTAACCACACACTTTACAAGTTGGATAATATTGAGTAATATTTGCATAAAGATATCCTGTCAAATAATTTTAAAGATGCTTGTAAACCTTAAATGTATTTAGTTATGTAGTTACAACATAGATAGTAAACATAATATAATTGATATCATTCTATCATTTATCTTCTGGAACAATACTATAACATTTTAGTACGATATAAAACTGTGCTTGGTGGTGTATCTGCATGGTAGGAATAGCCCAATCTCTTTGAAACCACGCGGATTGCGGCTCGGAACAGCATTTTGTGTCTCATTCAGTGTTAGTTGATGTTTAAAACGCATTTCTTCTACATATTTTACTAGGACATTACTAGGACAAGTAAGGAAACGTAGCTAATAATTATCAATCGTAATGACTGCTGGCGTGGCCACAGCGTGTCGATCCTTCCACGTTGTTGTTACTGTCAGGACATTTTCGAATCCCTCCCCTTTCGAACATTAAATTTGTAAAATATTGGTTGAGGGGTATCCTGCAGGTATTTAGTTGAGCACCGTTCGTAGGCACTTGCTACAAAATTGACCTATTCTGTCTGTGAACCCATTGTCCTACATATGTAGGGCAATATCTTATGTTTAGTGTAATATACCTTACATAAACCCAATCCTTGTGGTTCTTGGTCGTAACTGTATGACATATTGACACTGAACATATCATGCTTCATTTGAGTTTTGGTGGCATGAATGGGCACAAGTATGCCCACAGTATGCGTCTATTTCCCCTGTTTTACGGGCATAAAAACGTACAGAAAGGATGCCTTTATTTATCTATATTTCTTATATTTATTCCATTTTTATTTTTATCGATATCTCAATCTTAAATTTCATTTGTTTTAAATATTCTATACGCATTACATATATATAGTTTCGTACATGCAATTTAATCATGTGAATCGCTTTTGAACGCACATAACCTGTGTGAAAAGAACGCTATATAAATGTGGTACGTTAATAATGATAATAGTAAAATTAAAACTATTTTAACCCTTACTTTGCAGAACACGAGTCACTAACGTCATTTGCAAACAGTACGTATATACCAATATTAGAGGACTCCTAGAAGAGTCCTCTCATCAGAGTCTGTACTGTTTTTCATGTTACACTTTGGTTTTGAAAAATCCCTAAATATTAACCATAAGCTGGACCTGATTGAATGTTTGAATAGTCTATTTGAAAATTCAGCGGTGTAAGGGTTAATATATATCCGGTTAATATATGATATATATCCGAACTTGAATCAGATTCAACATAGCAGATGATTTATTCTACAATTGAATAGTGTCTTTGTACGATTGGGAATATTGTCTCTGTACTATATAGGTGACAATCTTTTGTATATAAGTTATTACTGTTCATACTTTTCCTGGGCTTTTTTAACTCTTCGCCTGTTTCCAGCGTAACTTTCTTGTTGTTGAAATATGTAAACTGTTTGGATTCAGACCAGATTGAATGTTTACGCGTGTCTGATCTGAGATCCTCACTGGTTCCCACAAATACTTTATTACTTCAAACACGAGGATACAGAAACAATATTATTTTCTCTGATGATGTAGATGACAACAGAAAACAGGATTTTCTCGGCATACCAACAGTCAAATAACACATTCATTAAATTGTTATCCATTATTCATATGGATGCCTGTAATATTGGAAATAATAGATCATACCATTTCTTTATTCTGAATTCTGATTATCTTTTCCAGAAAAACATGACATACGGTGAAGATGCAGCTCAGAGAGTTACATCTGCACTTCTCTTATCTGAATCTCCGCTTTAACGGAAACTATTGAGAATATACCATTTCAATATAAAACAAAATCAGATATTAAGCTAAACCTTCATAATGTGTTACATGTATTATGTTTTGTTTGAAATATGTTTAAGGGCCCTAGGTAAGATAAGTTGATAGATTAATTAAGTTATTCTCAGGCCTTTCATTCATTAATTCCATTCGTCTTTCATAAACATTGTGCATACACTTTGGATCCAAATGAGACGTTGAATAACTCAACGTCTCACCAGGTTAAATTAGTTAACACTCTAACTGCATGATGCATGCATTTTTCAAAATTTAAAGCAGAGGAAATTTAGTTTTAACTAATAGATCTTCTGAGCTAAAAATATTTTATCGTGCAAATTGCATTTGTGCACAAACCGAAAAATAAGTGCATATTAAAAGCGGACGAAAACCCCATATCATTTGCGAATTAAAATATAACAGTTCAGCATGTCAAAAGCGCATGGCATTTTTGATGCCTGAAATGTATTCACTCACGTGGTCGAAGCGAAAGTTATTTATTGTATTGTGTAATTTTATTTGTATTGTGTGGCAAAGCTGAACTCTATCCAAATCTAATCAATTTAGCATATGGGACTGGCTTACATACACGCTACTTTTTAAATTATTCTTTATGACTTTAAATTGTTGAAAATGGATTTTACAATTTCTGAAACAAACAAAGGGAAAAGTGCATGATATACAACACTTTTTATACTGTGTATATACAATGTGACAGTTTAAAATCCTACTTCCACCTCCCCATGGTGAGCAAGGGACAACACTGTTAACATTTGAGTGATTAACATTGGCTAACGGAAGAGGTACACGTGTAAAACCTTGTGCGCAAATGAAACCTTTTTGTGCGCAAACGAAGGAAAAACATCCGCAAATGATATGCCGATGTGCGCAAATTATGCAAATCTCCGGTAATGACAGCGTGGGTAAATGACGTCACAAATATTCGGTTCTGATAGCGCATTATTCATTTCATTTTTTCGTGCAACATTTAAGATAGCTTTATATTAACTCTCTAGATCCTAGTTGCAAATCAAAACTATGATAATAGATTGGATCCAGATTAGACGCCAAATTATTCGGAGTTTTATCAGGACCAGAATGCGTATCCTTGAAGAATCTGCAAAACACAACAGTTATTAATTTTTCAGACGCAAAGAGTTAATTTCTGAAAATTGATTTGTTGTCATGTGCATATAGATCTATGTTTTGCTTTTTTGTAATGTGTAGGAAATGCTTCTGTTTGAGGGTCTCAAAGTAGATTAGTCGTTAAATAAAGTCATTCATTCATTCATTTGTTCATTTCCTGACCACTGAGGCGTATTTATTGAGTTAATTATATGTTTATTCAGAAATAAACTCACTAGTTATTGTGAAGCGTCATCGCAAATTTTAACAGACAGTTAGCAATCAATAAGTGGAAATTGCATTGATTTCTAATAAAACAAGAGACTCTATGGGAAGCAATATAATTTAATTATCGCGTGATATAAACTTGCTTATAAATATTTCTATTTCAGCAGATAAAGGTAAACATGAAAACGAGTAGAAATGTTCGATATCAGTAGAGGTAACTGGTTGACAATTCCAATTATTTTAGATGAATTGACCTACCATGTCCAACACAGTCATATCAGTTCATTCAGTGCATTCGAATCGAGGAGACAGCAATCCAGTCCGGGACAATACGGAAAAATAGGGCAGTTTAAACGTAAAAGTAAGCACACACACATATTTAGATAAATAATTACCACTTAGGGTGCTTAACAATACCATACGACTGACATAATTATTCATATTGTAAATTTGATTCTTATCCAAATTGCTTTAACCAATTACTCCATAAATATGTTTTAACGCCTTTGCAAACAGAGTAGACCCAGATCAGACAGCCCCTGTAGGAGTCGTCTGATCATGGTCTGCTCTGTTTGCATATGATACAATGTAGCTATGATTCTATAGTCAAAAAAACGCATGAGCCCATGTGCTGTTACAACGATTAATCTAATTAATATTCATGATGTCATTATATTCATGGGGTAAATTCTATTGATTTATTATGCCCCATATGATGAACATTTATCATTTGGTAATTCGAATAACAAAATAGTTCACAGTTCGACCTCGGAATAACGAAATTATAAAAAAAAACCAGGACACACATATAAAACGATGATGTACTAGGCACTGTAATCCTCAGTCATTGTACTAGGCACTGAAGACCCAAGTCACTAAACTAGGCACTGTACACCCAAGTTACTGTACTAGGCACTGTAGACCCAAGTCATTTTACTAGGCAATGTAGACCAGTCATTATACTAAAAACTGTAGACCCAAGTCATTATACTAGACACTGTAGACCCAAGTCATTATACTAGACACTATAGACCAAAGTCACTGTACTAGGCACTGTAGATCTAAGTCACTGTAATAGGCACTGGATACCGAAGTCATTATACTAGACACTGAAGACTCGAGTCATTACACTAGGCACTACAAACCTAAGTCATTGCACCAGGCACTGTAGACCTAGGTCATTTTACTAGGCACTGTATACCCAAGTCATTGTACTAGGCACTGTAGACCCAAATCACTGTACTAGGCACTGTTGACCCAAGTCAGTTTACTAGCCACTATAGACCTAAGTCATTTCACTAGGCACTGTAGACTTAAGTCATTTCACTAGGCACTGTAGACTTAAGTCATTTTACTAGGCACTGTAGACCGAAGTCATGGTACTAGGCACTGTAGACCCAAGTCACTTTACTAGGCACTGTAGACCCAAGTCACTGTACTTGGCACTGTAGACCCAAGTCATTATAATAGGCACTTTGTACCCAATTCATTGTACTAGGTACTATAGCGTATATCAATAAAATGTGACCATTTCGCAGTCAGAATTTTAGTAAAGAAGAATTTAGATCTTTTAGGCAGGTGCCTGCTTTAATGCAGGATGAAATTCAGGTGACTGTTTAATGCAGGATGAAAGTCAGGTGACTGTTTAATGCAGGATGAAAGTCAAACATAAAGCTTCGTCACATTAACCCTTTAACGTGTTTTCACGCATTTGAAAACAGGGCAGACCAAGATCGGACGACTCCTATAGAAGCCGTCTGATCAGGGTCTGCTCTATTTGGTAATATCATTTGATAGACCTGTTTCTTTACGTTTCTAAAATATTTCAGCTTCCATATTTCATTGTAACTATTTTGTCCATAAATATTTATAAGATATTGAAATTTTGGCTAAATATAAAACAGGGAAAGGTTACATTACACGGACACATATTTAAACGTCTGGTTTAGTCCCAATTTAATTCTCCGAATAACGAGCTTACGGTGGCACTGAGGTGACATATGCAAGATTTTTTTTCAAGTTTGTTTTCCCGAGATAATATTTTTCATGATCTCGAGAATACGAAAAAAAGTTCGTTTTTACGAGATATTTTTTTTATTATCTCAAGAAAACGTAGTTCGTTTTTACGATATAATTTTTTTTATTATCTCGAGAAAACGAAACAAAGTTCGTTTTCCTGAGATAATTTAAGTCGTGCGCACGTCTTAATAAGCCAATCAGAACCCTCCATCAGAGTCAATTGTTCATCTATGGGGTTTCCCGTCCCGCTAAGCGAGGCTCGATAGATTTGCAAACACTTTGGACCTAGATCAGACAACAAGTAACAAGCGTCTGATCAGGATCTAAGCTGTTTGATACTCGGGCAACATAATTTTCCCAAAGTAAGCGAATCAAAAGAAGTTTAGAATTTAAGCGGAAGTGAATTATTTTTGTTGCGTGATATGAGTTCTCCCTTTCCACGATATATACGCATTTTATCACCACCTTTGCAAACAAAGAAGACCAACATTCAGACAGTTCCTATAGGAGCTACCAGACCAGAGTCTATTATGTTTCCTTAGAAAATGTCATAAATTAAGATTTTAACTTTCTACGCCAGAGTAGACCCTGAACAGATAGCTCCTGAAGGAGTTGTCTAATCAGGGTTTTCTATGTTTGCTTATATAACATATACTAAAATATCAGTTTGCTCCAAAATAAATATCTATTATATCGGTATATTCATAGTGGTGAAGCTTTTCACGAATATATATGTAGGAGTGCAATCAGTGCATGGGTTAAGAATCGCAGTTGTGCATAAACCTGTTGAAAGTCGGGAATATGTATTCGACATATGGGAAACGGACGGACGCTATCCATAAACAATTTAACCCTTTCCTCCATAGATACGCATTGTATCACATTTGCAAACAGCAACATCTAAAATCAATCTACACGAGCAGCATCAGTCAGCATACCGAAAACATCATTCAACAGAGACTGCTCTTCTGAAAGTTCAAAACGATATCCTTCAATCTCTAGATAGAAACGAAATTACAATTCTGGTGATGCTTGACTTATCGGCTGCATTTGATACTATCGATCACGAAACGTTGCTGAAACGCCTGGAAAGAGACTTCGGAATTATTGGGAAACCTCTTGAGTGGATGACCTCCTATCTAAATGACCGCTATCAAAAAGTGTCAATAGATGGGGAATTGTCCACTCCAGTTAACATGAGATATAGCGTGCCACAGGGATCGGTCCTAGGACCGAAGCACTACATCATGTACACAAAACCTGTCGGCTCAATATGCAGAACCCATGGGCTCAACCACCATTTTTATGCCGATGACTCACAATTATACCTATCATTTAAGCCCAAGGACATTTCCTGTCAACAGGAAGCTTTATCACGAGTTGAGAACTGTCTCAAGGAGCTAGTGTCTTGGATGCACCAGAACATGCTGAAGCTCAATACTGACAAAACCGAGGTCATACTGTTTCATACTAAAAACACAGAAGTACCTGAAGAGATTCATGTGCAAGTAGGACCCTCTAAAATCAAGCCATCTCTGTGTATAAAGAATATCGGCGCATGGCTCGATTCACAAATGGATATGACATCACACATCAATTCCGTGTGTAGGTCTAGTTATGCACAGCTCCGACGAATAGGTCATATAAGAAAGTATCTCTCGCCTGCTGCTACCAAGACTTTGGTGAACTCTCTGGTTACATCAAAGATAGACTACTGCAACTCATTGCTGCATGGAATTCCAAACAAAACACTGCGGAAGCTTCAAAGAGTGCAAAACACAGCAGCCCGCATCATAACAAGGACTTCTCGATATAATCATATCACGCCGGTTTTGAAGGAACTTCACTGGCTTCCGGTTCAGCATCGGATTGAATTCAAAATTCTGACACTTACGTATAAGGCCATGCACAATGAATCCGCCAAGTACATTGTCGACATGCTTGACGTGTACAGGCCCCGTAGAGAATTAAGATCAGCAAGTAGTTCTTTGTCGTTGGTTGTACCAAAAAGTCGTAAGGTAAAGTACGGTGAGAGAAGTTTCATGCATGCAGCTCCCAAACTCTGGAATGCTCTTCCATCAGGCATTAGAGATGCAAGCTCACTGGTATGTTTCAAAAAATCTCTGAAAACGCATTTCTTCAACATATATTATTAGGGCAGTTTAGAAAACGTACCTGCTAATCGTCGGTTGTCATAACTGCTGCATTGGCCACAGAGTGTTGATCCTGCCACTTCCTTATGACTGTGGACTTTTAAACCCCTTTTTTCAAATATAATGCTCCACAAATGCAGAAAATAGATAAATGAATAACAAAAACCTCATCCATATTTTTATGGACTTCTAGGGAATCCCCTTGCTGTTGAACGTGCGGGTGTTGTGTCAGCGGGATTCCGCTGTCCAGATGTTGCGGTGGCCGAGGGAGTGCTGTTGTCAAACGGGGCATCCCTATATGCTTGGTACCTCTGGTAACTCCAGTTCCAATGCCGGAGGGAGCACCGTAGTGGAACAGGGCATCCCTCTACGGTATAATTCCGCGCTGGTACATTGGGAGTCTTGCTGGCATGACTTGCTACCCTGCCCTTAACCAGTGCCAGGGATTCCTGTTAGGCTGACCCAGTTTCCGTATTTTTGCTTACCAGTGAACTGGGTCGTGTAATATATGGGCAGCGGGCAAATTAAGCCTGTACGGTCTAATGCAGCATCGCGTGTCTCAGTCAGTCTCGATTTGTCCGATGTGATTCCTTTGCCATTGCAGCCGGTGGGATGTGTTGCAGGAACAGTATACGGGATACCTTCTTTAGCTCTACTTTGGCTGGGCTTTTTGGGTTCCCATAATAAGACATTTTATTCTGTAATTAAACTTTGGATATACCCAATTACAACTCTATTAAAATATGATACGCTGTGTACTCCCTCATTGCCATAGCGGGTCGAATAGTGTTTGACTGGAGGGGTTGCATACTGCGCGTATATAACAGTTGTGTATTTGTATTGCTTAGTTTATATGCATGAACTTCAAATTGATCTGTTCTGTTACCCAATTTTCCGGCAATATTTTATGTGCAGTGTTGTATGTTAAACGAATGTACCCAAGTCTGTTGAGTCTGGGTCAAAATTATGGGACGTACTGGCACTGCGCATAGAATGTTGCATTCAAGTTTTTTTTTTTTTATAATCTGAGTGCGTTGACACACTATAATAGAACATAATACGACACAGACAGATAAACTTACGGAAAAGATGTAGCTTATTTACCAATGTCCTAAATAAATTCTATTTTATTATTATTCTTATCTATATATAAGTATTAAATATATTTTATTTTAAATGTTCTGTAATTTACGCATTATTGTACAGAAAATGTATCTTTGTGAAGCGCTTTTGAACGCACATATCCTGTATGAAAAGAGCGCTATATAAATTTGGTATAATAATAATAATAATAATAATAATACCTGCCATGATCTGGGTCTAATCTGTTCGTATAAAAGTATGATTATTCTAGATTTTCCCTTTAGGCTAACAATCTTAGTTAAAACTTAATTTTAGGTAGTTATATACATGCATTCAGAAGGGTAGAAACTCCCTTAAATATTTATGGAGGAAATGGTTAGCGTATCAATAACATTTGCGTCTATTGAAAAGTGTATAGGCCTACATGTACTTTGGTCTCATATCTAACCAATCTGATTCACTGCTTTTGTATAATAAAACAATTACAAGCCTTATTTAGAACTACTCAAACAATATTTCATGGAACTTACATTATGACCAGTGCGTTGGCAAAAATCTAAATATTGCCGAGAATGTTTCACTAGTACAGCTATAATAAATCTTTGAAGTATTAGATCTACTACTGTGTGAATGATTACTACTGCGTTCTATGATGTAAGTGTTCTGCGTTAAGTAGGAATAATGACATAATTGTCCTGCGCAAATAAGAATTCCGATAATGACGGACAGAGTAGGAATGCTTACTGTGGGCGGACCAGTGCAGTTCTGGAATTGTTCGTGCGCAAAATAGGAATCGGTACAAAGTGAGAATATCTGTGATCGTTGCCTGGTGTTTATGTATTTATATTGCATTATACAAAGGACGGGGAATGAGCTAAGCTTTATATTGATGTATAAATTATGGAGATAGCTTTAAAATCGCAGACATAACACGTTTTTATACATTTTCACACTGCGAACATTTAAAGTAAAAAGCGCGCGTCATAGTGATGTTTGATACGTCACGGTAACGTTATACGCAATTATGACGTCATATTTATAAGTTCATCTCTTGTCTCGGCCATTTTCTCATATAAGCTGTAAGTGAATGTACTAGACGATTTGTGTTCTATTCTGTTCTATTTAGTTTTTAAAAAAAATGTTTTTTTTGTATAAGATCATACAATTAATGGGTCAAATAGATCCAAATATGTTATACTGCAACCTTTGTGTTCTTTTTATAAATTTGTAGGCAATTTTATTCAGGGAAACTGACAAATATGGGTGTTTTTATCAAACACATGGTATTATGGCGGCCATCTTGGACGCCATCTTGGATTTTGGCAGAACTAAGGCAGCCAAGTCGGGTACCCCCAATTATTTTGATTATAGACTGAAAATGCAACTCATATACCAAGTCTTAAACTTTAATCCAGCCAGTAACGATTTTGCCTAAAATTGGACATAAGCAACTAGACTAATAGGCCTCAAATGCTTGCGAAAACTGTTGACTCTGATGGAGGGTTCTGATTGGCTTATTAAGTCGTGCGCACGACGTAAAAACGAACTACCTCGTTTTCTTGTCTGAGATAATAAACACAATTATCTCAGGAAAACAAACGTTTTTTGTTTTCTCGAGATGATAAAAAAATTATCTCGGGAAAACAAACTTGAAAAAAAATCTTGCATATGTCACCTCAGTGCCACCTTACAAGCTGGTTAAAACAATTTATAAATGCGCAGTGAGGATCTAGATATAGACCCATATAGTGGAATAAAGAGGGTCGTTGAAGGTAACACGTTAAAAAGCAATTACAACAATACAGAGTACTCTAGTACTCTTAACCCTTTCCCTGTTCTGTAGTTATTCCAAATTTCAATACCTACTGAATATTCATTATCTAAATAGTTATAATGAAATATGAATGTGGAACATTATAGCCATTTAAGTAACGCAAAGAAACAGATCTATCAAATTCTATTAGCAAACAGAGCATATCCTGATCATACGGCTCCTCTAGGAGCCGTCTGATCTGGGTCTACTCTGTTTTCAAATGCGTGTTCATATGAGGGAAAGGGTTAAACAGACGCTCATTTTTGTTTTTGCAAATAAAACTTGGTTCAACTATCGACCGAACAGCGAACTTTTCACAGATTTATGTACTTAACGTTTTACTCCATAAATACCCTTTACAAACAAAGCAGACCAAGATGACACGTTGGAGCCGTCTGACCGGGGTCTACTTTGTTTGCTTATGATATAATATAGATATGATTCTACAGATTCTGTCATGGGTAAACATTCATACTTTCATATGCATTTACAACAATTAATCTAATTAATATCCATGACGTCACCATTTCTTACATGAATTTTCATAGAGTAAAGGGTTAAACATAAGAGCCAATAACAACCTTTTGATATTTGATATCTGCTACTTAACCCATTTATGTCCGGTGTCCCTGAAGTAGAATATATGCAAACAATGTAGACACAGATCAGGGGGCCCCTAAAGGACAATGACCACTGTCTTGCACTCTTTGCTTAATCGATTGATGCCAATGTCTCATAGTAACTAATGATTAGTTTGCTATGTGCCCCCTCCGCATGAAAATGGATTGATTCCGAAATGATTCCACAGATAGTTTTGAGAAATGTGTCATCGATATTTGGAGAAGTTCGTTTATACCATTCTCAAGTAATCCAAATCATTTATAATGACCCACGTCTGATTCAAAATACAAAACAAACGTTTTGCACTTTTACATTAATAAATGGTACAGCCGATGCCGTCACATCAGCCATTGCAAGCAGGTATTGTATACATATTAACAGATTAAAATGTAGATAGACAGACAGAGATGATTCTGTATGGTATTTTGGTCGATTTATGTTACTTGTATAATAAGTACTGTCATTATTTCAAGTGAACTACAGCGCTCAACAACGTAAAACAATCAACATTTGCTATATTTGAAATGCATCTTGTGAGATGAAGTCTAGCAAAATACGAATCATTCAACAAATTGCACTATAAAGATAATGTTTATTCTATAAGAACGTGATTCATGTAGTAGGCCTAGTCCGCCAGACCAAGTTGCTTTGATGAGCAGAAGAACGCAAAACATTTATCTTGAGCGCTTGTGGCTACAAGTCATGCAACGACAAAATTAAGTCATGTAATTGTCTGCGAGGTAATAAGTCGAACGCTTGACATAATCGTTCACATGATATAATAAGTCCAGCGTTCGACATTACAAGTCGTGCACACGAGATAATATGTCCAGCGCTGGAGATTATAAGTAGTGCACACGAGATAATAAGTGCATCGTTTACATTACAAGTCGTGCACACAATAGATGTCAGTTGAGCGCACGACAATAAGATAAATCGAGCATTAGACGTAAGATGTCGCGCTGTCGAGATAATGTTGTACTGAAAACAAAACATATTTGTCCCGCATGCGTGTGCCACCATATTTATCCTTGTCTTACAGATATGTTTCTTTTGACATTTGCGACGTGGTTTGCAGTGTTCTTGAGCTATATATTCGCCGACCTTTGTGTCACTGAGTATGACGTCACTAATGCATGCGATCTGGCATATGGTCGCGTACTGGAAAGTATCATCAAGATCGACTCAGTTACGGAATGCTCCGGAAGATGTAGCCAAATCGAACGATGTCTTTCCGTCAAATACGATATGGTGGACAGAGTTTGCCAACTTAATTCGGAACGATATCGCTTGTTGAAGACCGATTGTACAAAGATGTACAGATATGCGAAATTGACAAAGGTAAAAATATTTCAAATAGCTCAATGAAAAGGAGTAGCTGACAGGAGCGTAGCTGAATCCAAATGTACTGTACTCACATCGAGGGAAGTCATGCTCCCTAGGGAAATTTAGAATTTCAGGTATGCTCCTGTTAGGTTTAAAGACTAAAAAGTCATTATATTGATGTCATTTTAACATGGAACAGAACTTAATTTATTGAGGTAGCTTCATCATAGGTACTTTGACAAATGCATAATTTATTTTAAAACTACAAAAGAACCACTTTCTTCATGTATGTAGGTGACTAGCCAGGTACAGACATGTATGTTTTATTTTTTTCATTGTCAGAATTCATGTCACAAACTGATAAACCAGAATTGTGCAGTGTCGACTGAGTGCTTTGTAATCAACAGCCAGTGTTTCCGTGGCAGGTGTCAGTGTGTTCCGGGGTACAGTTACAAATATATCAATGAAACATGCGTTACATGTAAGTTACGCATTTTATACAGTATCTGCTGCTCTGTTGAACACTATTCTGTTGAAAATATTATATATATTACAACATGTGCACACTATTGCGAAATAACAACAGTTCTTTGATATACATGTCCATTAGCACATGCGGCCATAATTAGGTTATCAACGAAGACACGTTGTAATAGTTGAATATACTTCCAGTGATTCATCGCTAAAATAAGGAACATGTTCAGTATCGTTATCGTTAGCATGCAAAGAGCAATTTTATGTGTATATATGGTATATATGTGTATGATGTATGTATGAGCGCTCTTCAGCACTATGCGACCTTTTTAGTGTCGCAGTTCCCTAAAAGATGTTGGTGTGGAACAGACAAAGGACAGTCTATGAAGGTCGTGTGCAAGCGCGCATTTCATATGTGCTTATGGTGCTGCTATGCATTGTCGTTTGTCAGTGCTGACTTCTATTCAATTTTTTACTTTAAGACAGGTGACAACTTCAAGCAGAGTGAAAGTCAGAGTGAATGTGATGTGGGTCACTGGGAAGAACTTGTATGGGGCATACCCGTGCTCCAATCCATTCTAAATACATGTAGTAATACCCCTCCAAAGCGAAGTTCTAGTACAGAAGGATTTAAATACTTCAGGCAGATGACTGCTTCATGCATGTTGAAAGTTATGCAGAAAGCTCGACTACGAGTTTTTTGCATGACTTCCACCCTGCATTAAGCTTCCACATGCCTCTAACACGGGTATTTATATTACATTGAGCGTTCGGTCTAGAGAGGTTTTTATTGTAGTCAGTTTCTGAAAATATATATTAATATATGTAACAGTCTCCCTAGAGCAACTACAGTTGTTAACGCCAAAAGCTGTAAAATCAGATGGTTGCTGATATTCAAAAGAACATTGACTTCGAAACATTTTTCGCAAGTACACATCGACACAAAAACTCGTTTGCATGCAAACAATCACTTTAAACGTTATACATACAATATCGCAAAAATTCATTAGTGTCGAAGACAGTAAGTACTGATAATTGAGACATTATATATCGTTAAATTGCCATTACTATGCCCGGCGACAATTAATACGGGAAAAGGCATCTCTTTTTGTGTGTCTTACAGCATGTAATGTATATGGGTCCACCTTTACTGCCTTTCCTGGATACAGATTGTACAGTGTCGGGGACAAACTTGTTCCTAACCCCGATACCGGTGACGTTTGTGAACGGGCATGTGCAGAGGAGACCGCGTTTATCTGCCGGAGTGTAGATTTCTGGCCTGAAAACCAAAAGTGTTACCTTACTGATGATACTGCTATAGCAACATCTACCACCTACACCGCAGAAGATGACTTTTATCACTACCATAGAAATTGTGAGTGATGCAGACAGAGGTGACCTTGATAAATCGGAAGGGATCTTGGGATATAGATGTTGTAAACAATGACTGATGGTGTTAACATTGCGTCGTGTTAAAGCTGTTCGAAACTATTAAGCGGATTCAAAATATTTTTCAAACCTGTAGATGAACTCTGATAAGAGTTGGAGTGAACGAATGACAAGACTGGCCATGCACTATTGGCATATAAATCAGCTTATTGACATTTCTAAATATAACAGAAACGATTATAAATTTAACCAGACCATAGTTCCCCTGCATAGACCCCAGACCATAGTTCCCCTGTATAGATCCCAGACCATAGTTCCCCTGTATATATCCCAGATATGCACGTGTTAGTATGTTGACATTTGTGTGTATGCTCATGTGCGTAGTGAATGTGCACGGGAGAATCGGTTAAGTGTGAGATGACATGGGTTAGTGAGGCGTATCAAGTCACCTGACTGTAGCTAATAAGCTATAATTTCGTACCAAACGGACGTCTTTAAGTTTGTACTCTTTTACAACGATCAGCTGACCCTTTCCTCTATTCGTACATACATTGAGATTAAAATAACTCTCAACAACCCTTCTGGGTATGTTTTGATTCCAACCCCGTGTTACACAAACATGGCTAATTAACAAATAACGAAACTATTAAT